>OX243915.1:13740000-14375100 GCA_945859665.1 Anorthoa munda | reverse complement strand
TGTACGTTCAAAATAAAAAATGATATCAATTAGTCTCATCATTATCTAGCCCTGTATGGAAGCAAAAAAGTAAAAAAAATATTTACTTAAAAGTTATGAGCTTCGAAAGTTCCATATTTCAACTCTAATTTTAACGCATCTTTGGGCGCAAATAAGTACCATAAGAAGAAAGAAAATTGAAAAACGGCTTCCATACAGGGATAGAATAGTAGTTCAATTTTATTTTGAACAGATACATTCAGTCGTTTTTTCAT
Source organism: Anorthoa munda (assembly GCA_945859665.1). Classification (NCBI taxonomy): domain Eukaryota; kingdom Metazoa; phylum Arthropoda; class Insecta; order Lepidoptera; family Noctuidae; genus Anorthoa; species Anorthoa munda. The sequence goes on along the minus strand of OX243915.1, from coordinate 14,374,846 downwards.
GATATCCAGACTCCCAAAGGTCTGTTTATAAAATTTCGCGCGCTCGTTTTCGTTCTAAATCATCATCCATTTCGCTGCAGATTTGCAAAAGTGTGTATTCGTACGCGAACTAGCTTCTTACTGCTCATAACAGCATCTATCTGTTCCGCACGTGTTGTCGTTTGATATAGCATACATTTTAACCCCGCGCACAAAATAGTTCGTGCCGTCGACTAGTGTACCCTTAAGAACTGCACGTTGCGCTTGTTCCAAACCACTAATAACAGTCTTGGTAACATGCCCGTCACCCATGCCGTGATAGCATAAGTTATAAAGGTCTGCCATAAGAAAATATAGACTAATCAGGATAAGTTTGGTGGACAAAACCACGTATATCCTCCTGTACTGATATTGTCGTAATGCTTTCATCCTGATTTTCTTTTATTTTAATTTTAAAAACATGTTGCAGGTTGGCAGAATAGATTATTAAGATGATTGGTTATTTTCCACTCTGTTTTTACCTGACTGCCGAAGAAGGGTAATGTGTTTATCAGTCTTTGTATGAATGTATGTTTGTGCCTATGTGGCGTTCTAGAGACCAAATGCGTTGGCCGATTTCGATTATTCTTACTTCAATCAATTTGTCTGAACCTTGCGAGTGTCACTAGCTACATTAAAATTGAAAAGTAGAAAAATGGCGGATTTTGGACGCCATATTGTGGTGCCTCAATTTTTTTTCTTTCAATCCTATCGTGTAGGGTATAAAGGGTTTTAGGAGGTGATTTTAAAATTATATAATACTTAGATAAAATGATCGAAAAAAAACGAAAAAAATATGTTAACTAAAAAGTTATAAATAAAATGGGTTAATTAAAAAAATCCAACTGCTTAAGAAGCGAACTAAAAAGACGTAAACAAGAAGAAAATCTTTAGTTCGCTTCTTAAGCAGTCGGGTTTTAGATTTTTTTTTTGATATTTTTTTTTACTTTTCTGTTTTATGCCTCGAATGTAGGTAGTTTTTTTTTTTAAATATTTTTTTTTTTGGTTTCGTCTTTTCTATATAACATTATTACCCTTCTGCATGGTTATGTTTTTCGCGCGTATCTTGTACGTATCTTATCTTTCTTTATTACCTCATATCATTCAAACCGCTAGACGGATTAACATAGTTAAGACATTGTTAGATACGTCTTGAAGCCCGTCGCCGAAGTGTTCTTAGTTAAGTGACGTTAAAAAAACTGACGGTTTTTGGGTGCCATATTGTTGGCTTCCAAATTATTTTTTCTTAAAAAAATAAATGGTTTGAAGAGGTGGTTACAAAAATATATACCACTTACATGTTTAAAGGTAATTCGAAACAAAATGATAACTAAAAGGTTGTAAATAAAAAAGTTAATTTAAAATCTAAAATCCAACTGCTTAAAAAGCGAACTAAAAAAAAGAAAAACAAATAAGTTGAAAAAAAAAAACCCGACTTCTGAAAAAACACGCTCTAAAAAGTATGAAAACAGAAAATATCCCCGTGAACTTACCGTGGTCGTATGCCACATAACGTAACAAAACAATACATTCTGCAAAGTAGCATCCATTCATCCAAAGTAGCACCCATTACTTATCCAAAGTGTCACGGTGTGTGTGTGTGTTACATATCAACTATTTTTCTGTTGTAATCACTTAATTGTATTATGCTCCCATTGCTTGGCACTTGTATTGTAACTCGAGGGGAATGGTGCTGATAGCCGAAATACAGGCTATGCCTAGTTCGGCTACAGACGATAATCTCTTTGCCCAAATTGAAATTGCTGCCACATTGCCATTGTAAAGTATGGAAATAAATTATTATTATTATATTATTATTAAGGTAACAATAACTTTATTTCAGAAGGTCGGTGTTAGAAACTAAGGAACGAAATCAAAATCACCGACTTTCAAAGTCAAAGTCAAAAAAAAAAAAAATATTTCAACTAGGCCAATAAGCGGCACTTTTGAACGTCAAACATTATTAAATCTAAATTTAAAATGTACAAGTAATAAAAATTGACCACCGTGCATTCGGAAAGTAGCTTGTTATGGAGAAAAACGCACAAGAAACTTCATACTTACTCTTTTAAAAAAAAATTGGTGTTTTACAATGTTTACTTATGACGATGCACCCAAAAATAGCACTACACACTATACTACGTACAGGTATAAAAGCACTAACAGGACCACAGCGAGTGCAGGCAGGCCAAGGAGGCACTTCCCTCTTTAGATGGCCGGTTTACGCAGAAAGTCCTGAGACTAACTAAACCACAGCTACGTGCAGTCACAGCCGTAACAACTGGCCATGGGACTTTTAACAAGCATCTTTTTGTCTTAGGGAGCACGGACAGTCCACTGTGCAGAGCGTGCATGGTGGAGGACGAGACAGCAGCACACCTGCTCCTAGGCTGCCCAGTAATCGCTGGTTACAGGGCCAGATTCCTCGGTGACCCAGGTACCGTACAGGGGATAGTTGGCAACACCAAGGCGCTGCTGGCTTTCCTCGAGGAGCTGGGGTGGATCGAGTGAGGAAGAAGAATCCCACCCGTACGCAAAATACGCGCTTAGACGTGGAGTTGCGGACACCAGCCCGTCTTAACTTAACTTAACTTAAGCACTAACAGGTAAATACATTAATTTGATAAATAATTTCTTCTTTCGAAATTAAAGTCGTTTGACCTTTGTTGTATTTTTATAGCTGTTGTGGTTGTATTTTCTGTAAAACGTTTTATTGTCTTTCATAAGTTTCGATGTGTGGTTATTCTTGTAGGAGTAATTAGATTAGTTTTTTAATACCAGTACCTAATTGCTATTTCATTTTCGATAGATTTCCTTGTTTTTGAATTTAGTGTATGTGTGTTGTTTATGTGTGTAAACATGAAAGAGTAAAGCTGATTTTAACAAAATTATTTATTACAATCTTTATTTTTTACAATTTTACGTAAAATTAAGTAATATATATATATATATATACTCACTCACATACGAATCTTAAGAAACTTAAATACTAACTTAACTATTTACACAAAACACTAACTATTTACACTAAACATTAAATAAAAATAAAATAAAAAGCCGGTTAGCGCTGCGATGAGAACTGTGAGGTGGTCCATTGCCTTTATAACTCTGAAATAGAAAAAATCAATAATTTAGAAACATTACCAATTTTATTTTTTAACAATTTATATATTAAAAATTGCAGTGTTACGAGAAACAAACGTGTGCGCAATTGCCGCTTAATCGAACATTGGGAGGTAGCTCAACATAACACTGGCACTTGTAACATTGGCTTTGATTATATAAAAAAAGCTGGCTTAATAAACATATAAGGCGGGATAAATAGTCTTAATGTATTGTGTACCTGCTTTATCACCAAATCCGGCCAAAGATATGGATCTCTTCAATAAATCGATTCGCTCAGGTTTCGTACCCCATCTTGACTGGATTTTTCTGAAAAATGTAAAAATAGCCATATTTCAACAAGTACACTTATGATCACGACCATAAGGTTATAATCATAATAAAAAATCAAACAAACAGACAAAATCATCAAAAATCATTATTTCATTTCTTTTTTCATTTTATTTTTTAATCATTTAATAATAAATGATTTAAAAGCATTAGGTATTCGAGAAATCCTATTCAGGGCAACGTGAAATCGCTCCTATCATTTATTTTTTATCAAATGCCACTTCGACTTTGGTTATTCTAATTATTACTACTTCTATGAATAACTTCACGATCTGTCAATTTAGATTCATTCCTTGCGAAGATTATTAAATGAAAATCGTTTGAACTTTAATTAATTAAAAAAAAACCTTTTAATCGCGTGCTAGTACTACTTACAACACTACATAATATTGAAGTCCGCTTCATGTATCCACGTCCGTGGAAATGCTATTTTATTCCTCAACGGTGGCGCTGTAGTCCACGTTATCGACGTACACAGATCTGTTGTCTGTCTACCTCCATTTTCTCCTTGATCGATCGAAACAACGCCGCTAAACATCGGCGTTGTTTTCCTGGTAGGTTACCCATACTCATCACTTTGTCGTATTCAGTTTGCATCTGTTTTAATTTTAGTTTTTCAACCTCGTTTTCCAATTCAAGTCTAGCCTCGCTTGCTACATTGATGGATGTCACGTCTGTCAGTTCATCGCTACTGCCTTCATCACCACCTCCATGACTATTGTTTGTCGTGTTTAGGGAACCGGTGGTTCCAACTAAATTACGTGCTAGTATAGTTCTCGCCAAACTTCTTGGCCGCCCTGAAGTTGGCTACAATGGCTGCGCAAGAAGTTTGGCGAGGACTTTACTACTTAGTTTACAGTCTCAGAAGAGATAATCAACTGATTGTTTTCACATGTCGGACAGAACCATTCCCGATCAGGTCCTGAGGTGATCCCTACGCAAGTATAGTGGTTACCATTGGCGCTCACAGCTTGCCCCGTCGCAACCAATCATCGGCACGTCTTCTACGTATTCTCTGCAGAAGCAGAACTCGCTGTGCCGCTCCTGCTTTTTCCGTTCTTCTTCCAGTCGAACGGTAATGGTCTCCTGCATTTCTCTTTTGCACTCCTCTGAAATCTCACTGTTTTTGAGTACTGATTCTATATATAGCATAGCACACGCCGCACAAGAAATTGTTAAGGTCTCAGGCTCTGGAAGATCTCATTTTGCAAGTATTAAACAGTCTACACGCACAAACGACACGAACACTCACAACACTGTTGAAGGAATGATCAAATTATTTGCAAATTAGTTCCCACCTGTGTCACCAGTCCGTGGGAGCTGGCTATAGTGCCATAATATATTACATATTATTTTTTTCTATTCTTACCTACCTGAAACTTATTTTTTACAATCCTACCTACTGAGCTTTTATTTAATGTAATATTTACTTTATCATATCTATACTATAAACTTGTATAAGGGCTTGGGTCTACTATCGTGTGGCAGGAGGAGAGGGTTAAAAGTGGTTAAAGCAGCTAGGGGATGGGTCTCTGATTAAAACACTATCACTCTTATTACAAGGTATTGCAAATTTTTCGAGAAAATAACAAAAAATGTTTCCAACCTCAATCAGATAAACAGTGAAAACGAACGTCAAAATGGGCGATTGACAACCAAAACAGTACTGGTATATTGTCTGTGGCGCAATATTTGGAGCAAAATTGTTGAAACAGAACGTAAAAATAAAAACTATGGCATTTGCGTCATGGGTGAAGTGTGTCAGTATCATTTATCTTCGTTCATTCCGTTTCTCCCCGAATCGCGTGAATGTGCTTTTTGTGTTTCTTGGTGTTTTTATGGTTTTCTTCGACGACTTTGTTCTTTTGTTGTTTTATTCATTTTTAGGGTTCCGTACCCAAAGGGTAAAAACGGGACCCTATTACTGAGACTCCGCGGTCCGTCTGTCTGTCTGTCTGTCTGTCACCAGGCTGTATCTCATGAACCGTGATAGCTAGACAGTTGAAATTTTCACAAATGATGTATTTCTGTTGCCGCTATAACAACAAATACTAAAAACAGAATAAAATAAATATTCAAGTGGGGCTCCCATACAACAAACGTGTTTTTTTGCCATTTTTTTGCGATAATGCGCACTTGGCTATTTTTTAATAAATAGAACATGTTCGCTCCGTCACTTAAGGTTCCATTGTTTCGGCGTCTGCCAGTCAACACCGGCCATCGCTGAAAACTAGCGCTGTGGCTCTGTCTTGCACGCGAGTCCTAGCATTATGCTGAGCGATGACCGTTATGCGTGGTTGTAGTGCATACTCTGTATTTGTATTTAAGTTTTCTTTTGTCTGTTCTTTAGAGAGTCGTTCTAGTTATCATTTAAAAAAACCGGCCAAGTGCGAGTCGGACTCGCGCACGAAGGGTTCCGTACCATTATCGCAAAAAAACGGCATATAAAATCACGTTTGTTGTATGGGAGCCCCACTTAAATATTTATTTTATTCTGTTTTTAGTATTTGTTGATATAGCGGCAACAGAAATACATCATCTGTGAAAATTTCAACTGTCTAACTATCGGGGTTCATGAGATACAGCCTGGTGACAGACAGACAGACAGACAGACACACAGACAGATGGACCGCGAAGTCTCAGTAATAGGGTCCCGTTTTTACCCTTTGGCTACGGAACCCTAAAAAGAAAGGACACGAAGTTTCGAATATTAGGGATAATGTTCACTGGTAGCAGCGAGAGTGATATATACAACTTAGAACTGTCTAGGGGCAGAAAACAAACGGGTAACGCGCAAACATAATGTAGGTTTAATTAAAGTTACTCCGCGTATTGGGTAATTGTTGACAAGATTCATAAGTTGCTAGCTCATGTTTTTTTTGTGACTTTAGTAGGTACTTGCAAAATTATGTTTCATCATCTTTTCTTTGTTTGATTTTTGTGTTCACTTCATAAACTACGAATGCTTTTCATTCACTTGTTTAATCTATTAAATAACATAGTGCTTCACACTCATTTCTTTTTTCATAACTTCCTTTCTCCTTCCTTCCTTCCTTCCTGATCGTGACCGTATACACAATCGCTTTAAGCACTGTACTTTCTACGCCTTCGCTTACGCTGCGTGGTCACCGTCAGTGGAGGGTTGCAGAGGAATCTTAATTTACCGATGGACATCAATGCCAGTGTTCAAGTTTCAGAGTGGAAGTGTTGGGATCGTTGAGTTCTGTTGGGATCGTTGAGTTTAACCTACCGGAACGATCGAGGACGACGGCCGCGTCATCTAGCGGCCTACACCAAACCTGTCAGCGCATGCCAGCATCTCAACCCTGCGGGCCTCGGGGTCAACTCCTCTTCTGTCGCGACATCACCAGCTTCGCGTTAAGCCAGGACAGTACCAGACGCGCCTACCGACACAAGACAGAATTATAAATATGAAAGAAGTACTATAACATTAGATTATAAAATTATAAATGTAGGTACTCGTTTCTGCTAGAGACAAAAACGAGACACATTATTGGTGGTTATGATGTGAAGAAAGAAAAAAAATCAGAGATTGAATTTAAATTAAAAAAAAAACACAAAGCGTAACACAATTAAAGTATGATTTAGACCTAGTGCCCAGAATAATATGTACATCCAGATATTTATTACCTTAAGCCTTTAACCAATGCAAATTACATTGTTTTTTGTTTTACCTACATAACTCATTTCCACACCACCATGAGGTAGAGTAAGCGGCGCGTTTTTTTTATCGTGGTATCCCCAGTAGGCCTAATCCACATGTAATGCACTACTTTAAGTCCTTGCTCCAAAAGAACTTCTTGTTCGTGTCTACAGCACGAAGGAGAAGAAGTAAATTATCCGATATTATAGGTTGTTTCTTGTTATTGTCCACTAACAGTTTATCATCATCGGCCAAATTAATTTCTTTTTTGACCTCAAATTCTTTGGGCCAAACATTCTTTTCCTTATAAAATTTTGTTGAGTATTCGTCCATGACCTTCACAACTTCACTCCTTGTGGAATTGCTTCTACTAGCACATAAGTGCCTCTTTTCACCCAGGTAAATTCAATGAATTTTTTTGGCATAGACACCAAGTATTTTTCGCCTGTTTGAGTCATAACCTGAAACAAGAAATATAAAGAAAACTTTAGCATTTCGACTTCATAAGTTAAGTGTTTTATTATCCTACTAGTCTCTTAGAAAGTGGGACAGCAATAAAATGCAAATACATACTATTCTAAAATAAAAATTTCACGTATAAAATAAGTAACATCAAAAATGCATACTCGCATTACGGGCGAGAAAGTAATTATTAAACAACTAGTTCTAATTGATAAAATAAATACATCCTCGTGTTTAAATAATTAGATATTCTTACCTGATGTAAGTTGTTGCCTTCATATCTCACAACTTTTACAATTCTATGATTTTCTTTAGGTAAACTATGGTCGACACAGCGAGTTTCAATCGCCACATGTTTCCTTTTTTGAATCTTAGGCATTTTATTTTTATTAACAATGTTTTACACACTTCACAACGAATAACTTTATAGTTGTCACAACAACCGAACGGCGCAGAGTATAGACGGCTAATGCTGGGTCTAACTAACCCCCAACCCCAATATTCTGTCAACTAGCTGAGGTATGAGGAAGGGGTCAAGGGGGTGTGAAAGTGCCTTCTGATTGGTCCAAATTCTTTCACCAATAGAAAGCTACATTATTCCTGAGTGACAAAGGCAATTTTTTTTATCCCGAAAACGGGTCCTGTGGGGTGGTCCACGGGAGCGAAGCCGCGGGCAACAGCTAGTAAATAATAATTGTACTTAATCAAATATTTAATCGGTTTCTATTCTTTATATTATTTTAACATGCAGGTAGGTACGTAATGATATTACTATTAAATGCAGGATTATGAAGATCATTTTAATGTTTTGAATTTAGTTCCGTAACAGAAAATAATCGTTTAGAAAATAATTGAGTTTCTATTTTGTTATTTTTAATGAAAAAGGTATACAAATTGCATAAAAATAGTATTTTGGTTTTTGTTGTATCGATTTTGTGTTGTAATGTTTTATTAACTTTTTAGACAAAGGCTAGGCTATATTTAAGTAATTTAATTTATGCCACGATTTACTGTTTTTAATATTTGCAAGTTCGAAAGAGAGATACGCATTTGCATTTAGCTTTTTTCACCGGCTTGGTAATGCAAAATTTCTGTTTTGAGCGATCAAAGTACAATTTTCACTACAAAAAATATGGACCAGTTCCTGGTTTTTTTATGTTCACAATGTTAGTGCCTCCCGTAAAAAAGTTTATTAAAAAAATAAAAAACCTGACCGCTTAAGAAGCGAACTAAAAAGACGTAAACAAGCAGAAAATCATGCTGTGCAGTCGGAGGATACTTATTCGCGGGCTGGCTGACCAAAACCAGATTTAGAGAGATTAATTTTATAAGATTAGTACGGAAGTATGGATTATTATGGATTTAGGCACGTGGTGTTTTCGGGGAATGGACATCAATTTTGTCGATAACTTTTATTCATTCATATTGTTCTTGTAAAGGCCGAGCGCCCTAGATAAGATTGTTTTATGCAGGTAATTTGGGGCTACTTTACTTGATATTTTGTCGCTTTCCTATCTCGCTCTTTCATAGAACAATGTCAATTTGCCATTAGTAAATTGTTCTCAAAAGGGTTATTAAGTACATGTAGATTAACAAATTGTAGTTGTGTCTCTTTCTAATATCTACCCCTAGTTACATAGCCCTGTTTGAGTGAGATAGGGCTATGTAAAGACAATGTTTTTTGAGAACTATCGCAAGAGACCAATATAAATATTTGTTTTATTATATTTAATAAAGAGAGACTAGACTTCGTCGATAAAAAAGTTTTCCAAAAACTTTACTCCAAAAATGTTTAATAATATAAATGAGTCGTCACGTTTTGGCAACTTTTTCATCAGTTATGAGTCTTTTTTAACTATTTGTTAGTTTTTATGTACTTTTGAGCTTAATTTTGCTTTTGGTTGATAATCATTATTCTATTATCACCGACTGGTAAAGTATCACACACACTGATTTTGATTTAAACATATCACTGCCAAATAAATTATTAGTAGATACCGCATTATATGTATTCACATGTTTCATATGCATTTGCATATTTAACAGCTCTTCACCGGTTACTACATAATTATTTTAACCAAAAACTCGTGGTAATGCATATGTTCGTGGATATTTCGACGTAGAATGGTCCTGCTTCTAAAAATGGTTTGAGCAACCGAAAATACAATATTCCTACTGAAAATAAGAAAGCCCATCGTTTTTTACAAAACTAGTTTAAATTAAAAAGGCCGAAAAATGTTAATAAATAAGATAAATAACAAAATTTACCGAAACAATATAGTTTTTACATAAAATAAGTGGTAATAACCAGGTTTTTTATTATTTGATGTTGCATATATTTTGTACATATTTTAAGTATATTTCCTACATATTTTTTGCATAACTATAATCCGGTCTCTATTTATTAGCATACCTTAATGATATGGATAGATAGCTTTATGAGCTTAAAACAATAAAATTGCCAGTTCGTAAGTGACTCTCACTCTCTCTCTCTCTCTCGTCGGTGTCACTCTTGATGGGTTAGTTGAGTTGAGGGTGATGGATTCAAATGATCTGTTCTAAATTATTTTGAATTTATTAAATCAAATACTTATTAGACATAAGAGAGATTAATGTGTAGATAACTTGCATTATGCGTAACAAGTTTAGTTAAAATCGGTTCACTCATTTTTAAGTCAATGGACTTGAAAGTTCGTAAAAAAACACTACGTAAACGCTCCTAACACAGTCACTTTTTACACGTGGAACCGTTTTAAATCCATTAAAATAAAATCATAAATCTTTTAGAATGCGTCTGTCACTTAGTGGGAATCTTCAAAGAAATGGTTAGAGAGCGAGATAGAGCTATATAACAGAAAGAGAGAAAACTTCAAAAAATATTGCCGATTTTCCTTTAAGTCTTATTATCTCTTCTGGGAACCACTAATGACAGGTATTCAATTTCTGTGTGAGCGTGAATAGCGCTATGCGATAGAAAGAGACAACGGACCTTCACTTGATTCCTGTCTGTTGTAAGGTGGTGAGTTTGGAGAGATGAAAGATACGCGCGTGTGGCTTAATTCGCTAGCACAGAAACTTAAAACGTACCATACTTTTCAAGTTTCTGTGCTAGCGAATTAGGGGTAACGTCTTAGAACTCATTAAATCCTATCTTCATGACCGTAAACAAGTTACCGAAATCAGTTAAATTAACGGTTATCGTGAGGTAATTTCAAGATCCGAAGAACGAGAAGTAATATACGGCGTACCTCAGGGCAGTGTGCTGGGGCCTTCGTTGTTCACTTTATACATTAATGACTTGCCTAAAGCAACTGAAAAGCCGATGACACGTTTTGCTGACGATTGAACTGTGACAGTAGCCTGTTATGACCAAAACACATATGAACATGACATTAATAATTCGCTTATACCATATACAGAGTATAGGAAAACTTACTGAACTTTCAACATACATTGTCGATTTGAGTCCTCCACGACATGTCGTTATCAATATGCAGTCAAAGAAATTTTAAAAAATAAATATCAACTATTTGTTCCCGTTTGTAACTTATCTGGCAATGTGACAGAGATTTTTGTCAAATTTTAAAGTCCATAATTTTAGATATATTCATCTTAAGGTTATTAGCATTCAGCCAGTCAACAATCGTAACAAGACTTGTGTTATTGTCATCTTCTGATGTATGCTTCTATGTAGCGTTCTAGATGCCAAAGAAGTTGGCAGATTTTGATGATGCTTACGTCGATTGTTTTATTTTAACATTACGAATGTCACGGGCTATATTAAAATTGGCATATTTTGGGCGCCGTATTGTGGGGCCCCAATTTTTTTCTTTTGAACCCATTGTGTGGTATATCCTAATAACGGGTTTTAGGAGGTGATTTCAAAAATATATAACACTTATATGTTTAAAAAACTAATTCGAAAAAAAATTATAACTCAAAAGTAAAAATAAGTTTATTTAAAAAATCAAAAATCTCGACTGATGAACCCACCACCGCATTCATCGTCATCAATCAGTCTACGTAGCTGTACGGCCAGTAACTCCGTACACTGAGATGTGGTATGTATCACACGGGATGTGTACAGGAAATAAAATCAGTGTTATGTGTCCGTGAATGATTGACAGTTTATTTGTAAAAACATGGAAATATATTATACATAAAGTAGGTTACTTGTGGTGGGTGCGATAGCTTAGTCAGCGAATGTACACAAGTAATCGGTGAATTACCAAATGCTTGTTCAGGTAAAAACTAAAACAACACATATCCTATGGCGATTCTCGTACCTTTGCCGCGGCGATCTATCATAGTATGTTGATGCGCATATCCAAAAAAGGCTCTTTTCAGGGCTGCATATGATTCTATATAATTAAATAATTATGTTTCTTCAATGGAATTGTCTAAAAACGACTTGTAGGCAAAACGTGGACTGTATAAGAAGATATGTTAATAAAATTGCGAATAGCTGACACCAACTAACTTTATCTATTTTGATTACTATATTTCAGCAAGAATAACCTATGTAAAAACGAGTAAAAAACCATAAATGTATATAAAAAGGTCGCAACACAACTAGATATTAATTTTTGCTCATTTCACCACGTCAAATTTCAAACTACCTATATCATTATTAAATACTTGACATTTAAATTCACCAAGTCATTATTTAAACATTTAAAGTTAGGACCTTATTTAGAAAATTGGGGGCTAATAAATTCATACCTGATTACTATTAGATGCCAGGTGATAAGAACATCACCACCACACACCACATACTTACCATTATAAATTCCAGGTACAAAACTAATAATAAAATCATTGTAGAAGTTGCTAGTGTAATTAGGAAATTCTACGAAACATAATTAACAATAATGCACTTGATATTTTGTCTCATTCCACGGTATAGCCCTGTCTTGCTCTTTCATAGAACAATGCTAAGCTATCATTAGTAAATTATTCTCTAAAGGGCTAAGCATAGGTAGATTACAGAATTGTAGTTTCTAATATATTTCTGATAGATAACCCTGTATCACAATGGTGTGAGAGTGAGACAGAGCTATCTAATAACAATGGTTTTTGAGTTCCTTCGTTAAGTAAATACCAATAAACACCCTAAATTAAAAAAAAAACAAATTAGCTTTTAGTCAAAATTAATGACTGTGACATAGTATTGAATAAAGAGAGACTAAAATTCGTAGATAAAACAGTTTATTCTAATTTAATTATTCAGTTAATTCTAATTGATCTAAAATGTTGATTAAAAATTAATGTAAATGTAGCTCTGGCTCTTAATATAAACTGTCCACAAACTTAGCAAAGAATCGTCTTTGCTGAGTTTGTGGTCAGTTGACATTTTCATGTAAGGGTGAGTACAGTGCACTACAACTGAAACTCATATACATCATTATTCAACCGCAAGGCGTCCACTGCTGGACATAGATACCTTCCACGCATCGCTTTAGATATCCTAAACAAGCCATCCAATCTTAGCCTAGGGCTGCTGAATTTATTCTACTTTATTTGAAAAACATAGAAATGCATCATAAAACTTTTTCGACAATAATAGCACGTGTCTACCTACCGTGGTCAACCACCTTTTTCTAATTATAATCAGGCAGGTAGCCTAGCGATAAGACCTCCATTGTACCTATTGTTATTGTTCCTAAAATACTGAGAAAGGGTAAAATGGTCGTAAACTAGTCTAAACCTCTTTAAATAATATTGTAATGAATTTATTGTTTGTAACAGATAATGATGTCAGGAACTACTAATCCCATAACAATTGTTCTGGCACTGATAGAAAATACACATTCCGACAGGTTTATGAAATATGGCTTGGTATTTTATTGGTATTATATTGGCTATCGCTTTTAGTTCTCAAATATTTAAATTAGAATATGAAAGAAGTACTATAACATTAGATTATAAAATTATAAACGTAGGTACTCGTTTCTGCTAGAGACAAAAACGAGACACATTATTGGTGGTTATGATGTGAAGAAAGAAAAAAAATCAGAGATTGAAATTAAATTTTAAAAAAACACAAAGCGTAACACAATTAAAGTATGATTTAGACCTAGTGCCCAGAATAATATGTACATCCAGATATTTATTACCTTAAGCCTTTAACCAATGCAAATTACATTGTTTTTTGTTTTACCTACATAACTCATTTCCACACCACCATGAGGTAGAGTAAGCGGCGCGTTTTTTTTATCGTGGTATCCCCAGTAGGCCTAATCCACATGTAATGCACTACTTTAAGTCCTTGCTCCAAAAGAACTTCTTGTTCGTGTCTACAGCACGAAGGAGAAGAAGTAAATTATCCGATATTATAGGTTGTTTCTTGTTATTGTCCACTAACAGTTTATCATCATCGGCCAAATTAATTTCTTTTTTGACCTCAAATTCTTTGGGCCAAACATTCTTTTCCTTATAAAATTTTGTTGAGTATTCGTCCATGACCTTCACAACTTCACTCCTTGTGGAATTGCTTCTACTAGCACATAAGTGCCTCTTTTCACCCAGGTAAATTCAATGAATTTTTTTGGCATAGACACCAAGTATTTTTCGCCTGTTTGAGTCATAACCTGAAACAAGAAATATAAAGAAAACTTTAGCATTTCGACTTCATAAGTTAAGTGTTTTATTATCCTACTAGTCTCTTAGAAAGTGGGACAGCAATAAAATGCAAATACATACTATTCTAAAATAAAAATTTCACGTATAAAATAAGTAACATCAAAAATGCATACTCGCATTACGGGCGAGAAAGTAATTATTAAACAACTAGTTCTAATTGATAAAATAAATACATCCTCGTGTTTAAATAATTAGATATTCTTACCTGATGTAAGTTGTTGCCTTCATATCTCACAACTTTTACAATTCTATGATTTTCTTTAGGTAAACTATGGTCGACACAGCGAGTTTCAATCGCCACATGTTTCCTTTTTTGAATCTTAGGCATTTTATTTTTATTAACAATGTTTTACACACTTCACAACGAATAACTTTATAGTTGTCACAACAACCGAACGGCGCAGAGTATAGACGGCTAATGCTGGGTCTAACTAACCCCCAACCCCAATATTCTGTCAACTAGCTGAGGTATGAGGAAGGGGTCAAGGGGGTGTGAAAGTGCCTTCTGATTGGTCCAAATTCTTTCACCAATAGAAAGCTACATTATTCCTGAGTGACAAAGGCAATTTTTTTTATCCCGAAAACGGGTCCTGTGGGGTGGTCCACGGGAGCGAAGCCGCGGGCAACAGCTAGTAAATAATAATTGTACTTAATCAAATATTTAATCGGTTTCTATTCTTTATATTATTTTAACATGCAGGTAGGTACGTAATGATATTACTATTAAATGCAGGATTATGAAGATCATTTTAATGTTTTGAATTTAGTTCCGTAACAGAAAATAATCGTTTAGAAAATAATTGAGTTTCTATTTTGTTATTTTTAATGAAAAAGGTATACAAATTGCATAAAAATAGTATTTTGGTTTTTGTTGTATCGATATTGTGTTGTAATGTTTTATTAACTTTTTAGACAAAGGCTAGGCTATATTTAAGTAATTTAATTTATGCCACGATTTACTGTTTTTAATATTTGCAAGTTCGAAAGAGAGATACGCATTTGCATTTAGCTTTTTTCACCGGCTTGGTAATGCAAAATTTCTGTTTTGAGCGATCAAAGTACAATTTTCACTACAAAAAATATGGACCAGTTCCTGGTTTTTTTATGTTCACAATGTTAGTGCCTCCCGTAAAAAAGTTTATTAAAAAAATAAAAAACCTGACCGCTTAAGAAGCGAACTAAAAAGACGTAAACAAGCAGAAAATCATGCTGTGCAGTCGGAGGATACTTATTCGCGGGCTGGCTGACCAAAACCAGATTTAGAGAGATTAATTTTATAAGATTAGTACGGAAGTATGGATTATTATGGATTTAGGCACGTGGTGTTTTCGGGGAATGGACATCAATTTTGTCGATAACTTTTATTCATTCATATTGTTCTTGTAAAGGCCGAGCGCCCTAGATAAGATTGTTTTATGCAGGTAATTTGGGGCTACTTTACTTGATATTTTGTGGCTTTCCTATCTCGCTCTTTCATAGAACAATGTCAATCTGCCATTAGTAAATTGTTCTCAAAAGGGTTATTAAGTACATGTAGATTAACAAATTGTAGTTGTGTCTCTTTCTAATATCTACCCCTAGTTACATAGCCCTGTTTGAGTGAGATAGGGCTATGTAAAGACAATGTTTTTTGAGAACTATCGCAAGAGACCAATATAAATATTTGTTTTATTATATTTAATAAAGAGAGACTAGACTTCGTCGATAAAAAAGTTTTCCAAAAACTTTACTCCAAAAATGTTTAATAATATAAATGAGTCGTCACGTTTTGGCAACTTTTTCATCAGTTATGAGTCTTTTTTAACTATTTGTTAGTTTTTATGTACTTTTGAGCTTAATTTTGCTTTTGGTTGATAATCATTATTCTATTATCACCGACTGGTAAAGTATCACACACACTGATTTTGATTTAAACATATCACTGCCAAATAAATTATTAGTAGATACCGCATTATATGTATTCACATGTTTCATATGCATTTGCATATTTAACAGCTCTTCACCGGTTACTACATAATTATTTTAACCAAAAACTCGTGATAATGCATATGTTCGTGGATATTTCGACGTAGAATGGTCCTGCTTCTAAAAATGGTTTGAGCAACCGAAAATACAATATTCCTACTGAAAATAAGAAAGCCCATCGTTTTTTACAAAACTAGTTTAAATTAAAAAGGCCGAAAAATGTTAATAAATAAGATAAATAACAAAATTTACCGAAACAATATAGTTTTTACATAAAATAAGTGGTAATAACCAGGTTTTTTATTATTTGATGTTGCATATATTTTGTACATATTTTAAGTATATTTCCTACATATTTTTTGCATAACTATAATCCGGTCTCTATTTATTAGCATACCTTAATGATATGGATAGATAGCTTTATGAGCTTAAAACAATAAAATTGCCAGTTCGTAAGTGACTCTCACTCTCTCTCTCTCTCTCTCTCTTCGGTGTCACTCTTGATGGGTTAGTTGAGTTGAGGGTGATGGATTCAAATGATCTGTTCTAAATTATTTTGAATTTATTAAATCAAATACTTATTAGACATAAGAGAGATTAATGTGTAGATAACTTGCATTATGCGTAACAAGTTTAGTTAAAATCGGTTCACTCATTTTTAAGTCAATGGACTTGAAAGTTCGTAAAAAAATACTACGTAAACGCTCCTAACACAGTCACTTTTTACACGTGGAACCGTTTTAAATCCATTAAAATAAAATCATAAATCTTTTAGAATGCGTCTGTCACTTAGTGGGAATCTTCAAAGAAATGGTTAGAGAGCGAGATAGAGCTATATAACAGAAAGAGAGAAAACTTCAAAAAATATTGCCGATTTTCCTTTAAGTCTTATCTCTTCTGGGAACCACTAATGACAGGTATTGAATTTCTGTGTGAGCGTGAATAGCGCTATGCGATAGAAAGAGACAACGGACCTTCACTTGATTCCTGTCTGTTGTAAGGTGGTGAGTTTGGAGAGATGAAAGATACGCGCGTGTGGCTTAATTCGCTAGCACAGAAACTTAAAACGTACCATACTTTTCAAGTTTCTGTGCTAGCGAATTAGGGGTAACGTCTTAGAACTCATTAAATCCTATCTTCATGACCGTAAACAAGTTACCGAAATCAGTTAAATTAACGGTTATCGTGAGGTAATTTCAAGATCCGAAGAACGAGAAGTAATATACGGCGTACCTCAGGGCAGTGTGCTGGGGCCTTCGTTGTTCACTTTATACATTAATGACTTGCCTAAAGCAACTGAAAAGCCGATGACACGTTTTGCTGACGATTGCACTGTGACAGTAGCCTGTTATGACCAAAACACATATGAACATGGCATTAATAATTCGCTTATACCATATACAGAGTATAGGAAAACTTACTGAACTTTCAACATACATTGTCGATTTGAGTCCTCCACGACATGTCGTTATCAATATGCAGTCAAAGAAATTTTAAAAAATAAATATCAACTATTTGTTCCCGTTTGTAACTTATCTGGCAATGTGACAGAGATTTTTGTCAAATTTTAAAGTCCATAATTTTAGATATATTCATTTTAAGGTTATTAGCATTCAGCCAGTCAACAATCGTAACAAGACTTGTGTTATTGTCATCTTCTGATGTATGCTTCTATGTAGCGTTCTAGATGCCAAAGAAGTTGGCAGATTTTGATGATGCTTACGTCGATCGTTTTATTTTAACATTACGAATGTCACGGGCTACATTAAAATTGGCATATTTTGGGCGCCGTATTGTGGGGCCCCAATTTTTTTCTTTTGAACCCATTGTGTGGTATATCATAATAACGGGTTTTAGGAGGTGATTTCAAAAATATATAACACTTATATGTTTAAAAAACTAATTCGAAAAAAAATTATAACTCAAAAGTAAAAATAAGTTTATTTAAAAAATCAAAAATCTCGACTGATGAACCCACCACCGCATTCATCGTCATCAATCAGTCTACGTAGCTGTACGGCCAGTAACTCCGTACACTGAGATGTGGTATGTAGGTGGACGAATCACACGGGATGTGTACAGGAAATAAAATCAGTGTTATGTGTCCGTGAATGATTGACAGTTTATTTGTAAAAACATGGAAATATATTATACATAAAGTAGGTTACTTGTGGTGGGTGCGATAGCTTAGTCAGCGAATGTACACAAGTAATCGGTGAATTACCAAATGCTTGTTCAGGTAAAAACTAAAACAACACATATCCTATGGCGATTCTCGTACCTTTGCCGCGGCGATCTATCATAGTATGTTGATGCGCATATCCAAAAAAGGCTCTTTTCAGGGCTGCATATGATTCTATATAATTAAATAATTATGTTTCTTCAATGGAATTGTCTAAAAACGACTTGTAGGCAAAATGTGGACTGTATAAGAAGATATGTTAATAAAATTGCGAATAGCTGACACCAACTTCAATTCCAATTCGTTGATTCCATCCGTATACACGGCAAGGTCAACGCGCTTCTATAAATCAATAAATCGGTGAATTTTACGAGTATCGGTGTGCAGTTTTGTGTAAAAACTAAAGTATTCAACATTTGCAAAAACATTGACTATAAATAATTTATAATTATTATTCCATTCTGGTGATTTATGCAACTTGAAAAATAAGCAAAATTAAAAACTTCATTTTGTGAGAACATCAAATGTTCGTGTGTTAAACGCGTAAGCGACGGGTTGTGCACGGCGCTTAAGACCTTTTGGGCGCGACGGTCAATACTGAGGCGATACATAATTAGCAGCGGTGTGGGTACGTACGATTTTCGTTCACACAACTACCTGAACCAACAATAACACCATGCCTAAATGCGATAATTGTAACAAAACAATTACAACTAAAAGCCCAGGACTGGAATGTTGCAAATGTGGGAAAGTCGTACATGCTAATACAACATGCTCGGGGCTCACACATAAACAAATACTAGCGATTCGTAACTCAGACACCTTGGAGTGGACTTGCAGCGAATGTCACCGTCACTCTCCTGTCAGGAAGTCATTCATAGTTCCAGAGGACGATGATGATGAGGTCGACGAACCAACTACAATGCCGACTATGTCGTCTAACTTTCCTATAGATATGAAGCAATTGTTATCGAATATTTCAAACGAGGTTCAAAAAATAGTTCAAAAAGAGCCCTTACAGTCTTCTATTGAATTTTGCACTGGGAAGATCGATGATTTTGTGGAGTCAATTAAAATGATGAAACAAAAACTAAAAGAAATGGAAAACAAAAATAACTTTCTTTGTAATAAAGTCACCCACTACGAAACAAAAATCTCTTCTTTGGAACAGCGTTTAAATGAATCAGACCAAGATAAATTGAACAATTTTATTGAAATAACTGGAATCCCTTACATACAAAATGAAGAACTTGTGCAGATCTCGAATAGTATTGCTGAGAAAATGAGCCTAGATAAGTCCGTGATAAAAAGCGTGAAACGTCCGAACTCGCACAAAAATCTAGATTTGATTCAGTTAGAACTAGGTAACACCAAAGATGTGGAATGCTGGATGCGTTCCGCTAAGCAGTTTAATCTGACAACAGCTGATATCCTGTCTCACTTAGCTAGTGAACATCCGTCTGTGAAAGTATACATGCGATTTGCGTTATCTCAAGTAAACAGAAAACTCATGTGGATAGCTAAACAACAGTTGCGACAGGATTTTAAATACATTTGGTTTCAAAATGGTAAAGTGCTGGTGAAGAAAGGTGAAGTAGACAAAAATGGTAAAGACAAGATTTATATGATTAGATGTGAAGACGACATAAATAATCTGCTTAAAAATAAATAGTGTGTCACAATATAAAAACAATAACAAACTCTTTTTCGTGTATTTAAGTAAGTGTCATGGCTTTATTTAACAATGTAAAGGAAATCTATGATTGTAGTGATTTACCTACCTACATTAGTATGCTACCAAAAACCACAAATAATTTAAACATAGTGCATGTTAACATTCGATCGTTGATAAAAAATCACGCTTATCTTATGAATTGTTTAGTTTCGGTAAAATCACGAATAGATATTGTGGTTCTTACGGAAGTGGGGATATCGGAACAAATTGTATCTATGTATCAATTGGAGGGGTATACACTGTACAGTATCTTACGTAAGAGCAGAAAAGGTGGTGGAATTATTATCTACGTAAATAATAAGCATAAGTTTCAACCAATAAATATTCAAACTAGACATTGTGAATGCATACTAGGTAAATTAACAACGCAACAAAATAATAATATTTATATCTGTGCAGTGTATAGACCACCTAAAGAAAGCAAACATTTATTTGTTTGTGAATTGTCCAGTTTGATTAATGCTGATTATGTAAAGACCAGTGATCTAATTGTATTGGGAGATATAAATATAGACCTTAAAATTGCAAATAATGTAAACAGTTATTATTTGAGTAAACTGGCTGAGTGCGGGCTTGAATGTGCGATCTCAGACTTCACGCGAGTGGAAACCAAAGCTAATATAGTCTCTAAAACCTGTATAGATCACATTTTCGTGAGATCTCGCCTTCATGACGTCTACTCGGCTGCTCTGGGGACTGTCTTGGCGGACCATCGTATGACGATTGCCACGCTTGCATCCATGCCTAAAGTTAGGGATCCGAAGTTCATTGAGTCGATTGATAATAAAAAACTAAAAACGCTCTTAGCCAGCACGGAATGGGAAATGATAGACGAGTTAAATTGCGCAAATGATATATATAAGTATATAAAAGAAAATTTTATAAAGTGCTACAATGAATGCAAATATACTAAAAAGATAAATAACTCTAGCAAAAGAAATTGTGAAAAATGGATTAATAATAAAATAAGGAGAAGTTGTGCTAATAAAGATAAACTCTTTCTTAGATGGAAAAAGGATCCTAACAATAAAACACTTAAGTTGGAATATAATAAAACTAGAAATAAAGTAAATAAAATGATACTAAACACTAGAAATAATTATTACAGAAAAGAAATAGAAGGAAACAAAAATAATCCCAAAATACTGTGGCAAATACTTAATAAACTTACGGGGAAAATAGTAAAGTCAGTAGATGAGGTAATAACGAACGCCTTCTTAAATGATTCAAATAATGAAATGAGTATCGCTGATGACTTTGCTAAGGAATTTGAAATGAGTGTGTGTAATGTTGTGCCCGGGTGTGACAGACCTTTGCTGGATGAGTCTGAATATATGAAATCCCAAGATAAATCCATATTCTTCAAAAAAGCTACACCGCGTAGAATTATTAAAATCATAAACAACTTAAACACTAATAAATCAGCTGGATGTGACACAATAAGAATTATAGATCTGCAAATGATAGGAGATAAAATTGTGAATGCAATAGTTAAACTAATAAATGCGAGTATTCAACTATGTCAATATCCGTCAGAATTAAAAACCGGTATAGTTAGACCTATTCATAAAAAAGGCAAATTCAATGACTTAGCAAATTATAGACCTATAACAATATTACCAGCCATTAATAAAATTGTTGAAAAATATATCTGCGACCAAATACACACGTTTTATAGTAACAGTAACATAATTTCCAAAGCACAGTATGGTTTCCAAAGTAAGAAATCTACAGCTCAGTTACTCTCGAATTTTACCGACGAGGTTAACAACTACTTAGACGACAAGAAGCATGTGATATTAATTTTTATTGATTTTAGTAAGGCGTTTGACACACTCAGACACAATACGCTATTAAAACACTAGAAAACTCCGGTATAAGAGGAAAATTACTAGACTGGTGTGAAGAATATCTCCGTAGCCGATGTTATCACGTAAAAGTCGGCCCTAGCCTAAGCAGGCCCGTAAAAGTTACGCGAGGCACAGCCCAAGGATCAGTGTCAGGTCCCCTCCACTATCTGGCTTACGTCAACGACCTGGATAATATTATAAAATACTGTTCCCTTTACCAATACGCTGATGACACTTGTATAGTCTCTGCTAACAAAGACCTCAATATGGCCGCGGAATGTTTGCAAAAGGATTTTACTTCTATGACCAAGTGGGCCCATGATATGGGACTTGTTCTGAATCCACAAAAAACGAAAGTGATACACGTACATTCAAGTCATATAAATTCGACCCTTTCTTTTCAAATTAAAGCTCATAGTCATGATTGTCTGCATAGAAATGAGCTAAATTGTCAATGTTCGCCTATTGAGCAAGTCCCATACCATACCTACTTGGGACTTATAATTGATAATCGCTTCAACTGGAGTTATCAGGTGGAATCAGTATGCGGCAAGTTGCGTGCAATACTCACCAAATTTTCCATTATAAAGCGGAATATACCTTACAGAACCCTTCTTCAAATGTACACAACCCTTGCGGAATCGATAATCTCATATGGACTTACCAGCTATGGACGCACATTTAAAACTTACCTCGATAAAATACATAATTTGCAAACACGGTTGTTGAAGCTGGTAGTACCACAATATGTTAAAAATAAGTACCGCGACAATTATATAGGTCTATTCAAACATTGTAAAGTGTTACCTGTTCTAGCCCGCGCTGAGTACCTGTTCCTCATAGAACATTTTGATAACACTGATATTCAGGTTCCAGTAAGATATGATGTGAATACTCGACAAGCAAAAACAAAATCTTTTCAAGTGCCACGAAAAAATAATTTTTATGGTAGATGCACTGCATCTGTCATAATACCTAATTTATTAAACCAAATACCCTTAGGCATTAGAGACTCAATGAGCAGTAAAAATGTGAAGCGCAAGCTTAAACAACACTACATCGACTTGATTACACCTTAATTTAATAATAGCGCGTTGATCAAATTTCAGACCATGGCATGCTGAGACAGACTCCAGGGGTCTAATGGTGTGCTTTGTGAAATCTTAAGGACAACTTGTTTTTATAAATAAATAAATAAATAAATAAAAATAAAAATAACTAACTTTATCTATTTTGATTACTATATTTCAGCAAGAATAACCTATGTAAAAACGAGTAAAAAACCATAAATGTATATAAAAAGGTCGCAACACAACTAGATATTAATTTTTGCTCATTTCACCACGTCAAATTTCAAACTACCTATATCATTATTAAATACTTGACATTTAAATTCACCAAGTCATTATTTAAACATATAAAGTTAGGACCTTATTTAGAAAATTGGGGGCTAATAAATTCATACCTGATTACTATTAGATGCCAGGTGATAAGAACATCACCACCACACACCACATACTTACCATTATAAATTCCAGGTACAAAACTAATAATAAAATCATTGTAGAAGTTGCTAGTGTAATTAGGAAATTCTACGAAACATAATTAACAATAATGCACTTGATATTTTGTCTCATTCCACGGTATAGCCCTGTCTTGCTCTTTCATAGAACAATGCTAAGCTATCATTAGTAAATTATTCTCTAAAGGGCTAAGCATAGGTAGATTACAGAATTGTAGTTTCTAATATATTTCTGATAGATAACCCTGTATCACAATGGTGTGAGAGTGAGACAGAGCTATCTAATAACAATGGTTTTTGAGTTCCTTCGTTAAGTAAATACCAATAAACACCCTAAATTAAAAAAAAAACAAATTAGCTTTTAGTCAAAATTAATGACTGTGACATAGTATTGAATAAAGAGAGACTAAAATTCGTAGATAAAACAGTTTATTCTAATTTAATTATTCAGTTAATTCTAATTGATCTAAAATGTTGATTAAAAATTAATGTAAATGTAGCTCTGGCTCTTAATATAAACTGTCCACAAACTTAGCAAAGAATCGTCTTTGCTGAGTTTGTGGTCAGTTGACATTTTCATGTAAGGGTGAGTACAGTGCACTACAACTGAAACTCATATACATCATTATTCAACCGCAAGGCGTCCACTGCTGGACATAGATACCTTCCACGCATCGCCTTAGATATCCTAAACAAGCCATCCAATCTTAGCCTAGGGCTGCTGAATTTATTCTACTTTATTTGAAAAACATAGAAATGCATCATAAAACTTTTTCGACAATAATAGCACGTGTCTACCTACCGTGGTCAACCAACTTTTTCTAATTATAATCAGGCAGGTAGCCTAGCGATAAGACCTCCATTGTACCTATTGTTATTGTTCCTAAAATACTGAGAAAGGGTAAAATGGTCGTAAACTAGTCTAAACCTCTTTAAATAATATTGTAATGAATTTATTGTTTGTAACAGATAATGATGTCAGGAACTACTAATCCCATAACAATTGTTCTGGCACTGATAGAAAATACACATTCCGACAGGTTTATGAAATATGGCTTGGTATTTTATTGGTATTATATTGGCTATCGCTTTTAGTTCTCAAATATTTAAATTAGAATATGAAAGAAGTACTATAACATTAGATTATAAAATTATAAATGTAGGTACTCGTTTCTGCTAGAGACAAAAACGAGACACATTATTGGTGGTTATGATGTGAAGAAAGAAAAAAAATCAGAGATTGAATTTAAATTTTAAAAAAACACAAAGCGTAACACAATTAAAGTATGATTTAGACCTAGTGCCCAGAATAATATGTACATCCAGATATTTATTACCTTAAGCCTTTAACCAATGCAAATTACATTGTTTTTTGTTTTACCTACATAACTCATTTCCACACCACCATGAGGTAGAGTAAGCGGCGCGTTTTTTTTATCGTGGTATCCCCAGTAGGCCTAATCCACATGTAATGCACTACTTTAAGTCCTTGCTCCAAAAGAACTTCTTGTTCGTGTCTACAGCACGAAGGAGAAGAAGTAAATTATCCGATATTATAGGTTGTTTCTTGTTATTGTCCACTAATAGTTTATCATCATCGGCCAAATTAATTTCTTTTTTGACCTCAAATTCTTTGGGCCAAACATTCTTTTCCTTATAAAATTGTGTTGAGTATTCGTCCATGACCTTCACAACTTCACCTCTCACCTTCACTCCTTGTGGAATTGCTTCTACTAGCACATAAGTGCCTCTTTTCACCCAGGTAAATTCAATGAATTTTTTTGGCATAGACACCAAGTATTTTTCGCCTGTTTGAGTCATAACCTGAAACAAGAAATATAAAGAAAACTTTAGCATATCGACTTCATAAGTTAAGTGTTTTATTATCCTACTAGTCTCTTAGAAAGTGGGACAGCAATAAAATGCAAATACATACTATTCTAAAATAAAAATTTCACGTATAAAATAAGTAACATCAAAAATGCATACTCGCATTACGGGCGAGAAAGTAATTATTAAACAACTAGTTCTAATTGATAAAATAAATACATCCTCGTGTTTAAATAATTAGATATTCTTACCTGATGTAAGTTGTTGCCTTCATATCTCACAACTTTTACAATTCTATGATTTTCTTTAGGTAAACTATGGTCGACACAGCGAGTTTCAATCGCCACATGTTTCCTTTTTTGAATCTTAGGCATTTTATTTTTATTAACAATGTTTTACACACTTCACAACGAATAACTTTATAGTTGTCACAACAACCGAACAGCGCAGAGTATAGACGGCTAATGCTGGGTCTAACTAACCCCCAACCCCAATATTCTGTCAACTAGCTGAGGTATGAGGAAGGGGTCAAGGGGGTGTGAAAGTGCCTTCTGATTGGTCCAAATTCTTTCACCAATAGAAAGCTACATTATTCCTGAGTGACAAAGGCAATTTTTTTTATCCCGAAAACGGGTCCTGTGGGGTGGTCCACGGGAGCGAAGCCGCGGGCAACAGCTAGTAAATAATAATTGTACTTAATCAAATATTTAATCGGTTTCTATTCTTTATATTATTTTAACATGCAGGTAGGTACGTAATGATATTACTATTAAATGCAGGATTATGAAGATCATTTTAATGTTTTGAATTTAGTTCCGTAACAGAAAATAATCGTTTAGAAAATAATTGAGTTTCTATTTTGTTATTTTTAATGAAAAAGGTATACAAATTGCATAAAAATAGTATTTTGGTTTTTGTTGTATCGATATTGTGTTGTAATGTTTTATTAACTTTTTAGACAAAGGCTAGGCTATATTTAAGTAATTTAATTTATGCCACGATTTACTGTTTTTAATATTTGCAAGTTCGAAAGAGAGATACGCATTTGCATTTAGCTTTTTTCACCGGCTTGGTAATGCAAAATTTCTGTTTTGAGCGATCAAAGTACAATTTTCACTACAAAAAATATGGACCAGTTCCTGGTTTTTTTATGTTCACAATGTTAGTGCCTCCCGTAAAAAAGTTTATTAAAAAAATAAAAAACCTGACCGCTTAAGAAGCGAACTAAAAAGACGTAAACAAGCAGAAAATCATGCTGTGCAGTCGGAGGATACTTATTCGCGGGCTGGCTGACCAAAACCAGATTTAGAGAGATTAATTTTATAAGATTAGTACGGAAGTATGGATTATTATGGATTTAGGCACGTGGTGTTTTCGGGGAATGGACATCAATTTTGTCGATAACTTTTATTCATTCATATTGTTCTTGTAAAGGCCGAGCGCCCTAGATAAGATTGTTTTATGCAGGTAATTTGGGGCTACTTTACTTGATATTTTGTCGCTTTCCTATCTCGCTCTTTCATAGAACAATGTCAATCTGCCATTAGTAAATTGTTCTCAAAAGGGTTATTAAGTACATGTAGATTAACAAATTGTAGTTGTGTCTCTTTCTAATATCTACCCCTAGTTACATAGCCCTGTTTGAGTGAAATAGGGCTATGTAAAGACAATGTTTTTTGAGAACTATCGCAAGAGACCAATATAAATATTTGTTTTATTATATTTAATAAAGAGAGACGTCGATAAAAAAGTTTTCCAAAAACTTTACTCCAAAAATGTTTAATAATATAAATGAGTCGTCACGTTTTGGCAACTTTTTCATCAGTTGTGAGTCTTTTTTAACTATTTGTTAGTTTTTATGTACTTTTGAGATTAATTTTGCTTTTGGTTGATAATCATTATTCTATTATCACCGACTGGTAAAGTATCACACACACTGATTTTGATTTAAACATATCACTGCCAAATAAATTATTAGTAGATACCGCATTATATGTATTCACATGTTTCATATGCATTTGCATATTTAACAGCTCTTCACCGGTTACTACATAATTATTTTAACCAAAAACTCGTGATAATGCATATGTTCGTGAATATTTCGACGTAGAATGGTCCTGCTTCTAAAAATGGTTTGAGCAACCGAAAATACAATATTCCTACTGAAAATAAGAAAGCCCATCGTTTTTTACAAAACTAGTTTAAATTAAAAAGGCCGAAAAATGTTAATAAATAAGATAAATAACAAAATTTACCGAAACAATATAGTTTTTACATAAAATAAGTGGTAATAACCAGGTTTTTTATTATTTGATGTTGCATATATTTTGTACATATTTTAAGTATATTTCCTACATATTTTTTGCATAACTATAATCCGGTCTCTATTTATTAGCATACCTTAATGATATGGATAGATAGCTTTATGAGCTTAAAACAATAAAATTGCCAGTTCGTAAGTGACTCTCACTCTCTCTCTCTCTCTCGTCGGTGTCACTCTTGATGGGTTAGTTGAGTTGAGGGTGATGGATTCAAATGATCTGTTCTAAATTATTTTGAATTTATTAAATCAAATACTTATTAGACATAAGAGAGATTAATGTGTAGATAACTTGCATTATGCGTAACAAGTTTAGTTAAAATCGGTTCACTAATTTTTAAGTCAATGGACTTGAAAGTTCGTAAAAAAACACTACGTAAACGCTCCTAACACAGTCACTTTTTACACGTGGAACCGTTTTAAATCCATTAAAATAAAATCATAAATCTTTTAGAATGCGTCTGTCACTTAGTGGGAATCTTCAAAGAAATGGTTAGAGAGCGAGATAGAGCTATATAACAGAAAGAGAGAAAACTTCAAAAAATATTTCCGATTTTCCTTTAAGTCTTATCTCTTCTGGGAACCACTAATGACAGGTATTCAATTTCTGTGTGAGCGTGAATAGCGCTATGCGATAGAAAGAGACAACGGACCTTCACTTGATTCCTGTCTGTTGTAAGGTGGTGAGTTTGGAGAGATGAAAGATACGCGCGTGTGGCTTAATTCGCTAGCACAGAAACTTAAAACGTACCATACTTTTCAAGTTTCTGTGCTAGCGAATTAGGGGTAACGTCTTAGAACTCATTAAATCCTATCTTCATGACCGTAAACAAGTTACCGAAATCAGTTAAATTAACGGTTATCGTGAGGTAATTTCAAGATCCGAAGAACGAGAAGTAATATACGGCGTACCTCAGGGCAGTGTGCTGGGGCCTTCGTTGTTCACTTTATACATAAATGACTTGCCTAAAGCAACTGAAAAGCCGATGACACGTTTTGCTGACGATTGCACTGTGACAGTAGCCTGTTATGACCAAAACACATATGAACATGGCATTAATAATTCGCTTATACCATATACAGAGTATAGGAAAACTTACTGAACTTTCAACATACATTGTCGATTTGAGTCCTCCACGACATGTCGTTATCAATATGCAGTCAAAGAAATTTTAAAAAATAAATATCAACTATTTGTTCCCGTTTGTAACTTATCTGGCAATGTGACAGAGATTTTTGTCAAATTTTAAAGTCCATAATTTTAGATATATTCATTTTAAGGTTATTAGCATTCAGCCAGTCAACAATCGTAACAAGACTTGTGTTATTGTCATCTTCTGATGTATGCTTCTATGTAGCGTTCTAGATGCCAAAGAAGTCGGCAGATTTTGATGATGCTTACGTCGATCGTTTTATTTTAACATTACGAATGTCACGGGCTATATTAAAATTGGCATATTTTGGGCGCCGTATTGTGGGGCCCCAATTTTTTTCTTTTGAACCCATTGTGTGGTATATCATAATAACGGGTTTTAGGAGGTGATTTCAAAAATATATAACACTTATATGTTTAAAAAACTAATTCGAAAAAAAATTATAACTCAAAAGTAAAAATAAGTTTATTTAAAAAATCAAAAATCTCGACTGATGAACCCACCACCGCATTCATCGTCATCAATCAGTCTACGTAGCTGTACGGCCAGTAACTCCGTACACTGAGATGTGGTATGTAGGTGGACGAATCACACGGGATGTGTACAGGAAATAAAATCAGTGTTATGTGTCCGTGAATGATTGACAGTTTATTTGTAAAAACATGGAAATATATTATACATAAAGTAGGTTACTTGTGGTGGGTGCGATAGCTTAGTCAGCGAATGTACACAAGTAATCGGTGAATTACCAAATGCTTGTTCAGGTAAAAACTAAAACAACACATATCCTATGGCGATTCTCGTACCTTTGCCGCGGCGATCTATCATAGTATGTTGATGCGCATATCCATAAAAGGCTCTTTTCAGGGCTGCATATGATTCTATATAATTAAATAATTATGTTTCTTCAATGGAATTGTCTAAAAACGACTTGTAGGCAAAATGTGGACTGTATAAGAAGATATGTTAATAAAATTGCGAATAGCTGACACCAACTAACTTTATCTATTTTGATTACTATATTTCAGCAAGAATAACCTATGTAAAAACGAGTAAAAAACCATAAATGTATATAAAAAGGTCGCAACACAACTAGATATTAATTTTTGCTCATTTCACGACGTCAAATTTCAAACTACCTATATCATTATTAAATACTTGACATTTAAATTCACCAAGTCATTATTTAAACATTTAAAGTTAGGACCTTATTTAGAAAATTGGGGGTTAATAAATTCATACCTGATTACTATTAGATGCCAGGTGATAAGAACATCACCACCACACACCACATACTTACCATTATAAATTCCAGGTACAAAACTAATAATAAAATCATTGTAGAAGTTGATAGTGTAAATAGGAAATTCTACGAAACATAATTAACAAATTATGCACTTGATATTTTGTCTCATTCCACGGTATAGCCCTGTCTTGCTCTTTCATAGAACAATGCTAAGCTATCATTAGTAAATTATTCTCTAAAGGGCTAAGCATAGGTAGATTACAGAATTGTAGTTTCTAATATATTTCTGATAGATAACCCTGTATCACAATGGTGTGAGAGTGAGACAGAGCTATCTAATAACAATGGTTTTTGAGTTCCTTCGTTAAGTAAATACCAATAAACACCCTAAATTAAAAAAAAAACAAATTAGCTTTTAGTCAAAATTAATGACTGTGACATAGTATTGAATAAAGAGAGACTAAAATTCGTAGATAAAACAGTTTATTCTAATTTAATTATTCAGTTAATTCTAATTGATCTAAAATGTTGATTAAAAATTAATGTAAATGTAGCTCTGGCTCTTAATATAAACTGTCCACAAACTTAGCAAAGAATCGTCTTTGCTGAGTTTGTGGTCAGTTGACATTTTCATGTAAGGGTGAGTACAGTGCACTACAACTGAAACTCGTATACATCATTATTCAACCGCAAGGCGTCCACTGCTGGACATAGATACCTTCCACGCATCGCCTTAGATATCCTAAACAAGCCATCCAATCTTAGCCTAGGGCTGCTGAATTTATTCTACTTTATTTGAAAAACATAGAAATGCATCATAAAACTTTTTCGACAATAATAGCACGTGTCTACCTACCGTGGTCAACCACCTTTTTCTAATTATAATCAGGCAGGTAGCCTAGCGATAAGACCTCCATTGTACCTATTGTTATTGTTCCTAAAATACTGAGAAAGGGTAAAATGGTCGTAAACTAGTCTAAACCTCTTTAAATAATATTGTAATGAATTTATTGTTTGTAACAGATAATGATGTCAGGAACTACTAATCCCATAACAATTGTTCTGGCACTGATAGAAAATACACATTCCGACAGGTTTATGAAATATGGCTTGGTATTTTATTGGTATTATATTGGCTATCGCTTTTAGTTCTCAAATATTTAAATTAGAATATGAAAGAAGTACTATAACATTAGATTATAAAATTATAAATGTAGGTACTCGTTTCTGCTAGAGACAAAAACGAGACACATTATTGGTGGTTATGATGTGAAGAAAGAAAAAAAATCAGAGATTGAATTTAAATTTTAAAAAAACACAAAGCGTAACACAATTAAAGTATGATTTAGACCTAGTGCCCAGAATAATATGTACATCCAGATATTTATTACCTTAAGCCTTTAACCAATGCAAATTACATTGTTTTTTGTTTTACCTACATAACTCATTTCCACACCACCATGAGGTAGAGTAAGCGGCGCGTTTTTTTTATCGTGGTATCCCCAGTAGGCCTAATCCACATGTAATGCACTACTTTAAGTCCTTGCTCCAAAAGAACTTCTTGTTCGTGTCTACAGCACGAAGGAGAAGAAGTAAATTATCCGATATTATAGGTTGTTTCTTGTTATTGTCCACTAACAGTTTATCATCATCGGCCAAATTAATTTCTTTTTTGACCTCAAATTCTTTGGGCCAAACATTCTTTTCCTTATAAAATTGTGTTGAGTATTCGTCCATGACCTTCACAACTTCACCTCTCACCTTCACTCCTTGTGGAATTGCTTCTACTAGCACATAAGTGCCTCTTTTCACCCAGGTAAATTCAATGAATTTTTTTGGCATAGACACCAAGTATTTTTCGCCTGTTTGAGTCATAACCTGAAACAAGAAATATAAAGAAAACTTTAGCATTTCGACTTCATAAGTTAAGTGTTTTATTATCCTACTAGTCTCTTAGAAAGTGGGACAGCAATAAAATGCAAATACATACTATTCTAAAATAAAAATTTCACGTATAAAATAAGTAACATCAAAAATGCATACTCGCATTACGGGCGAGAAAGTAATTATTAAACAACTAGTTCTAATTGATAAAATAAATACATCCTCGTGTTTAAATAATTAGATATTCTTACCTGATGTAAGTTGTTGCCTTCATATCTCACAACTTTTACAATTCTATGATTTTCTTTAGGTAAACTATGGTCGACACAGCGAGTTCCAATCGCCACATGTTTCCTTTTTTGAATCTTAGGCATTTTATTTTTATTAACAATGTTTTACACACTTCACAACGAATAACTTTATAGTTGTCACAACAACCGAACGGCGCAGAGTATAGACGGCTAATGCTGGGTCTAACTAACCCCCAACCCCAATATTCTGTCAACTAGCTGAGGTATGAGGAAGGGGTCAAGGGGGTGTGAAAGTGCCTTCTGATTGGTCCAAATTCTTTCACCAATAGAAAGCTACATTATTCCTGAGTGACAAAGGCAATTTTTTTTATCCCGAAAACGGGTCCTGTGGGGTGGTCCACGGGAGCGAAGCCGCGGGCAACAGCTAGTAAATAATAATTGTACTTAATCAAATATTTAATCGGTTTCTATTCTTTATATTATTTTAACATGCAGGTAGGTACGTAATGATATTACTATTAAATGCAGGATTATGAAGATCATTTTAATGTTTTGAATTTAGTTCCGTAACAGAAAATAATCGTTTATAAAATAATTGAGTTTCTATTTTGTTATTTTTAATGAAAAAGGTATACAAATTGCATAAAAATAGTATTTTGGTTTTTGTTGTATCGATATTGTGTTGTAATGTTTTATTAACTTTTTAGACAAAGGCTAGGCTATATTTAAGTAATTTAATTTATGCCACGATTTACTGTTTTTAATATTTGCAAGTTCGAAAGAGAGATACGCATTTGCATTTAGCTTTTTTCACCGGCTTGGTAATGCAAAATTTCTGTTTTGAGCGATCAAAGTACAATTTTCACTACAAAAAATATGGACCAGTTCCTGGTTTTTTTATGTTCACAATGTTAGTGCCTCCCGTAAAAAAGTTTATTAAAAAAATAAAAAACCTGACCGCTTAAGAAGCGAACTTAAAAGACGTAAACAAGCAGAAAATCATGCTGTGCAGTCGGAGGATACTTATTCGCGGGCTGGCTGACCAAAACCAGATTTAGATAGATTAATTTTATAAGATTAGTACGGAACTATGGATTATTATGGATTTAGGCACGTGGTGTTTTCGGGGAATGGACATCAATTTTGTCGATAACTTTTATTCATTCATATTGTTCTTGTAAAGGCCGAGCGCCCTAGATAAGATTGTTTTATGCAGGTAATTTGGGGCTACTTTACTTGATATTTTGTCGCTTTCCTATCTCGCTCTTTCATAGAACAATGTCAATCTGCCATTAGTAAATTGTTCTCAAAAGGGTTATTAAGTACATGTAGATTAACAAATTGTAGTTGTGTCTCTTTCTAATATCTACCCCTAGTTACATAGCCCTGTTTGAGTGACATAGGGCTATGTAACGACAATGTTTTTTGAGAACTATCGCAAGAGACCAATATAAATATTTGTTTTATTATATTTAATAAAGAGAGACTAGACTTCGTCGATAAAAAAGTTTTCCAAAAACTTTACTCCAAAAATGTTTAATAATATAAATGAGTCGTCACGTTTTGGCAACTTTTTCATCAGTTATGAGTCTTTTTTAACTATTTGTTAGTTTTTATGTACTTTTGAGCTTAATTTTGCTTTTGGTTGATAATCATTATTCTATTATCACTGACTGGTAAAGTATCACACACACTGATTTTGATTTAAACATATCACTGCCAAATAAATTATTAGTAGATACCGCATTATATGTATTCACATGTTTCATATGCATTTGCATATTTAACAGCTCTTCACCGGTTACTACATAATTATTTTAACCAAAAACTCGTGATAATGCATATGTTCGTGGATATTTCGACGTAGAATGGTCCTGCTTCTAAAAATGGTTTGAGCAACCGAAAATACAATATTCCTACTGAAAATAAGAAAGCCCATCGTTTTTTACAAAACTAGTTTAAATTAAAAAGGCCGAAAAATGTTAATAAATAAGATAAATAACAAAATTTACCGAAACAATATAGTTTTTACATAAAATAAGTGGTAATAACCAAGTTTTTTATTATTTGATGTTGCATATATTTTGTACATATTTTAAGTATATTTCCTACATATTTTTTGCATAACTATAATCCGGTCTCTATTTATTAGCATACCTTAATGATATGGATAGATAGCTTTATGAGCTTAAAACAATAAAATTGCCAGTTCGTAAGTGACTCTCACTCTCTCTCTCTCTCTCTCTTCGGTGTCACTCTTGATGGGTTAGTTGAGTTGAGGGTGATGGATTCAAATGATCTGTTCTAAATTATTTTGAATTTATTAAATCAAATGCTTATTAGACATAAGAGAGATTAATGTGTAGATAACTTGCATTATGCGTAACAAGTTTAGTTAAAATCGGTTCACTCATTTTTAAGTCAATGGACTTGAAAGTTCGTAAAAAACACTACGTAAACGCTCCTAACACAGTCACTTTTTACACGTGGAACCGTTTTAAATCCATTAAAATAAAATCATAAATCTTTTAGAATGCGTCTGTCACTTAGTGGGAATCTTCAAAGAAATGGTTAGAGAGCGGGATAGAGCTATATAACAGAAAGAGAGAAAACTTCAAAAAATATTGCCGATTTTCCTTTAAGTCTTATCTCTTCTGGGAACCACTAATGACAGGTATTCAATTTCTGTGTGAGCGTGAATAGCGCTATGCGATAGAAAGAGACAACGGACCTTCACTTGATTCCTGTCTGTTGTAAGGTGGTGAGTTTGGAGAGATGAAAGATACGCGCGTGTGGCTTAATTCGATAGCACAGAAACTTAAAACGTACCATACTTTTCAAGTTTCTGTGCTAGCGAATTAGGGGTAACGTCTTAGAACTCATTAAATCCTATCTTCATGACCGTAAACAAGTTACCGTAATCAGTTAAATTAACGGTTATCGTGAGGTAATTTCAAGATCCGAAGAACGAGAAGTAATATACGGCGTACCTCAGGGCAGTGTGCTGGGGCCTTCGTTGTTCACTTTATACATTAATGACTTGCCTAAAGCAACTGAAAAGCCGATGACACGTTTTGCTGACGATTGCACTGTGACAGTAGCCTGTTATGACCAAAACACATATGAACATGGCATTAATAATTCGCTTATACCACATACAGAGTATAGGAAAACTTACTGAACTTTCAACATGCATTGTCGATTTGAGTCCTCCACGACATGTCGTTATCAATATGCAGTCAAAGAAATTTAAAAAAATAAATATCAACTATTTGTTCCCGTTTGTAACTTATCTGGCAATGTGACAGAGATTTTTGTCAAATTTTAAAGTCCATAATTTTAGATATATTCATTTTAAGGTTATTAGCATTCAGCCAGTCAACAATCGTAATAAGACTTGTGTTATTGTCATCTTCTGATGTATGCTTCTATGTAGCGTTCTAGATGACAAAGAAGTTGGCAGATTTTGATGATGCTTACGTCGATCGTTTTATTTTAACATTACGAATGTCACGGGCTACATTAAAATTGGCATATTTTGGGCGCCGTATTGTGGGGCCCCAATTTTTTTCTTTTGAACCCATTGTGTGGTATATCATAATAATGGGTTTTAGGAGGTGATTTCAAAAATATATAACACTTATATGTTTAAAAAACTAATTCGAAAAAAAATTATAACTCAAAAGTAAAAATAAGTTTATTTAAAAAATCAAAAATCTCGACTGATGAACCCACCACCGCATTCATCGTCATCAATCAGTCTACGTAGCTGTACGGCCAGTAACTCCGTACACTGAGATGTGGTATGTAGGTGGACGAATCACACGGGATGTGTACAGGAAATAAAATCAGTGTTATGTGTCCGTGAATGATTGACAGTTTATTTGTAAAAACATGGAAATATATTATACATAAAGTAGGTTACTTGTGGTGGGTGCGATAGCTTAGTCAGCGAATGTACACAAGTAATCGGTGAATTACCAAATGCTTGTTCAGGTAAAAACTAAAACAACACATATTGTAACGGGATTTTTTCTTGGGAACAATAAAGCACCATATACTGAGAACGATGTTTATTATATTTAACCCTTGAACACGTTACAAAAGTAAATAAATTTAAAAAGGGTCGCTGGTTGCAGTTGGCTGGTCAACTTTTCTTCGTACCAAAATATTTCCCAACTAATTTATAGTGGTGGGTGGAAGAACAAAAATAAAAAAAATAATAATAAAAAGGAAGGGTCAGAAAAACCCGTCTCCTGAACCGTCGCGTAGCCAGCCAACTCCACACTGCGACAGCCTGCCTCGAGCAGATAGCCTCAGCCAGGCAATCAGCCCCAACCAGACAATCAGCCCCAACCAGACACCTCCTGAAGTTACAGAATAAAAACTTCTTAGCACAAAATCTCAAATTAAACACAAAGGGTTTTGAGTATATAGAACAGACAGGTCGCTAAAACACTGAAAGCAACATCCTATACACCGGGCTTTACATAGGCGAACACAATGGGTGAGCCGTCCGGCACTCTTCATGATTAAACACACAGAATTTAGGGTTAGACGGAGCAGACAACTCGCTACACATGGAAGGTATTATCTTACACACAGGCTTTACATAAGTGAACACAATGGATGAGCTGTCCCGCACTCTTCAGGATTAAACACACAGATTTTATTGTTATACAGATCAGACAAATCGTTGGGATACGGGAAATATTATCTTAAATACCGGGCTTTACATAGGCTAACATAATGGATGGCCCTCCTGAGTATATGGAAATCATGCCTAAGGTGTATGTAAATAGGTATAATTGTATGGAGCTTGTCAACAAACGCCCACAAAGGATAGGCCAGCCCAAATAATATAAATGTATCGGCCGCCCTAAGAAACCGAATACCAACTGACAGAGCCTTTAGGAAGTCAAACACGTACCTTTCGGAGGAAGTAAACCCGTAGGGTAGATAGGTCGGCCCAATTTCGACCCCACGCCACGTTGTTCTGAAAGAAACCAGCAAGTCAGGCGACTTACCGTGAGGGATTATGAGCCCAGCTTGGGAACACAATCACGCCGGGTATCACACCACGACGGTTACATGCAGCTTCCAGGCCGCGTATCCACAATCACGCACGCGGTCACCGGCGATTTTTGGCTTCACGTATTCCGATCAATCACGACAGGCACATACAGGAAACGCTCTGCCGCACAGAGGCCGACGCCCACGCGATGATTCCAGCCCACTCGCAATCTCCAGGCTCTGCTCAAGCCGGTCAGCCCAAGAAAAAACGCCTCTACCCGAATTTTATCTACCACAAAAAAAAGTGTTACAATATCCTATGGCGATTCTCGTACCTTTGCCGCGGCGATCTATCATAGTATGTTGATGCGCATATCCAAAAAAGGCTCTTTTCAGGGCTGCATATGATTCTATATAATTAAATAATTATGTTTCTTCAATGGAATTGTCTAAAAACGACTTGTAGGCAAAATGTGGACTGTATAAGAAGATATGTTAATAAAATTGCGAATAGCTGACACCAACTAACTTTATCTATTTTGATTATTATATTTCAGCAAGAATAACCTATGTAAAAACGAGTAAAAAACCATAAATGTATATAAAAAGGTCGCAACACAACTAGATATTAATTTTTGCTCATTTCACCATGTCAAATTTCAAACTACCTATATCATTATTAAATACTTGACATTTAAATTCACCAAGTCATTATTTAAACATTTAAAGTTAGGACCTTATTTAGAAAATTGGGGGCTAATAAATTCATACCTGATTACTATTAGATGCCAGGTGATAAGAACATCACCACCACACACCACATACTTACCATTATAAATTCCAGGTACAAAACTAATAATAAAATCATTGTAGAAGTTGCTAGTGTTATTAGGAAATTCTACGAAACATAATTAACAATAATGCACTTGATATTTTGTCTCATTCCACGGTATAGCCCTGTCTTGCTCTTTCATAGAACAATGCTAAGCTATCATTAGTAAATTATTCTCTAAAGGGCTAAGCATAGGTAGATTACAGAATTGTAGTTTCTAATATATTTCTGATAGATAACCCTGTATCACAATGGTGTGAGAGTGAGACAGAGCTATCTAATAACAATGGTTTTTGAGTTCCTTCGTTAAGTAAATACCAATAAACACCCTAAATTAAAAAAAAAACAAATTAGCTTTTAGTCAAAATTAATGACTGTGACATAGTATTGAATAAAGAGAGACTAAAATTCGTAGATAAAACAGTTTATTCTAATTTAATTATTCAGTTAATTCTAATTGATCTAAAATGTTGATTAAAAATTAATGTAAATGTAGCTCTGGCTCTTAATATAAACTGTCCACAAACTTAGCAAAGAATCGTCTTTGCTGAGTTTGTGGTCAGTTGACATTTTCATGTAAGGGTGAGTACAGTGCACTACAACTGAAACTCATATACATCATTATTCAACCGCAAGGCGTCCACTGCTGGACATAGATACCTTCCACGCATCGCCTTAGATATCCTAAACAAGCCATCCAATCTTAGCCTAGGGCTGCTGAATTTATTCTACTTTATTTGAAAAACATAGAAATGCATCATAAAACTTTTTCGACAATAATAGCACGTGTCTACCTACCGTGGTCAACCACCTTTTTCTAATTATAATCAGGCAGGTAGCCTAGCGATAAGACCTCCATTGTACCTATTGTTATTGTTCCTAAAATACTGAGAAAGGGTAAAATGGTCGTAAACTAGTCTAAACCTCTTTAAATAATATTGTAATGAATTTATTGTTTGTAACAGATAATGATGTCAGGAACTACTAATCCCATAACAATTGTTCTGGCACTGATAGAAAATACACATTCCGACAGGTTTATGAAATATGGCTTGGTATTTTATTGGTATTATATTGGCTATCGCTTTTAGTTCTCAAATATTTAAATTAGAATATGAAAGAAGTACTATAACATTAGATTATAAAATTATAAATGTAGGTACTCGTTTCTGCTAGAGACAAAAACGAGACACATTATTGGTGGTTATGATGTGAAGAAGGAAAAAAAATCAGAGATTGAATTTAAATTTTAAAAAAACACAAAGCGTAACACAATTAAAGTATGATTTAGACCTAGTGCCCAGAATAATATGTACATCCAGATATTTATTACCTTAAGCCTTTAACCAATGCAAATTACATTGTTTTTTGTTTTACCTACATAACTCATTTCCACACCACCATGAGGTAGAGTAAGCGGCGCGTTTTTTTTATCGTGGTATCCCCAGTAGGCCTAATCCACATGTAATGCACTACTTTAAGTCCTTGCTCCAAAAGAACTTCTTGTTCGTGTCTACAGCACGAAGGAGAAGAAGTAAATTATCCGATATTATAGGTTGTTTCTTGTTATTGTCCACTAACAGTTTATCATCATCGGCCAAATTAATTTCTTTTTTGACCTCAAATTCTTTGGGCCAAACATTCTTTTCCTTATAAAATTTTGTTGAGTATTCGTCCATGACCTTCACAACTTCACCTCTCACCTTCACTCCTTGTGGAATTGCTTCTACTAGCACATAAGTGCCTCTTTTCACCCAGGTAAATTCAATGAATTTTTTTGGCATAGACACCAAGTATTTTTCGCCTGTTTGAGTCATAACCTGAAACAAGAAATATAAAGAAAACTTTAGCATTTCGACTTCATAAGTTAAGTGTTTTATTATCCTACTAGTCTCTTAGAAAGTGGGACAGCAATAAAATGCAAATACATACTATTCTAAAATAAAAATTTCACGTATAAAATAAGTAACATCAAAAATGCATACTCGCATTACGGGCGAGAAAGTAATTATTAAACAACTAGTTCTAATTGATGAAATAAATACATCCTCGTGTTTAAATAATTAGATATTCTTACCTGATGTAAGTTGTTGCCTTCATATCTCACAACTTTTACAATTCTATGATTTTCTTTAGGTAAACTATGGTCGACACAGCGAGTTTCAATCGCCACATGTTTCCTTTTTTGAATCTTAGGCATTTTATTTTTATTAACAATGTTTTACACACTTCACAACGAATAACTTTATAGTTGTCACAACAACCGAACGGCACAGAGTATAGACGGCTAATGCTGGGTCTAACTAACCCCCAACCCCAATATTCTGTCAACTAGCTGAGGTATGAGGAAGGGGTCAAGGGGGTGTGAAAGTGCCTTCTGATTGGTCCAAATTCTTTCACCAATAGAAAGCTACATTATTCCTGAGTGACAAAGGCAATTTTTTTTATCCCGAAAACGGGTCCTGTGGGGTGGTCCACGGGAGCGAAGCCGCGGGCAACAGCTAGTAAATAATAATTGTACTTAATCAAATATTTAATCGGTTTCTATTCTTTATATTATTTTAACATGCAGGTAGGTACGTAATGATATTACTATTAAATGCAGGATTATGAAGATCATTTTAATGTTTTGAATTTAGTTCCGTAACAGAAAATAATCGTTTAGAAAATAATTGAGTTTCTATTTTGTTATTTTTAATGAAAAAGGTATACAAATTGCATAAAAATAGTATTTTGGTTTTTTTTTTTTTAATAGTTTTTTGGTTTTTTGTATCGATATTGTGTTGTAATGTTTTATTAACTTTTTAGACAAAGGCTAGGCTATATTTAAGTAATTTAATTTATGCCACGATTTACTGTTTTTAATATTTGCAAGTTCGAAAGAGAGATACGCATTTGCATTTAGCTTTTTTCACCGGCTTGGTAATGCAAAATTTCTGTTTTGAGCGATCAAAGTACAATTTTCACTACAAAAAATATGGACCAGTTCCTGGTTTTTTTATGTTCACAATGTTAGTGCCTCCCGTAAAAAAGTTTATTAAAAAAATAAAAAACCTGACCGCTTAAGAAGCGAACTAAAAAGACGTAAACAAGCAGAAAATCATGCTGTGCAGTCGGAGGATACTTATTCGCGGGCTGGCTGACCAAAACCAGATTTAGAGAGATTAATTTTATAAGATTAGTACGGAAGTATGGATTATTATGGATTTAGGCACGTGGTGTTTTCGGGGAATGGACATCAATTTTGTCGATAACTTTTATTCATTCATATTGTTCTTGTAAAGGCCGAGCGCCCTAGATAAGATTGTTTTATGCAGGTAATTTGGGGCTACTTTACTTGATATTTTGTCGCTTTCCTATCTCGCTCTTTCATAGAACAATGTCAATCTGCCATTAGTAAATTGTTCTCAAAAGGGTTATTAAGTACATGTAGATTAACAAATTGTAGTTGTGTCTCTTTCTAATATCTACCCCTAGTTACATAGCCCTGTTTGAGTGAGATAGGGCTATGTAAAGACAATGCTTTTTGAGAACTATCGCAAGAGACCAATATAAATATATGTTTTATTATATTTAATAAAGAGAGACTAGACTTCGTCGATAAAAAAGTTTACCAAAAACTTTACTCCAAAAATGTTTAATAATATAAATGAGTCGTCACGTTTTGGCAACTTTTTCATCAGTTATGAGTCTTTTTTAACAATTTGTTAATTTTAGGGTTCCATACCCAAAGGGTAAAAACGGGACCCTATTACTGAGACTTCGCTATCCGTCTGTCTGTCTGTCTGTCACCAGGCTGTATCTCATTAACCGTGATAGTTAGACAGTTGAAACTTTCACAGATGATGTATTCCTGTTGCCGCTATAACAACAAATACAACAATAAAATAAAACAATAAAAACAGTATAAAATTAATATTTAAGAAGACTTGAAAGTTCGTAAAAAACACTACGTAAACGCTCCTAACACAGTCACTTTTTACACGTGGAACCGTTTTAAATGCATTAAAACAAAATCATAAATCTTTTATTCGTCACTTAGTGGCAATCTTCAAAAAAATGGTTAGAGAGCGAGATAGAGCTATATAACAGGTAAACACCAGAAAGAGAGAAAACTCCAAAAAACATTGCTGATTTTCCTTTAAGTCTTATCTCTTCTGGGAACCACTAATGACAGGTATTCAATTTCTGTGTGAGCGTGAATAGCGCTATGCGATAGAAAGAGACAACGGACCTTCACTTGATTCCTGTCTGTTGTTAGGTGGTGAGTTTGGAGAGATGAAAGATA
This sequence comes from Anorthoa munda, assembly GCA_945859665.1. Classification (NCBI taxonomy): domain Eukaryota; kingdom Metazoa; phylum Arthropoda; class Insecta; order Lepidoptera; family Noctuidae; genus Anorthoa; species Anorthoa munda. The sequence continues at coordinate 14,332,535 of OX243915.1, read as the reverse complement.
CGCGCGTGTGGCTTAATTCGCTAGCACAGAAACTTGAAACGTACCATACATTTTAAGTTTCTGTGCTAGCGGATTAGGGGTAACGTCTTAGAACTCATTAAATCCTATCTTCATGACCGTAAACAAGTTACCGAAATCAGTTAAATTAACGGGTATCGTGAGGTAATTTCAAGATCCGAAGAACGAGAAGTAATATACGGCGTACCTCAGGGCGGTGTGCTGGGGCCTTCGTTTTTCACTTTATACATTAAAGACTTGCCTAAAATAGTTGTTCCGGCTCTGGGTGTTTGGTATGTGAGTTCATATGTTTGTAAACGCACCCACGATACAGGAAGTAATTCCTAGTGTGGGGCAACAGGTTTTATCAGGAGCTAGAACTATTGTACTTGGCGCAAGGCAGCACCACACACACTACCGTGCCTTCGGATATAACTAAAAGTTAAGCCATGCGCATGTCTTCGCACGCGCCTTGGTCCTTGGCATAAAAACAGGTTAGCTGCACAGGTTGCTGGGTATCGGATATAAAAGTTTCAAATTAATCCGACGTTTTGAAGGGGGTGAAAATCACGATCATAAGTTCCGTTACATAGATACATACATACCAAGCTAATAAAAGCGTGTTAAAAATAGATTCGATGTCTGCAGCCCGTTTCCATAGTAGAATACTGTATGACATGGTATTATGAAAATAATTAAAATATACTAGTTTTGCGGTCGATCCACATCAGTCGGATTTTTCTAACAGCGTATGCTGCTGAACTTAGTCGTCCGGCCAGATGAGTTAAATAAGGACTCTTTTGCAGCTTTGAGTCGAGTTTGATTCTTAGGAACACTGTTTTCTCTACGAATTTTAGTATCTCTTTATTCAATACTATGTCACAGTCATTAATTTTGACTAAAAGCTAATTTGTTTTTTTTATGTGTGAGTGAGTGTTTATTGGTATTTACTTAACGAAGGAACTCAAAAACCATTGTTATTAGATAGCTCTGTCTCACTCTCACACCATTGTGAGAGAGTGAAACTGCCCTACGCATCGCCTTAGATACCCTAAACAAGCCATCCTAGCCTTAGCCTAGGCCTGCTGAATTTATTCTACTTTCTTTAAAAATAATTAGAAATGCATAATAAAAAATATTACGACAGTAGAAGCACGTGTCTACCGACGTTTTTTACTCGTTTTTATATAGGTAATATTCTTGCTGTCAAAATAATTAAAGTTAGTTGGTGTCAGCAATTCACAATTTTATTAACCTATCTTCTTATACAGTCCAGTGTTTATATTTTTGAAATCACCTCTTAAAACCCTTCATACATCTTACAATGGGTTCAAAAGAAAAAAAACTCGAAATATGGCGCCCAAAATATGCCAATTTTAATGTAGCCAGTGACATTCGTAAGTTTAATACAAATCGATAGACGTAAGCATCATCAAAATCGGCCAACGCCTTTGGCATCTAGGACGCTACATAGAAACATACATCAGAAGATGACAATAACACAAGTCTTGTTACGATTGTTGACTGGCTGAACGCAAATAACCTTAAAATGAACATAACTAATACTAAAATTATGAACTTTATAATTACACAAAAAACTCTGTCACACTTCCAGTTAAGTTACAAACGGGACCAAATAATTGATATTTATTTTACAAAATTTTTTGGACTGCATATTGATAACGATATGTCATGGAGGACTCAAATCGACAATGTATGTCGAAAGTTCAGTAAGTTTTCCTATACTCTGTATATGGTATAAGCGAATTATTAATGCCATGTTCATATGTGTTTTGGTCATAACAGGCTACTATCACAGTGCAATCGTCAGCAAAACGTGTCATCGGTTTTTCAGTTGCTTTAGGCAAGTCATTAATGTATAAAGTGAACAACGAAGGCCCCAGCACACTGCCCTGAGGTACGCCGTATATTACTTCTCGTTCTTCGGATCTTGAAATTACCTCACGATACCCGTTAATTTAACTGATTTCGGTAACTTGTTTACGGTCATGAAGATAGGATTTAATGAGTTCTAAGACGTTACCCCTAATTCGCTAGCACAGAAACTTGAAATGTATGGTACGTTTCAAGTTTCTGTGCTAGCGAATTAAGCCACACGCGTGTATCTTTCATCTCTCCAAACTCACCACCTTACAACAGACAGGAATCAAGTGAAGGTCCGTTGTCTCTTTCTATCGCATAGCGCTATTCACGCTCACACAGAAATTGAATACCTATTATTAGTGGTTCCCAGAAGAGATAAGACTTAAAGGAAAATCAGCAATATTTTTTGGAGTTTTCTCTCTTTCTGGTGTTTACCTGTTATATAGCTCTATCTCGCTCTCTAACCATTTTTTTGAAGATTGCCACTAAGTGACAGACGCATTCTAAAAGATTTATGATTTTATTTTAATGCATTTAAAACGGTTCCACGTGTAAAAAGTGACTGTGTTAGGACCGTTTACGTAGTGTTTTTTACGAACTTTCAAGTCCATTGACTTAAAAATGAGTGAACCGATTTTAACTTAACTTGTTACGCATAATGCAAGTTATCTACACATTAATCTCTCGTATGTCTAATTAGTATTTGATTTAATAAATTCAAAATAATTTAGAACAGATCATTTGAATCCATCACCCTCAACTCAACTAACCCATCAAGAGTGCAGTAGCACTTACGAACTGGCTTTGAACCGTATTTCAGAACTTAAACAAGAATTTTATTGTTTTAAGCTCATAAAGCTATCTATCCATATCATTAAGGTATGCTAATAATTAGAGACCGGATTATAGTTATGCTAAAAATATGTAGGAAATATACTTAAATATGTACAAAATATATGCAACATCAAATAATAAAAAACCTGGTTATTACCACTTATTTTATGTAAAAACAATATTGTATCGGTAAATTTTGTTATTTATCTTATTTATTAACATTTTTCGGCCTTTTTAATTTAAACTAGTTTTGTAAAAAACAACGGGCTTTCTTATTTTCAGTAGAAATATTGTATCTTCCGTTGCTCAAACCATTTTTAGAAGCAGGACCATTCCACGTCGAAATATCCACGAACATATGCATTATCACGAGTTTTTGGTTAAAATATGTAGTAACCGGTGAAGAGCTGTTAAATATGCAAATGCATATGAATCATGTGAATACATATAATGCGGTATCTACAAATAATTTATTTGGCAGTGATATGTATAAATCAAAATCAGTGTGTGTGATACTTTACCAGTCGGTGATAATAGAATAATGATTATCAAGCAAAAGCAAAAGTAAGCTCAAAAGTACATAAAAACCGGCCAAGTGCGAGTCGGACTCGCACACGAAGGGTTCCGTACCATTATCGCAAAACACTGCAAAAAATCACGTTTGTTGTCCCATACAACAAACGTGGTTTTTTGCAGTGCCCGCCTTAATTTATTTTATTTTAATTTAATAATTATTATTTTTTGTAGAAAAAAATAAATATACAACTAAATATTCTGTGAATATTTCAAGCGTCTACCTGTTGCCGTTATTAATATCGAGCAAAAAACGGCAAAAATATCACGTTTGTTGTATGGGAGCCCCCCTTAAATATTAATTTTATACTGTTTTTATTGTTATATTTTATTGTTGTATTTGTTGTTATAGCGGCAACAGGAATACATCATCTGTGAAAGTTTCAAGTGTCTAACTATCACGGTTAATGAGATACAGCCTGGTGACAGACAGACAGACAGATAGACAGACAGACGGACAGCGAAGTTTCAGTAATAGGGTCCCGTTTTTACCCTTTGGGTACGGAACCCTAAAAACTAACAAATTGTTAAAAAAGACTCATAACTGATGAAAAAGTTGCCAAAACGTGACGACTCATTTATGTTATTAAACATTTTTGGAGTAAAGTTTTTGGTAAACTTTTTTATCGACGAAGTCTAGTCTCTCTTTATTAAATATAATAAAACATATATTTATATTGGTTACTTGCGATAGTGATCAAAAAACATTGTCTTTACTGTTCTGTATTTCAGGATAATATAAATAAAACACTGCAGATCACTTAAACTCGTGTAATGGCCGACAACCAACTGCCTTTGACAAGCCTACCCACATATATATATTTACACACATATATAAAAAATACTTATTATTAAAACTTATAATTTAACTGGTTCCTAGTTTTTCTAATCGGATACCGGCGGACAACTTGAGGTTCCTGATATGATTTATTGCTTGAATCAGACTGACTTGAATCATACTGACTTGAGTCAGGAAGGCCTGCGTCCACAAACTCATCATCCGAAACCGTTCCCATTTCCTCTTCCCTATCCTCTCGCGCAGGAGATGTGGGGGAGGCAGAAACCGGGTCCGGTGATGTCAGAATAGGTTCAGATACTAAACCAGCGTTACGCTCGTTTGACTGACCGGTCATCTTAGGGGAGAAATCTCCAAAAACATTGACATCATCATCCGGCTCAAATGATGAGTTTCCCTTATACGCCAGTAACTGATCGACATGTTTCTTTACATTTATATTTTCATCTGGAATATACACTGAAAACATTCGTGATCCTAAACATTCACTCACTGTCCCCTGTTTCCAAATATGTTTAGTACCGTTATTAAAATATTGGGTTAGTAAAACTTTGTCGCCTACAGAGAAAGACACACTTCTTTGCCCACCAAACTGTTTACATTGGTTCATTTGTGCTTTCATGACGTTCGCTTTGGCCACGGTCGACGAGGATGTTGTTATTCCTTGTGAAGGAAGTCTTAATAAATCGAGTCTGCACCGCAAAGGACGTCCAAACATCAATTGAGCTGGAGAAAATCCAGTAGTCAAATGTATTGAATTTCTATAATCGAACAAAAACTTATTTAAAACTTTCTGAAATACTTTTTGTGTTACGTTATTGTCTAAAATGGCTTTTAACCCATTTTTTTACGGTTTTGACACTATTCTCTGCCTGCCCATTCGACATAGCATGATACGGCGCGCCCGTCAAGTGTTGCATTCCGTTTAGCCGACAAAACGTCTCAAATTCATTTGAACAAAAATTGGTAGCGTTGTCAGTAACCAAAGTTCGCACTAAACCAAATCTGCTGAACATCTCGCAAAGTTTACTAATAATAGATTCACTATCCGTTTTTTGCATTATAAAACATTCCACCCATTTAGAGTGAGCGTCCACTGCAATTAAAAACTGTTTACCTCCTAACATAAACATATCTAAGTGAACGCGTTCCCAAACGCGCTCTGGGTACGGCCACGGTGCTAGCGGCACTTTAGGGGGGTTATTTCTGAGCATGTTACAAACACTACATGAACCTATTTTTTCTTCAATATGTTTGTCGATCCAAATACGCATTCTAGCTTCCGTTTTGGTTTTGACTACTCCAAAATGCGAATTGTGTAGCTCATTTAGAAGTCTTTCACGATAACTTGAAGGAATCACGATTTTATGACCCCGTAATATACATTCATTCTCCACGGCCAAATCCAACCGACATAAGTAAAATGGACGTAAATACTTGTTCGTCACTTTAGAAGGCCAACCATTCTTTATGTATCCTATCACCTTTTGCAGTACCTCATCGCGGTTGGTTTCATTTCGGATGTCGTTCAAAGTTAAAGGTAGTAAATCTGATTCACATATAAAATTAATATACCGTGACTGATCTATTTGTTTACCCCCTTCGAGCTCATTTGATTGAGTAGGCACAGACCGCGATAAAAAATCAGCCACGTTTTCCTCACTCTTTACATATTCGATTATGAAATTATATGCCGATAAGAATAAAGCATATCGTTGTAGTCTGTTCGCTGCTAAAACAGGCACACCTTTTTCCTTGCCAAAGATCGACAACAGCGGTTTGTGGTCCGTCCGCAATACAAATGGCACCGTACGGCCATATAAATAACTAGCTGTTCCCCGCGGCTTCGCTCCCGTGGGCCACCCCGCACGACCCGTTTTCGGGATTATAAAATAGCCTATGTTACTCAGGAATAACGTAGTTTTCTATTGGTGAAAGTATTTTTTAAATCGGTTCAGTAGTTTCGGAGCCTATTCGGTACAAACAAACAAAAAAATCTTTCCTCTTTATAATATTAGTATAGATGATTGAATTTCTTAACCCCGAATACAATTTAAGTGGCTTCTTTCTGAATTTGTGCATAGTTCAGTTCGGATTTCAACAACGTACGCGAGGCATAGGCTACTACGCGCTCTGAGCCGTCGGGCTGCTTCTGCGCTAGGACCGCACCCAGGCCGGCCGGGCCGGCGTCGCAAGTAACGACCGTCGGATACTCCGGGTGGTAGTGGGCCAGCACGCGATCCGAGGATAGCTCTTTCTTGATATTATCAAACGCTTCAGATTGATTTTTACCCCACTCCCATTCCATGCCTTTTTTTAAAAGCTTGTTTAGAGGACTAAGTACCGATGAAGTATTCGGAACAAAACAGCGATAATAATTCACCATCCCTAAAAATGACTTTAATTAATTCACGGCCTAAAAGAGGCAAACGTTTCTCATTTGTTTTGATAATGAAAAAAGTTATTGGTTTAGTGCGGCCTTCGTAGGCTATAGACAATGACAAACAACCTAATGGTGCAATTTTTACACCAGTATAAAAGTTAAAAATCTCCTCACACGACTGTAAACGATATTTACTATTGTTATCGCGCCCGAACCGCTGTTCATATAAAATAGCCGGTAAAACGGAGACAGCACTGCCACAATCAATTTCACATAAGATTTCCCTATCATCTAACTTGACTTTACGTGAGATGGGCTGATCCATAATAGTGTTTTTTAAATTAAATAAATTATAAATACCTCTGTCAACAACATCATCGTCACCCGTTCCCAAGAAATTGCTATCACTTATCTTAGCTTTACACACCCTTTTTAAATGACCTTTTTTGTTACACTTTTGACAGGTATAATTAACAAAACGGCACTTTTCTTTCGAGTGATTTTTGTACCCGCACACTTCACAACTCTTAGACACACGCGAATTATTATCGTTATAAGAAGAACCGCTCGGCCGCTGCAGCATGAACACAGGCTGCGCCTGCGCCACCTCCGCGGACCTCGCGCCAGCCGTGCCGGCCGCAACGTTGCCAGCTCGCGCGGTTTGCAACGCGGCGCGTGCACACCGCATGCTCTGCGCCATCTCCAATGCCTTATTGAATGTGAGGGTTTCAATGCTTTCTGCGAACAACTTCTCTTTTTCCTTGGCATTTTCTAATCCTAAGACGAACTTGTCGCGTAAAGCAGTATCTAACTCGGTCTTGAATCCACAATATTGTGCCAAATTGCGCACTCGCGCCGCCCATTCAGCTAGATCTTCCCCAGGACGTTGTTCCGCCTTATAAAAACTGTACCTCTCAGCGAACGTACTCTTTTTTGTTTGGAAATGGACGTTCAATTTTTCTAACAGGTTTTTATACTCCACGTTGTCCAAGTTGTCCGGAAAAACCAAATCTCTTGCGACGCGGTATGTATCTACCACCAGCGCCGTGAGCAGCAGAGCTCGTCTTCTCATTCCAGACTTATCGGTGTCGTCTCCAATGTCGTTCGCCGTACAGTACTGGATAAAACGCGCGCGCGGTGATCAAATGAGAGGTTGCCGCCAAACGCCATATTATATGTTTTTGCGTGCTCCGTGCTCATTGATAACACAATTACTAGTCACAACGGCAATAATAACACACGTGAATAACGACTCGTCGCCAAATGTTCTGTATTTCAGGATAATATAAATAAAACACTGCAGATCACTTATACTCGTGTAATGGCCGACAACCAACTGCCTTTGACAAGCCTACCCACATATATATATTTATCGCTCAAAACAGAAATTTTGCATTACCAAGCCGGTGAAAAAAGCTAAATGCAAATGCGTATCTCTCTCTCGAACTTGCAAAAATTAAAAACAGTAAATCGTGGCATAAATTAAATTACTTAAATATAGCCTAGCCTTTGTCTAAAAAGTTAATAAAACATTACAACACAATATCGATACAACAAAAACCAAAATACTATTTTTATGCAATTTGTATACCTTTTTCATTAAAAATAACAAAATAGAAACTCGATTATTTTCTAAACGATTATTTTCTGTCACGGAACTAAATTCAAATCATTATATAAAAACGTGTTATGTAAAAACGAGTAAAAAACGTCACATTTCAAACTACCTATAACATTATTAAATACTTGCATTTAAATTCACCAAGTCATTATTTAAACATTTAAAGTTGGGACCTTACTTAGAAAATTGGGGGCTAATAAATTCATACCTGATTACTATTAGATAACAGGTGATTAGTACATCACCTCCACACCACCACATACTTACCATTATAAATTCCAGGTACAAAACTAATAATAAAATCATTGAAGAAGTTGCTAGTGTAATTAGGAAATTCTACGAAACATAATTAACAATAATGCACTTTATATTTTGTTTCATGCCACGGTATAGCGCTGTCTTGCTCTTTCATAGATCAATGCCAACCTATCATTAGTAAATTGTTCTCTAAAGGGCTAAGCATAGGTAGATTACAGAATTGTAGTTATGTCTGTTTCTAATATATATCTGATAGAAAACCCTGTTTCACTCTCTCACAATGGTGTGAGATTGAGACAGAGCTATCTAATAACAATGGTTTTTGAGTTCCTTTGTTAAGTAAATACCAATAAACACTCACTCACACATAAAAAAAAACAAATTAGCTTTTAGTCAAAATTAATGACTGTGACATAGTATTGAATAAAGAGATACTAAAATTCGTAGAGAAAACAGTGTTCCTAAGAATCAAACTCGACTCAAAGCTGCAAAAGAGTCCTTATTTAACTCATCTGGCCGGACGACTAAGTTCAGCAGCATACGCTGTTAGAAAAATCCGACTGATGTGGATCGACCGCAAAACTAGTATATTTTAATTATTTTCATAATACCATGTCATACAGTATTCTACTATGGAAACGGGCTGCAGACATCGAATCTATTTTTAACACGCTTTTATTAGCTTGGTATGTATGTATTTATGTAAAGGAATTTATGTACTTCATTTTCACCCCCTTCAAAGCGTCAGATTAATTTGAAACTTTTCACACTTATCAAGAACCGATGACAAGGCAATAATTTTAATAGTTTGTCTCATTATCCTTACCTTGATCTTCAGGATTAGCGATTTTTAGGGTTCCTTTCGATTACTAAGTCTCCTCTGTCCTTCTGTCTGCCTGTCTGTCACCAAGCTGTATCTCATGAACCGTGATAGCACAGCAGTTGAAATTTTCACAGATGATGTATTTTTGTTGCCGCTATAACAACAAATACTAAAAACAGAAAACAATAAAACACACGTGATTTTTTTGCCGTTTTTGCGATAATGGTACGGAACCTTTCGTGGGCGAGTCCGACTCGCACTTGGTCGGTTTTTTTATATCCGATACACGGAAGTGTCTTTGTGTGTCTTGTCGCAAGAGGAGCTCGTGGCTAAATAATAACAGCCGCACGGGTCGATCTTCAAGGTTAAGCAACGCTTGACGAGGTCGGTCCGTGGATGGGTGACCATTTTCAACATACCGAGTTTCCTCCGTGCCTCGGAAAGCACGTTAAGCCGTTGGTCCCGGCTGTCATTTGAAGATCTTTGACAGTCGTTACGGGTAGTCAGAAGCCTGAGATCTGACACCAGTCTTGCCAAGGGGTATCGTGTTACCCAGTAACTGGGTTATGGAGGTCAGATAGGCAGTCGCTCCATGTAAAACACTGGTGCTCAGCTGAATCCGGTAAGACTGGAAGCCGACCCCAACAATAATTGGGAAAAAGGCTAGGCAGGTGATGATGACACGGAAGTGTCTTTGTGCCAAGGACCAAGGCGCGTGCTAAGACAAGCACATTGCTTAATTTTTAGCTATATCCGAAGACACGGTGCTGCCTTGCGCCAAGTACACGTATTTAATCAGCGTGCCGGAGCGAGAGCCTGAGAAACGGCTATCACATCCAGGGACAGCGGTCGGCACGCTAATTCAATCCCATCACAGGGAGGAAGGAAGTTGCATTAATGAATTGTCGTTTAAAAAACTTTTTTCCAAGTTTGATCAAAATCGGTTCAGAAGATTATTTATTTATTTATTCAGTTATCATGAAAGACTCATAAATATGTATGTATTTTATTATATAGTATGTATTATGTTTATGCATTGTGTGCTGTACACGTATTTGTGTAGTGTATTTAGTAAGTAAAAATTGAAATTTTAATTTGCATTAAGTTGTTTTTTTTTTTGTTTTTTGTTGTGCGCTTTTGTTAACTGTCCTAATTGTGTAAATCTCGCTATAACACTGAGGTTTGCTGTAAGAGAACCCAATTATGGGTTAAGCTCGCCTTTGTACATAAATTGTCCTTCTGTATTTGTATATGTTTGTTTTGTGTACAATAAAGAATATGAATGACTTACAGCTACAAAAAGTAGACCAGAAACAGTAGCTTTAACAGTCAGCCAATAACAAGTCTTCACTTATAGATATTGAATAATGCTATCCAACAGAGCAGCTATACAAGGATCGTATTATTTTAATGGTTCGACAACTTTATATCAGCAGGGTTCTGCTTATAAGCCATAAAGGCTCAACGTACGATCCGGAAAGACTGAAAAACAACGTCGGATCCTTCATAGTCTTTGACCTGAAACCGTATAAAACAGACTTCTACAGGAGACAACCGTGCTACATGGGTCCATACCTATATAATAAAATAAGTAAAAATACACAGTTACATAACTTACTGATAAAATAACTAAAAAGTACCATTGATAACTTCCTTCAATCTCAAAATTATCAAAAAACTGAATAATTACTAAAACGTGATAAAGTATAAAATAAAATAATAATAATAAAACCACCACACACATGTGTTCATACTCAAATGCAAACCCTTACGCATGATAATAATAAAATTAATTATAGTGTAATTTTGATACTTACTTTTGCACCGCACCACACTTGTAATCGCAGCTCAAACACGGTGGTGATGGAAGTAACTGATGCTTATAACACAGGAATCCTCCCAGTTTAAGCCCAGTTGCACATATTTCGAATCTTGCCACTAACTTAATGAGTCTAATTTAAGGTACAATCATTGTAAACGGAACGAACGCCCAACAAAAATCATTGGAGAAAGAACAGACATTAGTCAAAAAAGTTCGTGCACCACCGCCAATCATTATAGACGGAGTCAAGAGCTACCAAATGTTTTACGACTCACTGACTGAAACCCAACCAACTGAATCATTCACCGCCAAAATGATGAACGGAGACTGTGTGAAGATCAACGCTAAAACTGATGACTCTTATAGAGCGATTGCTAGGTTTTTGACAGAGAAAGACTATCATTGGCACACATATGAAAACAAACAGGCTAGGCCAATAAGAGTTGTAGTGAAAAAACTACATTCTTCTTGCCAGCCAGATCGAATCAAAGATGATTTAATATCGCAAGGTCTTAAAATAGAAAAAGTTGACCACAAGTTGAGCTGGAAGAGTAAAGAACCGCTCAATATGTTCGTTCTTTCTTTTCATAATGACGAAGATGTCAATAAAATCTATGCAACAAAGCACATTTTAGGGTGTAAAATTGAAATACACCCTCTCAAAAATCCGAAACTTATTCCACAGTGTAAGAGATGCCAGGCATATGGGCATACTCATAAATACTGTAAAAAAGAGCCAAGGTGTGTAAAATGCACTGGCAAGCACCTTACAGCCGAATGTATTAAATCTCCGCAAGAGAAACCGAAATGCGTCCACTGTGGCTTACCCCACCCAGCCAACTATAGAGGGTGTGAAGTAGCCAAAGAGATGCAAATGATGAAAAACAAAAACATAAAAAAGAAACTTGTTGTGCCAACAGCCCAACAGTTTTCTACAATAGGGAATCCTGACCAACACACACGGAAAGAAGGTGTCCAGTCAACTGTTAAACCTGTCCAAGCCACCAAAAGTATTTCCTATGCTCAGGCTGCAAAACAAGGCACACATCCCTCAAATCTAGAAGATAAGATAAATCAGATTTTGAAATGTATTACTACATTTGACAAACGACTAGAGAAGTTAGAATCCAGCACCAAAACAGCTGCTCTTAATAATCATAAATGACTAATACACTAAAAATAATGGCGTGGAACTCCAATGGACTCCTTAAACATCAGAATGAGTTACAGGCAGTCCTAGACACAGAAAATATAGACGTGTGTTTAATCTCTGAAACGCACTTCACTAAACAATCTTTTGTTAAATTTAATGGATACCAGATATATAATTCGCTTCACCCTGACAACTCTGCCAGAGGAGGGAGCGCGGTTATAATTAAAGAAAACCTTAACCATTACGAGCACAGTAAATTTGAAGAACCAGACATTCAAGCTGTGGCAGTATCAGTCAAAACTAAATTTTGTCACGTTTCCATAGCAGCTGTTTACTGTCCTCCAAGACATATGATAAGAAAAGAGCGATATTTGCAATTCTTTGAAGTTTTGGGTCAAAGATTCATCCTAGGCGGTGATTTTAATGCCAAGCATACGCATTGGGGGTCACGACTGACTACAACAAAGGGAAGACAGCTCTTAAACGCAGTTAGAGACACACATTGTGAAGTTATGAGCACTGGCAAACCAACATACTGGCCAACTGACCATCAGAAAATACCGGATCTCATAGACTTTTTCATATGTAAAAACATATCCACCAACTATTTTAGTTTGGAGGAAGAGTTTCTGATGAATTCGGATCACTCCCCGATTATACTAAGACTTAGTCAAAAAATTCAATTAAAAGAATACCATCTAACACTGGTTAACAAGTCTACAGACTGGGACAGCTTTGCGCTTGACCTAGATAAAATAATCGACCTAAAAACTCCATTACAAAACCAGGATCAGCTTGACTCAGAAGTAAGCAAATATGTTGTTAACATTCAACAATGTGCTTGGAACAACACTCCACAATTAAAACGGAAATATAAGGGGCATATCTATCCCAAGGATATTGTGAACTTACTATCAGAGAAAAGAAAACAAAGAAAGCGCTGGCAGCAAACAAGGTGCCCGCGGGATAAAACACTATTAAATAACCTAACCAAACAATTAAAGAGGAAAATTATACAATTTGAGGATGAAACTCTGAACTCCAATCTTGTGCAGCTAACCAACGACCAATCAACGGATTACTCTCTTTGGAAAGCTACAAGAAAACTAAAAAGGCCGATTCTGCAAATACCTCCCATCAGAAACAGCGATGGAAAATGGGCCATAAGCAATGAACAAAAAGCGGTAAGATTTGCCCAATACTTAGAAGATACTTTTCAACCCAATAAAAGTTCCATAGAAATATCTGAGAGTGAAAATGTATCACAAAACCAAAGAATTCGGCTTGTAACTCCTAAAGAAGTTGTGAGAGAAATTAAAAACAACATAAGCTCGAAGAAATCCCCGGGTTATGATCTCATAACAGGAGAAATTCTAAAACACCTTCCGCGCAAAGCCATAGTTAAGCTGACCAGACTTATTAACGCTGCATTTATGCTAAAACATGTACCTGAGCCATGGAAAGTTGCTGAAGTCATTATGATTGCGAAGCCTGGGAAACCACCCCATGAAGCATCATCTTATAGACCCATTTCCCTGCTGCCAGTATTATCGAAACTATTTGAAAAGCTCTTATTAAAACGGCTAAAACCAATTATAGAAGAAAAAGAACTTATTCCGAACCATCAATTTGGCTTCAGGGAAAAACATTCTACCATAGATCAGGTACACAGAATAACAAACATCATTGAAAAAACGCTCGAAAACAAGCAAGTCTGCGCCACCGTATTTCTAGATGTCGCACAAGCTTTCGACAAAGTTTGGCATGAGGGTTTGATATACAAACTCAGACGCATGCTCCCAGAATTTTCAGAAATTCTAGAGTCATATATAAGCAACAGAATGTTCAGGATAAGGCAAGAGGACGCATATTCTGAGCTAAAAACTATTAAGGCCGGAGTACCACAAGGAAGTGTGTTAGGCCCAATCCTTTACTTGGTATACACATGTGATATCCCAGAGCTGGAAAACAACACCATAGCGACCTTTGCTGATGATACTGCTATAATGGCTGTTGGTTCAAACCACAAAGAAGCAGTAGAAAAAGTTCAACTAGCTGTGAACAAAGTTTACGACTGGACACAAAAGTGGAAGATCAAACTGAATGAATCAAAATCGATTCACATTGACTTCACTAATAAACACTGCGATTACCACCCAATCTATATAAACGGCATGCAAGTGCCTTATGCGAATACAGCCAAATACCTCGGCATAACTCTTGACGCTAAATTGCGTTGGAAATCTCACGTCAAAAAGAAAAGACAGGAACTCGATATACGGTACAAAAATATGTATTGGTTACTCGGCAGAAAATCCTGTCTATCAATACACAATAAAATTATAATATACAAGCATATTCTTATGCCAATTTGGACGTATGGTATCCAACTATGGGGCTGTACTAAACAAAGCAATGTTAAAATTATACAACAATTCCAAAATAAAGTACTCAGAGATGCTGTTAATGCACCATGGTACATCAGAAATGACGACCTTCACCGCGACCTTAAAATGAAACTCGTCACCACCGTTATTCAAAACTTTGCTGAAGCCCACGAACACAGACTTCATCGACATGTGAATGTGGAAGCAATCCAGCTGCTAGATAACACGGACATAGTGCGTAGGCTAAAGAGAACTAAACCATTTGAGTTAGTGTAGTAAAAGTGTATTGTAAGTGAAAAAATAATAGCAAACAATATTGTGCTATATATGTAACACGTGAACTAAGTGTTTTTAACGTATCAGACTCTAAGAAAGTGCTACCGAACTGTATAAAAGTGCAAATTGACACTATTCTTAGTCATAACATTATACAATATAATAATAAGTTAGAGTTAAATTGCTTATTAGTCTATTAAGGCTAGATTGTAATTTATTATTAAGAACATTAGTTTTTATTAATAGAGAAAAAAAAAAAAAAAAAAAAAAATCATTGTAAATAGGTTTAAGTATTGAACAAATAAATATTGCTTATTATTTTATTATCCCTAATTTCGATGGATATTTCAGTACACATCGATAAAAATAGATCAATTAATTTTTATTATAATATCGCTAAGATCTTAATATCAGCGCTTGCCTTCGACACACTGCCGTGACTCATAAGTATTGTATATAACAGGAGTCATCGTCATGACTTACTGTACCTACTTATATCTACTATTTACCTAGTTAGATAGAAAGACGCTTAAGCTTAAATAAGCGTAAGTGACGAACAATGGTTTAGACTGCAAAATCAACTATGTAATCGATGTAATGCTTAGGGCGCTTACGAGTAATAGTCGACCAAATTATAAAATATGCTTGGAAAAGTAAAACAAAAATTTTTGTTAGAGCACCTAATTATGTTGGTAATGTTTGCTGTTTGGTTTTATAATATTTTTACCTAGTATGTACTTATTACTGCCATTACTTAGGGCCAGTTTCTGAAGTCGACGTCACATCTCAAATCAGCTGACAATTTGTCACAAATTAACCAGCCGTCAGTTGTCAGTGAGTTTCTCAACACTTCATCATCGAGAAATTACGTAATCGCTTGTTACATTAAATAATCAACATTAATTTATTTCGGTTGGCTACCCTAGCTGATATTCATTCACGTCATTCACTACTATAACGTAATCAGTAACTTTAAATAGTATTTTATCTTGAGAGGCTAGGTTGGTGTAGCCACCAAGTTAAGCAAACCTTACCAAGGTCGATTTTTGGATGGGCAACCACGTTTTTGTTTGGTTTGCTTGTTTTTGGATAGGTGACCCCACACAGGTTAAGCAACACTTATCAAGGTTATTCTTAGGATGGGTGACCGCTTTTTTTTGGTTCATTTGATTTGTATAGCTGACTCCGCCAGGGTAAGCAACACTTACCAAGGTCGGTCTTGGGATGGGTGACCACTTTTTTTTGGTTCACTTGTTTTTGGATGGGTGACCCTGCCAGGGTAAGCAACACTTACCAAGGTCACTGTTTGGATGGGTGACCACTTTTTTTGGGTTCGCTTGTTTTTGGATGGGTGACCTTGTTAGATGTTGTTTAACCTAACGGGGTGGAGGACGGAGTGCGCGGACTGGAGTGCTAGTCTACCACCGAACTGCTGTAACTGCATGCGTGCCAAAAGTGAAAACACGCACCATCACGCCTTCAGCTCAGAATGCACAGTAAGAAGAAGATGGGACGCAATAGCCCGCTCATACATAGCGTACTGCTAAGGGCACCCCGGAGACTCCTGCCCAACGAACAGCAAGACCATACCGCGTGGCCCAAGCGAATTTACAGCGTAAGGAGCTGGCTACCACCGAACTCTTTCTAGAGGCCAGCAAAAGAAAGATCTCGTGGGCACTGATTCAGGAGCCATATGTGGGAGGAGCACGAAGTATGAAGAGCTACCGTGGAGCGAGAATCTACCAGTGCGAGGTCGATGGAAGTGGGAGGGTTAAGGCGGCGATAGCCGTCTTTGATCATGACTTGGACGTCATACCCTACCCGAAACTCACCACAAACAACATCGTTGTGGTGGGGATCCGGACCAAAGCCTGGGAAATCGCAGTAGTCTCCTATTACTTCGAGCCAGACCAACCCATAGGGCCATACCTGGACCAGATGACCCGGATTCATACGGAAGTGACCACCGGTAGGTTGCTGATAGGTGGCGACGCAAATGCGAAAAGTGCCTGGTGGGGCAGCATCAAAGAAGATCCCAGGGGAGAGGAAATGTCCGCTACCCTGGACGAAATGGAGCTTCAGGTGCTGAACACTGGTCACGCTCCCACCTTTGACACCGTCAGAGGTGGTAGAGCGTACAAAAGCCACGTGGACGTCACGGCATGTTCGCTCGACCTTTTTGACCTGGTGGACGGCTGGCGGGTCGACACAGGAGCAACATCCTCGGACCACAACACGATATTTTTTAACGTTAATATAAAAAAAGAGAAAGGTATACACATCCAAAGAACCACAAGAAAGTATAATACTCGGAAAGCTAATTGGGAAGCATTCGAAACCAAACTGTGGGAAATGAAAATTGGGCATAACATAAATTTAGAAAGGATAGAAGAGATTAACAGTAAAGAAAATTTAGAGAATGTAGTAAATAAATATATAAAGGCTATTACAGAAGCATGTAATGAGGCTATCCCAAAAATAAATATTAAAAACAAACTTACCTATCCGTGGTGGTCCGAGGAGCTCACTATGAAGAAGAGGGAAGTGATGACAAAAAAGAACCGCATCCGCAATGCCGCGCCGGTCCGGCGAGCGAGGGTCGTTGGCGAGTACCTGAAGGCAAAAGAAGAGTACGAGATGCAGGCAAAGAGTGCCCAAATCGCCAGTTGGAAGGAGTTTTGCCGGAGGCAGGATCGTGAGGGAGTTTGGGAGAGTTTCTACAGGATCATTCGTAGGACCACTAAAAGGCAAGAAGAACTAACCCTATGCAGCGATGGCGCATTCCTAAATCCGAGTGAATCGGCCGCCCTACTAGCGGATACGTTCTACCCCGAAGACAGAGTAGACCATTCCCTACCACCTGGAAGGAGGCTACAGTCGTAGTCCTCAGAAAGCCGGGCAAGGACAGCTATACCACCTCCAAGGCATATAGACCAATAGGTCTGTTACCTGTTCTGGGGAAGGTCCTGGAGAGGATGGTCGTAGCGCGTCTAAAATATCAGCTTGTACCGCGTTTTAGTACTCGTCAGTTTGGCTTCATGCCCCAGAGGAGCACCGAGGATGCCCTCTATACGCTAATGGAACACGTACAGGACAAGTTGAGGCTGAAGAAGCTAATTGTCCTGGTGTCATTGGATATAGAGGGCGCCTTCGATAGCGCCTGGTGGCCAGCCATAAAGGTCAGACTGGCTGAGGAAAAGTGCCCGGTCAACATCAGAAGGCTGGTAGACAGCTATCTCGATGGTAGGAAGGTCAGGGTTCGGTAGGCCGGGGAGGAATGCACTCGAGAGACAAGCAAGGGCTGCGTTCAGGGGTCTATCGGAGGTCCAATCCTGTGGAACCTCATTCTCGACCCACTACTGCAGGACCTAGAGCAGCGTGGAGTTTACGTGCAGGCGTTCGCGGATGACATCGTCTTGGTCGTGGATGGGGACACGGCGACTGAAGTCTCGAGATCTGCCAATGCAGCCCTCGCCCATGTTCATGATTGGGGCGTCCGAAATAAGCTGAGGTTTGCACCGCACAAAACCTGTGCGATGACCATAACCAATAAGCTTAAGTACGACACTCCAATACTGAGCATGGCCGGGGTCGACATCGGTATGGTTAATAAAATGAAGTTGCTGGGTCTAACCATAGACAATAAGCTCACTTTTAATGAGCATGCCGCGAACGTCTGCAAGAGGGCAGCTGACGTATACAAGCGGCTGTCCCGAGCGGCAAAGGTGAGCTGGGGATTAAACACACAAGTACTACACACAATTTACACGGCAACGATTGAGCCCATAGTGACATACGCAGCCGCCGCCTGGGCACCCGCTGCAAAGAAGTTGGGTATACGGAAGAAGTTAGGCTCTGTTCAACGAGGATTCGCTCAGAAGCTCTGCAAATCTTACCGTACTGTCTCTCTGAACTCGGCGCTGGCACTGTCTGGGATACTACCCCTAGACCTGCGCATACAAGAGGCAGCCGACTTGTATAAAGCGAGGAGAGGGTCATCCCAGGTTTTGCCGGGAGATAGGGAGATCGAGAGTGCGGTAGGGTTTGCAGAAGCCCCTCATCCAGCTACACAAACGCCCCTGGAGTTCATGTGCCTGGCAGGCCAAAAGTTACTAGACAGTAACAATGTGCAGGCGGTGCGAATATTCACCGACGGCAGCAAGATTGAGGGGAAGGTCGGAGCCGCATTATCCATTTGGGATAATGAGGGCGAAATCCGGAACCTAAAGCTTAGCCTTGCCGCGTACTGCACAGTCTACCAGGCGGAACTCCTGGCCATTTGCAAGGCGACAGAAGTGATCCTCGCGCGGCAAGAGGCGAGCTATGGTTTGTACAGCGACTCAATGTCCGCATTGCAGACGCTTGCAAACCATGGCTCACTCCATCCCCTGGCAGTTCGCGCGCGCGCAAACCTGGCTCACGCCCTGTGCCAGAACAAAGCTGTGACTTTGTTCTGGATCAAGGCCCACGCGGGCCTGCCGGGGAATGAGCGAGCGGACGAGTTGGCTAAGGAAGCAGCATTGTCGTCACGGAGGAAGCCGGACTACGACCAGTGTCCGGTTTCATTTATCAAGCGACAGATCCGTTTGGAATCGCTTGATGAATGGAATCGAAGATATGTGTCGGGCGAGACTGCTTCGGTGACGAAAATGATTTTCCGGATGCAATAGCGGCTTTCCGTATCGTACAACAGGTGCGGCCCGAAGGCGTCCTCACGCAAGTTTTGACGGGGCACGGTGGGTTCTCTGAATACTTGAATCGCTTCAAGTGTAAGGACAGCCCATCGTGCGTCTGCGATCCAGGCGTGGCAGAGACTGTCCAGCACATACTTGTAGAATGCCCGTTATTTATCAGGGAGCGCTACCAACTTGAATGTGAGCTGGACAGGAAAATAACGAGGGAGAGCCTGCATGGGCTCATGGACAAAAAGACAAGGGAAAAGTTTCTGGAGTACTGCATTAGAGTAGCCACTGCGGTTATACATAGGAATAAAACCTGAAGCGCACCGTGCTTCATTAGTATTTTGTATGATATTTAAATGTAAGCACGGAATGCAGCACAGGCACGTGTAGCCGGCAGTACTTCGTGTTAGTACCTAAGTTAATAAACTGTGTAATATAACTGTGATAATTTTGATAACTGTGCTTGTGTTTTTATCCCTAATTATAATATGATATTGTATACATATTTCTGTGATAAACCGCTCACTGTATACCTGTGATAAACAGCATTGTTTGCTCAAACTGAAATAAATAGCAACTTTAGCTCAAATTGTATTGATAGCACCTTTTGCACATCGTTAATAGCACCTCTGCACACTTGTATTTTACCTATTTTTATAAGAAATAAATTATGCCCTTAGATCAGATTAATAAAAGTGGGACTTTTACCCACAGAATGCAAGAAAGAGTTAGTATGAGGAATGAAAGTACGAGAGGCATAAAAGATTGAACGGAATGACAGAGGTTAAGCACATAAGGCACCAATATCGTTGGTGGGGATTAGTGTAAAGAGAAAAAAAAAAAAAAAAAAAAAAACCTATCGGGGTCACTTTAGGATGGGTGATCAAAATTTTTGTGGCGATGGTCACTAATCCAAAGACTGACCTTGGTTAGTGTTGCTTACCCTGGTGGAGTCACCTATCCATAAACAAGCGATCCAAAAAAAAGTGGTCACCCATCCCGAGACTGACCTTGGTATGTGTTGCTTACCCTGGCGCGGTCACCACCCCAGCCGCTTCAAGTTAAATACAAACCTATCCAGAAGCTGACCTTACTAAGTACAGGGTATAGTCAACACTGACCTGGGAATCGAACCTTCCTCACGCTAGTGCGCAACAGTTTTTTTTTTTTTATTTATTTACATAAATACAATATAACAATTTTTGATAATTGTGTCAAGGTTTTTATAATGTAATTAATTTAAAAGTTTGTAATATCCTAATTTTTTTTAAATCTTGATAATCAACTATAATTGATTTATTTAACATATTTTTTATAACTCAACCCATTCCATAGTTTTAGCCGACCCCTATTATCTTTTTATCGTAATATTAGCCTTTAAAGTCATAATTTTAATTTTAATCCGCGAATAATCGACCAATTTCCAACAATTATAAATTAGGCTCGTTGACAAGAGATTAACATTGAAAAAGGTGCTCAGAAACCCAAAACTGCTGTAACATGTAGTTAATTCGAGATTTTACTCAAATGTGACAAATTGTCAACCACTTGTCACACTTGGATGTTGAGAAACTGAAAGTAGAATTAACAGGCGATTAATCCTCGATTACGTTAACAGCCCGATAATTGAGAGCTGGGAAACTGGCAGTTAATAATAGTGTTATTTAGTAATTTTGTCTCTAATAAGAGTATATATTATAACATTTTTAGATTCCGCCCAAAAAATGTTTATAAAAACATGTTAAACTACTTTTCTTAAACCTAAAGGAGTAAGCAGAAATATTCTATCACGTCACAACAACACACACACATACACATTTTTTTTCTCAGTTACCCAATTTTTCCAAGTTTCCTACATGGTGGCTGTAGTTAACAAGAAAAAGCTTGTTTCTAATTGATCTAAAATGTTGATTAAAAAGTAATGTAAATGTAGCTCAATCATATACATCGTCATTCAATCGCAAGACGTCCACTGCTGGACATAGATACTTTCCCCACGCATCGCCTGAAATACCCTAAACATGCCATGCAATCGTAACGTAGGCTTGCTGAATTTACTCTACTTTCTTAAAAAAACTTAGAAATGCGTATTAAAAAATATTACTACAGTAGTAGTACGTGTCTACCTACCGTGGTCAAACGCCTTTTTCAAATTATAATCAGACAGGTAGCCTAGCGATAAGACCTCTATTGTACCTATTGTTATTGTACATAAAATACTTAGAAAGGGTAAAATGGTCGTAAACGAGTCTAAACCTCATTAACTAATATTGTAAAGAATTTATTGTTTGTAACAGATAATGATGTCTGGAACTATTAATCCTATGACAATAGTTCTGGCACTGAGAGAAAATACACATTCCGACAGGTTTATAAAATATTTTATGGTTATTAAAATATTCAGTTCAGTACAATTTTTTGTATTGCAAATGTCGTAATAAATATCTTGAATAGAATAGTAATTAGGCAAATAACATTTTACTCAAAGGGTTATCGGACTTATCGCTGATACAGATTTGCATTAGACAATAAATGGATGACCTATGTATGCCAAACAGATGTAAAAATTTGAAAAAGGTGGTTGAATACGGTGTACTGCTACTATTGTGCTATTATTATATAAATTTAGGTATTTTTTAAAAAGAGCCGAGTTCTTAGAGACTGGTTAATCTTGAAAAATTTTAATACATTGGACACAATATGACATACATGATTTCAAATACAATTTCAATTAAAAAAAAATATGTGGCCTACTTACTAAACTCCAAAGTAAACTGCAGTGAGTTTACTCCTTAAGTACAATTGACTTTGAATATGCAATAAGCGAAAAGGGCAAATAAACGCAGCTCTTAAAATACTGAAAGCATGTATGTATATTTATTTAAGTCACATTTTTCGTATTGATTCGGTTCGGTTATGAAATGCAAAATATAACCGACTTTCAAGTAAAAACTCTCAATAGGGATGATGACAAGAAAAATCTATTTAGTCCGTCAGTCAGATTACCTAAAAATAATGGACACGTATTTTTATTTTTCCACGTAAAAAATACGACGATACAGTGCGTTTAGTAAGAATACTTATTGTTACTTAGCGACAGTACTCAAAATCATTTTTTAACATTGTCCTGTCACACTCTCTTACCATTGAGTTCTTTAATCATTCAAACAGCATGGTCCATTTTTCGTTAGTTTAAGCAACTTATAACTATTTAATTGTGAGTAACATATGACAATACCAATATACGAAAAAATCTAAATAAATAGCGTAAGTTAACAAAATATAAATAATGTAGATAAGATATGTCAAAAAGAATAATAAACAAAAAATAAACATATCACTATTAAAATCAATATACAATTTGCTAATCTAACAGCTATCTGTGCCCTTTTGAGAAAAATTTCACTATACATTTTACTATTTTATATTGTACTATAAGACAGTGAGATAGCGCTATATAGTGGAAAGAGACAAAATATCAAGTGCATTATTACCACCACTTTCCACCACCACTCTAATTTACAGGTTGTTATATTCATGGGGTGTGCGGTGCGCCGTCGGTTTCAGTCGCCGCTTACGCGTCTTAGCTGATAGTTGGTTTTTCGCCTTGCGATTGTTTTACCAAATTGTCGAGTTCGAGTACTCGTGTTAGCAGAACGTTGCCATTGTGTTTCGCGTTTGTTTAGTGAAATTGTCGAATCGTTGGCATATTAAGCCCTCTAAAAGTGCTAGTGTATATTTTATGGTAACGAGGCCGCCTACTGCGCCCGAACTATATAATAGTTTATAGACTCGATAAGAAGATGTTTTGTGAAAGTGAAAGGTGCTTCTTGTAAATCATAATTGGTAATAATTCGTTTATTAAGTCGTATATTTGGTAGTAATACCGTTTTGAACACAGAAATCGTGTATTCCAAAGCACTGAAAAAATAAATTGGGACTTGCGAACTTTTGTGCGTCAGTGCGTGGTATTTTGTGAAATTGTAGTTTTATTCGAAGATTTGTTGTAAGACTTCTTCATAATCATAATAATGAAATGTAAAAATCGCCATCATACATTGTCTGACGATTCTAATGAATCTGACGCGAGTGCTAACAGCAGTTCTTCCGGCATCGATAGTGGCCACTCCTCACTATCTCAACACCGCTACAATACAAAGAAAAGGAAACGTGCTGATTTTTCCGACGAGCAAAAGCGGTCGCTAAAACGTAAGCAAAAGAATAAGAAGCACGGTAAGAAAAAGAGGCGTTCAGATTCCGTGAACTTCGGTCTGTCGGGTAAACTGACGGCTGATGTCAATATAGTCAACAGTGTTGTGGTGAAGTACACTGAACCCGATGACGCTAAGCTGCCTAAACGAAGATGGAGATTGTATCCCTTCAAAGGCGATAAAGCACTTCCTATCAAATACATTCACCGTCAGACGGCGTTCCTAATTGGTCGTAACAAGAAAGTTGTGGACATTACGCTGGAAAACCCGTCTATTAGTAAGCAGCATGCGGCACTGCAGTACCGAGCGATGCCCTTCACCAGACCTGATGGAACGCAGGGACGCAGAGTGCGGCCTTACCTTATTGATCTAGAATCGGCGAACGGTACTTTCGTAAACCGTAAAAAGCTCGAGCCTCGTCGGTATGTCGAGCTACATGATCAGGACGTGATAAAATTTGGTGTCTCTCGTCGGGTGTACGTTCTGTTGCACGAAGATAGCAAGGACGACGCACAAGATGATGACCACTAGGAGCTGCCCGCTATCGGAGGAGTTGAGACAAGAGATTGTCGAAGACGGCGACTAGCTTATATACTATAGATATATAACTAACCACATAAGAACTGTTATTCAGTTAAGCGCGTAACCTGTAGCGCGCACATTAAAAAAGGCCCTTTTCAGGGCCGCATATACTTCTACATTTCTTTAACGGTGGTGTCAAAAACTAACTTACTTATCTGCTTATTTACTTACCACTGAGATATAAACTTGTACTTACCTACAGCGGCACTAGCGCGACCGACCGAACGCAAACGCGCCTGCGTGATCAACCACGAACGTCTTTTATCGCTTTATACCCTAATTGACAATTTTCTGATGCAATTACCTATAGCAATCCGAACTTTATTAATTACTAATCTACTCGTCGAAGGGTACCCTCTTCTTCCATTTTATTGGCAGTCATGCCCAAAAAAAAGGAATTTTTAAATTAGTTATTGAGGATTAATATGCTTTATTTCTTTTAAAATTAATAAAGGATTAAACAACTATTTCATTTTGTAGGTTATGTACGCATCATTCCAAATGTTGGTAGCTATATAATATTTAAAGGAATTGAGTTTATAGAATATACAAATATATTTTTACAGTCTGCAGCAGGTCCATATAATAGGTCCCAATTTTTTGATATTTTAGTAATTTCTTTTTAACGGGTCTACCTTTTATAGCAGAACGTTTTTTGTCATAATATTATTATGCATAACAATGGATAGCATAACCATCATTTCGCAGAAAATAGTTTGGCATACACTCATTTATCATACATTCAAACTCATAATTTTGTAAGTCAGAATCATCTTTAGGCATAAATTTCATATCGATAGTCATTAAAAGGCAGAACCATCATATCGCAGAAAGTTCACAGTCAGAATCGTCTTTTGGCGTACATTTCATATCTATATTAATTGAAATACTCATCTATCACATTACAGATAATGGGAACCGATCACTTTTCCGAATCTTTTTTGTTCGAATTTCATTTTACCGAAAACTATTGGCTGACGTCTTTTTTGGTATAAATGCATTGTTTGACACAATTTCAGATCGTCGAAGTATCAATTGCCATAGGTATTATTTTACCGAACTACATTTCGCCGATTTACAAAATAACGTTTTGATTTTGGCCGAAGCCTCTACGTGAAATGAAATTCAGTTAAATGTTTTTCGAACTTTTGATAGGTTACCTACAGATAATTCATAGTTAGAGTAATTTTGTATTTTGTACCATAATAAAAGATTGATTGATCACTTTTTTTTGTGTTTTAATTCGCTGTATGAAGCAAACTAACCTGCAAACAAGCATACACCATGCATGCAGCTAGCATGCAGCATGCAAACAAGCTTACACTATGCATGCAGTAAGCATGCAGTATTCAGACAAGCATACACCATGCATGCAGCATTCAAACAAGCATACACCGTGCATGCAGCAAGCATGCAACATCCAAGCAAGCATGCAAGTGAGCATACAGCAGGCATGGTTTCTGTCACGGCTCCGGCGCTGCGGGGCTCCGGCTCCACCTGCTCCTCAGCTCGCAAGCCGCCTCGCCCCTACGCGCCTACGCGGGGTTAAATTACACTCTAGGGTTACGCGTAGTGTTCCACGCGCGCCTCAAAGAGATGTCAGCATAAATTGACGGGGCCCGCCAGGGCCGATGTCTGCCTGGGTCGCGGATAAATTTCAAAGAGTGTTACCGCGGCCCTGGCATAAACAACTGAAGGAACACAGGGTTTTAGTCAGTAAAAGTCTGACACGCTCTCCCGCTTCACCCAGAGCGGGAGAAGTCATTGGATGATTTCGACAAGACTACGTGAGGTCGGTTTTGCAGCGATTCGTTTCTGTCACTGACTTTTGTAAAACAACATATTGACTTTTTAAGACAGTATTTTTTTTATTAAAAATGTTATTTTAAAGAAATGCCTAAAATATTCCAAAAGAATTTTTGCTATCTTCATAATATGCCAAGTGAAATTATGCCATCCGCGCGATCTATAAAATGGGTCCACGCGAGTCCCTCAAAGAAAAATTTAAAGAGATCGATATACCTCTACCTTCTATTTATATTTTGGAATGTATTTTGTACCTATGTCTACAAAAATCGAGGGCTTTTCCAAACTTGAGGCGACTTCCATAATTTAAATACACGCAGTAAGCATGAAATTGTAATATCCAAATTCAGATTAACGAAAACTAGCAAGTCTTTTCTTATAAACAGTATACGCTTTTATAACAAGTTGCCAAAGTCATTTATAGAATTGACTGATGGAAAGTTCAAAAACTATATTAAACGTGTCCTTATTAAAAAAGCATAGTATAAAATCAAGGACTACGTTGAAGATAAAATTTTTGGCTTAACTCCTTCTGTGCATGCGGCTTCCCTGGTAACTCATAAACGACACAAATATGTGGATGTCTATTCTCAATCTAATTTTTTCATTATTTTCCTTCTTTTAATTAGACTTTTTACAATGATTTCAATAATCTTTATAGCCCCTTGCTAAGAATAGTTACAGCACTGATAACAACATTTGTGCCACATGTTAAATTTAGTCTAGTTATATTTTTTTTACCTTTGTATAGATTCTTTTACCGATTGTTTTGTGAATGTATGAACATTGCAGGCCTTCTAGATTTCTAGAAGCTTGTTAACATTTGATAACTCTTTATATCGTTTATTAAATTTTTTTTTTTTAGTTTCTTACTTCTTACTGTCGGGCCTACCTTTAAAAGAGTAACCGTGGAGTTTCTTGCCGGTTTTTCTCCATAGTAAACGACCAACCCGAACCGTGCACATTTTGTCGACGATTTATAAGTGCCCATGTAGGCCTATGTGAAATAAAAAACATTTGATATGCCAAATAAAATTTAGCCATCTTAAAAGTAAGCCATTGTAAATTCGGACATAGAAACATTCGGCCAAACAATAAATATATTAAAAAAAAAAATGCCTTAAGAATATTCCTTTAATAAAGATTATGCCAAGTGTGTTATGCCAATTAAATTTCGGAGTATCAAGATTCTGCCAGATAGAGGGAACCCCATTTAAACATGAAAAGTATTAGTTGATGTGCTTTAACTTAAAATTAAACGTACTAAATACCCTTCTTATAATAATTTAATTATTTAAGCAATATCAATAGGGGAAATGTAGGCAATGGGAGTCAGTTGGCAATGGTGATCACCTCAAAATAACAAAAACCGAACGCAACCAAACGATGCTAACATAACTACACGCTAGCATTACGTCATTCCCGTGCGCGGCCGTTGATTGGCTCAGTTCGCGCGACGCGTCGGAGAGTAACAGGTGTGTGAAGGTTTCGCGCCATTTTCATCTAATTTTTCGAGTTGATAAATCCGAAGGTAAATCACAAAATACCAAATATTTATTACTGTACTTGTAATGTGTAATAGTCGTAGCATTTTAGTGTGCAATTCAACAGCTTTATTGTTATTATAACCTATAATTTCTCCTCAGGATTTTTTTTCCGTCAGTTTGCCCATGTAGGTAATCGGAGTCAGGTGATCCCAATTACCTACATACTGATCCCCATTGCCCACACAACCTAATCTCGG
Source organism: Anorthoa munda (assembly GCA_945859665.1). Classification (NCBI taxonomy): domain Eukaryota; kingdom Metazoa; phylum Arthropoda; class Insecta; order Lepidoptera; family Noctuidae; genus Anorthoa; species Anorthoa munda. The sequence continues at coordinate 14,304,703 of OX243915.1, read as the reverse complement.
TGAATTCGGACGAAATAACGAAATATGGTACCGGTGCACTTCTTGTGGGCTATGGGCTCATGCCGACTGTACTGGATGGGACTCTGCGTACAATTATGTGTGCGATATGTGTTGATCACCATTGTCCACATGCTGATCACCATTGCCAACCGATGTTGACAATCGTGATCAAACTTATTTTTTTTTTATTTTTTTATTGAACCAAAGTTTATAAACCAAAGTGATTAAAGTTGATCTCAATTGATAGTTAAGAAAGTAAAGTTTATAATAAGAACACAGCAATAAATAGTTGATACATAGATTTGCTTTTTTTTTCATTCTCGCTTAAGTGATCCCCATTACCTACATTTCCCCTATATTATCTTGTAAAAATTAAAAGAATAATATTGACGACATGACATGATCATCATCATAACAGCCGAAAGACGTCCACTGCGGTCCCGTGCGTCAAGCATCCAGCGGATCAAAAAAGGCCACCCCCGCCACGATCCGATGGGACGGAAAGGTTCTGGAGTGGCGACCGCGAACCGGAAGACGTTGCGTTGGAAGGCCTCCCACCACTTGGACCGATGACCTGGTGAAAAGAACATGCCTTATTTTAATGGATTAGTAGAGTAACCTTTTTTGACATTATGATTAATTTTATTGACATTATGATTTATTTTTGGATATTATGATTTATATTTCGACATTATACGAAATTATATAAATTTATTTAATGATCATAATGTAAGTTTTGATTTGCATGCTAGCTTATTATTGAATATTTTAACACCAGCAAATGGTAGTATGTGTGAAACAATGTTAAATGTAAGACCTCAATGTACCATATACTGAGAAATAAATATTTACTTACTTACTTACTTACTTACTTACTTAACCCCTTAAGGTGCCAATAAATGGGTGTCTTAGCAATTAGTAATACATTTTCAAGCTCTTCCTGGCATCCGATTAAGCTAAAACTTGGCGTACTTATGCATTAGAGTAGAAAATCTAGTCAATTTTAAAACAAAAGTAGTATATTGTTTTGGAAAAATCTCTCTGGTTCCTTGTTTCAATAACGCTTTTGTGTGGATTGGTTCTTTATGAACATTTTATAAGAATTAGTGAGCTAAATAACAAAATATGCATATAATTCAATGTTTTTTATCGAAAACATGTTTTATTAAGCATAATTGTTAATCAAATCGACAAATTCGGTAAAAAAATCATATAGGTATTAGTTAACAGTATCAAATAATAACAATACCAGCCTATTACACTGCCGAGCAAACCCCTCCCCTATTTTTAACTACAGTACAAAAAATGGGCCTTAGTGACAAATCCAATCGTAACACAGTTTGCTACGCCGTAGCTGCGAGTGCTACGCCGTAGCACATGGTCCTACGTCGCAGCACAGATTAGCTACGCTGCGCTGTAGATCGCAATGAAACTACAGTTTTTATAAACTATGTCTTCACAAATATTGATTTAATCTTGAACGTAATTACCAACCACAAATAGCGTCCACAGTGAGCATGACATGCAATTATAGATACTATCAAACACATAACATATGAAAAACACAAGTGTCGCAAAGCATTTCTTCTACCGCAAAACTTGTGAGATCTAATATAAAAAAAGTCAAACAATTTGTTCAGTAGGTATGTTAATAATTAGGTAAAAACTTAGTTTAACGTAAGAAGAACGTTATAATGTCGACCTCTTATGTAAAAGCAAGCAAGGGCGTCGCCAAGGAGGGGCAGGGGGGGCTGCTGCCCCCCCCTAGAGATTCTAAAAAAGTTGCCAAATGAAAAGCAACCACAGTCCTAAGTCTTTGACTTGACTTGCTTGATTGATCATTCCCGTACGTCGAAACTCGAATGAATATATATAAACCAAACCCAACAGATCGAACCGTTGTTGATATCCTAAAATAGGCAAAAACCTTCTTTCCCGACACGGAAAAGCGTTGAAAATTTTGATCGCTCTTCTGTGCACAACGTGTACGGTAGAGTTGCGTAGCTTTACACGTTGGACTCTGAATAGTGCTCGCCAAACTTCTGGGCTGCCCTGAAGTTGGCTTTCCGATGCGCAAGGCACGGATCGGTACTGTTTTTGTATGATTTACTACTGCGCAGACATTGCAGCCAACTTTGGGACGGCCAAGAAGTTTGGCGAGAACTACCGATATTATTACAATCTACAGCGAAGATGTAAGGCTCGTACCACAAGTGAAAAGCTTCATGTGCTCTCGACTTTACCTACAATTCATACTTTTCTCATTCTCCATATCAACTTGCCCCCCCCTGGGCCATCGGCTGGCGACGCCCTTGAAAGCAAGTCGGTTAATTTGTTTGTTTGTTTGTTACCTAATTAATAAGGTACCTACTGAATAAATTATTCGACTTCTTTAAACTACAGATCAATGTAACTTAGAAGTTTATGATGTTATAATATGTTCAATTAGTCACAAAAAATTCATCCTTCTAGGTTTCCTTCTGTGCTGTTAATACTTCTGTATATTTTTCTTTTCTTTGTATTTTCAGCATTCATTTCTGTAAAAAGAAAACAAAAGTAATGTCACAACTATATTATGAGTTAGGGCGAATTACACCAATGACACTGATTGGCATATCTGTGGTCATAGCCTAAGTCATATACACAAATTAAAAAACCGGCCAAGTGCGAGTCGGACTCGCGAACGAAGGGTTCCGTACTTGTAAATTGCGGTATACGATTTATGACGTATTAAAAATAAACTACTTGTTAGATCTCGTTCAAACCAATTTTCGGTGGAAGTTTACATAGTAATGTACAACATATACTTTTTTTAGTTTTATCATTCTCTTATTTTAGAAGTTACAGAGGGGGGGGGAACACACATTTTACCACTTTGGAAGTGTCTCTCGCGCAAACTATTCAGTTTAGAAAAAAAATATATTAAAAACCTCAATATCATTTTTGAAGACATATCCATAGATACCCCACACGTATGGATACGATGAAAAAAAAAAATTGAGTTTAAGTTCTAAGTATGGGGAACCCCAAAATTTATTGTTTTATTTTCTATTTTTGTGTAAAAATCTTAATGCAATTCATAGAATACATCTACTTACCAAGTTTCAACAGCATAGTTCTCATAGTTTCGGAATAAAGTGGCTGTGACATACGGACGGACGGACAGACAGACAGACACGACGAATCCATAAGGGTTCCGTTTTTGCCATTTGGCTACGGAATCCTAAAAAGGGAATCACAGTAGTAAGGCTGCCTCACAACTATGATTCCACTGTGCTTTCATTTCTAATACACCAAACGGCTGCAAATCACTTTTTTTGCTAGCGGACGTTGGTACTTTTTCTTTCTTGCGGGATTGGTTAGGTCCTTTGTTTAAGATCACAATAGATGTTGCCTCTAATTTTGGCAAAATTGTGGTGAACCATTTATCATAATTATCTACAAGAATCCATTTCTGAGTAATAATCACCATCAGTTTTCTTCGCTTCAAATATTAATTCGCCTTTTTCCAAAAAGCCAGTATCTAACCCTGTAGACATAAAATAATAAATGAGTCCTGTGCAATTGTATAGAGTAGGTCGGTGCTAGTTGCATCCTCAAATCTACAACCCGGGCTAAGTAGTACAATCATCATCATCATCTTCTTCCTGCCCTTATCCCATGTTACTTGGGGTCGATGCAACACGTTTTCTTCTGCCACACCGTCCTGTCCCCCGTCAAGCCATCACTAACTCCCTTTTCTTTCATAGCACTCCTCACACAGTCCATCCATCTATTCTTTAGCCATCCCCTCCCTCTCCATCCATCCACATTTTTATTCATAACCCTTTTTTAACATGCGTTTCATCCCTCATCATCACATGACCATACCAGGACAAACGTAAGTAAGTGGTACGAGATGTACATTATTACATCAAATACATTGATTAAAGTATGTCTGTTCATTTAGAATAGCTTAATAATATTAACTAAATCTTACCAATAAGCAGTAGATATTATCAAGCATTTGCCTCTACCGCTTGGATTTTAAATCCTGTAGATAAGCCTTCACAATAGGCTTCTTTAACAAAAAATAGGGTTTGCTCCTGCCATACTTTGCTAGTTGTGTGTCCTATAGCAAGATATCAATATTGTGTTAGATATTAAACAAAAACAGGTGCATTTGATTAATGAGTGTATTGTTTTATTTTCTATTAAATAACCCAACTTTATGAGACTGAGTTATAAAAATGGGTATATTTGTTATTAAACAGCTGAATAAAAATATTACTAACATTCATCAAACTAAGTCTAATGAAATACAATACAAGCAAATGATATTAGAAATACCTCTAAAATACAATAATGCACTTATATGAGAATATTATAACTTAACATAAATTAGTTACCTACTATGAAGAATAAGAATCAAATTAATCAAGAACCTAATTTTGAGGGTAGACCAACATATTATAATAATATACCTAATTAAAGTCCCCATCACGAGATACTTACAAATAAAACAAGATTAATTTTGTAAATAACAAACTAAGTTACTTAACGACAATTCAATCAACAACAAATAATCCCAATTTCATAGTTTTTATAAATTGAAATAATATAATATATTATATATATTATATTATATGTTATTGATTAGTTTTAGTGAAATTTACTGCTTGAAATTCATAATTTTCATTCTTAGCTGTAATAAATCAATTAATGTATTACAAATTCATTGTTTGAATTTAAATTGTTAATAATTAATGTAAATTGTTATGTGAATAAATCACATCACATCATCAACCTATTAATGTTCCCACTGCTGGGACACAGGCCTCCTCTCTGTGAGAGAGAATGGCCGTAATCCACCACGCGGGCCTAGTGCGGGTTGGTGGATGTCACATGTCTTCGAATTTTTGGTTCTAGGACATGCCGGTTTCCTCACGATGTTTTCCTTCACCGTTTTGAGAGCAGTGCTGATGAAATAATTTACAAAAAGTAAAGCGCGTCTGGCGAACCCAGACGACTTGTTGTAAGTCGCGGCCGATACCACTGCCTTCAAAACGGTGAAGGAAAACATCGTGAGGAAACCGGCATGTATAAAAAACATAAAATAAAATATTCATGTAACGTAATAACTCGTCGGTGCTCCGTAGACCAATTGGAATTCGACCAATTGGTCTATGGGGAAAATTACATGTTTCCATCGTCCAATTACCAACTGGTCTATGGAGCACACTGGACGTAAACCAAAACTATGTTCCATTATCACATTATAACCCTGAGTTCACACCAGTTTCCTATACTTTGGGTTCAAAGAAGCCTTTGTTATATTTTTGGGTTCACATCAAACAAAATTCAAAAATATTATAAAGCAATAAACACAATAACCTTATATTGTATTTATTTCATTTATAGCTAATAATAATAGAATCTTCAATGAAAAGAAAAGAAAAGATAGGAAAGTATGTAAACTTTTATAAATGGCCACTTCACAGAAAACTTATGTGTCATTATGGTGTCAATGTAATGACAGTTTTCTCGTTAGCCTACTAGTGGGAAGAATTGAAGAATCTTAAGATTTTTTTTTTCAATGCAATAAGCCGTTTTTGAGCTGTTAAGGATTATCCATTTTGTTGCAGAATGTTATAGTCTTCGCCAAACTTCTGGGCCGCCCTGAAGTTGACTTTCCGATGCGCAAGGCACGAAACGGTGCTGTTTTTGGAAGGACTATAAAGACAGTTTGTCCTATCTGCGTATTTTTCACTGTTTTTTTTTTAAATTGATATGCCGTAATTATTCAATAAATGATTATTAAGCGGTTTCAAAAATTGTTTATGATATATTTTTTTTAATACTTATGGACACGGCTTTACTATACCATTAAACTGGACAGCGGAACATTTCGCAATTCTCCATAGACCAGTTGAAAATTGGACGATGGATACATGTAATATTCCCCATAGACCAATTGGTCAGATTTCAATTGGTCTACGGAGCACCGACGTAATAACTACGAAACTAACGAGCTATTTCACTTGGTCGGGACAGTCGGGTACTGGAACGCGTATAACTCATGGAACGTATTAAATGAGTATATTATTCTTACGGCATATCTGTGAAGTTTAGCAAGTAGTGGATTAAATGATTTATTTTTGTTTTTGGTAGCCACGAAACAAAGTAAACAAAAATTACCGGCATGGGCGGCTTGTCATGTCAGTTCATCAGTTGTCTGTCAATGTCATTAACCAACAGTCATAGACAGCATAGACGCATCAACAGTTGAACCGATTCCGGTTTAGTTTATTTAGGTGACTTTGTTGCGACTCGTAAGTGTGAGGAACTTCGTTGTTCGAGTTTCTTCACGAGTCTCAGTGAGTTATAGTTTGAACTTTTAGCATTAGCGCAAGACGTACTGAATTCGCAGACGCGTCTGCAGTACTGTAAAACATCTCTGATGGCTTATTTAATTCGGATATTATAGTCAAATGGGCAAGCGTTCGTATCGTATCTCTTAAATCAGATATATCTCTCTCTTTAATCATATTATATTAGATTCGGAGTTAAAGAAAGGCGTGAGGAACTTCGTTGCTCACGGGGATCCCCCGCCCTCAACACAGGTTTTTTCTTTGTGGTTTGAACTTTCGCAAGACGCAACGCACCCGCAGACGCGCGCGTCTTCGGTACTGTAGAACCTTAGATAAAGTACCTATAGATAAAGCCCTGGCGTGGCCGCACATGAGTCAACAATAGTTATTTCTGGTGTTACAACAAGAACAAGAACACTACAACCCACCATCGCACTGACACTTATTATCTATAAATAACCCAAATTCCTTGTCTCAATTAACACTTAATACCACGAAATCACAGAAAATCAAACAAAACTGAGTTTGTTTGTCAAACCTGCCATTATATTAGAGTTTGACAAACAACAGAAACCGGCCATGGTGACAAGGACAAAAAATAATCTTTTGTCCTTATCATTTACATGGAGCTGCCAATTAGCCATCTCGCTCTATCAATCAAGCTCATTTTAAGGCTTAATCTATAGGTACTTTATCTAAGTGTAGAACATAGCTGGTGGGTAATTTGGTTCTCATATTACCGTCAAGCGCTGGCCGCCGTAATTGTTTACATCAGATTTTAGAAATGTATATGTAAAGTTTCACATCACACATCACATCATCAGCCTATTAATGTTTCCACTGCTGGGACACAGGCCTCCTCTCTGTGAGAGGGAATGGGCCGTAATAAACCACGCGGGCCCAGTGCGGGTTAGTGGATGTCACATGTCTTCGAAGAGCGGGAGAAGTCACTGGATGACACCAAAAAAAAAAAAGTCGCGCGCGTCTGTGCTACTGTAAAACATATCTGGTGGGTAATTTGGTTCTGATATTATTGTCAAGCGCTGGCCGCCGTAATTGTTTATATAAGATTTTAGAAATGTATATGCAACGTTAATCCATATCAAATTACATTCGGAGTGGAAGTAAGGTGTGAGGAATTTCGTTCTAGAAGGGGGTTCCCCGACGACCACAAACGTATTAAAAGCAAAAATAAAAATATAAAAGAAAATTCAAAAGAATATGAAAATAACTAGGGCCGTCTTTACCCGGGGGTTCAAGGGGTGCGGTACACCCGGGCGCAGAGTCCTAGGCTTCTAAGTCTCCAAAATCAGGTGCAACTTCGTTTGACCGGCGCAACGGGCGCCCAGTGAGTGTCTGTCAAAGAACTAATTAGCAGCAGCATTGTACCTCCATCGAAGCTCTGCCAAATGGAATAAGGTTGGGCAAAGCAATGCCCAAGACTAAGACAAACCCACTATCATCTGTAAAGGATGAGAATGGGTATCTCACGGAACTGGACAGGACACTCTGGGCGTGATGTTTAGAACTCACATCCCGGAATGTATACTGCGCGACAGCGATGAAGAGGAACCAGTCACAAGGGACGAGCTTTCAAGGCACACGTCCAAAATTAACTGGCTCACGGCAAAGAAAGTGATATATGAAAATAAACTGAAGCTTGCCATAGCGGACTTCCAGCCTCTCAAGACCCCTGGTCCGGATGGCATCTACCTAATACTATTGCAAGAAGGGTCATCTGTTTTGATACCCCATTTGAGTAAGCTCTACAGAGCCTGCATAGCCTTTGGGTACATACCCAAGGCATGGAGGGAGGTCAAAGTCGCCTTTATACCGAAGGTGGGTTGATCGATTTACGAAGAAGCTAAAGCTTACAGGCCCATCAGTCTATCATCCTTTCTCTTATAAGCTCTGGAGAAACTGGTAGACAAGTACCTAAAGAGAGGGACAACTTAAAGTATTCCCTCTACATAAACTACAGTGCGCCTACAGCCCTGGAAAATCTACGGCAACGGAATTGCACTATGTTGCGAGTCGAGCCGAGGCTGCGCTAGAGGGACAAGAGATCTGTGTCGGGGCTTTCCTCGATATAGTGGGAGCCTTCGACAAGACAACATTTGAGTCCATACGCATTGCTGCAAAGGAACATGGCATGAATGATATCACGTGCAACTGGATTGACTACATGCTGAGAAGCAGAATAGTCAGATCGGAACTGATGGGAGGCAGACTTAGCGCAAAAACAACAAGAGGTTGTCCGCAAGGCGGAGTGCTGTCACCATTATTGTGGTGCTTGGTAGTAGTCTTCGCTGCTTACCAAACTCAATACCGGACCATTCTACACAGTTGGCTATGCATATGACATAGCTATAATGGTTAATGGTAAATACCCGAACATAGTATCTGGGTAATAATCCCAGGCATTGAGGATGACAGAGGAATGGTGCACAAAAAACCACCTCTCTATCAACACAAACAAAGCAGTCATTATTCCATTCCTTTTCTGACAAGGAAGAGACAACTAGGAAACTTAGGAGAGCCCACCCTCAATGGAATAAAGCTGCCCTGGTTCACCGAAGGTAAATATCTGGGTGTAACGCTTGATAAAGAACTCAGGTGGAAAACGCTTGTGGAAAATATTACGACAAAGGCCCTACGAGTGTTCGGCATGTGTCGTTCCACCTACGGTAAAACTTGGGGACTAAAGCCCAAAGTGATAAGATAGCTGTACCGGACAATGATAATACCTATCATCACATATGGCAGCATAGTGTGGTGGCCAAAAACAAAGCTTGCCTCGTGCAAAGCGCCACTCACCAGGTTACAAAGAACAGTGTTTCTCGGAATCACAGGTGCTTTCATGACAACACCTACGGCAGCGATTGAGAGATACCTCAATATTCCTCCTATGCATATGATGGTTGAGCGGGAATATACGCAAAAGGTTACAAATGTAGCAAAAGCTTGGGGAAGATGGCAATTCTATTCCAAGCAGAAACATATGCCATAATAACCTGTGCTCAAGAGAATATAGATAGAGGAACCAGAGGTAGTGACAGTCAGGCTGCAATCAAAGCCATGACATCCTACAAAGTGGACTCTTAAATGAAGACTTATTATGGATGCTGTCCAAGCCCTGAACAGGCTTGGGAAGCATACCAGGGTGAGACTGATGTGGCTCCCTGGGCACATAGGAATCCATGGTAACGAAGTGGCAGATGAACTAAACAGAGCCTGGAGGTTCTCAGCAAATGATTTTGTGGGTCCAGAACCATGTGTAGGCATTTCGACGTGTCTCGTAAAAGCCACATTTAAGGAGTTTGCAGATCACAGACAACGAACACATTGGCTGTCTACTACTGGTCTACAACACTCCAAGAAATTCCTAGGCTCTACGTTCAAAGCCCGAGAATGCATTTGGGATATGAGCAGGGGGCAAATCCGCTACTTGCTTCGGCCCTTTACTGGGCACATTGGAACCAATGACATGCTCATGAAGATGGGTCTAACTGCGACACCCATGTGCAGGTTGGTTGGGGAACATACGGAACACATCTGGGAGGAACTTTTATTCGAATGGCAATGTAGATGGGATAATTCCATCAAGGGCCGACATCTCCACCAATTCTTTCTATACGTTCGCGTGCGGCTGGCCAGGACGTGGCTGGAAGTGGATCACTGTGTAGCCCAATTTCTCACAGGGCATGGTAACTTTAATTGTTTTCCTTCAAGCTCGTTGCCTCGCCTTTATGTCAGTGTTCTACATCTGACTACGAATATGTACAATCTGCACATCATATCTTATGGGAGTGTATTCTTTGCACCTACCTAAACTGTGTAAACGACCCTTTGTGCTTATTGGCCTTGTTTGTTCTGTCTCCTGCTTGATATGGAGGGAAGTGGAAATTTAATTTTTTCCTACTCCTCCGTTGTTCTTTTCTGATTAATTTCGTTGCGGGATCCAAGACAGTTACAAGTGTAAATTCAGTCTCCGGGACTTCGTCGAGCTTCATTGCCTCGGCGCTTTTCTGGTGGTCGCCACTGTTGATTCTGACTTTCAGGAGTTGCAGTGCTTTGGGAATAGTGCGGTGGGATTGTCCCAATAAAAATACGGAACGCATGGAGCACCTTCTGTGCACATGCATTGCACTGGCTGGTAAGCGAATGAGTCTCCTAGGGATGGGATATCCAAAACCAGAAGACTAGATAAAGATAAAGATCATTTATTTGTCAGAAACATGAGTATGCACACACAAAGCATGCAAGATGTTAAGTACATTGCAGAAAGGATAACAATTCACAGTCATGTTTTACCTTAATGGCGTACAAAATTACAAATATGTGTTACAATAACAATAACTACTATAGGCTCATATCTCTTAGTCTCCTTGTAAAACTCATGAAAAGAGTTTTCAACGAGATTGGGGAGGAGAATGTTATCTAGGGAACCACAATAGATCCCAATGGATCGAAGTGTCTTACTTCTCGGCCCCTGCACAAGATAAGATAAGAAAAAGAGTGTATGTCACTGATTGATGTTAATAGACGAACTATGAAAATTTAGTGCTTTGGACTTTGAAATTTGGTTTTGTTAACAAAGTGAAACTGTTTTTAAATAATCAATTGCATAATAATAATAATACTCTTCATTAATATATTTCATTAGTTTGCTGACGACGTAGCGGCCAACATGTAGGTTGGGGTGCTGCCTGGGTGACATCGCAACTGAGGCGGGCCGTGATGTCATATGGGGCCTCCCAAACCTATATGATATCGCGGCTGCAGGTTGAAGGCCGCGACGGGAGTGGAGGCGCACTGCAATACCGGCACGCCACCGCCGCTCTCCCTACCTTCCGCGGCCTGGACGGGGTTGACACCGTCTGATGGCGGACGCGGTGGGGCCGCAGGGGCGGAGGAGTGTCAGTATAGCGTTGGCCGCTCTACCTATCCCCTGCGGCCGAAAAATGGTAGGTGGCGGGGCCATTGACCTTGACCCGTCACAAGGGGACCAAGGGTGCCATACACGGGGTCGTCTCAAGGCTAAAAAAAAGGAGGCAGATTAAAGGGTATCATTCAGTTTTGTGCCGCTCTCTCAATGTTGCACTGAGCAAGTTCTTAAAAACTTTGGTCACTTGCATTAAAGATTAAAGATAAATAAGCCTTCTCATTAAGACCTACTCTAACGAAACAATTGACAGAAATTGGATTGATTAAAAAATTATTTCCAATTTGAGAGATAACATTAATTTTATTGAAGTGAACGCTGTTAGATGAATAATTACCCAAAACAAACGCTCCCGGTGCATTTTATTGATCGATTGATGCGAAGTATAGATTGCTATGAATGTATGACCTAACTGTCTTTTGGGTGTGGACGCCGCCGCGGTAAAATGACTTGCCGTACCTGCCGTATCCGCCGCAGCAGCCGCAGTGCGCATCACTAGTGGTATGTACTGCCTTCCTTCCTTTGTCTATCGTTCATTTCATCTTTTATTTCCGGTGTTTTGTTGTTTTCGAATTGCTGGCCGACTTGTTGAATTAGGTGATAAATTCCTAATAAGTTCTACCTGTAATAAATATGGAGGTCAATCGATACAAGGTGGACGTGCTCCGCTTTAATAATCCCCATTTGATATGGGTGTTGGTTTATAAAGAGGAAGATGAAGATACAATTATTTTTGAACAAATTGGAATTTATGGGATTTTGCCCCAAAATCTAACTTTTGGGGGTTTAGACTGTGTGCTAAACGCAGAGCACTGTGAGCAATGGATGCCGGCAGCATCAGTCACTATGGAGAGATGCTTTCGAGAAGCCGAAGAAGTGTGGTTTTCTCCTACGTACATCGATGAAAAGTAAGTTACTTGTATCTTCCTACTTTTATAGGATGACATTTTCATCAGCAGTTCTACTTATGGCGCAGTTTTTCTATATCCGCAATCCGCATTGCGATATGCAAAGATAATGGTAAAATTTTATGCGCGTTTGCGGTCAGAATCGTCATAGGGCTCCAACTTTGCGTCCGTCGTCGTTATTTGGAGGGTATACTGTGATCAATGTGACAACATTTGGAGGCCTATTTTCAGCAGTCGACGTTTTCGGCTGCAATGATGATGTTTATGCTATGATTTTAATTAAGTAGTCAATAATCTAAAATGCATGCTGTGGCCTCCTATAATTGAGGGAGTGCACTTCTCATTACTTCTTATTGATGATTCATTGTGTTTTTATGTACATCTTTCGTCGGAGGTCCTGAATAAATTAATGATCTATGGATGTTTGCCTAGGTACAGGTCCCCGGTATAGATAAGACAGAACGGATTGTTACCGATGGTTGTGGTCAAAATATTCATAGGTATTTAACCCATACTTTCTGTATGGGCTCCCTTAAATACCACTTGCACTTGAACAAAGGTTTGTCTCATAGTTTCTACTAACATTTTTCATCACATTTCTTTGTTTGTTTCTGTTTCTAATAGGAATCTAATTGGAGATTTATCTAAATATCATACTCAAAACAATAATAATTAATAGAGAAGAAACATTTATTTGGTAAATTTTATAAATTATTTACTAATTCACATCATCAGCCTATCAATGTTCCCACTGCTGGGACACGGGCACTGCCTGGGCTCGAACCAACAACCTACAACTTGTAAGTTGCGGCCAATACCACTGCGCCACCACTGCTCTCTATTTACTAATTAAATCTATATAACAGTTGTGGATTATTACACAATAACAAAAGAACCGGCAAAGTGCCTGTCTGTCTTTGCACATATAGGGTTCTATACTAAACCTCAAAATCAAGTAATAGGTAAAAATGAGGGATTTTCAAAGAAAAATCTGATTAATCAATATATTGGTATTTTGTTAGTAAAAATACATAATATAATCATTATCACCAAATTTGAAGTTCATCGGTCAATGGGAAGTTAAACAATTCTTCGGACGACATTTTTGCATTAAAATACAATATATATATTCACAAAGACCTCTTAACAACAATACCCTACTCGATGGGGTAGACTTTTTATTTTTTTCTTGTCCCTCTATATCTGTATTCCGTACGTGTTTTGTATTCTGTATTTCTGTGTTTTTTGGGTTCCGTACCCAAAGGGTAAAAACGGGACCCTATTACTAAGACTCCGTGGTCCGTCTGTCTGTCACCAGGCTGTATCTCATGAACCAAGAAAGGTACACTGTTGAATTTTTTACAGATGATGTATGTCTGTTGCCGCTATAACAACAATTTCTAAAACATAATAAAATTAATATTTAAGTGGGGCTCCCATACAATAAACGTGATGTTTTGCCGTTTTTTGTGATAATGGTACGGAACACGAGTCCGACTCGCACTAGACCGGTTTTTTTTTATTCTCTGGGCACGGAACCCTAAAAAAGGCTAAAGCAAAGGTAGGTAGGGGAGGGTAGGGTTGGTAGGAAGGTAGTATAGGGTAGGGTAGATAGCCATGTGCCGGTAGCGAAGCCGCGGGGGTCAGCTAGTAACATATGTATATCTACAGATGAATAAAATTCTTTTACTCCTTTAAAAAAAATCTCTTGTTACAGATCTTCACTTTTCGACGACAATACCCACAAGTATGGAGATATAATAGTCGTTAAGAAGAACGGTGATATAGTAAATCTTCTCGAAGAAATTGTCCACTCTGAATTTGCATATAAGGATGAATCCTTATTTCACCAACAGTTGATGGGCAACAACCTTAACACACAACTGAACTACATACAAAGGTATGAAGTTATGAAAAATATTGAGGAGGCTTACAAAACTAGGGACATACCAAAGACAACATGGCTGAATGTTTTTATTAAGCAAACATCAGTTTATCAGGAGAGCAGACATTTAGAAGCTTCAATAATGTCTCGAAGTGTTGCATATTGTGACCGAGATGATGTAGATACGTTGTTCGAGAACAAAGTTCTAAATGTTAATAAGCTTTGTAAAGATGTTGATAAGGCATCCGTGGGCAGAGCCTGCCGTGCAAGAAGCTCTTTAACCTCCAACAAATCCTATAGTTTGATTTTGGAAAAGAAGTTGGCGTTGTTGGAATCTCTAAGTATTGCCAATCAATCAAAAGCCAGCAAACCAGAAGAAGATATTAAATCTGAAAACCAACCTAACATGCATGCAGACAAGAATACAAATGCCATCCATTCTGATGTGAAAACCAACGATGATGCTTTCGAAGAGGAACAGAATAATAAAACGCTCTCTCCTGAACACAAGAATCATTTGACTGGATATGACAAAAATGATAATATTACACAAGGTAAATTAAACATTTTTTCTCAGCTTTAACCCAGTCTAGTAAGGTTTAAAGCCACCTACCGGAGGCTTAACATCGTCACGTGCATTTACTTTGTTATTGTTAAAATTGAAATAATAAACTCTAATACTTAAATATAGATATAGTATCAATTAAGGTTAAACTAGTCAATCATTCTTCCATACAAACGTAGTCTGGCGATTACTCCACTGTTTGACGATGTACGTTCAAAATAAAAAATCATCATTATCTAGCCCTGTATGGAAATAAAAAAGTATATAATTTTTTTTTTTTACGTTATGAGCGTCGAAAGTTCTATATGTCAACACAAATTTTAACGCATCTTTGGGGGAAATAAATTTTATAAGAAGAAGGAAAATTGCAAAACAATTACCATACAAGGAATGGATTAGTAGTTCAACATTGCAAATAATTTTATTTTGAAAATATACATTTAGTCGCTTTAGAGACTAGACTTTCAAAGGTCTGTTTATAAAATTTCACGCGCTCGTTTTCGTCCTAAATCATCATCCATTTCGCTACAAACTTGCAAAAGTCCTAATTCGAACCGTCCGTATGCGAACTAGCTTCTTACTGCTCCTCACAGCATCTATCTCTTTCGCACGTGTTGTCGGGTGAGATAGCATGCATTTTAACCCCAGAGAGTTTGTATAGTAACTAGAGATAACGTATTTACGACGAAAAAGAAACTGTCAATTCTCTCGTTCTTGCTTATAGAAAAACTCTATAAAAAAAAAAGAGACAAACATAGACAAACGCAACCATCCTGAACGTCAAAGAGATAACTTTTTAGTCACTGTTGTAACCCATCGGTTAGCAGCTCTAATTAAAGTGTTTCGCTGTTTTCACACCTTTGTTTCGTTTATATCAGGAAGAATTTTATTGTTTAATTATCTGCATGAACCATGTCGTGTGTGGCTATCAGTTGCAAGAGTAGAATGAGTGTATTAACAGAAAATAATCAATGGATATCTTTCCACAGGTGAGTTATTGACTAGCATACTGAAATTATTGTGCAGGGAATACATTTCATAGGCTGTCCGGAATAAAGGAATCTTAGTTCTAAAAACGTCGAGCACGTATAGTATCATTTAAACCATTCTATGTAGTGAAATAATTAACTTTTATGCGTTCGCTAATAGAGCTATGACAGTTTACGTACTTACGTTCTGATGTTAGAGATGTGACAAAAGTCACAAGAAAGATTTATCGATACTGTATTTTTATTTTACTTACTTTAATGTATTTCTTTAAGTTTATTTGCTATTTGTTATTATTAATCTAATATTGATTGTGCACAGGTTTCCTAAGAGTACGTATTTAAGAAATAAGTGGATCAAGAATATAAAACATGCTAACTGGACACCTTCACCATATTCTCGCTTGTGTTCACTGCATTTTATTGAATCGCTATCGCTATCCCTCGACCCATCTATGGATAAAGTTGATGAATCATGTTTATTTTCGCATTTTAATTTTTCAAATTAAATAATTACCATTGTGAACCATTTTATTATTATTTATTTTGTTACTTTTATACTTATACATACTCGTCTGTAACTTTATTTTCAGCCTTGCACAAGAACTAGCTTATTATATATCATGTTGATCAGTACCTTGTTGTACATATAGTCGTACGAGTGTACCAAAAACTGTCACTTTGACCTCACGATGTACCTCGTTTTTGTACGAGGTATAAATAAACATTATTATATAAAAGTGAATGTGTACTCGTACAAAGAGTGAACTTATCAGTCATTGTAAGAGTACAATTGTACTTAAATAATTATAAAGATTCCCTAAAAAACGTAGATAACATTAGCCGCAGTCAGGGATGATTCTTACAGATATTTGACCAAATTTGTAGAAAATCCTCCTAAACTAAACTCGATAATATCGATATGACAGTGGCACAGATCTAGTTCTGATATATGTCTATAGATAAGTATCTATAGCATCCTCGGTCACACTGGCAGAAAAGATGGCATAGACAAAAGTATATCTATCTCTTTTTGCTTATGACGTTATCTGTTAGTGCGAAAGTGAATACCGATGTTGAAATTGTGTCTTAAATATGTTACCTCTAGGTTACTATACAAACTCTCTGTTTAACCCCGCGCACAAAATAGTTCGTGCCGTCTACTAGGGCAACCTTAAGATTTTGATGAGATTTTCGTTCGTTGTCGAACCGGTGCAGTGGCAGTAAAGACAGCGCGGCACAAGTTATTAAATTATGTACTCAAGTAACACAAGTAAATTATATTGTACGGTCCACACAAGGTCGGCGCTCCGGATGCGGACCGCGGTCCGCCATTTGGTGACTCCTGGACTAGACTATTGATTCTCAGCTGTTACCCAATCTTAATGTATAAATTGGCGCACGGTTGGCGCAGTGGTTGAGCAATTGACTGCTGCGCTGTGTGTCGCGGGTTCGATTCCCGCACGGAACAAAAATTTGTATGACCTACAGATAGTTGTTCCGGCTCTGGGTGTTTGTGTATGTGAGTTTATATGTTTGTAAACGCACCCACGATACAGGAAGAAATTCCTAGTGAGGAGCAACGTTTTTTAAAATTAATAAATAAATAAAATTAATAATAAATAGGGCCACATTAGGGTAGTCTTTTTTACATGACTTGAACATAACCATACTACATTTGAGATAACAGTAGACATTTAAATAATCCCATATTACTGCCCGTTCAACCGATTTTGACTTCTATTGCGTTGGTGATATGACAAATGGCAGCTGTATTTAACAGTTAGTTTTGGTAACAGGTTATGCTTTTTATGCTATCCTTAGATTTACGGGCTAGAACTCAAAATCGGTTGAACGGAATGTGAAAAAGGGTTGTAAAAGTTTATGATGGTATTTCAAATTGAGAATAAGTGTTTTTAATAGGTACATTTTGATTTCAACCATACTGGTGGTCCACTTGGTGGTAAGTGGTCACTGCTAGCTATGGACATCCGCAACACCAGAGGCATTAGAGATGCATTACCATACCAGACTGATTTGTCTCATGTGCTTGTAATTAAACCGGCACCCACACCAATCAAACTGCTTGGGGACCAGGGTGTTCATACACAAACACAGTATGTGTGTTGTAATGCTAAGTTCAATAAAAACGTGTCTTTCATTAATTTCTTACTTACTTTTTAGAGTTATCGAATCAACATCATAAGGATCTGTGAGTCTCAACACTATTTATTTATAATTTTAGTTCAAAAACCGCGCGAGCCTGTGGGCAAGAACACAAACTTTGTCGCCTACGGTCCAGCGGGACTCTCAATTAACAAGTTCACAGTAAAATCATTGCCAGCCCAAGAAGAAAAAGAAGTACCCGTCATAGAAGAAAAAAGAAACCCAGAGCCGGAACCAGAATTTGAAGTAAAAAATGAAGAAGGGCACGTAAACACAGATTCAGAGGTAAACTTAAAGATATCTATCTATCCTAACTTAGCAATAAGATCTATAAATTCTAAGCAAATTAACTCTGTTAATAGTAAGTTGAAAGATAACGCGAACGCACTAAGTGCTATAAAACGTAAAATGAAATGTCTTGAGGAAGAACAGCTGTGCATAAATGATAGTATTTCTTCGGTATCGCACACGGAAAGAATCTACGACGATAAGAGTGTAACGGGAATAGAAGAAAAAATAATTATGTATATGTAGAATTAAAAAAGATGTTGACGTAGAGCCTGATCCTGATACTTTAGACACAGATGTAAATAGATTTAATGTGAATCCGTTCAAGAATGTAGACGATATCAAATCTGTATTTGTTGCCAAGCTAGTCACCCCCGTACTGATGGTCCATACGAAGAAAGACAACTGTATTGTACCGGTGTGCAATATGAGAGACATTCCATTCGGGAAATATATTCACGCAGTATTAAGAAACATGCGTGTGCATAGTCCGATGAGGCCTCGAAACAGTTTCCTGGCCTACAATCCTCCGGGGCCATAGCTTCATCCTCGTGGGTTCATGCAAAGGTGGTACCGCTATGGCGTATCTACCAGCAGTTTGCCGTTTAGTCTATGATTATAAAAACACTTCGGATAAGTCTGGTCTTAGCTGCATAATAGTTTGTGCTACATCTGATTGTGACCTCAGTCGAGAATCTGTGTAAAATGTTCTTACACAGCGCCAAGGTCTTTGCTTACTACGTTGCCATGAGTGACTTGCTTATAACAAGAACAATTTGGAACGGCTGCGATGTCTTAATCTGCACCCCTTTCATGCTAGTTCGTCTGATCCAAGTTTCTGCGCTTGACTTAAGAGGTCTAAGCACATTTGTATTTGATGACTGTTAACGTATCTCAACGATTTATCCGAAAGAACTAAAGTTTTGCCGTCTGAAACTTAGGGATATAGTAAAAAATCTCAAAGTAATCTAAAAGTTCTCAAAAAGAGTGGAAAGTTCAGTACGTAATAGTATCTAGAGTATGGTGTGATTTCATGTCTTCTCTTGCCAGAAAAGCACCTGATTCTGTCATCTGTATCAGTGCTTTTGAGAAGTGTGTCCTGTACTCCAAGGCTGCAACTTCAGTCGAGTTTATAGCTCAAGAGAACAAGTTGTCCTCGGTAAAAAACTTCTTGGAAGGCATTGATAAGTCCAAGAAGACTGTGATAGTCTGTAGGACTGATGACGAAGTAAAATTAATAGAAAAGGCTCTGAAGAAGTTGCACTACGTAGTGCTCTCAACAAGTCTATACTATTTGCCTGACGATTTAAAGAAACACATGTAGTCACTGTCATTTTGGCTAATCTTATGCCACAAAACAAAGATATAACTTTAAAGTTAGCTGGAAACCTCATAAAACGCATCACAGATAACAATGTCGAGATTGACATGAGAGGTCAAATAACAATGGTCGTTGGGAATACTATATTCGTAGATACGTTAAAAGCTTGTCAGTATTTGTCTTCATTAGAAGAAGACGTTGTTAAGTGCGATTTCCGAAAAGAACTTGTAGACGGGCATGCAATACCTAACCCTGGTCATATTGATAATATAAGAAAAGTCTGTGATTTTAATAATGACATTCCCGAAGAAAGTGTAGTTAACTCTATTAAAGCATTACCAAAAAGGTGAGCACATTTAGAAAGCGTAGGACCATAAATACTGAATTACCTGCAGTTAACGTACTGTCTATCTTGTCTTCTTATTCAAATTTCATCGACTTGACCTTATTTTGAAGACGTTTCATCTTCGTCTAATTAAATAATGGACATGATTTTGACAGCTGATAATTTCGACTGTGGTTTTGAGTTTGTTAAGGTCTTAGCTCAAATCAAATCTTCCTCTTCGGAAGCAGTCTTTAGCGCAGCCCTGGGTTGTAATGTAATAATTGGATTCAGGTATATTTCCCATTCGATTTTTAAGAAATAGTAAGTTAGTCTTACATTTGCTCGTGTACACTAGTGTGTGTATTACTACTGCTGGTTGTTTTCGATTCATTTCATAGATATGTTCCATAGATGGCTTCATGACTGAGTCATGCCAGCTTAGACTGGTGACAGCAGAGATCGTTTAACTTCAGACCCTCTTACTAATAAACGCGGAATAAAGTTATACCAAGTATAAACCTATGAAAATGTATGGTTATTCCTTTGTTATTCCTGGTATAACTTTCCGCGTTTATTAGTAAGAGGGATAGTGTTTAGGCCTGTGAATTCAAATGTATTTTATCCTTTTTAACGTATTCGAAGGAAAATGAATGTGAATTTCTGAGCTTTATTCTTACAATTTGTTATTTCCAATTCGATTCCAAAGGATTGGATTGTTCCAATTAAATTTTAAATGAGTTTTAGTTATTCTTATATTTGTCAATCGTAGTCACAGAACAGAGAAGACAGTAGAAATCGTATATCGCTTCATTAGTATCGGAAGCAGCGTACCCAAACTCACACATATACAGGTTAATTGTATTTCGTAACACTAAGAAATCTTTGATGTGATTGGTAGTTTGAAAGTAGGAAATATGTCAGTCGTCGCTTATTTGAAAATAAACCACATTTTAATGATCATAGAGTTGTTAATTGACTACTCTTTTTAAGTATTTATTACATTTTCCGTTAAAATCGCACATGGAATAATTTAATAACCAAGTTACGCTACCCGCCGCTAGATGTCACTATACTAAATGCATTCAATTTAAAGCTGCTGTATTTCGTTATTAATAAGATTTATATTTGCGTAATGAGGTCATTACAATTCGTTTTCCTCTAGAGATGTACCACCGTCGTTGATTTATTTATCGAAAATCCGTTTTATTTTGAAACAAAACAAAATCAACAGCTAGATTCGATAAATATAATTATGCTTGAAATCCAGTGTTTATATACTACTGAATATTTCTAATCTTATGACTAATAACAAAACAAACTTACATACAAAGGGGAGAGGGAAAAGGGCTCATAGTGCATCAAAAAATTCGCCCACATCGATGTCAATGGGAAACGTGCTCAGAACGCTGGCAGCATTGCTACGTTGAATGGCAATGCTGATTCTCTGGCTGAAGAAAAGGCCAGCACTCTGGTCACGCGAACAGTACACTAACCGTTTACTTATGTCTCGAAGCACTCGATGAGCACTCGGACCCCATGGACCTAATGTCTCAACCCCAAACGGGTCATACATATAACTGCCAATAAGGTTGTTATATTTGCGCCGTTTGAGGTTTTCTGCACCAGCAGCAGCTGCTCCAGCACAGCCCGCCGTGCTAAGGGATGGCGCAAGGGTATCGACACATTTTGCATCCCACACCAAAGGCCTACCCAACTTCCAAGGCATTATGGCCATCCCATCCGGTCTCTTCCCACCGTCGCGTGCCAAGCCATTGGGTTCTAAAACAGCTGACACCCCGGCGGTGACAAGAGCTCGACGTATGATGTCATTAATGACGGCACCGGCGCCCGCAGCTGCGCCGTCTGCGGCGACGCCAGCAGCCAACCTCGCGCGCCGCCCAGTTTAAGAAGCGCGAGCATTTCCTTACCAGAAACTCAAGAGCGGTTCCATTTTCTAAAGTAGCAACCACTGTACTTGTAAGTCATATTTAAAAATAAAGAATTCAAAATAGTGTTTATATAAATTTATTCTAAAACTTACGATTTATAGAAAATATAATTAAGAATTGTCATGTTAGACTACTAATCCGTTTTTGAAAATCATTATATTGATAGAAAAATACACCCTGTGGCGTTTACGCGATAGATATTAAACTATAGTCTGATTTTTAATTTCGTACACTAAACTGACATTTCGAGGTTGCCACTTTATCGTTACATTAAAATATTAATTAAACAATAATTAATTAAAATATTAATTATTCGATTAACCTTTTTTCGATTAGAATACTACCAATAGATTACTCATATCCATGCTATATTCATTTTAAACTTGGTTAAGGCAGAATTCGAAAAAAAGGGTTTGAACATGGAAATGACATGTATTTGATTACTAATACTGAATCACCAAAAAAAACCGCACACTGGTTTAAATTTTTTCAGAAAGGTATATCATAGAACACAGAGTACATTGTAAGTTTAAAATATCGATAACTCATTATCGATAACGGCAATCTCTAATTGAGTAGCTGACTGTGACATGTGCATAGGTGGAATCTTCGAGAACAATATGTTTGAATTTAAAAGAAAGTAGACCTTAAATTTAACAACATAAAATCACCTTTTACTTTTGTGTGGGCGGGGCAGCAGACATATGCGGAATAGTGCAAATCCCGGGGTACGCGGGCCCCGCCTACTTGCGACTTCTATTGTAGAAGGCGTTTTTTCTGTTCTGTGATCGTAGTAGTGACAGCAAAGACCGTCTCACTTTGTCAATGTTTAAGCCATTAACTTTGTCACCGTCAAAACCCCATACCGGTCTTCAACGGTTTTGCTACGGCAGTGTAAGAGTGTTAAAAGAAACATTGCATATATTTCAATTACGAGTTTAATCGTACCGTTCGAACGTTTTGTTTGTTCGTATTTTTCTGTTTTCGTCTTCTTGAGCGACGTAGAAAGATGGTTCAAAATATAAGTGCATTCCTACAGACGGATAAATTTTATTTTTCTAATCAATTTCCATCAGTCTGGTCATACTGTTGGACAGTCCGTCCAGCTATCGGCACCAACAATTAGTAGGTAGTGTAGTGCGCCACACTTGATGTTGTATATTTTCTGGTATGGAGGAACTTCTTGCGCCAGAATTACGTGATAGCGCACCACGAGCGCGTCAGTCAGCATGACTGAGAATCATGCTAGCTTGTCTATATACTTTTTATGCATAGTGGCTGTTTCTACGATGAAAACTACCGTTTTAATATCTCCATATTCAAGTTACAGTAAGGCAGTGCCCTTTTTTATTTTTTGAACAAGGCACACCAACGACTTATTTACGAATTAGATCCTGTGTAAGCAAGTCACTTGCAGGCATGCACATCATTGTCATAGTAAGTCGCATAAAATGACGGGGTTGTAAGGCAGTGCACAATCCGGAGTAAGGCTAAGAAGTAGATTAGTGGCTCGCTCGCCCTCAACATGCTGCACTTCTACGTCCTTTAAACCATCTCATTTTATGCCACATCTGACTTTGAGAAGTTGTTCCGTCTACTGAAGTGCAGAGATCCTTCCAACCTTTATCCCTTGCTTTGCGTACTAACTTTTGTGACTCACATATCTTTTTATTGATAAACGTTAGGTTATTCGGTGAAGGATTACGTCTAAAGGTTGAGAGGGCCAATCTACGTTTTGCAACTGATTTAGATAGGTCCGCATTCCAGTAGGGTTTGGAAATAAAGACGTTATCAGGGTCCATGTTAAATTTGATAAAAGGAATATGAACGTCTGCAGCTAAATTTAAATACTCAATAAAATTATCATAGTCGGCTTGAAAATTGCCTGACTGCTCAAACTTAATAAATAATTTTTCAAGTAAGCTTTTGTAACTATCCCAATCCGCATATTTAAAATTCCGGCGATAAGTATTTCTAGGTACAACCTTGAAATTGGTCGTTATATTAATCATTAAGTGGTCACTTCTAAGGGTTTCATTCATAATGTTCCAGTTAAATGTCAAAGTTAAATCAGAGGAGACTAACGTTTTATCGGGCGCGGACTGTTGAAGTTGGTTATTAGCTAACCTAACACGGGTGGGTTTGCCGTCATTCAGGGTTACAAAACCGTTATCTAAAATAGCGTCGCAGATTTGAGATCCTCTTAAATCGGTCTTATAAGACCAATTGATGTGGTGCCCGTTAAAATCTCCTAAACAAGACCTTTTTTTGTTAACTAAAGAAAAAACTGAATCCCAATCTTGCTGGCTGGTACGCACAGAAGGTGCGCAATAGACAGCAATAATATGTTCGATTTCACTACAGTTGACTACTTTAACACACAAAAGTTCAATACCCTGGTTTGTAGTTTGAACGTCACAGATACATGAATGAATCGTCTTATGTACAAAAATAGCAACCCCACCATAACCATCGTCCCTATCTTTGCGGTAAATATTATAATTTGACAAATTGAGATGGCTATCAGGCTCCAACCAGGTTTAACTAATGGCGGCAATGTAGACTTTCCCCTGTGACAAAATATTTTCAAATGTAACTAACTTCGGCCTTAAACTCTGCGCATTCCATTGTAGTATAGTCAATTTTACATTTTTCCTGTTATTATTCATGATTTACGAAAAAAAATCTAACGTCTGTTTAATTATAGGCCAATCTGAAATGTTATCTACCACAACTAAAATTATCCATTCGACGCAACACTTTATAATACTTGTAACCTTAGTTAAAATAGATGTATTTTTCAAGAACATTATTTCTTTCAGTTTTTTAATTAATTCTCCAAACTTCACATCTCTTTCTCTCTTTTCTTCAACTTACCTTAGTTAAAATAGATGTATTTTTCAAGGACATTATTTCTTTCAGTCTTTTAATTAATTCTCCAAACTTCACATCTCTTTCTCTCTTTTCTTCAACTTC
This sequence comes from Anorthoa munda, assembly GCA_945859665.1. Lineage (NCBI taxonomy): Eukaryota > Metazoa > Arthropoda > Insecta > Lepidoptera > Noctuidae > Anorthoa > Anorthoa munda. Next base: position 14,280,039 of record OX243915.1, on the reverse strand, counting down.
CTCGATAAACACCTCCGATTTATTGGTGTTCTGTGGCTCTGGATTTAAAAAGAAATCATATTCAGATCGATTAGTTTCCTTACGTTTCCACGAAGTCTGACGTAGCCTGCAGTCTTCACGTACCCCTCGTGTATATGCGCCGAACAGAAATATCTGCTGAAATTGAGGTTCGCATTTCAATAACGGGTGTTGTGCTAGTACAGGTTAGGTGAAGTTCGTTCATGTTACCTGCCTGACGTTCCTTGAGATTTTCAAACATGAAACAGATATTTCCAATTCGATTTCAAAGGGATTGATAGTTACTCTTATATTTCTTCGAAAATTCATTAATTTTGGAAATGTTTAGTTGCCTGGTGTGCATTACGGATCTGCGTATATTGTATTAAAGTTTTGTGCATTTGCTTACAAAAAATAAACCTACTTCTAAAGCAAAACACTAAAAGTGCAAAAATAACTTTCGTTTCGAACGAAGTTGGTGTTGAAAAACCATAGATTTAGAATTTTTTTGCTACGCCAAAAGATACACGAAGCGTGCGAGCGAGTAATCCTTATCAAGTACAAACCGCCCAAGAGAAAAAGAGAGAGTGAATAAAGTCCAGTCATGTCACTTTTTTCGCGAGTAGAGGTCCATAGCGGCCCATCTATTTTACGCCGCGGTGAATTTCTTGCATTTAAATAATAATCTTTAGATTTAAATTAATAATATTAATTATGCAACTATGGTGGCTTGTTCTGTGAGTGAATGTGACGTTACAAGACGAAATAACCCCAATAAATACACGTTTCATAGGTAAATACAATTTTGTCCTTGGATTGTTTCGAACCATATTTTGACAAATATCTGCTAGTAATCGGCTCAGAAAAAGATTCTTACAATAGTATATTGATTTCCATTGTATTATATAAGTATATTTAGTATATTTAAACAATATTTGCGAAAATATTATGTAAAAGAGTAAATTGTTTGTTTACGCTAGGGCTTGACAAAGCGGTGACGTCATGAGTATCGATAAAAACTTAATCGTTTTTAGTGACATCATGACATGAGTACAAACTTATTAAGTCAAGTTTTGTTAAAATAGATTTAAGGTACGATTGAGAAGATGTTTTTATCTAAACTGTACTTTAAGTTGCATGTTTATTTTTTTTTCAAAAATTATGTTTTGTTTCTTTGAGTAGGTTTAGGAATGACATTATATTGTTTGCATGTATTAGTTTTACAGTGTCTAGAATACATCAGTGCTCTGCTGCTCTGTTTTCGCATATTCCGAGCTAAACGCTATAAAAGCTGGGGTACCTCAAGGTAGTGTGATCCCAGAACTGGAAAACAACACCATTGCCACCTATGCAGATGATACTGCAATTATGGCTACCGGATCAAGCCACAGAGAAGCAGTAGAAAAAGTTCAACTAGCTGTGAACAAAGTTTATGACTGGACACAAAAATGGAAGATCAAACTGAATGAGTCAAAATCAATTCTCATTGACTTTACAAATAAATACTTGGACTATCACCCAATCTACATAAATGGCATGCAAGTGCCTCATGCTAATACAGCCAAATACCTTGGCATAACTCTCGACGCCAAGTTGCGACATACGTTATAAAAGTATGTATTGGTTACTCGGAAGGAAATCCTGTCTATCAATACATAATAAAATAACCATATACAAGCATATACTGATGCCAATTTGGACGTTTGGTATCCAACTTTGGGGCTGTACTAAACAAAGCAACGTAAAATTTACCCAACAATTCCAAAATAAAGTGCTTAGGGATGCTGTAAATGCACCCAATGACACATGAACATAGTGTTTTTATAAATTATATCAGACTCTAAGAAAGTGCTACGGACTTGTGTAAAAGTGCAAATGGACACTATTCTTAGTTTTAACATAATCTATAACGTAATATATTAAGTTAGAGTTAAATTGCTTATTTGTTTTTTAGGCTAGATCGTAATTAATTATTAAGAATTTTGTTCTTACTAACAAAGCATAAAAAAAGTATTTCAAATACTTTTGGCTTCAAAACACATTTAGCGATTTTATTAATAGATGCGTTCTGCAGAAAATAAGCAAAATGGCGTACGTCAAATTGTCAAGTACCTTGTAAATTGTAATTTTCATTTCAAACGGTTATTTACACCTAACTTCTGTGTATTGATTAAGTTTATTAGTACGAATGTCACGATGGATGACCGACTGTATTTTTTAATTTGTATTTTAAATAAAAATATGTAAAATACTGTATTTTATATTTTAAATAATTACACGACTTAAAAATATTTTGTATTTCGTATTTTAAATACATGCGAGATATTGTTTTGTAATTTGTATTTTAATTAAAACAAAGCATGGTTTTTTCCCAGCTCTTATTACAGTTCAATGTAACCAACAACCCTTTAATCGTATTTCTTATGGTGTTCACCAAGTATCGATATCGATACTGAACATGGACTTTTTGACAACACTTTTTTTACTAACACATGGACAATTCCCTAACACATAGATTTTATTTTTTTGGTTTCGCTTTTCATCTGACTCTGTTTATCTTGTACATACTATATCTATGTGAAAAACGATAATAACAAGAGGTACCAAAACACCGCCTTCCGAAACGAAAGTTATGTTTGCACATTTTAGTGTCTTGCTGTAGAAGTCTGTTTACTTTTTGTAATAAAGTTTTTATTACAATTTGATATTTACAAAACAATTTTAAAGAAATGCGGAACTTAAGGTGATCTCGTACTTAAGGAATATCGCGCACGTCAACTAATTGACTCAATATTATATTTCTTATTCGATTTCAAAGAAATTGATGGTCATTCTTAAATTTTTTCAAGTATACTCGCGGTAGCAAAGATCTGAGAAAGACCTAGCAACGGATGAACACAACCATTTTTAAATTTTGTACTTTTTATAGTGCACTTTTCACAAACCGTATCAACTTGATTTGTTGAAATAATTCAATTTCGATTATATATTCTCATAACAATATTAATCTCAACATGTTCAAGTTTCGGTCCAACAAAGCAATTTCTCATGTCAATAGACATGAGAAATTGCTTCCACTGACTATCAATTTGATTCAAATAGATATTTTCATTTCTATTTCAAAGTAATTCTTACATTTAATCGAGTAATCGTGACAGCAAAGACCGTCTATCTTTGTCAATGTTTGGAACTTAATGTGAGCCAGAATTCTATCATAGTCAATGTAGTGTGTTTTGTTAATCCTTGTCCTTAGATATGAGAAATTGCTTCCACTGACTGTATCAATGTTTCATGATATTCGGGTAATCTATTCTGCGTTATAGGTACTTTTTTTTTTTAATTCTTTGTATTTCTGATTTGAAAGGGCCTTGATTGGCGATGTATAAATCACCCTTGTCTTGTTCCTCCTTGACTTTGCAATAGCATCTTATCTTATCTTATGGAGGGGCCAAGAAATAACTCGGACACTTTGACCCATTGGGATCTATTGTGGTCCCCTAGATAACTTTTGATTACATTTTATATTTAAATTCAAGAATGAGGCTCGTGCCCATGAATTAAAGACATTTTGTGAAGTCAGCTTGAATTTCTAAGCTCTATTTTTTTCCAAATCAATTTCAAAGAAATGGATTGTTCCAAAAAATTTCAAAGAAATGGATTGTTCCTAATCAATTTTAAATTGTGAAATTAATATTCTTACATGGGTTAAACTGAACTCGCGTTATCAAAGACTTTATCAATAGGTACTTATTTTAAGTTCGATTTCTTGTAAGATGTATTGTTGTATGGTGCTGCCATGACATTTTCATTGCACTTTCTTGAGTGACGAAGTACCTACGAGAGCTTGTAAGAAAACTCGCATTCCATAACGGGTTTATTCGTTAGTGAGATTAATTCGAATTTCTAGTGTGGTCATACTGCTGGACAGTCCTGCTATCGGTGTCAACAAATAGTGTTATAGCTAATCTACTGATTTCTCAGTGACGGCATGACGAGAAATCGGTCATCTTGTTGTGAAGTCACACAATAGCAGTCACACGATAGCATACACCTCCACGAAGTCTGAAGTAGCCTGCAGTCTTCACGTACCCCTCGTGTATATGCGCCGAACAGAAATATCTGCTGAAATTGAGGTTTGCATTTCAATAACGGGTGTTGTGCTAGTACAGGTTAGGTGAAGTTCGTTCATGTTACCTGCCTGACGTTCCTTGAGATTTTCAAACATGAAACAGATATTTCCAATTCGATTTCAAAGGGATTGATAGTTACTCTTATATTTCTTCGAAAACTCATTAATTTTGGAAATGTTTAGTTGCCTGGTGTGCATTACGGATCTGCGTATATTGTATTAAAGTTTTGTGCATTTGCTTACAAAAAATAAACCTACTTCTAAAGAAAAATACTAAAAGTGCAAAAATAACTTTCGTTTCGAACGAAGTCGGTGTTGAAAAACGAAAATAACAAGAGGTACCAAAACACCGCCTTACGAAACGAAAGTTATGTTTGCACATTTTAGTGTCTTGCTGTAGAAGTCGGTTTACTTTTTGTAATAAAGTTTTTATTACAATTTGATATTTACAAAACAATTTTAACGAAATGCAGAACTTAAGGTGATCTCGTACTTCGTTGACTCAATATTATAATTCCTATTCGATTTCAAAGAAATTGATGGTCATTCTTAAATTTTTTCAAGTATACTCGCGGTAGCAAAGATCTGAGAAAGACCTAGCAACGGATGAACACAACCATTTTTAAATTTTGTACTTTTTACAGTGCACTTTTCACAAACCGTATCAACTTGATTTGTTGAGATAATTCAATTTCGATTATATATTCTCATAACAATATTAATCTCAACATGTTCAAGTTTCGGTCCAACAAAGCAATTTCTCATGTCAATAGACATGAGAAATTGCTTCCACTGACTATAAATTTGATTCAAATAGATATTTCCATTTCTATTTCAAAGTAATTCTTACATTTAATCGAGTATAGTTCTCGCCAAACTGGCCGCCCTGAAGTTGGCTACAATGGTTGCGCAGTAGTAAATCTCATACAAAAACAACACCGATTCGTGCCTTGCACATCGGAAAACCAACTTCAAGATTGCCCCGGAAGTTTGACTAGAACTATAATCGTGAGAGCAAAGACCTTCTAACTTTGTCAATGTTGAAACTTAATGTGAGCCAGAATTCCCTACCGCAAATTTGGTCGTGGTAGCGATACTATAGCGGGAATTATGGGGCTTATCCATTGGTGAGGTTTATTCAACATTTCTAGCGTATTTATATTTAAGTTCTTTCAACAACCAATTTCCATAGGTCTCGTTTTACTGCTAGACAGCCCAGGTATCGGTGTCAACAAATGTTATTTATTTATTTATTTATTTATTTATATATACTTTATTGTACCAAGATAAAAAGATTACATATGGAAACCTTAAAGTAACAACAAACATACAACAGGCGGCCTTATCGCGTTCAGCGATCTCTTCCAGGCAACCCAGGAATACCCAATGTTAGTGCGGTGCTTAAAAATTTTATATTGTAAGTGGTCGGGTGTTGAAGAACTTATGTCGTTAGAAATTCTTTGAAATCAGTTACACATTTTCTTATTACACACAAAAAGTGATTTTTATGACTAGTGTCATTTTAATTAAATAATAATAAGCCCTAACCACCGGTAGCTTGGACCCTGTTCCCGATACCGGTTGGCCTCTATTTTTTATATTTTTAAATGTTATTTTATGGAATTTATTTTATAAAAATATTTAAAAATGTAGTAAATAAGAAAAGAAATCAACAAAGGACATAATAATAATATCACTTTGTTGATACAGATAACCTTTGTTACAAAAGTACTTAGCTTACTTAGCGATTAGGTTACAAGTTCAGATAAATAAAGGTAGTATGGGAGTCAACACTACGTGCTCCCGCGACAATCGCTTTGGGAACACTGAGCGGCGGACTGATCACAACTAGTTTTTATGTAGTGAGGTCAGCGCTGTTTAACTGATAATGTTCAACGGTGGGTACTTCGTCAATTTTATTGTGGGTAGAGGATAGAAAACGATTTTGTAAATATGTATAAATAGTAGGGTGTCGATATAATAAAATTCATAAGATCTCGTCAGCTGTTTCATTCCACACGTCCTGGTACCTGCCTCCACAGTAGCTTAAATAATGGAAACCCTGCCTCCTAAACTAGGGGAAACCTGTGACTTAGGAGTCAGTGTTCTACTGTAAATATTTCATTATTAAAGTATTTGTGACGGCAAAAACCGTCTAAAGTCATTAGTTATAACTTAGTGGGTAGTAGTCGTTTTGAGTAGCCATATATTCTTCCTCCTTCTCCGTGATTATCATACTTATGACTATGACTTCGTAATGATTTTTTTCTGTTTTGACAGACTATTTTTCAGTAACCGCAACAAATTGATTCGGGTAGATTTTTGCCATTACGGTTTCAAAATTATAGAAAGTAATTCTAACATTAATTCTCAATCATCTTGACATGGGTAGATATTACAAATTCGATTTCACAAAATAAAAAAAACTTATACTACAAGTTATAACACTTGTCCTACAAGTTTTTATACACACGTGTCATACAGACAGACTTAGCAACAAGCAAAAAGTTAAAAAAACTGTAACCAGATTACGGTTTTTTAGCCTATTTTACCCGGGCCGTAATAACTAATCGATTGAAACCTGATTCATCAAAATCGGATGAATAGTTTAGGTGCTGCGAAGGAACATACGTAAATACATACATACATAGACTACTAAAATCATAACCCATCCTTTTGGCCTCGCCGTAGTCGGGTAAAAAAACTGCCACGTTGGTCTTGGGGTCGCAAGCGGTACCGCTGAGCAAGAGAGCCTGGGTTCGATTGCCGGCTCGGCCAAAGTGCGATAGAGTTTTTCCAGCTAGAATTCCTTTGTAGCAGTCCTGAGTCTGGAGTAGTGCCCTGTACTACATGGGACTTGCACATAACTGGTAAATGTATAATTAGGTACATCTCTGCCTAGTACTAACTGCAAGCAACAGGTTTCAGGTTTGATTACACTGAGGGACACGATCGAGTATTGATCACGTTAACCTCTTACCTCGGTAGCCCGCAATGTAATGCAACTTACATGCGAGTTGCTTGCAGGTGGAAACGCGGCCTAACCCTATAAACAACGTCAAAATATACTATTTTCTCTATCCTTGCCTTTTTTTATTTTATTTTTATTTTGCCTTTTATTACAACCAGGTTCACGTGCCAAGATTTATAACATCCAAAAGCCTGCTCCTTAGACTGAGTCGAGAGGTATGTTTGCACAAAGTATAACACACATAAACCCAAAAAAAAACAAGCACGAAATAAAAACAAAATTTGCCCACCCCACAAATGACTATACTAATCTGTTGTTAGATAGCTTCGGTATACTAACAAGTAAAACGATGGACGCAAAAATATTGACTTTAATTGAACTGTGATAAATTTCATTGCTCCTGAAATTAGAATCACTAAAGTTACGGCCAAACCAACGCGGTCAATATGCGTCCGCGATGGTGCCTAAACAACGTGACAATCTGTCAGCGATAACGATTGTCAAAATCTTTAAAATGTGTGAGATTGACATGTTCTACCGATATGTCACATAATCAAACCCAAACATTCAGCACTTTTCATAGAATCTCACTTTGACTAGAGGCCAAGTTCATGGAAAACAACTGAACGCTACCGCACACTATCGCGAACGCATATGCATGTTAGGCGCATCAGAATGGCCGTATATTAGACGGCCAGGCCGCAACGACCAGTTTAAAAAACTACCCTCTTACAAATAAACGCGGAATAAAGTTATACCAAGTATAAACCTATGAAAATGTATGGTTATTCCTTTGTTATGCCTGGTATAACTTTATTCCGCGTTTATTTGTAAGAGCGCTAGTATCTAGCGGCCAGACAGGTCACTTAAGGTTTATCCACACATATCAGGGCCGTGGACGGACCGTGCCCCGTCAGTTGGGTACATTTTATATGAACTCCGTCCGTACACGGGCCCGGGCACGTCCCGTGCACGGACGTGTGTAAACGAGTTCATATAAAATGTACGTACCAATATTTTTTGAGCTCCTGACGGGGCACGGTCTGTCCACGTCCCGTGCACGTCCCGGGCACGGCCCTGATATGTGTGGATAGACCTTTAGAGCCTCATGAATTCATGATTCTACAGAAACATGTGAGTATTTCCAAATAACCTTTCGTTGATAAAATTTTCGCTTTTCCTAAATAAGTTTTAAGGTCGAATTCCCCACTTAAAATTAGTAATTTGGAAACAGTCACATTTTAGTTTACAATGTGGAAAAACTAACTGGCCGCTGCGACCTCTTAAAGTGGTGAAAATACTTTAATTCATTGATTCAAGCAATCACAAGCTGACAAGAATTGGCTATTGTAGTCACGCCCCTTGATATTCAAGACTGAGATTAAAACAAGAAAACTATGCTTATTTTATATAATTATTTCAATATGGTTATATTGGCTGTAAAATCGGACAATATTCGGATACTCATACCATAGAGCAATCGCCGCGTTGATAAAAACAAGAAACGTCATTTGTATAATTATATTAAAAGAAGAATCTGACTGATTGACCGACTGTCTCGCTGATCGATCAACGCACAGCCAAAACCGCTAAGCCTAGATGCATGAAATTTGGCAGGGCGGTTCTTCAAGTGATCATTAAGAAAGCATATTTGGAAATGCCACCCCATTTTTATTTAATTTTTTTTCTTGGAGAAATGCTCATGCATACTGCGCTACCACGGGGAGATAGCGCAGTTATGTGGGACTCTAACCCACTAAAACGCGAACCCGCCGCGGCTGTCCGTCACCGGACCCTCCTCTGGGGAGTACCCCCCATCACCGGCGTACCAGAACACACTGTGCGCCTGTGACTACCCCAGGGACCAAACTGGCGCATGGGTGCCAGGCGACCCCGTGCATGGTACCCTTAAGGGGGTAAAAAGGGGGTTGAAAGTTAGTATGAAAAATCTCATTCCTTTGGCCAAAATTCTTGATACATAAATAATAATTAAAATATATTTGAACACAGAGCAGAGACAGAAGCGCGGCAATTTTAGTTTTTTTATTTCCTTATTATATATTTTGTCGCCGAGACGACATTGCAACTTGAAGTTGATTGTTTTTTTAAGTACGAGAATGGACCTTATGTGTCTACTACTACTACACTTGACTTATGGGAATTTGAAAATGTCGTCTCTAGCAGTGGTTACTGAGGAGTTTCAGTGCTCTGTGACTCATACGTACTAAAAGTAGTATTACCACAGTATTCTATTCCCTGGCATGTAACTTGGCGTAGAGGTTTAACTGACCAACCACCATATAGACCGAACGGAACGTTCCCCGCGCCCGCTTCACTACCAAAGAGACCTAAAAAACGACTTCTGCACATCTAACGATTCTTGCCAACTTACGTGTCGGGGATTATACTAATATTTTAGTTACCAATTTAATAACTACTCTTGTGTATTTTTTTTTAATTATAGATAGGCTCGCGCTTGACCACTATCTCACCTGATGGTAAGCGATGATGTGGTCGACGGTGTAACACGCTTGCCTAGAAGTAACCTATTCACTCTTGACTTAAAGACCCCGAGGTTGTAGCTATCTGGAAACACAGACTCCGGCAGGGAATTCCACTCCTTAGCTGTACGCATAATGAAAGTATTTCCAAAACGTTTAGTGCGTATTGTGTAAACAAAGCTTTTGCTTTAAACATTTGTCTGTATTTTCACTTTGAAACAATCCTGTATTATTAGCATGTAACCTAGTTTGTAAGTATTAAAGTAATTGGGTGTTTGATTGTAGATAACTATGTCTGGCAAGAAAAGTCTGATATTAAGAAAGTAGTATGTAAGGGCAAGATTTAAAGACAGTTTGCTTAGTAAAGCAAGCGTTTTTTATTTGCATAAAACGCATGGTAATTTACGCTAATGTAAGCATGTGTTTAAATCGAATATGAACATTAAAGTTTGACTTAATGACGTTCATATTCGTCTGCGACGCATAGTCTGTTGGTCTTGCTCCTAAAAGCTTAGCATTGTGACTGAAAAATAATGAAGGACTGTTTAAAGATTAGGAAAAGAACATACAATTGTGATAATTGGCTATGAGATTTGTATATTGTAACATGAAAGGTCTAAGCAGCGGTACTGCTGGGACTCGGGTCATCTGTGAGAGAGAGTGGACCATATTCCACCACGCGGCACATTGATTGATTGTAAAAGGACTGTTTCAATATTTTTTTATAATTTTGTTATTTCGTTATGTGATAAGAAATCTTTATTTTTTATCTAAAGAAAACATATATCTACAAGAATTTATGTGAATGTTGAAATTATATTGTTTAAGTACATATAATTCAAAATTTGCTTGTTTCTGAAACCGACTTATTGTCTTTTTCATTCTTAAGAACTTGTATTTTGTTCTATGTACCTAGGTTTAGATTTTTGTACCCATTTGAAGTATGGTTTTTGTATAAAGTTATTGTTGGAGTAAATATACAGTATTTAATTTACCATAGATCATAATGTGACTACATGAGTAGTTAGGTAATAATAATTCTCAACAATATTAAATTGACCCAAACACTTAATGTGAACCTACTGTTGAAAAACTTTATTTTGTATTATCATTGCCAAATATATACTTTATATTATTTAACGAATTTGTTTAATTTGTTCCCTGAAAACCTATTTTTCCGATTGGCGAGAGAACTTAATAGGAGCAAGCGATCTCCTTCATGGTAAGTGGTATCTGCCGGCTGTGGACACCTGCTATACTAAACCAGAGGCATCACTAATGCGTTGCCATATCCGACACAGTCGTGTAATTACACCGGCTTCTATACTCTTCGAACTGAAACTGCTACTTCTATAGAACATACGGCGTATTTTTTAGGAACAGGCGATCTCCCTGATGGTAACGGTATCTACCGCCTATGGACACCTGCTAAACTATTCTAGAGGCATCTCCGAGCTACAAAGCTAGACTTAATGTCCCATGTGCCTTTTATCACACCGGAAATTATATGTTGGTAAGGCAAATTGGCGCAAAGTCGAAATGAATATCTATAAATCATACATTAAAATATTTTTTTAAAACAAGCTTTCTCGTATTCTTCTCAGCGAACCCTTTCATTTGGTACCCATACCATGGCAGTGCACAAAAAATAACTAGTCCGCCATCTTGGGCCGTCCGCCATATTGGATTTAGAATGAGGTCACTTAGCTAACCATGCATTGTCATCCAAACTAAACGTGTATGCGAAATTTCATCTTAATCGGTGGAAAATAACTGCTTTAAAATTCGGTTGCATGATTTGACCCGAACACACATACATACATATATACATTGCAAGTTAAATAAAAGCTTGTAATGAGTCTATTCCTGGTGGTCACCACTGGTTTTATCCCCACTGGTGACTACTGGCAGAAAATATGGCCTATGACACAAACCATGTTCCTAAATGTCACCACCACTGTAATAGACTAGGCAAATAAAGACGAGCTGTTCAGTTCAATATATTTACTTATAGCCATGACCATGAGCCACGAGAATCCGCTGTATGCGAGACTCACAGGACCGATAGCTGTGGCGACACATGGTGGAGGCCTATGACCAGCAGGAGACGTCTTGTGGCTGATATGATGATGATTAATTACAATTATTTTACATCACGATTGTATATTTATGTAATTTGAAATGTAAGGCCCTTTCCTGATGACGCAACGCAATTTAAATGGCATCGATAGGCGATATCGCGCACGTATTTTCTAAGATAAATGGAAGTGCGTATGGGTCGAATGACGGCTTCCGTTTTTATGCTCACCAGTTGGCGCCACTGGCGAGTTAAGTCCTTAATTAATATATGTAGCTGTCAAACGTTGTTATTACCCGCAGTAACGGGCACCCAACGCGAAGAAAGAAAATTTTGTTCAAATAAATTGCATTACATGTCGTGATAAGTTTCGATTTGTTATTGAGTTTTGTGAAATATTAAGATTTTCTAGATATGATCGTAAAAAATATAGGTTCTTGTTTCATTAACTCTCCTAAGCACAAAATTAGGGAAAATTGGGCTTTTAATTCACATTTCAAAGATTATTTGAATGGATTATTTAAAATTGATTCCAATAGATGACGCGGCGTTAAATTTCTGAGGTATCCACACGATTATTTAAATTTGTTTTGTAACACATTTTGGTACAATGAAACTGTTAAAACGTGCAAAAAATTACTATAAAAGAAATGGCCGAACGACATAATGTTAAGACGGAAACACACTTAAGTGTCGTGGCGTGGCGTGGCGCGGGATCCACCAATCAAACGACTCTGCTCCAGCCAAGGGCGGATTTAGAGGGGAGGGGGGGGGGGGCAAAGGGGCACGTGCACGTGTCTCAATACGAACTTATGGCTCTGAGACGTGGTCGCTCACAATGGGCCTCATCAGAAAGCTTACAGTCACCCAAAGGGCAATGGAGAGGGCCAGGCTCGGAGTGTCCTTGCGTGTTTGAATCAGAAACGTAGAAATCTGCAAGAGAACCAGGGTTACCGACATAGCCCGAAGAACTGCCACACTTAAGTGGCAGTGGGCAGGGCACATTGCTCGCAGAACAGATGGCCGATGGGGCAGAAAAGTTTTGGAGTGGCGACCGCGAACCGGAAGACGTTGCGTTGGAAGGCCTCCCACCAGGTGGACCAAAAACCTGGTGAAGGTTGCGAGCATCCGCTGGATGCGGAACGCACGGGACCGATCAATGTGCCAAAGCTTGGGAGAGGCCTATGTCCAGCAGTGGACATCTTTGGGCTGATATTGATTGGCATAGTTTCGATGGAGGTGCAATGCTGTCGCCAATTGGTTCTTTTGGCCTTGCGTACCGCCGTATTATACCTCGTTAGCATGCTATGATAGCCAGAAAAATCCTTCCTGGCTTTTGCATCATTAAAGGCCTGTCGTGTTTCCTGACGTAATTTGACTAGTTCAGGAGTCCACCATGGTACCTTTTTGCAAAAGGCCTTTTGCTCTGGGCACTTATATTCCCACGCACCGATGATGCCCGCCTTGATTCTGTCCGCTTCGAATTCTATATCCAGTATGGAATTAAGCTTACCTTTAGGGCTCCCTAGATTTACTCTGAGGTCCCTCCTGTATGACTCCCAATTTGTATGCCTTGGGTTTCTCCTTCGTCTAGTTTCGGCTTCTTCCGCCGTCCTAAACCTAAAGCATATATAATTATGGTCAGACAGAGAGATTTCGTCCGATGCATGCCAATTTTCAATATGAGCGCTGGCCCTGTTTGAAGCCAGTGTCAGGTCAATCACTTCAGTTCTCGCAGAGGTCCTGAAAGTAGGTTTATTGCCTGCGTTAAAAATTTGTAAAGAAGAGCTTACCACAAAGTCCAACAAATCCTCCCCTCGTTTGTTGTCTCATCTAAGCTGCCCCAAACGACGTGGTGTGCATTCGCGTCGCAGCCAAGTATCAGGTCGAGATTTCCTTGGTTGCCGTAGTCAACCAGTCTTCTGATTAGAGGTGTTACTGGTTCCTTTTGTTCATATGGGAGGTAGGCAGAGGCAAGGATAATTCTCCTTTTCTCTGTTCCCGCCCCCACTTGGATCAGAGCTGTTGTGAGATCCCTGTAACAGAAAGTACGTAAGGGCATTGCCTCTATACCGCCCCTGATATAGATGCAAGTCCTCGCGTCATTAGTTGGACAGTCATAGAGCACCATGCCTCCTGTCCCACCTAGGCCTTTTATAGTTCCCTTATACAGATAAGGTTCCTGAATCAAGGCAATGTCGTATGTATTAAGCTTCAGTTGCCGAGCCAGAAGGGCAGTAGCGGCTCTGCAATGATGCAAATTGATTTGTACACACCTTAGTCCTTCCATCTTGGATGTCTTGATGGGTTCGTGTTGTTGTTGGGGTGCCTCAGTTTTGGTTGGAGCCCTCGCCACCGCATCCCTAAAGGATCCGGCTGAGGGTGATTGCCCTTGGGTCTTCATCCTCTTGGCCGCCATGTCCCCGCTGTCACCGCTGAGAACAGCACGCGGTCTTTTTGATGGGCCCTCCGTAGGAGTCCCCTCTAGAGCCGCCTGCTGTCTCAGCTTTTGGCGCTTTTTCCGCTGCGCCCCAGATCGTCCAACCAGAAGCCAGCCTGATTCATGCCGACCGCCGGGAGACGACGAGGTGCTGCCTTTGCAGGTCGCGTCCGGGGCCGCAGGGTCCGAGGTCGTTCGACCTCTAACGCAAGAGTCCCGTGTCGTGCCAGCTTTGGCAGCACCTTTATGCCCGGTGGGCTGGGTTGCAGTTCCGCCCTTCGGTGGTTCCACAGCAGTGCCGACCCTCGACAGTGCCGCAGCAGTACCGTCATTTGAAATACCGATTTAAAATTTCATCCCTCGACTATCCCCACCCGCCATGGAGTGCTCAAGTGGCGATGCTACGGTAGCACCAGGGATTAGTCGAGGGATATAGTCCCCCCCCCATTAGTTGCTCACGAGACTGCACGGCACTAACCCACACCGCTACCACTAGCGATGCGAGCGAGCGCCGCCGTCTGCAAGCCCCCAATGGGAGTGAACTCGCCTGAGGGCCGTCTGACCGGACCCCGCAGCCGATTGACCGTAGCTGGCTAGGCTACGGCCTCCCGTGTGAGAAGAAATCCGGGCCAAAGTGGAGTGTTGCCTCAGAGAAGTTAAACCGCCTACGCTCATCGGCTCAGCCACCAGGATCCCATCATCCTTCCGTACGGGTCCCCGCGCACGGCACAAACACGCGGGAGGTCATTGCTATCCATCAGATGTCAATCATCTTGATCAATGGTGGACACCCAGGGGCATGACCTCGCCACCCCTGTGTTGCGTCGCCCGGTGATTTCAGTTACGTCTATTTCAGAGGGAATTAGACTAAAAACAGGGCGGCAACCACGAGAAGGAAAATCACTGCACTTGCCTTGAGGATCTACACGACCGTTGCGCTCTCCCTCAAGACCACGCCACCTTGCCGGCTCTGAAGGAGCCAGGCAAAGTAGGACTGCATCAACAAAGCCAAGCCCTACAGGGCTTGTCGCTGACATCTCAAAGCGTAAGTTTGCTAACACAGACCAGCCCCTGCGCGCTATACGATAGAAAGAGAGAGACAACTACCACTCCCCACGAGGAATTTGAATATACAATAAGAAAATAGAAAACAAAAAAAAACATTTAATTTTATAATGAAATAATTACAAACTTATGGTATCTATATCTAAGCAAAAGATAGAGAAAAAGGGTGAGAAAGAATGAAAGGAGGCTGGCCCTGCAGTGGTACAAAACACGCCCACAATAATAATAATTATGGTCGCACAGTTACGGTAAGGATATCAGGCGACAGGGCAGTATTGGGCGAGACCTGGAGCCGGCCCTTTTCGTGTTTGTGCAAACAGTGTGGTCCGAGGCACGCGTGCGAGAGGTCGAGTTTGTTTGCTCCCGCGCACAACCAATTGTCATTCCGCAAATTTTTAACAACTTCATAGTGAAACAACAAATTTCAATCTTGTATCTGCGATTATCCAGTGACTTAAAATTGAATCAGTTCGTGTTAGTGCTTGTGCATCAGTTGCGTGAAACACGTAGCGCAACCAAGAAGAATGCGTGTCCAAGCTGATGACGACTCGTACGCAGCCGCGTGGAAACGCATGGCGAGCGCTGTTGCCGTGGCTGAGCGGGCTGAACGACCAGAGCGCCAAGAAAGGATCAAATGGATGGAAAAGCTCCAGCGATCGCAGCGGCCCGTACCGCCAGCGTTGCGCCCGCAACAAACGCCCGCCAGCGTATCGCTAGTACCCGAAGAGCCCCCACTAAAGAAGCGGAGAACCTGTCAGGACCGCCGCGCCGACTCACCCTCCTCAGGGTACGCCACCACCTCCTCAGGCGAGCGACAGGCTGATAGTGACGACGATCGGACCAATGCTCAGATGCAATATCCGCCGAACGATTGCGCGGATTTGTATTCTGAGTACAAGAGACTGTACACTCGTCTGGCGCCAGTGGCCGCCCTGTTCACACGTCTGGAAGTTAAACTTCGTAGCGCCGAACCCCTGGCCGTTGCCAGTATAGAGCAGCGGATCAGGGACGAGTACCGGCGCATTAAGAACGACTCCAGAAACGTGGAGGGCAGGGTAAGATATAATTACTTGCACGGCAAATTAAGGTATGTATAACTAGCACAGAGCAATGCTCTGAGAGCACCTGAACAGGTTAAACGCATTAGTATTATAAGACCTAAACATTTTTTTGAGAGCGTTGGTGGCCCAGTGGTATCGGCCGCGACTTACAAGTTGTAGGTCGTGGGTTCTAGCCCAGGCAGGCGCTTTACTTTGTGTTAATTATTTAATCAGCTCTGCTCTCAAAACGGTGAAGGCGACAGGGCAGTATTGGGCGAGACCTGGAGCCGGCCCTTTTCGTGTTTGTGCAAACAGTGTGGTCCGAGGCACGCGTGCGAGAGGTCGAGTTTGTTTGCTCCCGCGCACAACCAATTGTCATTCCGCAAATTTTTAACAACTTCATAGTGAAACAACAAATTTCAATCTTGTATCTGCGATTATCCAGTGACATAAAATTGAATCAGTTCGTGTTAGTGCTTGTGCATCAGTTGCGTGAAACACGTAGCGCAACCAAGAAGAATGCGTGTCCAAGCTGATGACGACTCGTACGCAGCCGCGTGGAAACGCATGGCGAGCGCTGTTGCCGTGGCTGAGCGGGCTGAACGGGTCCAGCGGGCTGAACGACCAGAGCGCCAAGAAAGGATCAAATGGATGGAAAAGCTCCAGCGATCGCAGCGGCCCGTACCGCCAGCGTTGCGCCCGCAACAAACGCCCGCCAGCGTATCGCTAGTACCCGAAGAGCCCCCACTAAAGAAGCGGAGAACCTGTCGGGACCGCCGCGCCGACTCACCCTCCTCAGGGTACGCCACCACCTCCTCAGGCGAGCGACAGGCTGATAGTGACGACGATCGGACCAATGCTCAGATGCAATATCCGCCGAACGATTGCGCGGATTTGTATTCTGAGTACAAGAGACTGTACACTCGTCTGGCGCCAGTGGCCGCCCTGTTCACACGTCTGGAAGTTAAACTTCGTAGCGCCGAACCCCTGGCCGTTGCCAGTATAGAGCAGCGGATCAGGGACGAGTACCGGCGCATTAAGAACGACTCCAGATACGTGGAGGACAGGGCAAGATATAATTACTTGCACGGCAAATTAAGGTATGTATAACTAGCACAGAGCAATGCTCTGAGAGCACCTGAACAGGTTAAACGCATTAGTATTATAAATGATAAATGATTTATTTTCTGTAAGTTGGTTGTACAAACACTTTCACATGTCGATCATATTTTTTAAAACTAGATGAGGTCGGCGTTTCCTGTCTGACTACTCTGAGAAGAAAGGCCGAAACAAACTCAGAGGTCA
Source organism: Anorthoa munda (assembly GCA_945859665.1). Classification (NCBI taxonomy): domain Eukaryota; kingdom Metazoa; phylum Arthropoda; class Insecta; order Lepidoptera; family Noctuidae; genus Anorthoa; species Anorthoa munda. Next base: position 14,262,514 of record OX243915.1, on the reverse strand, counting down.
CAGTCTCTTTTAAAGTCCAGACAAAAACTTGGTTAGATCATGTGAAGACCATGTAGACTGATGTCTGAAATGGTCTTTTGAGAAAAGAACCAGCCAGATTGAGTGGACCTGTCCAGTCAGTGCACGCACATATAAGACCTAAACATTTTTTAGAGAGCGTTGGTGGCCCAGTGGTATCGGCCGCGACTTACAAGTTGTAGGTCGTGGGTTCTAGCCCAGGCAGGCGCTTTACTTTGTGTTAATTATTTAATTAGCTCTGCTCTCAAAACGGTGAAGGAAAACATCGTGAGGAAACCGGCATGTCCAAGAACCAATAATTCGAAGACATGTGACATCCACCAATCCGCACTGGGCCCGCGTGGTGGATTACGGCCCATTCCCTCTCACAGAGAGGAGGCCTGTGTCCCAGCAGTTAAAACATTAATAGGCTGATGATGTGACATTTTTACAAATTAGTATCTCCCGTTTAGTGACAAGAGTTAAGCTTTTTATATTTTACTAGCTTCTGCCAGCGGCTTCGCCCGCGTGAAATTCGAAAATGATCCCGATGGAACATATTCCCGGAATGAAAAGTATCCTATGTGCTATTTTGGACTATAATCTATCTCTGTACTAAATTTCACCCAGATCCGTCCAGCCGTTTGAGCGTGAATAAGTAACAAACATCCAATCTTTCGCCTTTATAATATTAAGTGTGATGTGATGTGATGTGATAGTGTGATAACGATAGGCCTTCGATTTATTTTACCGGTCTTGGTAAAGCCGCTGGATTTCTTCTAGATTTGATCAAATCCCTATTTTAATTATTTTCCTGTGACATATGTAGTAAACACCACAGAACTAGTACTTTTTCATTTAATTTATTTCCTATCAAAGTTTACATCTTATCGGAATATCATACACTAAAACTCCAAAAATATGTATTACTAGCTGTCCCCCGCGGTTTCGCTCCTGTCAACTGGCTACCTTCTTACCCTACACTATCCTACTTACCTACCTACCCACCCACCTACCAATACTACCCTACCCTACCTATCTACCAATTTGTTAAACTATTTATTTGAATAAGAATTAATAGGTACTACGATAAGAATGCAACTAACTTTTGTTTCTACCGGCGCGGCGATCTAATTTTTTAGAACAAAAAAGCCGCTATTATGACTTAACTATGATAGTTAGTTATATTCCCTGGGGAACTGTTTTGTAGGTAATAATGAGAACTTCAATCATGTAGTACATAATTTTTATGTATCATTACGCGCGAAGGCGAACGAGTGAAGCGAGCGTGCTGCGGGAGCGGCGTGACAGAAACGAATCGCTGCAAAAGCGAATCCACGTAGTCTTGTCTGCCCTACCCCTAGAGTGTTATTTAAAATCGCGTAGGCGCGGAGGGCCGAAACGACCTGCGAGCTGAGGAGCAGGTGGTTTTAACACTCGCCGTGGTGAGCGTTAGCTACTTTAGAATACCTGGGTTTGTCTCGGATTTGTAGAAAGACTAAACCAAGATGGCTTTAACTCCCGTTCTCAAAAAAAAAAAACGTTCACATTCAAGTCGCAATTTTATTGATATTACAATCAATGTTAACAATTGACAAACCGTAGAGCAATTTAAGAGAGAGAATATAGCTAGTAGTCCAGTAGCCAGAAGAATATGCCCTTTGATAATTCAAAAGTTTTTTATTTTCGTTGGGTGGATACCTTATGTGAATTCAACGCTATGTACAAAAATGCTAACAGTTTAGAGTTATGCAATAGGCATAAAGTAGGTATTTCCTATTATTTCGTGTTATAACAATAATATAAAATTTAAATTTAAATAATTTACTGTTTCTTTATTAGTACTATCTAAACTTTATATTAGTGAAAATGCTAACAGATACGTACTGTGGAACAATGGAAAACTGAAAATGGCTCGTAACTCTTTCAATAAAAGATTTAAGTTTTCAAATCATTTCCTATATGCATAGAGGGATTAGTTATACCTTACAGCAAAAGTTCTAACAACTAAGTATAATGCTGCATAGGTTATTGTATTTTTACATTGTGATTTGCGAAATATTGAATTTAAGTTTATAAATTTGCGCCTACATATTCGAAATAATAAACTCTGCCACCATACAAAAGTTTAAACACTTATGTGCTATGCTAGTTTAATAAATCAAATACAATTTGGGTATTGCGGGGCGCAGTGTAGGTATGTACGATCAGTATAAATTCTTCGAACCATACAGACCACAGAGGCCCACATCATAAACGGACTCTTCTGATGATTTTTAGAAAAACATTACCGCGCAAATTCTTATTTCAAACTGGCGTCTAGTATCTGACATATCGTTCACTGTTATTTTGCCTATGAATGCAACCTTATTGCTACGAAAATAAAGATCACTAAAATAGGTAATCTGGCATGTGTCATACAAGCCTTCCCCGTGCTAATCGAATAAATATTAAAATTATGTCTGGTACTGTACGACTACCCCATATAAGAACGCAGTAGGTGACATATTTTTATAATGGTTTTATACCCTGATAATCTTATTTATATTATTTTAATGAGTTTTAATATGCTGTGATGGACTGTGTAATTTTAACCAGGAAATTTATAATTTGAATTCAGATTTGGTGCTTTAATTAATACATTTTATCATTATTTACAATAGGAAAGTCCCTTCAAATTGTAAAAACACCTTAAATTAGCAAATGTCCGGTACTTAATAGGTATTGAATTATCTTGTTTAGAGATATGTAAAATATTTAATAGATTTAGGACACCATTAATATCATTTGTGTTATTACGTACAGTTCACCCGTAAGCCTTGTTTAGTACTCGCTTATTTTATTTTTTTTCGTTTAGTTACCTAACACAAGATGACATTCCATAGGCTAATTCAAATAATATTTTTGCGCTTTCCTGGAATATAATATTTTATGGCATTTACTAGGTTTTGATGTACAGCAATCGTGTGGTAAGGTCACGTGGTGCCGATTTTTCGTTATAATTGAGTTTAAAAACTAATAGATAGGGCGCAATAGACACGATCATGTACAATTTATCTAACTTTAAAATAAAAAAAATGTTCTAAATCTTGGTAAGCGTATCACAAAATTGACACCCAACTTTCCGGACTCACTAGGGTTGCTACTATATTGATTCTGAATAAAAAAAATGCATCGATTTGTATAAGCATACATCATATCATGCTTACAGTGTCATCTACTAAGGCTTAGTGGGTAACACTGCCTTTATTTTATTAGGTCTTAGGACCAGCGATGTAGTCAATTTAGTTGTGACAGTTGCACCGGTTACAAGATGTTTGATATTTCTACAGTCACATCTGTTTGAAAAAGGCATTTGCTTGGACTTTTCCCTAATATGTTGGGGTTGACTTCCACTGTTTTCAGTCGAACCAGACGCATCTGAATACCAGTGTTTTATATAAAGTGACTGCCTACCCTGCCAACCCAGATTATACGGTAATCCTACTGGATAATACGGTACCCTTTTGTTAGGGTGGCCGCAGACTTTCGGGTTTCTGACGACCCGTAACGACTGTCGAAGATTCACGATACGGAGAATGTTATTATTCTGTCATCTCGATATACTGACAGCACGGCAGGTACGACTATTCCGTGTTCTGTGAATATTTCTTTCTTATTCTTTTTATAGTTACAAAGAAGTTAGAAATCGTATTCGACCTCAACATTAAAAATAACAAATTGCCATAAAATTAAGATTTTATAAACGAGGTTTAAATACTGATGTGACAGTAATGAAATGGTTTCGCGCCTCATTCAATACATTCAGAGTGGACTGTCACCGCGCCCCGCAATACCCAATTGTATTTTGATTTATTAAACTAGCATAGCACATAAGTGTTTAAACTTTTGTATGGTGGCAGAGTTTATTATTTCGAATATGTAGGCGCAAATTTATAAACTTAAATTCAATATTTCGCAAATCACAATGTAAAAATACAATAACCTGTGCAGCATTATACTTAGTTGTTAGAACTTTTGTTGTAAGGTATAACTAATCCCTCTATGCATATAGGAAATGATTTGAAAACTTAAATCTTTTATTGAAAGAGTTACGAACCATTTTCAGTTTTCCATTGTTCCACAGTACGTATCTGTTAGCATTTTCACTAATATAAAGTTTAGATAGTACTAATAAAGAAACATTAAATTATTTAAATTTAAATTTTATATTATTGTTATAACACGAAATAATAGGAAATACCTACTTCATGCCTATTGCATAACTCTAAACTGTTAGCATTTTCGTACATAGCGTTGAATTCACATAAGGTATCCACCCAGCGAAAATAACAAACTTTTGAATTATCAAAGGTTATGTGGAAAATAATTGTATCCCTACTGGACTATAGCAAAGTTGCTTTCTTGCGTAACATTTTTCTGGTATGTCAACAAAATTTGAAAAAATATATGTTGAAGTCCTAAAAAGGAGGTCGTAAATATTTACAAAGAAATAAATGAGCTGTCTCGAACTATAAAAAACAATTGGTTCAGACATCCTGATGTCTGAATGTCTAGCCACTTTACGCGTTTTTTCGCTGTCAATCGAGATATTTGAAGTTAGGTATCAAATAGTAGCAAAAAGGTAGTGAATTTGGGTTCTGATGCTTACGCATTTGTGACAGATTGAGCCTGAGATTAGAAAAAAAGCCATAAAATACGAAAATTGCGTCTCTCTGTTCAAATGTTGTCATGTTGAACGTAAAAACTTAAACATTTATAGTAAAGTAAACTAAAAATGTAACCGTATAAGGAACATTATTTTTTTGTATTACCTTATCCTTTGTGGTTAGGTAATATTTAAAACTCGCCGCGTGATACATGCCTTTTTAGGATGCACATTTTAACACTTTTCTGAATGCGTTTGGCGACAGATTCGTCACTTCTTTAAATGACTGCTTTAGAACCGTCAATGAGTTAGAATTTATTACAAATTCGATAAAATTCGAATCGCGATTTGATGGTCTATTACTATTAAGTTTGGAGATACTTGCATTAAGTTTTCTATGACTTCAATTTTAAGGTTGCCCTATATTATATGACAGTACTTGTTGACCATTTAGTTATTTTTGCTGACTGTAAGCAATTGAATTTACTTTCTTTGTTGACAGTAGTACATTGTGATTCAAGGGTGGAAAGTAGGTTATTGCAAAAGAGCTTTTTAATGACACGAGTTTGCAATAACCTACACGCCCGTGTATCACACGATATTTTTCAATACAGTTGTGGGAAATAGTAAAAACAAATCAAAGAATTAGATTTGTTAATTAACAAAAAAAAAAAAATTTTCGCGCGTTTTTGCAACTGGACATATTTTTTTTACAACGAAAACAGCCTACACAGCCTATTCGATTTTTGACAAATGTTGATGTGAAAATAATTAAATTGAAACTGGTAATTAAATATATTAAACAACCATTTAAAAGACTTTTGAGAGTTCAATGCTAAAACGTACGGAGTCATTCATTTTTCCTCGTATAAAATCTATTCCATTTTATTCTATGTATGAAAACTCTTTGCTACTAAACTTTTTAAATTGACTTATAAATTTAAAACTAAACTGCAAAACTAATGATCGAGCTCGTAAACAAAAGTCACGACCGCGTAACAGAAAGATGCCTATGCATAAGATTTAATTTTCGAATCATAATTATAGCCTCTGAAAGTACGCCATGTTTAACAACTGTATTGAAATAGTACATTGTGATACAAGGGTGGAAAGTAGGTTATTGCAAACGAGCTGTCATTAACAAGCCCGAGCCGAAGGCGAGGGTTTTTAATAACACGAGTTTGCAATAAGCTACACACCCGTGTATCACACGACATTTTTCAATACAGTTGTGGGAAATAGTAAAACAAATCAAAGAATTAGATTTGCTTATTCACAAAAAAAAAATATTATCGCGCGTTTTTGCAACTGGACATATTTTTTTTACAACGAAAACAGCCTACACAACCTATTCGATTTTTGACAAATGTTGATGTGAAAATAATTAAATTGAAACTGGTAATTAAATATATTAAACAACCATTTAAAAGACTTTTGAGAATTCAATGCTAAAACGTACGGAATCATTCATTTTTCCTCGTATAAAATCTATTCCATTTTAGTCTATGTATGAAAACTCCTTGCTACTAAACTTTTTTAAATTGACTTGTAACTAATGGCGCGTTTTTGCAACTGGACATTTTTTACAAAGAAAATAGTCTATACAGCCTATTCGATTTTAGACAAATGTTGATGTGAAAATAATTAAATTAAAACTGGTAATTAAATATATTAAAAAACCATTTAAAAGACTTTTGAGAGTTCAATGCTAAAACGTACGGAATCATTCATTTTTCCTCGTATAAGATCTATCCCATTTTATTATATGTATGAAAACTCTTTACTACTTAACTTTTTAAATTTACTTATAAATTTAAAACTAAACTGCAAAACTAATGATCGAGCTCGTAAACAAAAGTCACGACCGCGTCACAGAAAGATGCCTATGCGTAAGATTTAATTTTCGAATCATAATTATAGCCTCTGAAAGTACGCCATGTTTAACAACTGTATTGAAAAATAACTTTTTAATTTTTATAGCACACTTTTACTTTTTAATTTTCTGGCGCGTATGGGCTCATTGACTTAATGTAGAAAAGAAGTGTCATTGTCTGTGGATGCGCGCGCTGCGCAATGAGAATCTAAATTGCCCGCCATACCACATAGTTTTTCCCTTTTCATTTTCACTTTTGTTTTATTTCAACTGTATGAGTGAAGATAAAGTAGTGTATGCAACGGCATATAATTAGGTATTAAAACACTCGCGTAATATTATTATCACATTCGGCTTCGCGTCATGTGATAAACCTACGCTCGTGTTTTAATAACCCTATTATATGACCATTGCATAAACTACTATTACCTATGCTTATTTCATTGTGTAATCAAATCTTCAACACAGTTATCTAGTTAGTGGAATAGGTAAGAGTCAATCATACAGTAGGTACCTTTAAAAAATGCAGAAAGAAGCTAATTTGATCCACTGAAACGTTCAAGGATACCGTGAAATTTAATGCCTACCATCTAATAAATAACTACAAAATAACCTAAATTTATAAGATAAACTAATTGATAAGTACCTATAGGAACTTTCTTATATTAAGTACTAACGTACACCTACCTACTTACCATATATAATGCCTACTTAAGATAATAATTATTGAGAAGAAGATATTTATTTAGTATTATTTATATATTTATGCAAACTGCACAGTTAACTAACTTACGTAATTAGTTACGCAAATTATATCACCTAAGTAGTATACAAAGTTTCTATAATTAAGGTTACACTAGTCGACGGCACGAACTATTTTGTGCGCGGGGTTAAAATGCGTACTATATCAACCTACAACACGTGCGGAACAGATAGATGCTGTTATGAGCAGTAAGAAGCTAGTACGCGTACGAATACACACTTTTGCAAATTTGTAGCGAAATGGATGATGATTTAGAACGAAAACGAGCGCGCGAAATTTTATAAACAGACCTTTGGTATTCTGGATATCATGATATCATTGTTGAACTACTAATCTATCCCTGTATGGAGGCCGTTTTTCAATTTTCCTTCTTCTTATGGTACTTATTTGCGCCCAAAGATGCGTTAAAATTAGTGTTAAAATATGGAACTTTCGGAGCTCATAACTTTCAAGTAATTTTTTTTTTACTTTTTTGCTTCCATACAGGGCTAGATAATGATGAGACAAATTGATATAATTTTTTATTTTGAATGTACATCGTCAAACAATGGAGTAAAAGCCAGACTACGTTTGTATGGAAAAAATTTCGACTAGTGTACCCTTAAACCAGAAATCACCGAAATTTGAAGTATCAAGCAAGTTGCAAACTTATAGGCAGGGTTTCGAAACGCATTTCAAACTACAAAGTGAAAAATAACTTTATTTTTGGAAGTCGGTGTCCATAACGCAAAATATTGGTACCTACCAAAGACACCGATTTCCAAAAATAAAGTTATTTTTCACTTTGTAGTTTTCTTATTTGGAAGTCGGTAGTATTTTTTTGCAAAAAAGTTTTTTTATTTTTCACTTTTTAGTTGTACCTACCTAATAGGCAAGTTGTTTAGTAAGGTACCCATAACGCCAGAATAGATTACCCGAATATCATGAAACTTGAACATAACCGGTAAAATGAGAGATCTACGTACCCCTTAAGAGCGTACTGGCGAGAGGTTATGTTATGAAATGGTATAAACAATGAACAGACATGCGATTGCAGCAATACTGAGAGCTTTGCCGTTATCTATTGAAGAGTTCTGTTGTATATCTTCGAATCCTTCATCAGATCTTCACGAAATTAAAATGGGACCAATTTGTGAACATGTTCTTTCAAACAAAAAAATAATTTTCAAAATCGGTCCCCAAATGACGGAGATATAAATGAACATAAATAAATAAAAAAAAAGAACGTACATGAAGTCGAACATAGAACCTCCACCTTTTTGGTAAGTCGGTTAAAAATGACGACGCTCGCACGAATACCACAGACTACTTAGAGATCGAATACGCGCGGCTATGGTACGCTGCATGACTTACTTCCCGCTACCCGAGCAACCGTTGCCTAGCAACCGCCTCCCGCCGCTCCGCCACCGCCGCCGGCGCTCGCACCGCGTTTTGTTGCATGGAATAAGCGTGGCCGCGTCTCAAAGTTAACATGTTTTGCTTGCTATGCTGTTGAATCATACTGTCACATCATAGAAACGTAAATTGAATTTTAGTTGATATGCATTTAACAGAAAAAATACCCATTAGATAATTTTCTACGAATTTTTTTGGAAAAAAATTCTTCACTGACTGACTGGCTTTCCACTGATGATATGTATAGATTTTAAGTCATAGAAACAAAACTAAATAAAATATTCGGCTTTACTCCGTAACTGTACTAATAATGTATTTGGGTGCACGGATGGCGCAGTGGTTGAGCGATTGACTGCTGCGCTGCGTGTCGCGGGTTCGATTCCCGCACAGAACAAATATTTGTATGATCTACAGATAGTTGTTCCGGCTCTGGGTGTTTGTGTATGTGAAATTATATGTTTGTAAACGCACCCACGATACAGCAAGAAATTCCTAGTGTGGGGCAACGTATCAAAAGAAAAAAAAATATTAATTGGGCAATGGGTCCAGTCGACCTATTCAAAATGTGATTGGGTTGAGTGTTCCCGCGGGTTCATTTTTCGAGTGGGTCGAGTTGACCAAAGACTTAACCCCTAAGTACGGTCATCAGTTCCCTCATAACTTCTAAACTGCTCAAAGGTTTTACTGCATAATGTGTTTTTATCAACAATGTATTCTTGAAAAGGTGAAATATTTACTTGTTTGAGTTGCCCTGAAAATATTTTTTACAATTACTCACAAAACAAAACTATTACACTGTTTAGGTAAAGACACATCGCATCATCAGCTTATTAATGTTCCCACTACTGGGACACAGGCCTCCTCTCCGTGTGGTAAAGACAAAACAACAAAAACTAATCTTAAATGATTCAAGAGTTACGATACAAGTAGCGTCTTACACTAAAGGCTTACCCATATTCCATGGCAACAAAGACATGCCGTCTAGCCTTTTGGCGTCGTTGCGTGCCAGGCCACAGGATTCTATTACGGCTGGAATGCTGGCGTTGACAGATCAACGTCAGATGATGTCGTTGATGTTCGAGTGCCGCGCTATGTGGCTCGCACTACGACCATAGTGGCCGAGGCTGTTGACAACTTTGCCAAAGACGCAGCTATATGGAGAATAACAGGGACCATCTAGACAAAGGGAAGCAGCGAGGCGGAGAGTTGTAAAGTTAAACAAGGTTTGATGCTGCGCTGCAGCTGCTGCTGCGGCTACGGAGAACCTCAAGCGGCGAAAATATTGTTACCTCATCAGAAATAATATTTTAAAGCCATTTGGGGTATCAACCCAATTTACTTCAATTTACTTCTTCATTATCACAACATCATCATATTATTAACATCATATATTATTATTGTTATCATATTATTATTTTATTGTTATCATTATTATTATTTTTTATATTTCATTTATTTTTTTTATTTTTTTTTCTTCCTCTTTTTCTTTTTTTTTTTCTTTATTTTCTTTTCTTTTTTTCTTCTTCTTTTTTTTTCCTTTTTTTTTTCTTCTTTAACCTTGAAGAAGTAAATTGTTTGTTTATATTATTGAAATAATACGAACCAAACGTAAATCATAACATGAAGTCGGAGTAGCCTCCAACTGCATGTTACGATTTAAATTTTTGGTCAGTGATTTTGAGGATCAAATAATTCGTAGGTCTTCCTGCCAATCGCACAAACTAGATGAGTTAATAGACGCCTCATTAAAATTTATGCCACCGCTAAGATGCTACAAGGGTCGGGTACATGGTATCCCAAATGCAAACATACATTGCCACGCGTGTCAAACATAAAGACATTTTTGCTGTCGCGCAGTCGATTAAGAAAGACACAGAGACCACCCAACTAACATTTAGGTGATAAGAATAAGTGCTACATGAGCTATATAAGAGAATTTAAAGAACCTATAGTCATATAAAGGCTCTAACATTTGGTGATATAGCGCGTTTTAACTTTCTTATAACCCTGATTTGGGCCCACGATTTTAGAGCTTAAAGTGATTTAATAGTTATAGAGTAGTGATAAATGAGTGACAATAAAGAGCTACAATAGTGCTATTTAAGCAGTGCTTACCACATTAAGTGTATTATAAGCTATACAAAGGTTACAACTGCAAGCTAAAGTATTAATATAGTTATGAAATCCACCCTAATAACTTTTTTAGTAACATATTAGTGCTTCCTCGACACAATATATACCTTAAGAATATATTGTAGGTTTTTAATAGCAATAAGCATCACTCAAAGCGCCAACATATGTATCTTTTTTCATAATTTTTGTGATTTGTTACCGTCAATAGTGTTAAAATATTTAGCATTATTCATCCTCGATACAGTGATACTTTAGTGTTTGAAAGCGACTTTATGTTTAAAAGGTAAGTCAATTAATATATTTTAGATTATTGCAATGGTGTTATAATTATTAAAATTCACTGCCATGGTAAGTTTTCTGTAACAGTATGTGTATGTTTTCATCTCAATTTTGAAACGCCTTAGAAATAAACTGCATTTGATGATAACGTAGAAAAAATATACTGCCTCAGTTATTTTTTCATTTCAATTATTATGAATAATAATTATAATAGTTCCTGGTACTGTCAATGGATATTTTAATGGAAAACTAACAATAATATAATAAATAAGTGGGACAATAATGACTAGAAAAAGTTTTTCTTTTAATTTTTTTATAGGTTAACTATTTATTTAATGGCGACAATTCTAAATTACTTCGGGATGCTGATAACTCTTTTATCCCTAACATAGTGCTTAAAGAACAATTGTTAGGACTTATATGCCACTTGCAGTTCTACAATATGGTTCTGAAAGTGAAAAGACAAAAAAATTATAGGTTCAGTTTGCATAATGGTTCTATGTGAACCTGTAAGCTGAACATTTTCAGGGTTCTCTTATTGTTTGAAAAAAACCTTTACATACCACGTACTTGACTGAATAAATCAATGAATTCAATATTCTATTATTTATAATAATTATGAAAACAAAAGCCAGTACGAACGTAACCTAAGCTAATTTATTTTGAATTAAAAGTTGTCTTTTACTATAATACAAAACAGTTTTTTTTTTTGTAAACTAACTTTTAGAAGCTTAACTTGTATGTATTTTTACATTATTAATAAACAAATCTGTTGTTTCAGTAACTATTCCCATATCTTAGTGGAGGTGCCTACCTACTCGACACCGCGCCCAGTTCCAGTCACACACAAGACTCGCCAACATATTTCGGCCTTGCTGTAAATAAACATCTCGCTTGTTCACCGTAACAAGTTCGATTTAAGGGCTTTTAACCGAATATGGTACAGATGATCATGCAAAAAGGGCTCAGTATAATTAGAAATGTCGAAGAATTATGCTCAAACTTTGACTGATTATGTTATTTCCTTTGTAATACTACTAATACTAAATATATTTTGAATAAAACCACATTTTTTAAAAGAATAATATGTTTTATTTTTACACTGTATGTAAAAGAGATAAGAAGTACAGAAAATCACTGTTGTTAATACAAACTAATTTGCATTTTACATCTTCAGGATATAATATAATTTCTTTCGACGATAATATGCCTGTTGTACGGAACCCTGTTATATATTTGTTGCTAGTGTATGTAGCGCAAGATACATATCGGTACCAAGACACTGGGATTGTAATTGTATCTTATATTGATATGAGGACGGTTCCGTGGAATTACATCATAATCTATTGTAGGACTTTGATTTACGAAACACTGTTTCTCCACTACAAGTAATTCTTCTCTTGTCACAATGTCATCCTTTTTTCTTCAATTAATGAAATTTTATTGTGTTTGTTTTGCGATGATCCAATTTTATTCTTGAATTCTTTGGAAGCTTTTCTCTTAACTCCACCGGTTCTTTTTTTAACTTTCCATGGTTGCATGGTAGAAACAAAAATATTACCGTATAAACCCGTTGCACAGCGTAAACTTATATTGTAACAAAACATAATTTTTGAGGTTAGGTTATATTAAGATGCATTTAGGTGATATAAAATTCTACAACTCAACTTAAAGTGATAATTAAGAGTAAGAATGTTTGCACATATTGTTTATGGCCGTATAGAAGTATTTTTAAAACCACTGTATTACCTAAGGTTGACCGAGTAACCCCATTATACAAACATTAATGGTTTAAAGGTGGTTTCCGATTCTTGCAGCATCCGGCTCTATAAGATTTATAATTAACACTATTATGATACTAATAGCTTTCTTGCTAACTCTTCGGGTTCGATTGAACTCGTTAAGTGGTACAAAGTATTTTCTAACTCTCTTTAAGGACCTCAGCTGTTAGTAAGTGTTAGCAGACACCTTACAATTACTTATAGTGTTTTACGCTTCTTAAAGCTATTACACTAAGCCTTAAGGTGTTACGAAGCATCTAACTAACTCTGTTTAAAGACATGAGTCGTTAGTAAGTGTTAGTAGACACCTTATAATTGCTTACAGTTTTTTACGCTTCTAATAGTTATAAGAGTGAGCTATATAATGGTTCCTACCAACTCTATGCTACCGCCTTAAGTAATACAATTTTTCTTTGTAACTGTTATTCCTCTTGAAGGTTTAATTATTTATCCTTAACACCATAGTAGAATCGAATGTTATTATCGGAGCTCTTATATATCATTTATAATATTATAAGAGCTAAAAAAGGTTGCCCTTAGCGCCAAAATGTTTGTTGGGCATCAACTGAATACAAATCCATACTTCGATACTTATACCCATTTAAATATTATAAATGTGAGAATAGATCTGTTTGTTACGTTTTCACGCCTAAACCGCTAAATCAACTTTGATGAATTTGAATATAGAGATATAATGGACCTTGGAGCAGGACATGGCTACTTTTCAAAGTATACTACGACATCGTAGGCACTATCTAGTATATAATAACATAGATGTAAGATTCCCACATAAATGGTCCGCTTATCAGCGAGTGTCTCTGTAACTTACATGCCTGCGTCCTATTGATAAATATATTATCTATGTTCACAGGAAACCAGCGGTCAGATAACCAACGTGCGAAAATTAAAATGACTAAATAATAACTAACTTCATTAAAAATATGAAAAAACCCATATGAAGTCCGCTTATCACAGGCAGTCTTCCCAACAGGAAATGGGTTTTGAGCAACAGTCGTGTAGCTATCTATTTATAGCGTCATGTTCACATAAAATTATCAGTTCGCTTCTTTATTCAACGAGCTGTCACCGAGAGTGGACGTCTTATCTAGTTTTTCTGAAAATACGTTGTTTGGAGACTAAGATGTATTACATCCGTGTTTTAGTGTTGTTAGCGTTGAGGGCAGCGATGGTGCGTTGCTTCTATTGGGGTAAGTTTAAAGTTGTTAACGATAGTAGTTAAGTTTTATTAAATTTTATTCTTATTTGAGTTTATTGGCATAAATTGTAGCACTTACATTCTGGTAAATGTTACAACCGTACCCATTTTACAACTACAACGAAAAAGTGCTCAATATTTTTGGTTGTAATTGGTATGTTACCTAGTTTAAAGAACTTTTTATCTTTCTAATTGGTCCCCCAATTGTGATATGGGTATATTCAAAATTTGTTAATTTACATACGTTATTCGTCCGTGTTTGGCTCACAGAATTTTATTTAATGTGTACCAAAGAACTGAACTGGCTCAGTAGATTCGAAGTAAATTGGCTGAGACAAATGATTAGACAGATTCACGAGTGATCGTATAATGGGTTCCGTTTTTTCATTCGGACGTATGGAACTCTAAAAATTAGGTCCTCTGTCATGTTTTATTTACGAATTTAATAAATTGGATGTAAAAATGCGAAAATTGCAAATTATGGGTAGTTTTATTCGCAATCTTTTGCGCACGAGTTCGATACCCACTTGGCGATGTCGTTCTTTTTGTTTCAATAATCTAAAAAAAATGTGATCCATCTAAATAGTTTTTTAGGGGAAATGAAAGTACCTTTCAGATGTCGTTACCTAACATTATCAATAAAATTGATTGTTTAAGGAACGCCACAAAAAAAAACCAAAAATTATTCCAAAATTCATGAAAGAAAAGTTCCACATTAGATCACTTCACAGTAAGCAGTCTGAATTCTAATACAGTTTTTTTTTTTTTTTTTTTTTTTTACTATGTATAGGCCTGTGTTTGACCACAATCTCACCGTGGTCAGTGATGATGTGGCCGATGGTGGTAAGCACACAAAGCCTAGAAGGGAACTGGCTCTCAAGTGCTGCTGTCGGAACACACCGGAAGGTGCTTGGCGACAGATTTTCAACTTGAGGGTGGTTGCCAGCCAGGCGAGAGAGGAGGAGTTATCTCAATATCATATTTGATTTCATTTTATAATCTTTGTGAATAATGTGAGAAGTGCCAATGGAGTTTCTTGTCCGTTCTTCACCATAACAAGCTACTTTGCCGAATGGACGGTAGACGGTATCATTTATTATTACTTGTAAATTTAAATTTTTGACTTTCAAAAGTTAATAATGGCCTAGTTGAAATAAATATTTTTGACTTTGACTTTGCGTCGATTACACATGATTGCTCGAATCAAGACTCTGCACTAGTTTTAAGCATAGCACTTGATATTAAATATATAGGTAACTTAGCTTTAGCCCGCGGCTTCGCCCGCGTATAAAGTGATTTATCATCCCAAGGGAATACACTTCCCGGATAAAAATTATCCTATGTCCTTCCGAGGGTCTCAAACTATCTCCATGTTTTATTTTATTTCATGTTTAGTTTCTAAATCAGTTCAAGTAACAAACAAACTAAGTTACTTTCGCATTTATAATATTAGTATAGATATTTATTTCATTTTCTCGGAGCCGGTTGTTCTATCCTCGGATATTTGATAGTGCATTTCTTACTAGAGTATCAGTCTGGCAACACAGTAGCCACGGAGTTGTTCTCATTTCTTACTAGAGTATCAGTCTGGCAACACAGTTGCCCCGTTCCCGTGGGAATACAGGGATAAAAAGTAGCCTATGTTACCCGGGGATAATACGGGCGCACGGTTGGCGCAGTGGTTGAGCGATTGACTGCTGCGCTGCGTGTCGCGGGTTCGATTCCCGCACGGAACAAATATTTGTATGACCTGCAGATATTGTTCCGGCTCTGGGTGTTTGTGTATGTGAGTTTATATGTTTGTAAACGCACCCACGAAACAGGAAGAAATTCCTAGTGTGGGGCAAAGTTTTAATAAAAAGAAAAAAAATATATAAAAAAAAAATTATGTAGCTTCCCAACATTGAAAGAATTTTTTAAATCGATCCAGGACTTTCGGAGCCTATTCGGTACAAACAAACATACAAACAAACAAACAAAAAAATCTTTCCTCTTAATAATATTGATATAGATTATAGTATAGATATAGATTACTAATATAAGTAGTTTTCACTTGGTGGTAGTATCCGACTGAACCTTCGGCTTCGGCTTCGCTTGTCTTCGGCCAAAAATACCACCTTCATTTTCAGCCAAGAAACCATCCCACCATCCCAAACTATAAGAGTGTTCTGTGTCCCATTGGTCTCCCAGTCGCAAATACGACTACTGATTGAAGTGTCTGGTGTTCGTTTCCTAGATCGGGCAAGGTACACACAGGGCAAGGGACTTTTATATGCAACGGTAGCTCGAAGTTTGAAAGCTGGCATTGTAACATTTATCGAGGCACATCTTGGAAAGCAAGCTAAGCCGTTGGTCCTGCGCGGTGCAGATCACTCTTCGGTCGTGTTTATCGTCCCATCGGACTATGACAGTAAGGGACCCTGATGGCGCGATGGAATTAAAATTATGTCACGTATTTTCTAAGAAAATTTAAAGTGTATATCGATTGAATTGCATTGCATTCCGTCCATGTGACGCACTTGCAATTTCGCTTAGTAAAAATCGTTTATGTATATTACGGTGTGAAATAACTAGAATGGCGTCGAGCCACCAGAAAGGTCGCTAAGGGAATATAGAGTGGCAGCGGTGTCCTAACTTCTAAGGTCAGGTCAGACAGGAATCTGCCTAGTTTAGATATCAAGATAGCATTATTTTTATTTTGTCTTATCTTGTATCTCTTATTTGTAAACTGTTTTTGATAAGGCTTAATAAATTAATAAATGTTTATTTATTATATTATTCATAAGCCATTTAATGTTCCCACTGCTGGGACACAGACCTCGTCTCTGTGAGAGAGGGAATGGGCCATAATCCACCTCGCAGGTTCAGAATTATATAATTATTATAATAATAATTATATTAGGTACAAACCGCGGGTAGGCTGATACGCGGTTTCTGGAAATAAATTATCAATGCGTCACAAATAAAATAAAAAAGTCAAGTGATACAACTGGCAGTTGAAAGTTCATTCTGTCAGTCACACTTCACACTATGTCACATTAATTTTGTGATAATTTTCAAATTCAAATTCAAATCTTTATTGGTCAACTCAGAATATAATTATACATTTCCAGATGTTAGGTGAATGCGCAGTTCACTGTGTTGTACCAGTTTAGGCATGCAAAATTATTGTTTAAATAATACAATATCACAAATTACTATAAATATCGGACCATGTCGTAAATCATTATTAAAAATATACAATGCCATACATAATATAATGTCATAAATTATCACTAAATTCATACCATGTCATAAATTAAAATGTATAAATGTCATAGATTGAGATCACAAAATAATTTCAGAGTGTAAAATGTCATAATAATAATCAAAACAAATTGTCAAATTGTCAATTGTCTGTGCAATTATGGACGAAGTTATCATGACGAATAACTACCGGAGATTTATTGTGAAGGATGGCACGGTTGACATCTGTCGGGCATGTCACCGCCCGGGTGAATCGATCCGCCACATTATCTCTGGTTGTTCTCGGCTAGCTAACGAAGAGTACTTGCATAGGCACAACCTTGTAGCCAGGATTATCCATCAGCAACTCGCTCTGAAATACACTCTAGTGGCATCGGAGGTACCGTACTACAGGTATGTGCCCGACCCAGTTCTCGAAAATGGCAATATCACATTGTACTGCGATCGGTCCATCATCACTGACAGGACTATTGTAGCCAATAAGCCTGATATTGTGGTGGTGGACCGAATCGAGAGGCGTACAATGATTGTTGACATTACCGTCCCGCATGACGGGAACCTCGTGAAAGCCGAGAAAGATAAGCAAATCAAGTATCTTGACTTGGCTCGCGAGGTTGTCGACATGTGGGATGTGGACACAGCGATCATTGTACCGATAGTCGTGTCGGCCAATGGCTTAATAGCCACGAGCCTCGACCAACACCTTAGGAGGCTCTCGTTAGGCGACTGGGTCAAGGGCCTGATCCAGAAAGCAGTACTGCTGGACAAGGCTCGCATTGTTAGGAGGTTGCTCTCTCTGGAGCCCTGACCGCCGGTAGCTTGGACCCTGTTCCCGATACCGGTGGGCCTCTATTTTTTATATTTTTAAATGTTTTTGTTTTTTAATTTATTTTATAAAAATATTTAAAAATGTAGATAATAAGAAAGATAAATAAATAAAGGAGATCAAAACAATACGTAAATTATGTCAGAGTCTAGTACATAGGACAACACATAGTAAATTAATTACAGTAAATAAATGAAAATAAATCGGACTTAAGTATTCATACTATTATTATTGTACAGATAAATTTCTGTCTGACATCTACTCGTGTATTATGTAGTAGGTCTTATTTAACAGTAACTTATTCAATTGCTTTTTAAACATATTAATATCGTTAATATTTAATATATCATTAGGAAGTTTATTGTAGATCTGTGGTGCCATTCCTAGAAAGTTCTAATGAAATACAGTTTTTTTGTGTTGTCTACCGCTTATCTTATTTTATGTCGCGCACTGCGTAGTGTTTCAAATAAGTGCAAGTTTGTTTTTACAAAAATAGCCACTTCATATATGTAGAGACAGGGTACTGTTAATATACGAAAATATGCAAAGCCTTGTTTACAGCTTTCCAAGCTTTGAATGCCGCATATCGCCCTAACACCTTTTTTGCGCTCTAAACACAGTGTCCATGTTAGTGGAGTTTTCCCAATATATAATCCCGTAGGGTAACGTAGACGTAACATACGATATAGCATACGCTGTAACCAAAACTTTTTGGTGTACCTCCTTTGCGAGATTTCGCAAAGCATATGAATGCTGGCTCAGGCGTTTACATACATTGTCAGTGTGAGATTTCCACGACATGTCTCTATCCAGTTCCAGTCCCAAGAATTTTGTAGTTGTCGTTTCTGAAATTATATTGTTTCTAAATTTTATGTCAGGTTTTTATGGATGGTCCTTTGCTCAAAAGTCATTGTTTTAGTTTTGCCAATATTAATATTTAAATTATTCGCGCCCATCCATTCTATTAATACTTGGAGACAGTTGTTTATCTCTCCCTCAAGTGTCGTCGCATCATTATTATCACTAAAAACGACCGTGCTATCATCAGCATACAAAACCATCTGGTGATGTGTTTCTCTGGGTATGTCATTAAATTCAATAATAAATAATAGAGATCCTAAAATACATCCTTGGGGTACACCATAGTTATTAGCTCTCTGAATTGATAGATACGTACGCTCGGTCTTTGAAGTAATGCAGAC
Organism: Anorthoa munda; assembly: GCA_945859665.1. Lineage (NCBI taxonomy): Eukaryota > Metazoa > Arthropoda > Insecta > Lepidoptera > Noctuidae > Anorthoa > Anorthoa munda. The sequence continues at coordinate 14,243,155 of OX243915.1, read as the reverse complement.
CTTATCTATTTTCGTAACTTGTTTTCTGACGGACAAGTAAGGTTTAAATAGGTTCAAAGCATTGCCCCAACTCCATATCTTTCCAACTTTTTTAAAAGTATTGTTCTATCTACAAAAACAAAAGCCTTGCTCATGTCCATGAATAGAGCAGCTACCGGACTTATGTTATAAATACCAGTTATAATTTTGTCAAAGAGATTGAAAATTGCCAAGTTTATGTTCATTTTCCTTCTAAAACCGTACTGTTCATCAGCAAAAAGATTGTTAGGTACAAAAAATGTATATAAACTGTTGTATATCACTTTTTCCATAATTTTAGAGAATATCGGTAGTAAGGCAATAGGGCGGTAGTTGGCTGGATCATGTTTGCTACCTTTCTTATGTATTGGTTTTATAACGGCTAATTATAACCTATCCGGCAACACCCGATTCTAAACACATATTTATTATGTAACTAAGTACCGGTGCTATAATAGTTGAGACAGATTTAATAGTATTTGTTGTAATGTCATAATAACCAGAGCTATTTGTATTGTTTAATGAATTGATTAATTTTATAATGTCAGGGGGAACTGAAAAGAGTCAAGATGCATGTCAAATTTAAAGTTTTGATTATTAATATTAATGTCAGAGGCTAATTCAATTTCGTCAATAAAATAGTCATTAAAAGTTTGGACGATACTTTTTGGGTCAGTTAAACTTTCGCCATTTATTAACCGACTTATTTTAAGTCTTGGTGTCCCTTCAACCGGCTTATTATTCTTGGACTTATTTATTATTTGCCATGTAGCTTAGCTCTTATTAGACGCATTGTTAATGTGATTGTTATTTTGCGACTTCTTAGTCAGACGAATGATCGTTTACAAGCGTTTCGTATATGTTTTGAAAAGCTTTTTAGTATTAGGGTTGGGGTCTCTTCGAAATTGCCACACCATTTCGCGCTTCCGTTTACAGCAAACCGTTTTCATTACAAAATTTTAGTGCTAAAGTTGCTTCAGAGACCAATTTTGTATTTTTTCCTCGATATTTGTACTTCGGTCGATTACAATATATTTATTGTAAGGACTGGTCTCTTCACTTTTCTGCGCCAAGTTGTTCTGTCTTTGATTGGCTGTTCTGGCAATTGGGCTTTCAAACAAGCCAGCAAGTTTTTTGTATTCCATATTTATTTATAATCTTACGTCTTACTAATATTATAAATGTGAAACTTCAAAGTTTTTACTCAATCATGCCAGAACGGCTGAACGGATCTGGATGAAAGTTGGCACAGAGATAGATTATAGTCTGGAATAGCACTTAGGCTACAATTATTTTTCATTCCGCTATAATTATCCCTTGGGATAAGAAATCACTTTTCACGTGGGTGAAGCCGCTGGCACAAGGTAGTTTTTCTATATTTTGTCCCATTAATGTAACATTAACGAAAATAGAAAATTTTGAAGCGCTTAGGATATTTAAACCGTTTCCGTTTCAAATAAAGGATTTAAGGGTTATATAACTTTTGAAAGTTCTAATTTGGTATATTTTATTGTGTCATTTTAAGTAATAAATTGTAGAACTTAGTTCTCGACGTTTCGTTAGATGTCGACTGGCAGGAATGCAAATCATGTGGAAATCATTTGTATGAGCAGCCTATGTTATGAAAAGATGAGGAAAAAAAATGTTTAATTAAACCTTATCTTCATGTTTCAGACATAGTCATGGGCGTAGAGAAACGACTAGATTTTTATTACAATGGAACACTTACGCACACAGAAGACATTCCGTCGGCTAAAGATATTAAATCCACAACTTATGATCCAGTTCACTACAGGGTAATCTTTGCTGACATCAACGAACCGAACATGTCAATATTCAGATTTGACCTATCAACCAGGAAAATACAACATTTACTTACTGCAACAACAGCTACAACAAACGTGGGCATCACCGTCGCTTACGACCCGGTCACACAAATACTGTTTTGGAGGGCCGAATATTTTAATATTTACTCGTTTCCATTAAAGCCTGCATCTTCTAATAAAGCAGTTGAAAATCGTTTAGTTACTACGAATTATCTCTGCTTGGATATTGCCGTGGATAGTTGTGGAGGGTACGTTACTTTGTTACTTCATGTGATATAATCATACATTCATACACCGGCAAAATTAACGGAACATAAAAAAACAGAAGTAATTTTCTTAGATAGGGTAGTTTTTACTTGATTTTATATTGTAACCCTATATTCCTAATTTAAATTAATAACTATAAAGCCCTCTTTATAGTTAAAGTGAATTTTAGGGATTTGTAGAATTTTATCTAAAGGGTATTAAGTATTATTATATATTTATTTATTTTATTTTATTTGCGCAACTATTGCATTGCTACTATAATAGTAGTTTATGCAATGGTCATATAATAGGGGTTAACAAAACACGAACGTAGGTTTATCACATGAGGCGAAGCCGAATGTGATAATAATATTACGCGAGTGTTTTAAAACCTAATTATATGCCGTTGCATACACTACTTTGTCTTCACTCATACAGTTGAAATAAAACAAAAGTGGAAACAGAACAAAATATGTGGTATGGCGGGCAATTTAGATTCTCATTGCGCATGACTATTGACTGTGCAGCGCGCGCATCCATAGACAATGACACTTCTTTTCAAAATTAAGTCAATGAGTTCATACGCGCCAGTAAATTAAAAGTAAAAGTGTGCTATAAAATTAAAAAGTTATTTTACAATGCATGTTCTCGAAAACAGCGTTTTCCAAGCAGCCAAACTGTGCGGAAAGTGTCACTTTTTTAACTAGTGCTTTTTACTTTTCTGTATTTTTTTAATTTTTAACTCCAACGTCAGCCCGATGCATAGAGTTTTTATTATTTGAGAAAAGTATTACAAATTAGTTAAGTACATATTATCATTCATATAAAAGGTAAAATAAAAATAATACTTCATTAAAGGCGTTTTTAATTTATCTAGATTTAGATTTTGATGAATAAATTAATTTTAAATATTCTGTAAATATGTTTGGCAGAACTTATATTTTGCTCGTGCCTTTTTGCTTTACGACGTGACAGCTATTTGAACATGCGCAGTAGATATGCCCGAGGAACTATAAATTAATCTGTGGATATGCAGAGCACACTTGAATAAGCCCGCCATTTTATTAATTTCTTGCTTGGTTCAGATAATTTTTTTTATTTCCTCGCACAGTGCATAGTAAAATGTTGTGTGATACACGTACGTAAGATGATTTCCGACTCGTCGATTTATCCACTCACTCGATTCGCTTGCTCGTGAAAAAAAATGCCACTCATCGGAAAACCTTCCGCACTTGTAGCATAAATAACTATTATGATGCAGTTGTTTGAAAATCGAAGGAAAATGTTGCACTGTAATGGTTTTATTTTTTATTTTACCTATCCAGGAATATAAAGTACGTGTTTATACAATATTTTTTGAATTCATATTTGGAACATTACGTTGTGAGTGTAGATATAATTCTTTATCACACATACATTGTACATTATTCCTTCGATCAACAATACAACTAGATATCGGGTTGGCGCAAAAAAAAACGTCTTGGTAAATAACAGCTCACTTGAGACGTGAGCTCTTAACTTTGTTTGGTTCGCTTGAAACACAGACAATTATTATTATTATTTATTTATTTATTAAAGTACAAGTTTATAACATCTTAACTTAAGAACTATGCCCCACAAAACCGTTAACACGTACGTACGTTTCACCATGCCTCAATGTGTTTTTAAATGTTGCAAAAAAAAAGCCTGACAAAGCAATTTAATGGCCGGAGTGTCTTATTTTTAGTAACTACATCCAGAATATGTAATATTTAAAGCTTTAAAAAATAATATCAAATTTTAAACAACTTAAAAATTACCGAATTTAAAGCACCTCTACAAGTGTTAAGCCAATACAAGGCGTAACGTATGGCAATAACGGAAAAAACGTACTTTATTTGTTGCTAGTTAAGGTATTTTTCACATTCAATGTTATTTAACCTAAGCCTTTTCGTTTCTAAGTCAATCTGCCTAGCTTATTTGGGTCTACCTTTTATAGCAGAACTTTTTATGTCATAATATTATTATGCATAACAGCGGATAATCATTTCGCAGAAAATCGTTTGGCATACACTCATTTATCATACATTTAAAGTCATAATATTGTAAGTCAGAATCATCTTTAGGCATAAATTTCATATCGATAGTCATTAAAAGGCAGAACCATCATATCGCAGAAAGTTCACAGTCAGAATCGTCTCTTGGCATACATTTCATATCCATATCAATTGAAATACTTATCAAATTACAGATAATTCATAGTTTTGTATTTTTTACCATAATAAAAGATTGATTGAACACAATTTTTTATTTGTTGTGATTCGCTGTATGAAGCATGCAGCATGCAAACAAGCATACACCATGCATGCAGCATTCAACAAGCATACACCATGCATGCAGCATGCAAACATGCGTACACCATGCATGCAAGCTAGCATGCAAGTGAGCATGCAGCAAGAATGCAAGCTAGCATGTAAGTGAACATGCGGCAAGCATGCAACATGCAAGCAAGAATGCAATTGAGCATGCAGCATGCAACAGGCATGGTTTCTGTCACGGCTCCGGCGCTGCGGTCCCACGCTAGCTTATCGTCGCAGATGGTTTTAATGCTCACCACCGCAGCGACCGTTATTGAACGCGCGGCGGTGACCGTTATTAAACCACCTGCTCCTCAGCTCGCAGGCCGCCTCTTCCCTACGCGCCTACGCAGGCTTAAATTACACTCTAGGGGTAGGGCAGACAAGAGTACGTGGAGTCGGTTTTGCACCGATTCGTTTCTGTCACGAACTTTTGTAACACAACATATTGACTTTACAATATTTATTATTATTATTGCTATTTTATACACACATACATACATAAACTCACGCCTTTTTCCCATGGGGGTAGGCAGAAACTATAGAATGCCACCTGCTACGATCCTTACATACTTCTTTTGCTTCACTCACATTATTTTGCTATTTTATAGAAATGCCTAATAAAATTATTCCAAATGAATTTCTGCCATGTTCATAATATGCCAAGTGAAATTATACTAAATAAAATTCTGCCATCTTAAAAGTAAGCCATTGTAAATTCGGGCATAGAAACATTCGGCCAAACAATGATTATATTAAAAAAAAAAGGCTTATGTTTAACTTACCACCAGATATAGTAACATATAACAGACAAAAATAGTAAATGATCACCAAAATTAAACCCGCATCTTATTGTAAAATTATAACCAAAGTTTTAACATCTCGCTATCCTGTTTAGGCAAAATGACTCCAAATAAATCATTGTTAACCCAAAAGTAGTAAATGATCACCAAAAGTAGTAAATGATCACCAAAATTAAACCAATGACCAAAAACATTATAAAATTTCTGGGAGCAACTTGGAAGTAGCGCTCGCCGGCCGCTGCCGCGGCACCGCTCGCTTTGCTCGCTCGGCTCGCGCGCGGTTGGTCACAGTTCTAACCTAACCTAACCTATTTTACAACATTAAATAGCGCAATAATTTGCTATTAAAATTTGGTGATCAATTTACTAAATTTGGTGATCAATTTACTAAATTTGGGTTTCATAGTACAATTTTAGGTAATAGAGGTTATGGTCACAAAGTAATTTTAGGTGGTCATTATATTTATCCCCAAAAAAAAATATGCCTTAAGAATATTCGTTTAAAGAAGATTATGCCAAGTGTGTTATGCCTAATAAATTTCGGAGTATCAAGATTCTGCCAGATAGAGGGAACCCTTCTGGGGCACGGAGGAAACTTGGTATGTTGAAATGGTCACCCATCCACGGACCGACCTCGTCAAGCGTTGCTTAACCTTGATGATCGACCAGTGCGGCTGTCATTATTTAGCCAACAGCTCCTTTTCGTTTCTAAGTGACAGAAGTAATTTATTGCTAGTGGTGTCCCAGTGGTAATGGCCGCGACTTACAAGTTGTAGGTTATTGGTTCGAGCCCAGGCAGGGGCTTTACTTTGTGTAAATTATTTCATCACCACTGCTCTCAAAACGATGAAGGAAAACATCGTGAGGAAACCGGCATTTCTTAGTATCAAAAATTCGAAGAGATGTGACAGCTCGTGGCTAAATGATAACAGCCACATGGGTATATCATCAAGGTTAAGCAACGCTTGCCGAGGTCGTTTCGTGAATGGGTGACCATCTTTACATAGCGAGTTTCTTCCGTGCCTCGGAAAGCACGTTAAGCCGTTGGTCCCGGCTGTCATTTGAAGATCTGTAACATTAGTTACGGGTAGTCAGAAGCTTGAGATCTGACACCAGTCTAACCAAGAGGTATGGTGTTACCCAGTTTCTGGGTTGTGGTGGTCAGATAGGCAGTCGCTCCATGTAAAACACTGGTACTCAGCTGAATCCAGTTAGACTGGAGGCCGAGCCCAACATCGTTGGAAAAAAGGCTAAGCAGAAGATGATGATGAGAAGTAATTTATTGCATTACTCGTTTTTTGTGACGAATGGTCGTAAGTATAAGATAATATTTTGAAGATTTGTAACTTTATTACTAGGTGCCAAGGTTGTAATTAGTTTCAACTTAAAACTGTTTTAAAACTTCTCAGTTCGTTAGTTAACAATATAGCTGTAGTAAGTATTGTAAATGTAGGATAGTATGTATATATATATTCACGCAAACCGAGTTTAGCATTGATTTTGTACGTGACGCGTTATCAAGTCTGTTAGTCTGTTTTATTGTTGATTGAAGATTATTACAAATGGGCACAGGCTATAAATTATGTAAATATATGTGACAAACTAAAGTTAATGGTGATATTCGTCAATTAAGCGTGTCTTGCTAACCTTAATAAATAAAAAAAATGCATACTGAAATGCTATATCATTTATATGAATTAAGTTGATTGAATATTAATTTATATTAATCGTATTTGAAAAAAAAAGATCTTTTGCAAGTTATTTATGCCGCTATACTGTGTGTAGTTTTGTGTCTTAACAAATATATTTTTGTACTTAATAATTATTCATAGTTAATACAAATTACAGGTATATTTATTGGATCACAGACTATGAGATAGAGCGAGCTCGGTTTGATGGCTCCGAGAGAGAAATTATAATAAAGAAATATGTTACATGGCGATATAGTTTGGCCATTGATCCACAGTCACAGACAATGTATTGGATTGAGTTATCAACAACAGATGGTCAACAGTTATCTATTGAAAGTGCCAATTTAAATGGAACGAACGGAACAACATTATATGTTATCAAAAATGAAATATATGCAAATTCATTGTCCATATCAAAAGATTTTATCTACTGGAGGAGCAGAGATCAAGAAAAAATCTGGCAATTACAAAAAAATCCAAGCCGACGTGAGGAACCTAAACTATTTTCAATTTCTCACTCAGCCTCTTTTATGGATGGTTCTCAACATATAGCAGCCAACTACACAACAAAGGAACAAACTAAAGGAAATTTTAACTGCGAACGTCTAAAGAGTCTGATACAGAACTACTCGGTACCAGAGTCAACTGATGAAAGCGTGCTTTGTTTCCATGGTACAAAAGTTAGTAGAGAAACACGATGTGAATGTGCACATGGTTTTACCGGTGAGAGATGTGAAGTTTCAATATGTCAGAACTATTGTGTGCAAGGAGATTGTAGTGTCAGTTCTGAGGGACAACCAGAATGCAGGTAAAATATGTTTGTTTCATTAAGTAGTAGCATATTCGCGTCACGTCGCGTCTTGGTTTGAGCTTACCCGAATAACCTAAAATATCACATAACTAACGTCACTTAAAACCTTCCCCTTCACATTCACATTGTCTCCATCACTGCTTACCAGAAAAAGACGCAGCTTCGAAATCTATATTACATAATTCGAACATAATTACGTTAGTAACAATATAAATTTTGATGTTTATAGTGTCTTGTGAACTTTTGTTTTAAAGAAAGTATAGAATAGCAATAAACATATATTCGTCAAAGACACAACACAAAAGCGACAAACCGATGAGGTACAGTCAGTAGTAAATTGCATTTCCAAATTGGCAATGGCAACTGAACTACCACAAAATCAGTTAATGGTCCAAATTCACGGGCCAAAACTGATTTTTTTGACTTTACGGTACTTAAATTGCAAGACCGGATAGCTAGAGATTAAAAAGTGTTTGTACTTAATCTGTAGACGCTCACAGGCTGGAGTAGTTTCTGGTTTTGTACTTTATTAAGTGTTTCATGTAGATATTTATTATTTCAGATGTCAAACTGGTTTCTCCGGCGAAAGGTGCGAAGTTAGCGCATGCCATAAGCATTGTTTGAACAACGGTGTCTGTTCAATGAATGAAGAAGTTGAGCCGGTCTGTGAATGCACAGAAGGTTATGATGGTGAAAGATGCGAAGTTTCTATTTGTAGGGACTATTGTTTGCAAGGAAACTGTAGTGTCAGTAAAGAGGGAAAGCCTAAATGCAGGTAAATCATGTTGTTGTTTAATTAATTATTTGCAAACATAATAATTATTAACACTTTTATTAATATTACTATTATTATTTGCCTACTTTTGTCCCAACTAGGGCAAATGTCCAAGTTCCCTCACCGATGTCAGTATTGTCTATGATGAATTTATATAGTGCCTGAAGCGCAGCGCAGTGGTCGCACACCTTATTCGCCGTTAACTAGAGATCAACCTTGACCGAAACTATATTTTTGGCCGAAAACGAAATTCATAGAGCAAGTCTAAGAATGGAGTATTTTATCGATTGGAGCTTATATTTAAATAATTTGGTATTTTCATTGCCAGTAAAACCGTCCTCGTAGAAGACCGAAGTTAATTCAAGTCGCTTTTGCTTAGCCTCATTTTTAGGGTTTCGTACCCAAAGGGTAAAAACGGGGCTCTAAAAACTGGCAATACGGTACTTTTCTACTTTGAATTGAAGTCCTTAAAATCGTTGACTTTGTTTAACTTACGTTAATTAAGATTAAAATTGCGAACTTAACATAGTTGGCAAGAAAATAATAGTCAATCAGAAATAGTCCATAGATTTATTTATTTATATCTCAAGCTTTCAAAGAAGAAGGAGAAGGGGAAGAGAAGGAGAAGGGGAAGAGTATCTTGGGCCCAGGTTTTAACTCAATAATAATCACCAATCAAGAATAATTGCAAACATGCAAAATACGTAAAAAATGTTTTTAAAACAATGGACATAGTCCATTTCCTTTTTTTGCTTATGCAAACAAATATCACTTCGTTAAAATTAGCTCACTGAGTAAGTTTTTTTTTTCGATAATTACAATTGGCAAATACTAATGAAACATTAACACATAATATAGGATTTGTTTAACCGGTAATCACAATTGGCATTGGCCTAATACGCCCACAGTATTGGCCCAATCACTCAACGCAATAACGCGGGAAATGACAGGAGTAACGCGTGTCATGACTATTGTTCAAACAACGGTGCCTGTTCCCTGAATGAGGAAGATGAGCCGATATGTGCTTACACATAAGGTTATGAGGGTAAAAAATGCGAAGTTTCCATTTGTAAAGATTATTGTTTGCAAGGAAACTGTAGTTTCGGTACTGAGGGACAGGCTAAATGCAGGTAAATCGAATTGTGAATCAAGGTAAAAAATTCGTTGCTAATAAAATTGAAATACTTTTATAATACCAGAGTATTATTAATTTAAATAATTGGTATCCAATATTTAAGCATATTTAGCACCACCACCGGTACACCCGCATTCCTCAACTTTCTCTAGAGCACATCGTATGATGTACATCATATGATGTGCTCTCACACACAGCTGGATCGCATTGTGTCAGCTTTTGATCTTGTAAGATCAAAAGCTTTGCAGAGTACAAGGAAACACGCATAAACCGGTGTGCGTACCTGCGGTCCATATAGTATTGGACAGTATGCTTGAGACCAACGATGGCAACGGAAGCTGCCATCGTTGGTCGTATATACGGATAGCCCGGGTCTAAGCCCAAACTGCGCATCATGTAATGTAATGCATTTATCTAGGCAGGAATCAAGCATACCGTCCAGCACTTTAGCAATTATCGTTGCTAGCGATATGGGCCGGTAGTTACCCCTGTCCGAGATATCTCCAGTCCTGTTCTTCACAATAGTCACTACAATGGTTTTCATTAAGTCATGTGGTGAGTATGAGTGACTCATGCACATCGTGAAAAACATAGCCAGGACCCTCGGCAGGTGAACCCCCGCATGCCGCAGATGCTCCACACTAAGCCCTTCGTGACCGGGAGATTTACCGCCTGTCATTCTTTTCAAAACGCCTCTCATTTGACTAGCCGTAAAATGTTCAGACTCCTCCCCCTCATTTCCGGGCTCAGATCTAATAAATGATGCTGAAGGGCCCAGCGGGGAGCGCACCTTAAAATGTTCCCTGAACATATTCGCAATATGGACTGGTTCGCTTTTAAAAATAATTCCTGAAGTGGGCCGGTTGCATGCTATCGTATACGTACACATTGAGCATCACGGACATGAATATTCCAGCCACATAAGTGCCTACCCTTATTTAATTTTGAGCCACGCTTCCCGCTAGACCCAACCGCAGCGTTACCCAGGGTTTCCCCAATATTGTTATCTTCTTCTTCTTCTTTTCGAGTCGATGGGAAACTCTTTATAAATTTTGGGCCCAGTAGGTGGCCACGCCGATTGCGGCGTCAGTGGCGAGCATAAGGTCTTCCAGAGTGCAGGTGTATGGGCACTTGGGACACACCAGCATGTGTGCCATATTTTGCAAAGGGGCACCGCACTCACACTGGGTATTAGACGGGTCTATAAAACCCCACTTTGCCAAATTGTGTTTGCAGCGGCCTACTTGGGTACGCAAACGATTGAGTATTATATATTGTTATACAACCTATCCAATACAACTTTGTGTTCAACCAAGCTGCATGACCCACGACTGCATTCCGCGAATTCGGAATATCCTATGATCCTCTTAAAGATCCTATTAAAGAAAGTTGTACATTTACATGGGCATAAGCAGTTTTTACGCGACTGTTTATCAGTCTATGTATGTATATGTATATTATATGTATATGTATGTTTGTTCCTATCTGGCGTTCTAGAGACCAAGCGTGTTGGCCGATTTTGATGATTCTTACGTCAATCGATTCGTCTTAATCCTGCGAGTGTCACTGGCTACTTTAATATTGATAAATAAAAACATGCCGCCGGATTTTGGGCGCCATATTGTGGGGTACCAATTTTTTTTTTCTTCCAAACCCATCTTGTATCAAAATAAAGAGGTTTAAGAAGTGATTTCAAAAATATATAACAATTATATGTTTAAATATATCTAATTCTATAAAAATAATAACCAAAAAGTAATAAATAAAAATAAAAAAATATATAAATCAAAAATCCCGGCTGCTTAAAAAGCGAACCAAAAAGCCCGCAACAAGAAGAAAATCATGCTGTGCAGTCGGAGGATACATCTGGTTTTGGTCAGCCAGCTTGCGAACAGGTATCCTCCGACTGCACTGTGTGATTGTCTTCTTGTTTCCGGCTTTTTAGTTCGCTTTTTAACCCCCAGTCGCGATTTTTGATTTTTATAATCAATTTACTTTTTTATTTGATCACACTCTTCCGGTACACTCTGCATAGGCCGTCTGAAACGCAGCAGAGTGGTTGCGCAGCTCATTAGCCTGTTACAAGTATTCATACATATTTGTTGATTTTCTTGATCATAGAGTAACTCATCGATATTTTTGTTATTTCAGCTGTAATGCCGGTTTCTCTGGCGACCGCTGCGAATTTAACGCGTGTCATGAGTATTGTTCAAACAATGGAGTCTGTTCCCTGAATGAGGAGAATGAGCCCGTCTGTCAATGCATAGCAGGTTATGATGGAGAAAGATGCGATGTTCCCGCCGTTGTATTGAAGTGTATCCAATGTTTTTCAATGTTGAGAGACATGCTTAGTTCAGGTAAAAATCTTTTTAGTCTAAAGACTTTCCAATTAATTATCAGTTTCACCTTTACGTCCGTCTGATCTGATCAAACTCCGAACTGTGTCCGGCTGTTATGTCCTCAGTGTCAGTCGCCCATGATAACTGCAATAATCACTTGAATGAATGAATTTTGGTAGTTGAAACTAACCAGTCTCATGGTTTCGTGAATATACATACGGACAGTCTAACATGACATGACCTATATATCAATAAATCGGCGCCATGTCGGTCATATCGGTAATCTAAATCATCAGATTGATCACACTAATATTATAAAGGCGAAAGTTTATGAGTGTGTGTGTATGTTTGTATGTTTGTTACTTCTTCACGCTCAAACGGCTGGACGGATCTAAATGAAATTTGGCACAGAGATAGATTATAGTCTGGCATAACACATAGGATACTTTTTATCCTGGGAATATGTTACCTTGGGTTCATTTGCGACATTCATGCGAGCGAAGCCGCTGGCAGAAGCTAGTCAATCGTCATATATTTTCATGCCTTAACAATCGCTTTATTACATTGTAATATAAGTTCCTCTTTATCTTTTTTTGCAGATGCTACGCCGGTAACTCTAAGCAAAGAAGAGTCGACGTGTGCTTCAACTGTTGTCTGAATAACGGAGGTTGTTCGGAAGCCGTTGAAGAGTTTATTTTCACCTCTACCATCACTATTACATACTTATCATTATTACAAATATAATGGCGTGGTTCCATTATTAGTTAATATTATTAGTTAATAATAGTTTGTACTGGGAATGGTGGGGTACAACGAACTCAGAGTGCGCCGGGAATTTACACTCGCGGCGTACGCACTAAAGCTCCTGCGTGGAGTAGCACATAACCCGGGTGTGCTGCGTCATCTGAAGCTGTGCTTGCCAGATCGGTACGTGTGGAGGCTACGGCGGCCGCCACTGCTGGCCGTGCCTGCTGCTAGAACCAATCTATTGGCAAAAACACCTCTCACCCGCACAATCTGTGTTCTCAACGAATAACAGGCTGGACATATTTTCGTGCAATTGGAGTGAATTCGCAAGAGTTTTGTTGAATTTTGTTAGTTATAATTAAAATTTAGATAAGTATGTTAAGTTTAGTTAAGTTATAATAAAACTTTTTATTTTATATTAGTTTAGATGATTTTAATATTGTTAGAAGTTTAGGTTTATATTATAATTATAATATTTAATTATATTTAAGGAAAGTCTAATTTTAGATTAAGATTTTAACCATTCTATTGTATTGGGTTCAACCTGTAAAATTGTGTGTATAAGTTAAATAAAAAAATAAATTTCAATTTAGTCTCCAAGATTAGACAGAAGTGGCAACATAATAGTTTACTAGTTTTCGGCTCACATTATTAACTACTACAACTCCAGCTCAGCTACTACGACTAGTAGTATCTACTCTCTCACAGATTGATGTCTACTTCAAGACTAACAGCCTTACTTATAAAAAACGGCTATCTTTTTAATGATTAGCAGAGGTTTTAGTGAATAACAAAATGTATTTTATGATGTAGTTGTTTGAAAATCGAAGGTAAACGTTGAGCTGTAATGGTTTTTTTTTAATTTCACCTATCCACGAATATAAAGTACGTGTTTATACAATATTTTTTGAATTCGTATTTGGAACATTACGTTGTGAGTGTAGATAAAGGTAATTACATAGTACTTAGTTACTTTATTATAATTTATTGTAAGCATTTCCATTTGTTTTCATAGGTACTATTGTTTCGTAGTGAGTACTTCAGAATAAAAATACTTAGATTAAGTAGCTATGTACATACTTTAGGTTGTTTTGATTTATGTTCCTTTTATCTCAGTAAGTACCTAATACCTATAGGTATCTACATAATCTATCTAGAAAGATTTTTTAGAAAATTACGTAAGACCTAGCTTAGAATAGGTACCTGCTTACTAACTTTAATTTAAGTTTTTCTTTTGTGGTGGTTGTAATTTTTAGGTATTTTAATAAAAATGGATTTCGGTAACATTAATTTCGATTTCCAAAACTTATTAAGTACAACGAATTATATGGAGGATGATTGTGTTAATGTTTTTCATAAAATTTTACATCATTATACGTCTTCTCTGCCCTGATTTTTTGAACTCTGTCTCTGACATACTCGTATCACCTGTTGATCTTAATCAGAGCCACATCCAGTTACTTTACTGTGCAGAGAATTACAGTGGGGTAGGACACTGGGTGTGTCTATTCTACAACTGCGACTCATTGCGCATATATCTTAAGGGTACACTAGTAGAAAATTCTTCCATACAAACGTAGTCTGGGTTTTACTCCACTGTTTAACGATGTACGTTCAAAATAAAAAATGATATCGATTTGCCTCATCATTATCTAGCCCTGTATGGAAGCAAAAAGTACAAAAAAAATTTACTTGAAAGTTATGAGCTTCAAAGTTCCATATTTCAATACAAATTTTAACGCATCTTTGGGCGCAAATAAGTACCATAAGAAGAAAGAAAATTGAAAACCGGCCTCTATACAGGCATAGATTAGTTGTTTAACAATGCAAATAATTTTATTTTGAACAGATACATTTAGTGGTTTTTTCATGATATCCAGACTCCCAAAGGTCTGTTTATAAAATTTCGCGCGCTCGTTTTCGTTTTAAATCATCATCCATTTCGCTACAAATTTCCTCCCCGGTCAGTGGGGCGGGGGGGTGGCGCGTGCGGCGCATATACACCTACACACACACGCTCACTAGTTTAGCTACCGCCCGGCGCCCGCGCCCCGCTGCTCCATAGGGTCTTCAATCGTCTGCTGCATACGTCACCGTAATTACGCGAGTGCTCTGTATGTTATTGATATTGTGATATCGACGATAACGTATTCGTATAATATTTTATAACATTGACCCCTGGCTTGAACTTTGGATTCCGATATTCCTTTATGTTTTGTTGTTTTGTGTTGATTATTTTGAATTGGTCCGAAATTTTACTGACCCTGGCGTTGGACTTTGGATTCCGATTTCATACTGATTTACATGGCGTTTGAATTTGAACTTGTTGCGTCAGTGAAGTGAATTGAAGTGATCTTCAGCAGTTCAAGTAACAATGGGTAAGTTGAATCTATTATCGAATTTAGTTTGTACAATTCATGAGGGCGCTTGACATGACTTTTATACCTAAATAAACACAGACTTGTAATTCTAATGTTTTACGCGCATTTATAAAATTTTAAAATTACAAGCTGCCTATCTTTATCTATAATTAGAAAATCTTTTTTAAAAATACTACTGACTTCCAAATAAAAACACTACAAAGTGAAACATAACTTCAATTTCGGAAGTCGGTGTTCTTGTTTTTGTTTCTTCGTTTTTTATTTTTTACTTTTTAGTTGTGGTACCACATAAAGTATATTTATATATATATTTTCGTTAGTAAGTATATCTCGAAAAGTAATGATAATGGTCAATCGAGACATGAATCTTACGTAGGACCTTTAGTCTAGAGAAAATTGCTATAGCATAAATGGCAGTAAAACCAAAACTTTACTAGAATTAAGCGAAAAACTGTATTTTTTGAGCCTATGACAGTCATTTGTTTACGTACATAATTATGGTCTTTTCGGACTTTTCTGACTTCTACCACAGTTAATATAACTCCGGTGAAAGCCTACCTACTTCACTAGTTTTATATTCGCAGCCAATGTGTTATTTCCCTGCGTTAATAAGGCTTGTTTACTAATGAGATACACATTTGACAGTCGACAGATGATGAAGTAAAACACAGTAGTCGCAGAATTGAATGCAATTATTTTTTGACAATTACATATTACCCGTTTAAATACACATTATGGGTATCACAAGTAGTTGTAATACAGTACTAACAAACGCCCAATCAAAATTTTGCAACACTATTTAGTTAGCAAGATAATAAGATTAAAATAAGGTGCACCAAGACGCATTTGCTGGTATTGCGAAGAACTACGTTCTGACGGACGGTATAAATATAGCTGACAACCGCGCCTACCGGTATTATTATTGAAGCTCGCCAGCCGTCGCCCCGTGTGGACGTCTCGCTGCTCGTCGCCCCACCGCGCTCGCCTGCGCCCCCACTCTCCGCCTCGTCGCGCCCCTCTGCGTGACGTCACTGCGGCCGTCGCGACTTCACACGCCGCCTACAGGTGTCGCTACTAGTAACTTTGGTTACTAGTAGTGGCAGCTATTTTGGCCCTTCCGGGCAAATCCACGTTTTGTGGTCCCTGGCGGGAAACCTAGTGGTGTTAACAAGCCAGTGGGGTGTGCCCCAAGCACCCGCCAAGTCCCGTAAGGACACGGCAGTCATTGGAGTCGGGAGCGGGATCAGTTGGCCTTGGTAGATAGCCTAGTCAACCCCTGCTTCGTCCCCCAGCATTCACCTGGCACGGTCGGGTGTGTTTACCCCGACGTGCCAGACTTCTTCGGTACACATTGGTGGGTGGCCCACCTTCGGTGGGTTTACCGGTACCTTAGGGCCCTGTCACCTAATAAGACTGGTGGCAGGAAGGCAAGCTTAGGGCTCACCAGGAACACACCTCCCAGTCTAACCCGACTGGGAGGGTAGGATTGCAAACACCCCCGGGCCAATCCACCCGGGGAAGACACCCTTTACCGGCCTCACTGGAAATAGTCCCCCCTTCTCCTCAACAATGTCGTTCGCGGCAGTCGTTGACCTCCTGCAGGAGATCCTCCTGACAGATCCAAAACTTAAGAAACGCTATGCAGCCGCGTTCAAAGCTGTTACTACCCCCACCCCGCCCGCCTCAGCCCCTCTCAAGGCTTTTGCAGACCCACCAAGGTCGCCTTCCCCCGTCCCTCAGCCTAGTCAAGAGATTAGCTCGCCCGCCCCTACTCAGGCTAATGACCTCAACTTCCGCCCAGACTCCCCTATGGAGGACGCCCCCGAATCTAGAGACTCTTCTCCTCCCTCCACCTCCTCGGAGGAAGACGTCTTTCAAGTCGTAGGAGGTAAAAGGAAGAAGAGTATAGCCTCTGCCCAGGCCTCTAAGGCCAAAAAGACCTTCGTCGCAACCCCGTTTGCGTCACCCGTCGCCTACCCTTGCCCGTCTCCCGTACCATCTTCCCAGACGGACGCTCAATCCGCCCCCACTACCGCTTCCCAGCGGTCAAGTCGCCCCCCCAGCCCAATGATAACAGCCTCCGCTAGGAAGTTCCCTCCCCCTCCACCGATTTATCTCCAAGATAAATCGAAGTGTAGTGACGTATCGAACGCTTGCACTGAGCGTAAGATCAGTTACTCCAAAGCCACTGCTTGCCAGCAGGGCATTAAAATCATGGTCCCCACCTCTCGCGATTGCCGAGAGTTAACTCGTCTTCTCAAAGGTAGGAACATTTCGTTCCATACCTACACCCTCCCGGAGGAACGGTCCACCCGAGTGGTGATTCGCCGTATCCCCAAAGAGATACCTACCGATGAGATCCGAAAGGATCTAATCGATCAAAATATTCCCGTATTAGAGGTCCACCGCTTGCATAAAGCAAGAGGCGGACAACTCTACGACATTGTTTTGGTCGTGTGTAGCCCTACTGAGGGCTACCACCCAATTTTTAACGTTAAAACAGTATGCTCCCTGTCGGGCATATCCATAGAAAAACCCTACCGTCCCCACCTCGTTGGTCAGTGTCACAACTGCCAACTGTATGGTCACTCTCAGACCAACTTCTTCGCCACCCCCAGGTGCGTAAAGTGCACAGATGACCACAGTACTAAAGACTGTCCCCGTCCCAAAGACCGCTCAAAATGCACGGAGCCTCCCAGCTGCGTGCTCTGTGGCCAAGTAGGGCACCCGGCTAACTACCGGGGCTGTCCAAAAGCCCCCAAGCTTGCGCCTAAAATGGTCAAGAACTTCACTTCTCGCCAACTGCGCGAAAACCCCCATGCGAGCATTCTCTCCTCGCAAGCCCTCCCCCCCAGAGACTCGCTCCTCAAATAGTCTCACCATGGGTTAGACTTAATCACCAAAAGGCCTTCCCGGCCCTGGTGCCCTCCCAATCCCAGCCCATTCCGGCGCTGATGAATCTTAGCATCCCAGTGCCTAGCTCCCCCCCGGCCACTACGGGCCCAGCGCATACCAACAAGGTGGCTTCCACCGCCCTCGTTGACGCGCGCCCTCCCCCAGTAACTCAACCCGCCCAAAATTCTTTTTACCGCAGTGTAGCCCAGACTATTCTCGGCGCATAGATCTGGATGACTTCAAAAGCCCGAGCCCTCTATGCTGAATTAAAAGATCCAGCAAATGCCATAGACCCCATTGCTTGCCTCCAAATCTTTGAGAGGTATCCTTCGATCACGAAGGAACTAGACAGCCTCACATTTAGGAACGGAAAATGGTGTCGCAATTAAGAGCTAATTGCCTCAAACCACGATCCCTTAGGTCAGGTTTCTTCAATGCCAATGGCATTAATAAACAGCGTGATGAGATTGCCACGTTCATTCGCGATCATCAGCTGGACATCTTCCTTATCCAAGAGACCCTCTTAAAACCCCACAAACGCGATCCCAAAATTCCCAACTTCCGCATAGTTCGGAATGATAGGACGCGCTGCCACGGCGGTGGCACTGTCATTTATTACAAAAATGAGCTCCACTGTAGCGTAGTTACCCCACCCGCCCCCACTTCGTACCTTGAGTACTCAGCCTGTCGGCTAGGAATGACTGGTTATCAAACGATCACCATCATCTCCGCCTATTGCCCTCCTCACACGGCGTCATCGGGGAATTACAACTCTGATGATTTAAAAAATGACCTCACTACTCTCTTCAGCTTGAGTGACTCCGTTATCCTAGCGGGTGATCTCAACGCTAAACATCCAGCCTGGAACAGTACCGCTTCCAACTCTAGGGGAAGGTTGGTGCTGAACCTAAGCTCTTCCTTCCATTACGATGTTATTGCCCCAATGAGCTTCACTCACTTCCCAAATAACACCGCTCATAGACCAGACATCCTCGATGTAGTGTTATTTAAGAACGTTAACCTTCGGTTACGTTCGATAGATACGCTAGACGAGCTCCATTCCGATCACCGTCCAGTGATCATGGACTTAGGCAATGGCTCAGGCCTCCCAGATCTAGGACAGCCACCCCCTACTAAAAAGATCACCGACTGGAGGAAAGTAAGTAAGAAACTGAAATCCACCAAGTCCCCCCCAGTTAGACTCATTCCCCAATCACATAGACTCAGCCGCAGACGCGACAGCGGCGATCGACTCGCTTACAACTCACGTACAATCGGTCCTGAACGAATGTTCGAGGGAGGTTCCAGTGCTGGACATCCAGCAAGGGAAACTTCCGGACGATATACGGAAGTTGATAACCGAGAAGAACGCAGCTGTCCGTGCCCGCAGGAACAGCTGAACAAGAACGTACTGATGAGCACCGTTCGTCGGGATGGAATAAGTTGCTGAGCGAACTTGAGCACAACCACCATGCCTACTGGCACCTTCAGACGCTCCACTGAAGAGAATGCCTTTTCCCCGCTTATTCGCCCTGATAAGAGTGTAGCATTTGAAAACACTGAAAAAGCCGAATGCCTGGCTGACAGTCTAGAACTTCAATGCTCACCCAGTAGACCAAGCTCACCTAGACATGGTAGACGCTGAAGTCGAACGTAGGACCTCCCTTCCCCCCGTCGAACACCCTGATGACCCGCTACCTCACGTCGCCCCTGACGAAGTAGAGAAGGTCATCAAAAAGCTTCACCCCCACAAAGCCCCGGGCTTAGATGGCATCACCAATAAGGTGTTGAAACTCCTCCCCTGCCATTTAATATTGCTAATGACGGCCATTTTCAACGCTGCATTGAGCAAAAGTATCTTCCCGCAAGCCTGGAAACAGGCTGCTGTGATAGGCATCCCTAAACCGGGTAAACCAAAATCGGAGCCTATCAGTTACCGCCCTATCAGTCTGGTTAATTTTCTCGGAAAAGTCCTTGAGCGACTTATTTATAAGCGGCTCAAAGACTTTGCCGAGCAAAAGAACCTCATCCCCCAGGAACAATTCGGCTTTCGAGCCAAACATTCTTGCGTCCAACAAGTGCACCGTATCGTTGAACACACTAGTGCTGGGTTCCAGCGTGGTCTGTCAACGGGTGCCTTGTTCTTCGACATAGCGAAAGCGTTTGACAAAGTCTGGCACAATGGCTTAATTTATAAGCTGTACAAACTTGGTGTGCCAGATCGTCTCGTGCTCATCTTACGAGACTGGTTGTCGAACAGAACTTTCCGCTACCGTGTCGAGGGAGAACTCTCCTCCCCTCACCCCATACGAGCCGGAGTCCCTCAAGGCTGCGTATTGTCCCCTCTATCTTTCACGCTGTACACCAGCGATATCTTAAAAACTAAAGGGACCCAGTTGGCACTCTTCGCTGACGATACGGCTCTCTATTACTCGGGCTTAGTACCCAATGCCATTGCCCTAAATCTCCAGAGAGCAGCCAGCGCTTTGGCGAAATGGTTCAGCCTCTGGAGAATAGAAGTCAATCCTGATAAGAGTCAGGCTGTCCTTTTCTCGAGGCCTAAGCATCAATTCAAAAAACACCGTCCCCCCAAACCCATCACCATGTACGGTAAGCCGATCCCCTGGGAAAAGCAAGCCAAGTACCTGGGCGTCACATTAGACGATCACCTCACTTTCGCCAAGCACATAAAGGCGGAACGTTTGCGAGCCGCCTTCGCTATGGGCAGACTTCATGGGATGATAAATGCAAGCAGCAGTTTGTCACTTAGGTGCAAACTGCGCACTTTCACTGCGGTTATTCGTCCCATCCTGACCTATGCCTGCGCAGTCTTCGCGCACGCATGTCCCACCCACATTCATAAACTTCAGGTTATACAAAACCGATTTCTTGGAAAGATCACGGGAGCCCCCTGGTACGTTCGTGACCAGGAACTCCATGTCGATCTTAGAATCCCCACTGTCCAACAATTCATGAAGCGCATTACCAAGCGCTTCTTCGACTCGGCTGTCAATCACAGCAAACCCCTAATTCAAGCGACCTCCCGCTATGAAGTTTCAAAAATTTCTAAAGTTCGCCGACCAAGGCTCACTCTCTCCACCCCCGATGACGCCACTACCCTGCTCCAAGGGAGCAAAAAAGAGACCAGCACAATTCGCATACACAGACCGCCTTCGTTCCGTCCTCGCCGCCGAGGCCCGTCGCGACGTCCCAGTCAAGATCTACAAGCCAGCCCGCGTAACGCTGTGCAATAGTTAAATTCTAGATAGTTAATTGGAGTTTCTTGTCAGTTCTTCTCCACGTAGGCTTATTCCGAACGGATGGTAGAATCACTTTATTAAGATCCAGCCTTAGTTGTCCCCCCAGCGACGTCCTGAGCCGAGGTTCGACCCCAACTGGGGTAGCCCTCAGCGTTGTCGCTTAGGTTTAGAAATTTTTGCCTAGCTGGAGGCTATTTAGCTTAGTCTCCGTAGGAAAGCCCGGTTAAGCAGTTGCCCGTCACTTTGACCGAACTGCGAGACATCACAAAGAAAAATAAATAAATAAAAATGCCTACCGGTCAGAGTGTTTCGCACGCGCTAATGTACGCACAGTGTACGATTATCGTTTAAGGCTCGCGTCAGTTCGAAAAATAAATTCTATATAAAAAGTTCTGCTAAGTGAAACAAGATGACCACATCAAAAGTTTCTTATAATCGTAAAAAAATATAGTAGGTCGTACATAAAGAGCAAGTTCAATAAGTTACCTACAATCTCAGATTAGAGAAAATCTGAGCCTAAAATGCCCAAATTTATGCCTGAATAGATTACCTGAATACCTAACATAAAACTAACATAACTGGTGCAATGAGAGTGTAACTTCCAGGGTGAACTGTACATATCTGCGTACCCCTTTAGAGCGTACCGGCTTGACGTTATGTTATCAAAAGGCCTAAACAATAAACAGTTTTGCGATCGCAGCAACCCCGAGAGATTTGCCGTTGTTTATTGAAAGTTAAATCGAAGCCTACTTATATCGAAAGTTCATTATTATGTAGGTACCTATCTGTTATATCGGCTCGGCTTCAGCAGCGGAAAAACACAAAAGGAAGCTATTTTTTAACCGACTTCTAAAAGGAGGCGGTTCTCAATATGACTGTATTTTTTTATGTGTCTTACCTCAATACTTTTTTAATGTGAACCGATTTTGATGATTCTTTTTAGGGTTCCGTACCCGAAGGGTAAAAATGGGACCCTATTACTGAGACTTTGCGGTCCGTCTGTTTGTCTGCCACCAGGCTGTATCTCATGAACCGCGATAGCTAAACCGGTGAAATTTTCACAAATCCTGAAAAATACTGTTGTTTATTTTATGTTATAGTGAAGATTAGAGTAGGTTATATGTTTATGCTTTTGTATTTTAAATATTGTGTTTTTATATTTAGGAAATTAAGTTATTATTATTAAATGTTAGGACAACTAGATTTTTACGTTTTTCATAGTTTTATATTGTATATAAGTTAATTGTAAGACCGCGCTATCGCATTAGGTATTGTAATGATAGTTGTAAGGGAGATTTTAATAAATAAATAAATGATGTATTTCTTTATAACAACAAATCGTCGGCCTAATTCGTTAACCTGCTAAGTCCGGTTTTTTTAATGGACTTAGCAGGTTATTAGCAGGTTAACGAATTAGGCCGACGAAATACTAAAAACAGAATAAAATAAATATTGTATAAGTGGGGCTCCCATACAACAAACGTGATGTTTTTTTGCGATAATGGTACGGAACCCTTCATGCGCGAGTCCGACTCGCACTTGGCCGGTTTTTTATTTGTATACCTACTATGCGCGCCGACACTCACAAGCTCGGCTCAGCCACCCGAAGCTATTATATTGTATTGTGATAACAAAGAGAATATTTCAAACTGCTATTGTAAACAAACAATCAATAAACAATTTACAAAATAACATTATTTTTTATTTGATGAACCTAAGTACCTAGAAAACAAGTCTCACATCAAAGTGGCGCTGTCGAAAAAGCAGTTATCCTAACTATTGCTGGTAAACTGCTGGTAAGCTAACTAGCTAAGGCAAGTAAATACCTATTTAACACACATTGTAACATTTGCACAACCTGCAATAAAATACAAAAACATAAAGACATGACCTACACCCGTGCGCATAGAGCCTAGCTTTCCGCACGCGCTGGGACGATACCTACAGTCAGCGAAGCCCTAGCGCCCGCTCTGCCAACGTAAAATCTACCGACTTGACGCTCGAACACTTTTCATTCTTATAACTAAGGGCATAAGTTTCAATAAGCGCGCAAACGGCTCGCGCTGCTCTGTCGTCGCCGCCCCCAAAAATAATTAAAAAGTCAAATCAATAACATTACTTGTCGATAATAACAATATCTATGTAAATTCACATTTTCGCAAGAGATCTTATTGTCAAGTTGGCAAAGTCGCGGGTAAGTAGTGGTGCATAACAACAAGTAAATTGAGTGCCTTCTAATTACGTTACACACAGTAATAAATAATAATCCAAAGTTCTAACACCTATTTTATGTTTATGTTGTCAATGAATTGCATACGCGCCACCGGCGCGGCGGCGGCGATGACACCGCAACCACACACAAGTATATTATAGTAATCTTTGCACACACACCGCTGTCGACGCTCTTCAATGAAATTGCGCATGTATGCGTCACACTGAGTTATGAGTGTGTATACGTACACGATCTAGCTTCTTACTGCTCATCACAGCGTCTATCTCTTTCGTGCGTGATGTCGGATGAGATTGCAAATATTTTAACTCCGCCTTAAGGGCAAATTATTGCCGCCTTTACAGCAGGCGTTTGTGGATGCTCTATTCCCACACAAGCCGTCAACTTCTTTCCCCGATGTACAGAAGCAGTCGAATAATTACAACTGTGGCGTCTTTGCTATTGCCTATAAATGCCGGATTTCGTACGGTTACGGTTACCATTTATTCCGAGGAAGCCCCGAGGGAATCCTAAGCGTGACATTTTTGTGATGAAAAATCTACAAAAAACGCGACTAAAGCTGAACAAAAATGGGCGTCGAGAAACAATCCTGAAAAAAAAAAAAAAAACAAAATCAATCATCCGCAAAATTTCTAGTATAAGCCTACCGGCGTTCCTGTCTTCGGTCCACAGTACTAAAACGTTAACCACTAAAATTTTATCCCTGTCGCTGGTTAACTGTGAAGTGCCGTGCTCGACCGACGCAGTGTGCGCCTGGAAAGTGGCTTGCCCGAATACGGCGTTGCCCGAAAACCCATCTTCCCAAAGACAGTGGGATGAGCCGCTCTGCAGATTGGTACGGAATAAACTCATAAATACGTCCACCAATACTGCTGAGCGTGCTCGCCTACTGGCTGTGGGTGAGTGGGAGTCGGGCCTCTGGCTACAGGCTTTACCGTCACCCAACATAGGCACAATGTTGAGTGACACTACCTTCCGGATCGCTACATGTCTGCGACTAGGTACTCCCAGCGGAGCTCCACATCGCTGTCAATGTGGTGAAGCAGTCGACCGCCTCGGACACCATGGCCTATCCTGCAGTAGGAGCGCTGGTCGGATAGCACGGCACGCCAGCATTCATGACATCATACGTCGAGCTCTTGTCACCGCCGGGGTGCCAGCTGTTTTAGAACCCAATGGCTTGGCACGTGACGATGGGAAGAGACCGGATGGGATGACCATAATGCCTTGGAAGTTGGGTAGGCCTTTGGTGTGGGATGCAACATGTGTCGATACCCTTGCGCCATCCCATCTTCTTAGTACGGCGGGCTGTGCTGGGGCAGCTGCTGCTGGTGCTGAAAACCTCAAACGGCGCAAATATAACAACCTTATTGGCAGTTATATGTTTGAGCCGTTTGGGGTTGAGACATTAGGTCCATGGGGTCCGAGTGCTCATCGAGTTTTTCGAGACATAAGTAAACGGTTAGTCGACTGTTTGCGTGACCAGAGGGCTAGCCTTTTTTTTGGCCAAAGAATCAGCATTGCCATCCAACGTGGCAATGCTGCCAGCCTTCTGGGTACATTTCCCATTGACATCGATGTGGAAGAATTTTTTGATGCGCTATGATTCCTTTTCCCTCTCCCTTTTGTATGTAAGTTTGTTTTGTTATTAGTCATAAGATTAGGAATAGTCAGTTGTACATCCCTAAATAAGATTTAAGGAAATGAAAAGGGACAGATTGCAAACCCAAAAAAAATAGGTCTTTATTCAAAAAACGGTCAAAATCATCACAGCAAAAAGATAAAACAGCGCATCGTGTTGCTCGGCGCGAGCCTGAATATCGCGAAGCAGAACAAATACGAGACACTCAAGCACATCATGTTGGTCGACTCGAGGCTGAATATCGCGAATCAGAGCAAATACGAGACACTCAAGCACATTGTGTTGCTGGACTCGAGGCTGAATATCGCGAAGCAGAGCCAATACGAGACACTCACGCACATCGTGTTGCTCGACTCGAGCCTGAATATCGCGAAGCAGAGCAATCATGAAATACTCAAGCGCAACGTGATGTTCGTCAAGATGCAGATTATCGAATTAATAAACAAAATGCAGCCAAGTCCCGTAATGAACGTTTTAGGTTCAACTAGGAAGTAGTTGGTCAAGAATATATTTCTGCAGTAGAAGAAGGGCATTCTAACTCATGTCACTGGTGTAGACGTCTGTGGCATAAAAATAGTATAAAATTTATTTCAAAATCTTCTTTGAGGTTAAAAGTAAATATACAGATAACAATTTTTCACAAATATTCCATCTCCACCCAGATGTAGATAAAGGTTCTTTCTGTAACACATGCGCAACAGATATACGATGTTTCAAAGTTCCTCGTTTAGCCAGAGCAAATGGGTTGATATTTCCAGAAATACCTGACGTTTTGAAAGACCGTACTCCTCTCGAAGAACGCCTAGTATGTGCTCGATATATTTTCATAATAATTGTTAAAAGGGGAAGTGGCTTAGGATATCAGCATGGCCTTGCAGGATCAGGTCTCAGGGTCAGGTGCGCATGTTATAACAGTAGAACTGAAACGCAAAATGTGCTACAAACACGGACGCAAAGAGCGTATTAGACCCAAAAAAGTATGAGAAGCGCCTCAGTACTCAGGCTCATCAATGTAATCTTTATACAGATTATATAACTTTATTTTGTTTGTTTACCGCATTGATAGTGTGTAATAATTGTTCACGATGCCTCCAAAGGACAACAAAGTTCAATTGAAACTTTTATATGCTTAAAGAGACATGCTATTTTCTCGCGTGCAATCTATTTGTGATAATGCACTTAAAACAGTTGATCTAGCTATTAGAGATTCGTTCTTATGTTCAGTAGAAAACTTGGATAGTTTGCGCGCGGAATTTCGTAATTCATGATATTAATGTTTTAGAGTTAGGATTAAATCCAGAATACGCTGTGAGTTATCAAGCTTTGGCGTCGTTTGATGATTTGTTCTGTCGCATCAAACCTGTCGCGAGAAGCTTGGAGATGCCGTCTGTCCATCAGAGCCAGGCAAATCACACTCGCAATCGACCTTAATTACCGCCCATTCAGATACCTGAATTTAATGGTGATATTCGCAATTGGAATCTGTTTATAGATAGTTTTGAAAACACTATAGATAAGAACGTCTCTTTGACAGATCATGAAAAATTATACTATCTGGTTGAAAAGTTAACTGGTAAAGCTGAAACTGTTTGTGCCGGCATTACTTTCAGTGTCGGAAATTATTCATTAATTAAGACAAAATATTAGTAGCTCCCATATTTAGATCAGTTATTAGAATTGAAAAATATTACAGTTTGTAATGAACCTAATTTAGAGAAGTTTTTGGATACTTTTGGATCATCTGTTCGCGCAGTAAAGAACCTAAAGGTCGATAACCTCTGCAACTTTATGTTTTTGTATTTGGGTTTAAACAACTTCTGGTGAAGTGATTCAGTGCACCGATGACGCGACCACGAGGTTCCCGCAAAGGTTTGTGCTTCCTTCCCTAATTATTTTCGGGTTGTATTCTGTTGTCCCACACCCACCACAACTCGAATTACCTATCATCAAGCGTTTGTCAAACGTTTTGCTCCGCATCGCAGATACAGTATATTAAACCACAAGATCCTTTAGATCAACCAACAACTCAACATATCATGTGTGGAACAGTCGCACAAGGCCCTTTTCAATCAACCAACGACTCATCATACCACGCAATGTAGACTGGGCGCATCGGGCCCCTTCGACCACCCACCTACTCACAGCGTGGCATGGACCGGGCGTACTGGGCTTCTTCGACCATCCACCTGGACTTCGCGTGGCGTGGACCGGGCGTGCTAGGCCCCTTCGACCACTCACCTACTTACAGTGTGACATGGACCGGGCGTACTGGGCCCCTTCGACCACCCATCAACCTACCTAACGTACCTGGCTCGCAATAAACGTCATGTCGGTCTCGAAGCACCAAGGGTGCCAGATACCTTCCAGATGCTTAACACCTCATACTATGTCACATACACCAAACAACAGGTCACCAAAGCACCGGAGGCACCAGGCGTCCACCTCCCATCAGACAGCAGGTCAGTCTCGAAGCACCAAGGGTGCCAGATACCTTCCAGATTCTTAACACACCATACCATGTCACATACATCAAACAACAGGTCACCAAGGCACCGGAGGCATCAGGCTCCCACTTCCTATCAGACAGCAGGTCAGTCTCGAAGCACCTAGGGTGCCAGATACCTGCCAGATGATTAACACATCATACTATGTCACATACACCAAACAACAGGTCACCAAAGCACCGGAGGCACCAGGCTCCCACCCAGATGCCACCACATAAGCAGCCGTACACCATTTGCCTGGACAGCAACTGGACTGCAGCTCTACGACTGGACTGCTTTCAGTGGTGAAGCATCTTTTTACAACTCATAATGTCAATCTATGTACGTCCACTATAACAAGTACTCTCACTGGCACTATCACAATATCGATTCTCGTTACCCTCAAATATCAATTCAACACTCACGAACAGTTAGACCCCGAACAAACATTTGCAGGCCACGCAAACATCTACTCCACATGAGAACCGAACCCGAAACACACAGAGCGGCATCCAGTGGCATCAAAATCGACAATAAAAATTAATGAACGACATAACCACATGAAGACACACTACCAATATGAAGAAATTACAAGATTTCTGTGATAAGTACTGTCACTAAAGCACTAACAATTTTATAACACAAAATAACATATCTGAACTCACCAATTGATGTCTGCAAGCAGAGGTGTATAGTTAAGGGTACGCTTAACTCACCAACCAAGCTCAAGCTTCAAGCAATAGGATACCACTACATGTTGTCCAGAGATTGTCCAGCAAATTGTAAAAATGAATACACAGTCAAAAAGCAACAGCAAAGATTATCATACTATGTGTCTAAGGCACAAAAGTTAGACTTTTGAGAAAACCATAATAATCTACAATTTGAAACAATCTTGAACCTGTAATGTGCAATCAATTGCTTTTTTTTTTCTTCACTTATTTTCTTTTAACAGACAAAAACATTGTGTATTGTAGTGTACTAGAAGTTCGACGGCTTTACAATGTAAGTTTTGTTTAACCGACTGCAGTGGAACCACATAAGGGTGGTAATGTTTTTTTTTTCCAATAAACATCAAACCAATAATAATAAGAAAGTGACCTTACCAGCTACTGTAGATACTTTCCGTAACCAGATGTTTGGTAAATCTGAACTTTCTCATGCTCAGCACATTCTTCAATTACCATTACTTTTAACACACCATACAACCAGGCAGGTAGCGAACACAACACGTGAGCAATTACTTGCAAATCAAGAACCAGGTTAGTT
Organism: Anorthoa munda; assembly: GCA_945859665.1. Lineage (NCBI taxonomy): Eukaryota > Metazoa > Arthropoda > Insecta > Lepidoptera > Noctuidae > Anorthoa > Anorthoa munda. The sequence continues at coordinate 14,214,268 of OX243915.1, read as the reverse complement.
TTATTTAGTTAACTTTTCCATCCTAGCGATCCATATATTCAGAAACAATTGTAAATGTTCATCACCAAGGGTAAAATTGCTGGCATTAATCAACTGGCTCAGCGGTGGGCACGTCGTTTAAGGAACTTGCGTCGCAAAGATGTACAACAACCAACCTTAACAAGCCCCTAGGATGAGAAACAACTTTTTGAGCAAATATAAAAATGAATGGTAAAATAACTAAATGGCGGTCGCCAAGCGGTTGGTCGACTCTTCACGTGACCAGAGGGCTGGCCTTTTTTTTGGCCAAAGAATCAGCATTGCCATCCAACGTGGCAATGCTGCCAGCCTTCTGGGCACATTTCCTATTGACAGCGATGTGGACGAATTTTTTAACGCCCCGTAATTGTACATATTAGTTTTTCTTATTTTAGTTCTAATATTAGTTAATGATGTACATATGTGAATAAAAAACAAATTCATAATAAAAAAATAAAAAAACTAAATGTCAAGATGTAGTAGAAGTAGGTAAGTATGTAAGAGTATGAAATGAAACGGATTGCCATCACACAGAAACCAGACTTCTGTATAAATTGAATAACCAGCATGGTTTAGATGGTCATTCCTGAAAAGATTAAAAAATTAAGGTTGCTTTTAAATTTATTTTATTTATATTCTGCTTTAGTGATCATCAGATTATATTATGACAGATTTTATTGATACTTTTTATTTTTCAGGTAAAAATTGTGTAAGGGGTTTAGCAAAACTGTATCTGCAGCCTATAATAATACAGCCTGTAATATACCTACACCAAAATTTTGTAAGTACCTAACATTATATGAAAATAAATGGTGCTCCCCGCATGGTAGAAGGTAGACAAATGGCGTTGCTTCAGCTATAATATAACTTCATACATACATGAATTCACACCTTTTCCCCATATGGGTAGGCAGAAACTACAAAGCGCCACCTGCTACTATTCTTACTTACTTCTATTGCTTCACTCACATTCATACATCTAGTAAGTAGATCATATTAAGAGAAATCATTCCATAGTACCTACATACATTGTGTTTTCATATAACTCTAGAGGCTAAGTCTGGACGCTGGGAAGTGGTTTGGTTTATAATATTAAACGTAACACCTTTTTTTTCAGCTCATTATGCAGAAGGAAGACCTGTCAGTAGCACATTACAAAATACAGCAAAGGCAGTTTTATTTTTGACCAACCTTTTCAAAAAGAAGTACTAGAAAAATCTGAGAACAGCAGTGGTAGAAAAATCACCTCAACACCAGTTTTAGAAAGAGGTAATAAATTGGAGAAAATAAGTTATGTTGATTCCAATGGAAAGGATAAATCTGTGCTCTCTTTAGTATATTTTATTATAACACTAAAAAGTTACATGAGGCTGTGGCAGATATTTAAAAGCAATAATATAAAAATAATGAGACCCAGATATTTGATCCTATAGAAAACTATTTTGGTCAAGTAAGGGCATATAATTGCCGTAATGACCCAAACTGCCGCAGCTTCAATTGCACCTTCAAGTCATTATTGATAACCAGAATCATAAAATTTTACAACCAAATGTTTAATTGCGAAGATGACCCGGCAGACCAAGTACTGCAGTCTTTGTTTACTGAAGAATTAAAAGAAAATGTCAAGCTGGGTCATTCAAGTACAGGTCAAAATAATAAAATGATTGTGGAGGCTCGCCGAGAACGATTGAATGTCCACACGCGAGCCTACACTGCTGGATGGGTAGTATGCAAAGTTTTAGATAAATTAAATTTAAAATGTAATTCTTGCAAAAATAGCCTAACAAGTAATGAAAGTTGTATCCACGACTGGATAAAACACCGGGAATACACGGCAGTATAAAAAAGCCTAAACTACCGATCCAATGGTACAGTGAGGTGTTTTGATACAGTAAGTAATAACTAAATCAAATGCATACTTGGAACACAATGCCCATAAAAATAATGTAGCATCAAATGTAAATGATGTTTCTGTTTCCAATTATTCATTTGATTGTGTTGACTGTACCGAACAAGACAATTGTCCTACATCATTTCATTTCCTTAGTTGTGAGGATTGCAATAATGAATTGCTGCAATAATTATGATTAATAGAATTTTTAAGGGCACGGAGTGTATATTATAACATACACTCCGTTCGGCGATTGCAAAAAAAGTTTTTGAAAAATATGAAAAGAAATTAAAAAATAAATCATTTAATAAATAATTCTTTGTTTTAATTACTCATCCGCAAAATTAATTTAAAAAATATAATAAGTTTGCCCCCATATTTGGAAAAATAGCAAATAAAAAAAAAAATAGTATAGAGCTCGACGTTTCATGCTGTATCCGTTTTATTCATTTGCCTTTGCACAATACACGGACGAAAAAAAAAAGAAACGTCAAATGACATTAAAACCCAATGATGAGAATTTTTGTTCTACAGTTGGCAGTCTGATACGTAGTATCTATAAGTAGTCTGTGTTGGAACGTACTGGCGTGATTGTATGTTATGAAATGGTGTTAACAATAAACAGATATGCGATTGCAGCAATCCAGAGATATTTGCCGTCATTTATTGAAGAGTTCTGATGTATACCTCCGAAATTCTTCATCAAATCTTTACCAAATTTTAATGGGACCACATGATAAGCACTATTTTCAAATAAAAAAGAAAATCAAAATCGGTTCACCTAGTAAAAAGTTTTGAGGTGACAAACATAAAAAAACAGTCGAATTGATAACCTCCTCCATTTTAAAGTCGGTTAAAAATATACACACGAACATTACCTCCACGAAAAGTAAATAACTTCAATTTCGGAAGTCAGTGTTACTGTTTTTGTTTCTTCGTTTTTTGACACCGACTGCCGAAATTGAAGTTATTATTCACTTTGAAGTGTTTTAATTTTGAGATCGGTCAATTTTTTTTTGTAAAAACGTTTTTTTTATTTTGCTCTTTTTGCTGTGGTACATAATTGGCAATTTCACAAGTAAAGTATATGCTATAATACCCAACATTATGCCAAAATAGATTACCCAAATCACATGAAACATGAACATAACCGTTGGAATGACAATGTACCCAAGGGCGTCGCCAGCCAATGGCCCAGGGGGGGGGGGGGGGGGGGGGGCAAGTTGATATGGAGAATGAGAAAAGTATGAATTGTAGGTAAAGTCGAGAGCACATGAAACTTTTCACTTGTAGTACGAGCCTTACATCTACAGCGATTGTAATAATATCGGTAGTTCTCGCCAAACTTCTTGGCCGTCCCGAAGTTGGCTGCAATATCTGCGCAGTAGTAAATCATACAAAAACAGTACCAACCCGTGCCTTGCGCATCGGAAAGCCAACTTCAGGGCGACCCAGAAGTTTGGCGAGCACTATTCAGAGTCCAACTTGTAAAGCTACGCAACTCTACCGTACACGTTGTGCAAGGAAGAGCGATCAAAATTTTCAACGCTTTTCCGTGTCGGGAAAGAAGGTTTTTGCCAATTTTAGGATATCAACAACGGTTCGATCTGTTGGGTTTGGTTTATACTCGTATATATTCATATGAGTTCCGACGTACGGGAATGATCAATCAAGCAAGTCAAGTCAAAGACTTAGGACTGTGCTTGCTTTACATTTGGCAACTTTTTTTGAATCTCTAGGGGGGGCCCCTGCCCCTACCTGCCCCCGCCCTTGGCGACGCCCTAGAATGTACCCGGGTGAACTATGCACGTCTGCGTACCTCTTTAAAGAGTACTGGTGTGATATTTTGTCACGAATTGGTGTAAACAATAAACATAACGTGCGATTGCAGCAATCCCAAAAGATTTGCCGTCGTATATTGAAGAGTTCTGTTATTTATACGAAGTTCTTCATCAGATCTTCAACAAATTTAAATAGGACCAATTCGGAAACATATTCTTTCAAACAAAAAAAGGGTTTTCAAAATCGGTCGTTGTAACAATTGATGGAGAAATTTACCGAACATAGAACCACCTCCTTTTTGGAAGGTCGGGTAAAAAAACACAAAATGATATTGAGACGTGAACAAGACTTTCCACAACTATACCCAACCCGCAAAAACTATGGAAGAAAAACTTTTTTGTATGAAGGATCCAAACTATTTAATAAATTACGAAGAGACAAATCAATGAAAACTTTTAAAAAATTACTCAAACACACATATTAAAAACGCACATTCCTTACAATAGTTTTGGGCCACATCCAGCTACGCTTGTCCATGTTCTAACGGGTACTTTTTCGATGTTTGAACTATCGAACTAAAATATTGTCTATATTTTTGGTCTACCCTCAAAATTAAATTACATTGCCCTATTTCTGTATTACTTCTACCAATAACTAATCTATTTTTCTTTATATTTTCATGTATGTAAGTTATTGTTTTCATATATATAAAGGTTTCTCAAACCTCAACAATTACGTCTGTTATCAGTAGATCTGTGCGAAGAGTGCCACAGTTTCTTCAGGATGTTTGCGCTACAAACAATATAATCCTACTCCAAGAAACCCGAGGCCCTAGACAAGTGATATTCTATCAACGAAAGCGTCGCCATAGCGATTGAAAAATTGACAAAAATGTAAGGGAATGTCAAACGCTATCGAAATTTCACGTGATCAATCCCTTACATTTTGGCATTTCAACCATGGCTATGGTAGCTGGCTGATAGAACGACACATTGTGTATAGCCTCTGGTAATGCTGATCGACAATTTCTTAACACCATCCATTATTGATTTGAAATATCTGGAACGTCAGCTGTCGACATCACAAATGTAATGTTATTGGGTAGCTAGCCGACCGTCAAAACCACCGAAGTGGCGAAAGACAATGGTAATTTATATTGTGTCTGCTAATTAGCGGTTGAGAGGGTAGACTATACGGCGCTGTCGCAATACCACAATAATACAAGTTACAATGCAAGCCACTATAAATATTATATAAATAAGCATGAATACTGTGAACAATATTTCACTTATAGACATGCGCATGTCTACTGCTAGTACTGACAACTGTCCGGAATATCGTGAGATTTTTAACAATATACATTCGATAGTGGAGGACAACCAGATTACCGACTGTTTGGAAATCGGCGACTTCAACGAAGATTCCAAAAATCGTTTATACACTGAATAAGAACAATTTTGCACCAAATATAAGTGTGTGGACAACTCGAATTACGGAACTCAATATACAATACGTCAGTGTCGCCCATAACACAACAAGCTGGCGCGGTCACTGCCTGCTCACTGAGAACGCGTACAACGCGGTTTGGCACGGTAAGGGAAGTTGTCATAGACGTAACAACGGATAAGACAGATCACAGACCGCTGGTGAATAATCTGCAAACTAAAGACTTGACGATCTGCACTAATATAACATTACAAGCAAGACCACTGCGGACCTGGGAAGCACACTCGTCTTATACCTATAGAGGACTAAACTTTGTTAGTGACTGATGAAATTAATAATCTGATACTTTTACTTAAATATTTTTTTTTTACACGCAGGTACTTAATAAAGATATATTTTTTCTATTCAATTTGTAAAAATGTTAATATATTACGATATTACTTAATGTTCTTAAAACTTTAAGATGTAATCGTTTCGTAAAAAAATATTAATTTACTTTGTAATGCAATTTTTTGTAGCCTCATAAAGTGTTCTCTGTTCTATTGTGTTGATGTGGTAAGTGAGTTTTGTTAAAAAAAATATGATAAATTTTTATTTAATAAGATGAATCATCTGTTATCTGAAAATATTGTGATTACTATCGGTTGAAAATCTGTACAAATAATTAAATTAAGACAATGCAGAGATGTGTTATCTACTGCTTTACATTACCGACGAGCAAAACTAAAATGATGAAAAAATAATACGGTACCAAGATGGCACGATTGCATTGGGAATAAATATGCCGCTTCGCGACGATCACTAGCTCTGTAGGACCAAACCGTTTGCCCAACCAGCGGGCCTGTAGGCGAAGAACAAAAACAGTGTCATACTGTGTTAAAACGCGATCTTTGTAGGTATGACTCCTGGATAAAAAAAAAAAAACTATTTAGTCCGTCAGTTAGATTTTCAAAAAATATTGGACACATTTTGTTTCCTTTAGCAAATCAATAAAAAATTATAAAGGTAAAGATAACAATTTCTCAAAGTTCAGGCGCGAGGGCTTGTTACGGAACATTTCTGTAAAATGTGTACTAAAACGTGACGCCACGAGAAATCTGCACAATTTATCGTCGTTATTATTGTTTACGTGACAAAAGAAAAAATACGTCGTCGTAAAATACGTCGATTTATGTCCAATATTTTTTTATAAATCTACCTTACGGACTAAAAATTTTTTTAGTCTGTCCCTATTCAGCGAAACTACTATCAGAAAGTTATGGATAAGATTGCGTTAGATATGAAATACAAAACTTTGCTAAATTTCGGCAAAGTATTAACAAAATTGTCTAGCCGTTCGACGCAATATCTATCACACATTGACGGGATAACGGAAGAGAAGAAAGAAAAAATACGTGTTTTTTTCTTACAAAACGACATAATAATATCCTACTTCCTACTATAATAATATTATAAATGCGAAAGTTTGTGAGGATGGATGTATGTATGTTTGTTACTCTTTCACGCAAAAACTACTGAACAGATCTGGATGAAATTTGGCACAGAGATAGATTATAGTCAGGAATAGCACATAGGGTACTTTTTATCCCGGGAATATCGGGTCAATTTTCAACATTCACGCGAGCGAAGCCGCTGGCAGAAGCTAGTATATCCATAAGCTTAATCCTTAACAATTGTATTAGTATTTAAAATATAAAAGTTTTTTTTTAAGTCTTTATTTATTTAAAGAGGGTTTTAATCTAAACAGATTATGCCACCCTCATCGTTACAAATCAACTTTAACTAGAAAGAACTAAAATAAATTACTCTTTGTCGCAAATTACCCCTAATCCCAATGATAACGAGTCTGTACATCATCCTAGCTGCTTTAGATGTAGGAGCAGTAAGGACGATTTTACATACCCCAGTCTCGTTTATATTATTAAATACCATCCACAAATCTTGTCTCTCCGGCTCGTTCCGGACACACTCCATCATGATATGGTAAACATCTTCAACAACGTTGCATTCTACACAGTTTGGAGAAGCCACTTTAAGCATTAAAAAAGCGATTTTAAAGGGTCTTTCAACAAGGACGGGTCGATGTTAAAATTGAATAAAACAAGATGTGTGTGAGATATTAACGAAATTAATTTTTTATTTAAAAGGCCTATTTATGCCATTATGGATGGAATATGACATCGTTCAAATGTCCGCCGCGGCTTCGTATGGTGGCACGAATCCGAGAGGTCCAATTGTTAATGACTCTGCTGCATAGATCCGGCTGAATCCGAGCGATGGCATGCGTTATGTTGGCTTTCAGGGCAACGGTCGAATGTGGTTTATTGGCATAGACCTGCGACTTCAGAAAACCCCACAAGAAAAAGAGAACTCAAGAGATAACTCTACCCTCAAACCGTTCATGCAGAATATCGATTGTGTCGTTCGCTGTGTGGCAAGTAGCGCCATCTTGCTGGAACCACATGTCGTTCACGTCCATATTGTTCAATTCAAGCCAAAAGAAATTATCATTGATCTGTAGCGCTCGCTCGATCTATGCAGCAGAGTCATTAAAAATTGGACCTCTCGGATTCGTGCCACCATACGAAGCCGCGGCGGACATTTGAACAATGTCATATTCCATCCATAATGGCATAAATGGGCCTTTTAAATAAAAAATAAATTTCGTTAATATCTCACACACATCTTGTTTTATTCAATTTTAACATCGACCCGTCCTTGTTGAAAGACCCTTTATTTAAGGGTATGTGTCCGGAGCGAAGTCGGAGGGCTGTTATGATCGTTTGCGTTCCCATGTTGCCACTGTCCAACCACGTATTTTTAAGAACGCTTGGCTGTATAGTGGCATACCATATCCCTTTACTACGACTTCTTTCATTAAAATATTCTTGCCACCCGTCATAAGAAAGGATATTTAGTTCAAATAGAATAGAAATAAATAGCCATAATATATAATATATAGTAGTAGAGAGTGTAGTGTGTGTGTGTGTGTGTGTGTGTGTGTGTGAGTGTGTAGTGTAGAGTGTAGTGGTAGTGTGTAGTAGTAGTTATATAGTATAATTAATAGGAATACTGTTCACCATCTCTTATAGACTCTTTAGCTAATTGGTCCACCATCTCGTTACCTACAATGCCAACATGAGAGGGCACCCATTGTATTACAGCATTTTTATTCTTACTTTTAAGTTTACAGATCAACTCCAATATGATATAGGCAATTAGAATCCCACGTTTGGATGCCGTGCATCGAATTAATAACTGTAGCGCACTACGACAATCGCTTATGATAAAAAAAATTAGAACAAACAATTGAGTCAATATATGACAAAGCCTCTAAAATTGCTATTAATTCTGCATGCATTATTGAGATCACAGAATCAATTTTAAATTTCATAGATGCATTTGCAGAGGAATCAAATAATGCAACACCGACTTCATTATTAGAAATAGACGCATCAGTGTAAATTGTATAATGACTGGCGTAATTTATTTGTATATATCTATCACAAAGAACTTTTAATTGGCTAGCATTGTAATCTTTCTTAGCTTTATCGACACCATCAATAGATGAAACTATATTGCTGTCTAGATCCACGTTGCTGACCCAAGTGCATAAACTAAACATATTTAAGTTCTCACAACAGTATATAAGTTCGTGCTTAAGTGATTCATGGATCGCAACCAAAACAGGTTTTTGTTTACTCCTCCAGTAGCGTTGCGAACTTACTTGCACGGACAGATGTTCGAGTACATTAACTGTGACATTGCTTTTAATAGATTTGCATTTCAACCAAAACTTACCACCCAGAAATTGCCGACGGATGTGCAAAGGCGCAATGCACAATTCATTCACTTAGTTCGCAATAAAGAATTTGAATTTGAATACATACATACATACTTACACACCGATCAAAAAACACTGCGACGCCGTAGTCGGGTAAAAATTAGTTTTCGTGACTTTGATGGCATATATCTCGCAAACGGTACGCTTGACAAAAATATGATGTACCAAACCCTAACTTCATTTTAAAATCCCTGTTCAAAGATATCATTCATGATTGGGAGGCCCGAAAAACAAATTTTTGTTCTTGACTTTGGGCCCCCTAGAGGGCGTCATATTCAATTTAATGTAACGTGACATAGCCTATAACAAGCGGACAAACAAGACCCTATCAACGACACTGGCTCATTTATCAAATTATGATTATTGATTCAGCCGGCCGCTCGTTATCGACTGCAGACCTACTGTCAGTTCTCTCAACGATTTTAATTTCATAAAGTTGTCTAAAATACTTTTTCTGCTATAAACTATTCACAATTCTAAAGTGCAACATATAAGTGACAATCTGTGAAAAAATTGTAGTGATACACCCAGTGGAACTATACTAAATCAACATTTATAAAAAATAACGAACTCATATTTTGTTTAAAAGTGAACGTTTGAAGTGAACTTTGGACTGTGTGATAACGGTACCAACCCAACCCACAATTACATCGGCGACTCGTTGCAAATTCTGAGAGGAACGGATCAACAATTTTGTCAATGCAATTAATGTACGATTAGCCTTGCGGAAATCAACTCGACTCGGCTCCTCGGGAGTCTAAGTTCAAACCCCGCGAAGCGGTCGCTCTTTTTGTAGATGTGAAAGTTCTGTCTTTTTGTTGTATTTGTTTGTTTATTATTTTGCAAACACTTTTAAACTTATAATCTAATTATATAAAACACTACAAATTCTTTGAAATGGAAGTAGATTACATTACTACAAGAAAGCCAAAACGTGCAAATTCACTCGATAATTTGTTTATGAATAACTCCACATTGCTCGATACCACAATGACGAGTCTGCCAAGTACGTCCATACATGACGACGACACAATCACCAACCTGAACGAAACCATTAGAAGATTAACTATGGAACTTCAATCAGCACATCAGGAGATTGAGGACTTGAACAGTGAAAATTTCCGGCTAAAACTGGATATAGGTGAAGGTCAGAAAATTATCGGAACGTACAAAAAAATTCTCTCATCCGACATGACAAATACGACACCAGTGACCTCACGCAAACGAAATCTCACTAGAATGAACAGTGGGTCTACTCATTCTACACCCCAGAATCACAGAAGACGTATTGAGCACTATTGAACACAAATTAAAAACCTTCTCTATTAACGACTATTGCTTAATTTTTATGGGAGAAAACGATTTGAAGAATAACGATTACATAGGAATTCTTGATAACTTAAGAAAGTATCTGAAAAAGAATACCCACACCAATCTCGTAGTGTGTGCCCCAACGTACATATGTGGTGCATTAATACATAATTACAAAGTCGAACTCTTCAACAATCTCCTCTACTGGGACATTAAAAACAACAGACATGCATATTTCTTCGATAGTAATCGCACCCTATCGCTTGAAATGTTTTCCATCAATACTGGAAAGATAAACAAACACGGATGGAAAAACATCTTCGAACAAATAAGGTCCAACATAATTTATGACTACGAAATATTCAGCTGTCAAGACAATTTGACAAACCCAAATGGCAGAAGTGAAGACCAACTATCTACTACAAATAACACGGTGACTTTAACTGATCCGAATGAATTGAGTGCAACGCAACAAACTTGTGACTTTTTTCGTAAGTAACAGTATGAAGGACTGTGGTTTAAATGACTTTAATTGTAGTCGTCGAAATGATTTTATCTTACCTCGCTTAACGAACATCAACACAAACAAAAACTCTGTATTATATAATATCTATCATCAAAATTTATGTGGACTTAACAACTGTAGCGTTACGTATAGTTCAAATGAACTATACGTAAGCCACGTTAATAAAATTAAAGGTAAATATAAATTAAAACTAAGAAAAGGATATAAATAACAGATTAGGGTCCGGCTTCGTACGACGTGGGCAGCTAGGAAGGTCCGGTTTCGTACGACGTGGGCAGCTATCACACAGCTAGGCAGCTGGACGGGCAGGAAGGCTTGGAAAACCCGAGGTAGGCTGTAGAGTAGGCTGCAGGACGACGTGGGTAGCTATCTCACAGCTAGGCAGCTGGACGGGCAGGAAGGCTTAGAATGCCCGAGGTAGGCTGTAGAGTAGGCTACAGGACGACGTGGGTAGCTATCTCACAGCTAGGCAGCTGGACGGGCAGGAAGGATTGTGGTGGCCGGGCTGTGGCTTCGTATGCCAATCAAAAGAGCCCTTTAAAAATGAAGCGGTGTCCGACTAGGTCAATGAAATTTAGGTTTCACACTCAATATATATTATATTTATTGCACTTCAAAGATTTAAATACATTCACAGGCCGCATTTATTATAGTTTTCAAGAGTTTTTTTAGATACAATCCTATACTTCATAGTATTAAACAGAAAAACGGACTTCCAGCGTTCAGTCCAGATTCAAGACTAAAAAAGTGACACCCGTTTTTCTTCGTTCCGACATGTCTTCTCAATTTTAAATTCAAATATGAATTAAGAAATCATGAACGAATAAAAACGGTTTACAGAGGCGCAGTCTGCCGCTGCCCTTATAATGAAAAATATAATGTACAACGAGCTTAATAAGCTATAGAGAACGGTATCTTATGTCTATGGTTTAAGAAAATAAAATAATGACAATTACATGTCAGGTAAAAATGTCAGTATAAATTAATAAAATAGTTTTGGATGTTAAAACAAATCTTAAGCTTTTCAGGTGTTAAAGAATACATAAAATGGGATACTTGAGTTAATACAATTTCTAAAATTTTAAGGATGAAATTTGAAAAATATATTATAAAACGTAAGTAAACTAAGACATGTGGAATGAACACCACATTTCCCCGAAACCCCAGAAAAATTTTCAAACTTAAGGAAAATTTTGAAGGTTGAAATATTAACCTTGATCTTTCACACAACATCTTTCATGCTTTCGTCAAACACTCTCATTCAATCACACGTAGGGGATATGGTTCACATTCAATGACGCATACTCCACAAGGAAATATTTAATTAGATAACGAAGGCTTATTTATTTTTTATAGGTGTCGTTACCCGCACCTGTTTGAAAACCCGAAGAAAAGAAAATTAAAATATTTAAGAGAGCCCACGCATTTGGCATATTTTTAAAGAGTTACGGGACCGCTCTTTGCACATAAGGCTTTCGGAGTTGTGCACACCGCTCTAAGAGAACTCCTCATCCTTATTAAGATAAGTGATGTCAAGGAAATTAAGAAGTTTAAGAAATTAAGAAGTTTAAGAATAAATACAATTGATGTCAAGGAAATTAAGAAGTTTAAGAAATTAAGAAGTTTAAGAATAAATACAAGTGTGTCAAGGAAATTAAGAAGTTTAAGAATAACACATAAGTTTGTGTTAGAAATTACATCAAATGGTGTAATAATATCTAGGATAACATAGAATATAATTACATAATGATATCTTCATTATGAGAAAATTATACAAAATTAATAATAATGGAAAACAAAATAAGCCGAATGTGTTTGGTTTCTTTGTAAAAATAAATAAACTATCAATATTGCAATTATTAACAAGAAATATACAATATAAACACATAAATGGCAAGTAAAATATTAAATTTTAAAATCTTTTACATGCCATTTTCCTCTCGAACCATTAGGATCCTCCAGAATAAAAACAAGAGGTGAAAGCTTCTCAATTACAGTGCATTTAACATATCTTGGAGCTAATTTTGCACTGAAATATGCGCCAGCATTACTCTGAACGTAATTTTTACGCCAGACTGTATCACCGACATTAAATTCTTTAAAGCTGTGTTTATCATTATAATGAACAGCGTTCTTAATATGAGCAGTGTGTAATGCAATCTGTACTTTATCGAAGATAGCAGATAATAATCCTAAATTAGTGGCATAGATATCGCGAGGAAGAAAAATTACGTTGTCAAGGTTAGTACAATTGGTGTAAACTGAACCACACGGTATAGTTTCACGACCAAATACAAGAAAAGATGGGGAGAATTTTGTTGAAGAGTTTACCGTGCTATTTAGGCCGAATTGGATTTTTTGTAAATATTTATCCCATGACCGATGGTCATTACCAACCAACTGTGCTAAAGCAGTAATAATTGTTCTATTATATCTTTCTGTGGGGTTGACTTGAGGGCAATATCTTGGAGAATAAAAGATAAAAGGAACTTTATATTTGTTCAGAAAACTTTGAAACTCGTTTGATTGAAATTGTGAACCATTATCCATTATTATAGTTTGAGGAATTCCATGTACAAGAAACACGGAATTTTCTAGATGGAAGATAATATTAGAAGTTGTAGCGCGTTTGATAGGAAAAATAAGACAATATTTAGAGAAAGAACAAGTTACCACGAGGATATATTGATTACGTTGTCTCGTCATTGGAAAAGGACCCATCAAATCCAAAGAAATATTTTGAAAAGGTCTTGAGCAAATTTTTGGTTTACCCATAGGACCATATGGAGAATGATTCGAGTGCTTATAAGAAAGGCAAGTTTCACAGGTAGAACAAAATTTTGCCACATCTTTAAACATTCCAGACCAATAGTATCTTAAAGAAAGTTTCTTGTAAGTTTTGAAAATGCCAATATGAGGATTATTATCTGTAACTCCATGACAAGATTTAATAAGGTTTAGTCTTTCGGGAGGAGGTGGAACCTCTTTCCATGCAAAATCTTCGTTAAGGTAATCAGAAGAGTTAGTGAAGCGATATAATTTAGCATTAAGAATCTTATAGTTCGGATAGTCATCAGGGTTTCTTTGACAATTTGTAAAAAGTTTATTAAAGTGTTCCAATTGGGACACAATATCTCTCGATATAGGTTCTACAGTGCCAATAATAGCTGTATCAGGCGTTTTGTGGCGAGAAAGAAGATCTGGAACGACATTATCTTTACCTTTTTTGTGTTTCAGATCAAAATTAAAACAAGATAGACGAAGAGTCCACCGAGCTAATCTTCCAGAAGGATTAGACAAATTTTGGAACCACTTTAATGCCGCATGATCGGTATAAACTGTAAACTTTTTACCATTGTCAAGATAACAACGCCAATGTTCAAGTGCAGTAATAACAGCTAGTGTTTCCCGTTCAGTAGTTGAATAGTTTTGCTCATGCTTATTAAGAGTTTTGCTCATGTATGCGATCACTACTTCTTTATTGTCTTGTTCCTGAATCAACATAGCACCAATTCCAAAATTAGACGCGTCACAATGTACAGAAAATGGAAGGTCAAAGTCAGGGCAAGCTAAAATTGGGGTTGAAATTAAGCATTCTTTTAGTTTAGAAAAGGCTAAATCTGCTTCATCGTTCCAGACGAAGTTCTTAGGAGAATTTTTCCCAGACGAAGTTAGTTTACAAAGGGGTGAAGCGATAGAACTGAAGTTAGGTATGAAGCGACGAAACCAACTACATGTGCCTAAGAATTTCCTTACTTCTTTTTTAGAGGTAGGAGCGGGGTAAGCTAAAATAGCTTCAATTTTATTAGGGTCAGCACGTAGACCTTGGTCGTCAACTACATAACCGAGATATTTTAATTCTTTACGAAAAAATTGACTTTTCTTGAAGTTAATTGTGAGACCTGCGTAAGAAAGTTTTTGAAGAACTTTAAGTAGAAGTGAGATATGCTCTTCAAATGTTTCGCTTATTATTATTATGTCATCTAAGTAGCAAAAGACTTTATTATCAAAATCTGGTGTAAATAAGCTATCCATGAGTCTTTGTTGAGTCGCGGGAGCATTGGTTAAGCCAAATGGCATAACTTTAAAGCGATACATGCCTTTTCCAGGGACATAAAAAGCAGTTTTATCTTTATCGTCCTTATTTAATGGAATTTCCCAAAAAGCTTTAGCAATGTCTATGCTAGACAGATATTTAGCGTTTTTAAGATTATCTAGAATTTCAGAAACAAAAGGAAGACTATAAGCGTCTTTCCGAGTGATTGAATTCAATTTTCTACTATCAACACAGAAACGCCATTCTCCGTTCTTTTTCGGAGTGATAAGCACTGGAGATAACCAAGGGCTCTCACATTTTTCAATTACATTGGTGTTCTCACCTAATTCACACTTAGGTCGTTAAAAAGAATATTATAGTTTTGGATGAATCAACAAATCTTATAATTTTCAGGTTTAAACCAATGTATGCTTTACATTGGTTTAAACCTGAAAAAAAGAAAATATCTTAATTTTCTTTTCTTCGGGTTTTCAAACAGGTGCGGGTAACGACACCTATAAAAAATAAATAAGCCTTCGTTATCTAATTAAATATTTCCTTGTGGAGTATGCGTCATTGAATGTGAACCATATCCCCTACGTGTGATTGTTTACAGAGGCGCAGTCTGCCGCTGCCCTTATAATGAAAAATATAATGTACAACGAGCTTAATAAGCTATAGAGAACGGTATCTTATGTCTATGGTTTAAGAAAATAAAATAATGACAATTACATGTCAGGTAAAAATGTCAGTATAAATTAATAAAATAGTTTTGGATGTTAAAACAAATCTTAAGCTTTTCAGGTGTTAAAGAATACACACACGTCCTGCAGCCTACTCTACAGCCTACCTCGGGTTTTCCAAGCCTTCCTGCCCGTCCAGAAAAAAAATAACGACGTGGGTAGCTATCTCACAGCTAGGCAGCTGGACGGGCAGGAAGGCTTAGAATGCCCGAGGTAGGCTGTAGAGTAGGCTACAGGACGACGTGGGTAGCTATCTCACAGCTAGGCAGCTGGACGGGCAGGAAGGATTGTGGTGGCCGGGCTGTGGCTTCGTATGCCAATCAAAAGAGCCCTTTAAAAATGAAGCGGTGTCCGACTAGGTCAATGAAATTTAGGTTTCACACTCAATATATATTATATTTATTGCACTTCAAAGATTTAAATACATTCACAGGCCGCATTTATTATAGTTTTCAAGAGTTTTTTTAGATACAATCCTATACTTCATAGTATTAAACAGAAAAACGGACTTCCAGCGTTCAGTCCAGATTCAAGACTAAAAAAGTGACACCCGTTTTTCTTCGTTCCGACATGTCTTCTCAATTTTAAATTCAAATATGAATTAAGAAATCATGAACGAATAAAAACGGTTTACAGAGGCGCAGTCTGCCGCTGCCCTTATAATGAAAAATATAATGTACAACGAGCTTAATAAGCTATAGAGAACGGTATCTTATGTCTATGGTTTAAGAAAATAAAATAATGACAATTACATGTCAGGTAAAAATGTCAGTATAAATTAATAAAATAGTTTTGGATGTTAAAACAAATCTTAAGCTTTTCAGGTGTTAAAGAATACATAAAATGGGATACTTGAGTTAATACAATTTCTAAAATTATAAGGATGAAATTTGAAAAATATATTATAAAACGTAAGTAAACTAAGACATGTGGAATGAACACCACACAACAAGAAGGATGACCTTGAAATTTACTTGAATGACTTAAAATCAAAAGTAAATTGTATTTGTATAAGTGAACACTTTTTAAATGAAATCCAAATATCACAATTACAGATGACTAGTTATAAACTTGGTTCCTACAACACAAGAGTAAACAAAAAAAGAGGTGGTACTTTGGTGCTAATAAGCGATGACAGACAAATAGAGGACATAGAAATTTGTAAAAAGCTCTATAAACAAGATTATTTTGAAGTATGTGGACTAAAAGATTTAGAATTTAATATTAATATTGTCTGTTGCTATAGAACTCCTGTGAATAATAATTTTGATAGTTTTCTTGAAAGGCTGGAACAACTGTTGAAGCATTTCTTCAATAAACAGTGTTTGATTTGTGGCGACTTCAATATTAATATGATGAAAGATGACAAATACCGAAAATCATTTTTATCATTGCTCACATGCTACAATTTTAGATGTTTGTTTGACACTACAACAATCGTACGTAATGGCACAGAGTCATGTATTGACAATATATTGACAAATCTAATAGATACTAATATTAACGATATCCATATTGACCACAACGGATTATCAGATGGACATGCCGGTCTTTTTTGCACAATAAATGTAAAAAAAGTAACAGAAGAAAAAAAACGAAGTAATTTTAAGTATATTAAAAAAAGAATATATAATAAAAAAAATAAGGTAGAATTTAGGAAAAAGTTGGCAGAGATAGATTGGAATCTCGGCATAAATACATTTATAAAAAAATTTAATGAAGTACATGATAATTCTTTTAAAAAAAAGGAAATTTTAATTGATCTCAATAAGTCTGGTAAAAGTTATTGGTTTAGCAAAGGAGTTAAAGTATCCAGCAAAGTCAAGCGCATTTTGTGCCTTATTGATAAAAAGAGATGTGATAAATCAATTTTAAAATATCGCGAAAACTACTTAAGGATATTTAGAAGGGTAGTAAGATGTGCAAAAAAGCTCGACACTAGGAAAAAGATTGATCAGGCACCTCAATCTAGTAAAGCCATGTGGAAAATAGTGAATAGTAGACGTAATTCTAATAAAAAACAAAGCACTGATATTGTAATACTTAAACAAGATAATAAGATATATGACAGCCCTGTAGACGTAGCCAACATTTTATCTGACCAATTTGACAACAAAATTACATTAAAGTCTTCTGATCATAGCTTAGCTAACAAATATTTGACCGACAATATGGCTAGAGTAGACGATGACATGTTGTTTGATCAAGTAACCCCGGTAGAAATCTTCAAAATGGTTAATAATATGTGCAATAAAAATTCTCACGGTCAAGACGAAATACCCATAAGTATCATCAAGGATAACATTGACATATTAGCTGAGCCAATAGCTGACTTTTTAAACAAATGTATTGAGCAATGTGTTTTCCCTGAGCAATATAAAATTGCTCGTGTTTTGCCCATATTCAAAAAAGGCTCCAAATTAGATGCGAAAAACTATAGACCCATTTCCCTATTACCGGTATTCTCTAAAATATTTGAAAAGGTAATGAAAGATAGGCTTGTCAAACATTTGATTAAACACAATATCATTAGCTATCAACAGTTCGGGTATCAAAGAAGCATAGGAACCATTGATGCAATAGACTCACTAGTGGATGATGTGGTTAGCAAACTGAATAATAAAGAAAAAGTGGCAGGACTATTCTTAGATCTTAGCTCTGCCTTCGATACTGTTGAACATAAAATCCTTTTAGACAAACTAGAACACTATGGGATAAGAGATAACGTCTTAAAGCTTTTCAGTTCTTATTTACAGAATAGATCACAGTATGTCGAAATTAAGTCAGTTGAAAGCGGACATGAAAAAATTAACAAATCTAAGCTTGTTAGAGTACAAAAGGGAGTTCCACAGGGCTCAGTCTTGGGTCCAATATTTTTTATAATATTTCTTAACGACTTAGCTAAATATATGTATAAGATAGTACCAGACATCAAAATGGTTATTTTTGCTGATGACACAAGTGCTGTTATGAACGATATCTCTATAAGGGACTTAGAAAACAAAGTGAATCATGCACTGTCTGCTTTTGAACATTGGTTTTCCACTAACAATTTAAAACTCAATGTGGAGAAAACTAAATGTATGCTATTCAAATCAACTGTGAGGAATAATGATAGTATTGAAATAGCTTCATTGGGGAATAAAGTGGAAATTGTGAAAAATTTAAAATTTTTAGGAATACAAATTGATGAGCTCTTGTGCTGGAAACAAGAACTGGAAGCAATCACAAATACTCTGAGCAGTGCATGCTATGCCTTAAGAAGTTTAAGGGACGAACTAACCATTGCTCAGTTACGAAATGTTTATTTTGCCTTAGTTGAGTCCAAGCTGAGGTACAGTATTAAACTATGGGGGAACAGTTATAAATACAATATAAATGCAGCCTTTGTTATGCAAAAAAGGGCCCTCAGAACTATTCTTCGCATAGAGCAAACTGAATCTTGTAGAGAGCATTTTGTGAAATTAAAGATTTTACCTGTACCTTGTCTTTATATTTTGGTCCTACTAAGTAGTTTTCTAAAAAACCTAGAGAAATACGAGACAAAGGAAGAAAGGGTAACTAGGGTGGAAACGCGCAGGAAAGATTTGCCTAATTTTCTGCAGCCAAAATTAAATGTTGTCAAACATAGCTCTAAAGTACAGTCTGTACAAATTTTCAATAAATTGCCATTAGAATTAAAAATGATTAATAATCCAAGAATATTTAAATTCAAATTAAACTCATTCCTATTGACGAAGTGCTACTATAGTATAGAAGAGTTTTTTAGGGACAAAAATAATGCCACAGTGTAACTTGTTTATCGTTTAAGTCTCATTCTTGACATGTTATTATTATTTTTCTTGATTTTTTTTTTGATTGAGTTGTATTCTTATTTTATTTTTGACTTTTTATCCATATTATTTGTAAATTTTATTGATTATTATTATTATTCCGTGTATTAATAACTTGTAATTAATTGTAACTTTTATTGATTATTATTATTGTATTAATCCTGTATTCGACACAAATGTATTTTTGTTCAGAATAAAATAAATAAAATAAATATGACAATTATTTTAGAAGTTATTAGAAAACAGATGAACATACAAATATACATACATACCCGTCAAACACATTCCTACATTTGAGGTATAAATCAGAAAATAAAAAAAAAAAGTTATTTAAAAAAATCAAAAAACCTGACTGCTTAAGATGCGAACTAAAATGACGTTAACAAGAAGATATTTTTTTTATTTTTTTATTTATAATTTTTTTGTTAACATATTTTTTATCGATTTTTTTTCGGTCATTCAAACTTATAAGTGATATATATTTTAGAAATCACCTCCTAAAACCCTTTATTTTGATACCCTACAAGAGGGTTTTGGAAGAAAAAAAAATGGGCCCCACAGTGACACTCGCAAACTTAAGACGAATCGATTGATGTAAGAATCATCAAAATTGGCCAACGTGTTTGTTCTCTAGAACGCCACATAGAAACAAACAGACATAGATACATAGACATATAAACACATTAACCTCTTAAGGCAGTCGGATAAAAACAGAGCAGAAAATAACCAATCATTTAAATAATCTTATCTGCCAACCTGCGCCCTACAAGCAATATGTTTCTAAAATAAAAGAGACTCAGGATGAAAGCAGTACGACAATATATGTACAATATACGTGGTTTTGTACACCAAACTTATCCTGATTAGTCTATATAAATGTGCGTATTATGTGTGTGTGTGTATGTGTGTTTATATGGCAGTCCTTTATAAATTATGCTTCCAAGACTGTTCTAATTGGTTTGGAACAAGCGCAATGTGCAGTTCATAAGGTAATGCATTGCAAAATATTTAGAAACCCCACCCAATTGTTGTACTCAGAACTATCAATCCTTATAGTAAGGCAGCTATTAACTAAAACCACATTTTTAATTCACCATAAAAACATACCTGACTTCGCGACAAGAAGAATTTCTTATTGCCGCGAATTCAGGTCAGCATGGCAAGGAGAAAACAATATTTTAAACCATGCCAAAAAAAAACCGGCCAAGTGCGAGTCGGACTCGCGCACGAAGGGTTCCGTACCATTATCGCAAAAAACGGCATAAAAATCACGTTTGTTGTATGGGAGCCCCATTTAAATATTTATTTTATTCTGTTTTTAGTATTTGTTGTTTTGTCTAACTATCACGGTTCATGAGACAGACAGACAGACAGACAGACAGACAGACAGACAGACAGACAGACAGACAGACAGACAGACAGACAGACAGACAGACAGACAGACAGACAGACAGACAGACAGACAGACAGACAGACAGACAGACAGACAGACAGACAGACAGACAGACAGACAGACAGACAGACAGACAGACAGACAGACAGACAGACAGACAGACAGACAGACAGACAGACAGACAGACAGACAGACAGACAGACAGACAGACAGACAGACAGACAGACAGACAGACAGACAGACAGACAGACAGACAGACAGACAGACAGACAGACAGACAGACAGACAGACAGACAGACAGACAGACAGACAGACAGACAGACAGACAGACAGACAGACAGACAGACAGACAGACAGACAGACAGACAGACAGACAGACAGACAGACAGACAGACAGACAGACAGACAGACAGACAGACAGACAGACAGACAGACAGACAGACAGACAGACAGACAGACAGACAGACAGACAGACAGACAGACAGACAGACAGACAGACAGACAGACAGACAGACAGACAGACAGACAGACAGACAGACAGACAGACAGACAGACAGACAGACAGACAGACAGACAGACAGACAGACAGACAGACAGACAGACAGACAGACAGACAGACAGACAGACAGACAGACAGACAGACAGACAGACAGACAGACAGACAGACAGACAGACAGACAGACAGACAGACAGACAGACAGACAGACAGACAGACAGACAGACAGACAGACAGACAGACAGACAGACAGACAGACAGACAGACAGACAGACAGACAGACAGACAGACAGACAGACAGACAGACAGACAGACAGACAGACAGACAGACAGACAGACAGACAGACAGACAGACAGACAGACAGACAGACAGACAGACAGACAGACAGACAGACAGACAGACAGACAGACAGACAGACAGACAGACAGACAGACAGACAGACAGACAGACAGACAGACAGACAGACAGACAGACAGACAGACAGACAGACAGACAGACAGACAGACAGACAGACAGACAGACAGACAGACAGACAGACAGACAGACAGACAGACAGACAGACAGACAGACAGACAGACAGACAGACAGACAGACAGACAGACAGACAGACAGACAGACAGACAGACAGACAGACAGACAGACAGACAGACAGACAGACAGACAGACAGACAGACAGACAGACAGACAGACAGACAGACAGACAGACAGACAGACAGACAGACAGACAGACAGACAGACAGACAGACAGACAGACAGACAGACAGACAGACAGACAGACAGACAGACAGACAGACAGACAGACAGACAGACAGACAGACAGACAGACAGACAGACAGACAGACAGACAGACAGACAGACAGACAGACAGACAGACAGACAGACAGACAGACAGACAGACAGACAGACAGACAGACAGACAGACAGACAGACAGACAGACAGACAGACAGACAGACAGACAGACAGACAGACAGACAGACAGACAGACAGACAGACAGACAGACAGACAGACAGACAGACAGACAGACAGACAGACAGACAGACAGACAGACAGACAGACAGACAGACAGACAGACAGACAGACAGACAGACAGACAGACAGACAGACAGACAGACAGACAGACAGACAGACAGACAGACAGACAGACAGACAGACAGACAGACAGACAGACAGACAGACAGACAGACAGACAGACAGACAGACAGACAGACAGACAGACAGACAGACAGACAGACAGACAGACAGACAGACAGACAGACAGACAGACAGACAGACAGACAGACAGACAGACAGACAGACAGACAGACAGACAGACAGACAGACAGACAGACAGACAGACAGACAGACAGACAGACAGACAGACAGACAGACAGACAGACAGACAGACAGACAGACAGACAGACAGACAGACAGACAGACAGACAGACAGACAGACAGACAGACAGACAGACAGACAGACAGACAGACAGACAGACAGACAGACAGACAGACAGACAGACAGACAGACAGACAGACAGACAGACAGACAGACAGACAGACAGACAGACAGACAGACAGACAGACAGACAGACAGACAGACAGACAGACAGACAGACAGACAGACAGACAGACAGACAGACAGACAGACAGACAGACAGACAGACAGACAGACAGACAGACAGACAGACAGACAGACAGACAGACAGACAGACAGACAGACAGACAGACAGACAGACAGACAGACAGACAGACAGACAGACAGACAGACAGACAGACCTGTCAACTAGTCGTTGTAGGTTGGACATAATTCGTGAGATGGCGCTATTATATAAGACCAGGTTTCGGGCGGTGGCTATCCACCGCCCGAAATACGTTTTTCGTTGCACGTTTCAAATAAATTGTTTGCTTTTTATTTATAAAATTAAGAATATTAACAGTCATCGTTATTAATGATTAGAATTGTCAATTAACATAAACGTGATAATCCTGCCATCTTTGAGATACCGTTAGAACTATTTCCATGTCTAAGTTGGTTGTTTGAGTTCGGCGCCATTTATTGGCCTTTTGTGGAATCAAGCTATTGATTCAACAAAAATCAAATCAATCGAATCGATGACTTGATACAACAAAAGGCCAATAGATGGTGCTTAACCCAAAAATCAACTTAAATTTTGAAATTTTTAGATCAGTATCTCAGCGACGGCAAGATTATCAAGTTTATGTTAATTTACAATTAAAATTATTAATTACGTGTGTCGGGTTTTCTGCATTTGTTTTTTTGTATTTTGACACTGACTTACGAAATTAAATTTATTTTTGTATTACAGGTCTAGCGCCTAACTGTGTCAGTTCCTGAGGTATGGGAGCGGTACAGGAGGGGTGACAAGTAACGTGACATGACGTGTCCGAACTGTCTCGCTATACACGTGATACATTTTAATGCAGATATCTCTTACGATATGCTTATGATATTTACGAGCGTGTACCTAAGTCAAATTGATTAATATTTCGGCGTGTGACAATAAAAACAATAAAACGAAATCGTCAATTTCAATTTTCTTTTTCTCCTCTGTTTAGGCCTTTTTACCCGACTGCCGAAGGAGGGTATTGTGTTTATCAGTCTATGTATGTATGTAAGTATGTATGTATGTTTGTTCCTATGTGGCGTTCCAGAGACCAAACGCGTTGGCCGATTTTGATGATTCATACGTCAATAGATTCGTCTTAACCCTGCGAGTGTCATTGGCTACATTAAAATTAGAAAATAGAAAAATGGCGGATTTTGGGCGCCATATTGTGGGGGACAAAAATTTTTTTTACTTCTAAACCCATCGTGTGGGGTATCAAAATAAATGGTTTTAAGAGATGATTTCAAAAATATATATACCGAAATCTAAAAAAAAGATAACTAAAAAGTTATAAATAAAAATCAAAAGACCCGACTGTTTAAAAGGCGTACTAAAAAGACATAAACAAGTAGAAAATCATGCTGTGCAGTCAGAGGATACATCTGGTTTTGGTCAGCCAGTTCTCGAATATGTATCCTCCGACGGCACAGCATGATTTTCTTCTTGTTTACGTCTTTTTAGTACGCCTTTTAAGCAGTCGGGTCTATTGATTTTTAAATTTACTTTTTGGTGAAGAAAACTTTACATTATATTCCATACTTTTTCCCTCATTGACTATCCGTATTACGCTTCTTTCCGAAAACCCTGTAGCCATGGCAACTGTTTTATGTAAGTTAATGTCATCTTTAAACTCAGCAGAATTGGGATCGAATTTTTTTGTTTTAAAATATTCGTACACTTTATAAACAACTTGTTTAGTTTGAGACCTTATTGGAGGACTCATATTTGGTTGCGAATACCGTGTGCGTTTTACTTGAAGCGACCTGTCCAATTAACACGTGTTGACGACAGCAAGTCTGACGCGCAACCTCTGTGCGCCCAACTGAAGTTACGCGTCGTTTGACGTTCTGTAAACATTCCCCTCCCGTACCGCTCCCATACCTCAGGAACTGACACAGTTAGGCGCTAGACCTGTAGTAGTTTTTGTGGTAGTGTTTTTAAGCATTCGATTACAGTAATTGGCGTGCCTTAAAACCTCTGATGTCGACTGTTTCACCGCAACCCCATAATTAGGATTATTTTCGAAGATTGGCCTCTTGTTACTGTTATTTTCCTGGGCCATAAGTACTGTCTCTTACTCTTAAATGACAGCAGGAACTTGAAGAAAAATGACGCTCATTAGTTCTACTCGAGCATTTGTAATCAACTGTTGAGTAGAAATAGACAATAAAAAGTGGATGTCACTTTTTTGAGTCTATAAAGCACTGTGCACGGGCCATGTATTTAATTCAAGATTAATGGAAAATTCAAACTAAACAATCGTCTGTATTGACATACTTTCTATATTTTAAATGCCCAAATTGCAACATAACAAGAATACTTTATTCGTTTAAAGCTTTCAAACGAGTTATCGGCTGATTGGGGCTGAATGATCGTGAATCAATTAGCGTCACGAGGACATTTATATTTACATTTTATAGTAATATGCAAACTCATTAATCACCTAATATCGATCCTAAATGATTTAACAATACGTAATCTATGACATGCACATTGTGGGCTCAGTGGTGGTTGGGAAGATTAAATCAATATTTGCAAAGACGTAGTTTAAAAACATTACCCTCCTTCGGCAGTCGGGTAAAAAAACTGTAATTTCATGCCGATCTTCAGTGTAACTAGTTCAGTGCTACGGCGTAACACACAGTATTATTTTAAACCGTTTACGTAGCGCACGCAAAGGAAGCTCTCAAAAAGGAATAATTAAGCCTGTTTTCGCAGCATTTTTCGTTTATGCTCCGCTCAAATGGCCGTAGCGTGATGTTATATAGCTTATAACCTCCCTCGATATTCACTCTGACAAGACACAAGACAATTAATATGGCCTTATTTGAATTTGTGTACAATGTCGGTAATTGTAGACCTGTCTGTGGTATATTTTTCGATATGACCTAGGCATTTGCTTAAGTGCAAAAACAAGCTTACGTGACTCTGTTAACAAAACATGAAGCCTATGGTATTAGAGGCAATGTTCATAATTTAATTGAATTTTACTTGAAAAATAGAATACAAATAACTGAAATTAACCAAATTAATACAGCAAATAAGAAGGAAGAGGTAGTGCGATTTTTAGAGCGTCAAGTTAAGTTTGGAGTACCACAGGGGAGTGAACTGGGTCCTTTTATATTTATATTGTACATTAATGAGTTAACTGAATGCATTGAGCTACCAGTCACACTGTTTGCGGATGATAGTACCGTTACAATACCTTGTTAAAGTGAAGACAGCTATGAAAGTGACATGAATAAATCTTTAAAATTAATTGTGAACTGGTTAGACGAAAATAATTTAAAAATGAACTGAAACCGAAAGAGAAACAGCTTTAAGGCTCCAAAAAGATGCATACGTTCGATGTTTAAGCTTAAAACTACCGATAGGTGCATGCCATACTTTAAACAGTGTAAAGTGTCAGTACACTACCATGTTTGTACATACTAGAAGTAGTTTGTTAAGTTGAACCCAAATCGTTATAAACGTCTTGCCGATGTAGTTTCACGTAATAGATGCGGCAATACCCTACTGTGTCATCAGTCCGCTAAGACAGCACTAATGCGCAAAAGTGTTTACTGCATGGCTCCGGTCATATATGATAAAATACAAAAAAGTTGGAAAGAATCGCCACTATTGTTGTTTAAAAAAAATCTTCGAAACTTTTTGACAGTCAAAGCATATTATAGCATAACAGAATAGTAACGTGAAAAAAATTTAAACTTGTTGTTAATAATGTTTTAAAATAAGAATCATGCTTGGTTTTTGTTTTGTCTGTTTAAAGTTTATAATTTTGTAATTTTTGCACGCCTATTGGTAAAATATGGCTGGACCTATTCTCAATATCACCATTGTACTATACCCATATTTGTAAAATAACATTTTTAAGTCAAAGTCAAATATATTTATTTCAACTAGGCCAATAAGCGGCACTTTTGAACGTCAAACATTAAATCTAAATTAAAAATGTACAAGTAATAAAAATTGACTTTTTTCTTTATCTTTATCTTCAAGCGGATGGGTTTCGCTTTCGATCTTTTACGCCAGTACCGCTGTAGGCAAGAACAAGTATATATCTCAGTGGTAAGTAAGTTCGTTTTTGACACTACCGTTAAAGAAGTATAGAATTATATGCGGCCCTGAAAAGGGCCTTTTTTTGGAAGTGCGTGCTACAGGTTGTAACGCGCTTAACTTATAACAGTTCTTGTAATCGCCTTCTTCGACAATCTCTTGCTTGACGCGTTTCTCATGTCTCAACTGGTCGGTGGTGGTGACGTTGCCTCCGATGGCGGGAGCTCGTCATCTTGTGCATCGTCCTTGCTGTCCTCGACTGCAACAGTACGTACTCCCGCTGAGAGAAACCGAACTTGATCACGTCCTTCTCAAATAGCTCGACATACCGTCGAGGCTCGAGCTTTTTACTGTTTACGAAAGTACCGTTCGCCGATTCTAGATCAATAACGTAAGGCCGCACTCTGCGTCCCTGCGTTCCGTCAGGTTTGGTGAAGGGCATCGTTCGGTACTGCAGTGCCGCATGCTGCTTGCTAATAGACGGGTGTTCCAGCGTAATGTCCACAACGTTCTTGTTACGACCCATTAGGAACGCTGACTGACGGTGAATGTATATAATAGGAAGCGCTTTGTCGCGTTTGAAGGGATACAATCTCCATCTTCTTTTAGGGAGCTTAGCGTCATCAGGTTCAGTATACTTAATCACAACACCGTTGACCGTATTGGCGTCAGCCGTCAGTTTACCAGACAGACCGAAATTCGGCTTTTCTTTTCCAGCAGGATCCTTGCCACCCTTTGTCTTGACTAGAGGTCGCTCTTGGTTCACATGGCGCACGTCCAGTCTGCCACAACGCTCCCTTCGTTTGTCACCGCGCCCGCCCCTGTACCGCTCTTCTGTACCTGATGACTTCTTTGGACGACGATTCCGCTCTTCTTGACATATCGATATTGGCCGCTCTCTATGGTGTGGCTTCTCCCGATGAGCTTCGCAGGATCTTTCAGAAGCGAAGGCCTGTTCATGATACCTCTCCTTCCTGTCGGGAAACTGTCTCTCGCGCAAGCGGTAGTTGTTGGCAGACGAAGGACCCGAGACACTTCCTGCCACGCGATCTGAACGCCTCTTTTTCTTACCTTGCTTCTTCTTCTTTTGCTTCCGTATCTGCGACCGCTTTTGCTCGTCAGAATCGCTATCCGAATCTGAAGAATCAGTACGTTTCCTTTTTTTTGTATTGTAGCGGTGTTCAGATAGTGAGGAGTGGCCACCATCGATGCCAGAAGAACTAGCGTTAGCATTGGCGTCAGATTCA
Organism: Anorthoa munda; assembly: GCA_945859665.1. Lineage (NCBI taxonomy): Eukaryota > Metazoa > Arthropoda > Insecta > Lepidoptera > Noctuidae > Anorthoa > Anorthoa munda. Next base: position 14,186,039 of record OX243915.1, on the reverse strand, counting down.
TAGGAATCGTCAGAAGATTTGTGAAGGTGCCTTTTAGAATTCATTTTTATGATATTGAAGATATCTTACAATAAAGCCTCAAATAAAACCACTACCTATTCCACAAAATACCACGCACTGACGCACAAAAGTTCGCAAGTCCCAATTTCTTTTTTAGTTCTATGAAATATACAATTTGTGTGTTAAAAACGGTTCGTTACAGAAGAAAAGAAGCACCTTTCACTTTCACAAAACGTCTAACACTAGCACTTTTAGAGGGCTTAATATGCCAACGATTCGGCACGCGTACTCGGATTCGACAATTTCGTAAATAATCGCAAGGCGCAAAACCAACGAACTGCTAAGACGCTTAAGCGGCGACTGAAACCGACGGCGCACCGCACACCCCACGAATATAACAACCAGGAGATTAGAGAAGTAGTGGTAATATTGCACTTGATATTTTGTCTCTTTCCATTGTATAGCACTATCTCACTCTCTCATAGTACAATATAAACCAGTCATTAGTAAATGGTTCTCAAAAGGGCTAAGTACAGGTTGTCAGATTACCAAATTGTATATTTGTTTTAATATGTTTGTATATTGGTATTGTCATGTGTTACTCACAATAGTTATAAGTTGCTTCAACTAAAGAAAAATGGACCTTGTTGTTTGAATGATTATAATAAATTAATGACTGTGACTTAGCCCTATCTCACTCTCTCACAATGGTAAGAGAGTGGGACAGGGTTATGTTAAAACAATGTTTTTTAAGTACTGTCGCTAAGTAACCAATAAGCACTTACTAAACGCACTGTATCATCGTAATTTTTTGATTACGTGGAAAAAGAAAAATTACGTGTCCATTATGTATAGATAATCTGACTGACGGACTAAATAGATTTTTCTTGACATCATCCCTATTGAGAGTTTTTACTTGGAAGTCGGTTGTATTCTGCATTTCATAACCGAACCGAATCAATACAAAAATGTGACTTAAATAAATATACACACATGCTTTCAGTATTTCAAAATCTGCGTTTATTTGCCCTTTTCGCTTATTGCATGTTCAAAGTCAATCGTACTTAAGGAGTAAACTCCAGTAGTAAGTAGGTCACATATTATAGTATAGTATTTGATATCATGTATGTCATATTGTGTCCAATGTATTACAATTTTCTATTCACCTGCCTCTAAGAACTCGGCTTCCTTTAAAAAATACCAAAAGATACATAATAATAGCACAATAGCAGCAGGTAGCAGTACACCGCATACAACCACCTTTTTCAAATGTTTACATCTGTTAGGCATACATAGGTCATCCATTTATTGTCTAATGCAAATGTGTATCAGCGATAAGTCCTCCATTGTGCACATTGCCATTGTTCCTGAAATACTTAGAAAGGGTACAATGGCAGTCGTAAATTAAATTATTTGTAAAGTTCTTTCACTGATAATAAACTACAAAGTTAGTGTTTTCGACAAGTTATTTAAATTTGAGATGTAAGTGTTTGTACTGCAGAATAGTAATAATAATACCAATCTGTCCCTGTAACTGCAAGGGAAAGGCCTCTTCAGATATTACAATTGTAATTGGTATAACAATAATTTAAATCAATGGATATTTTTTAGGGTTCCGTAACCAAAGGGTAAAAACGGGACCCTATTACTAAGACTCCACGATCCATCTCTCTGTATATCTGTCTGTCACCAGGCTATATCTCATGAACCGAGACAAACAGTTGAATTTTTCACAGATGATGTATTTTTGTTGCCGCTATATTAATAAATACTAAAAACAGAATAAAATAAATATCTAAGCGGGGCTCCCATACAACAAACATGATATTTTCGCCGTTTTGTGCAATAATAGTAGGGAACCCTTCGTGCACGGCCAGTTTTTATTAATTCAACTACACCGCCTACTTTTGGATTGTCAAACAAAAGATGAATCTAGTGGCACATTCGCAAGCGTCAGTAGGATCTCTATGGAGAAGAATGTGCAAGAAACTCAAAGGAAACTCTTTTCCATCAGATTTAATTATAAGTATTTGGTTACATCATTGTTGTTGGAAAAATACATATATGTGAGAATCATGTAAAAAGACGTGCATGTTTTCCTTCTCCTTTATTTTCAGTAACGTTGCCTGAAAAGTCCGTAAAAATCAAAGAGGGGCAAAAACAAAATGGGCTGTCAAAGGGACCAAAGATCAGCTAAATTCTCGTGAAGATAAATATTGATAGATAGTAAATATGTTTCTTACTCTAAATCAATTTTAATGGATATTCAGACAACATTACTACTAGCAAAATAAACATAATTCCGGTGAAAATACTGAACTTGGAATAAAATTTTACAGATTGGCCTTCAATTACGATATACTTTCCTATTATTGTTTCTCACATTTCAATATGTTCGAAACTGTTTCATTCCTTTACTACTGTGGATGAATACCACTGCAATGAGGTATATTTCAGTACTGTTTCTCTAATTCGGTATTTTAAGTAACCAAAATATATAAAATTGCATATCATACCAGAAAATACGTCATTTTGAAAGTTAAATGGCTCTCTTGCGCATAAAAACATAATTTTTCTATTAACCAATAGTTGACTAACCAGTCAACGCACAGATTAAGTACCTACAGTCTATTTTCCATATTTGAAAAGCCATAAAAACCACATATCACTACGGATAAAGCTATTCCAACCGCCATACATCCACAAACTTTCTTATAAAAGATAAAATCGTCATTTGGTTCCATTAAAAACATAATCCACTGAATCTCAAGGATCGTAAGTTTTATACATCTAGTTGTAAAAGTAGTTTAAGAAAAAGCGAAACTCAATTAAAGTATAATTTAGGCCTAGTGTGCGGTGGTGGCCCATTGGTATCGGCCGCAACTTACAAGTTGTATGTCGTGGGTTCGAACCCAGTCAGGCGCTTTACTTTGTGTAAATTATTTCATCACCACTGCTCTCAAAACTGGTGAAGGAAAACATCGTGAGGAAACCGGCATGTCCTAGAACCAAAAATTCGAAGACATGTGACATCCACTAATCCGCACTGGGCCCGCGTGGTGGATAACGCCCATCCCCTCTCACAGAGAGGAGGCCTGTGTCCCAGCAGTGGGAACATTAATAGGCTGATGATGTGTGATGTGATGTGTGATAGCTTAAATTGGGTCAGGGTACGTTAAAGAAAACTAAGTGCATAAAAGCCTTACCGAATTTCAAAAGTATTGATTGAGACACCAATTTTGATATGTACGGATAAATAAAATAAATCAATAAAATTAGGAGATTTTTTATTAAAATTTCTGGCTTTGGTCTGTAATCCGGTCTCTAGTTATTGCCCACAAAAAAGTTAATGTCTCTATTTGCCCAAACTTACTTAAAATCTTCGCTGGTTGGAGTAGTAATCTAGAATAAGAAAAGGGCTGGATATAACACATTTATGTAAATAACGATTTTTTATTATTATATCAGATTCTAGGAAAGTGGAAAAGCAAGTGGGATATCAAGCTGTTAAATACAAATTAATACTTTTCTAAAGAAACACATAAATTCACGTAAGTAATATCATTGACTTCCTAATGCCTACTTTCGTAAAATTATGTAAACTAAAAAACAAAATTAAAACTTTCTAATAAATCCAATTTTAGAGGAACTAAATTAAACTTTATTAAAATGGAAGTAATTGCTTTACAAATGCAATATTGTGTTTTTAATAATTGTTACTAGAAGAAAAAGTGTAACTATTTGGACAACCACGACTGCCTTTCAAAATAAAATTTAATAAAAATCATAGTAAACAAAGTTTTATTAAAAAAAAAACATTATTGAATGGTACGTATAGTGTAGTAAGTAAATTAATATCCATCATAATTATTATGCCCTTAAAAACGACTCAAAGTATCATGTCCTTAAATTTTATTGCAAAAATCTGATCAGTTTATTTTCTTTTAATTTTGGTCCTCAGATAAATAATATATTTTCGTTATTTCTAATCGTTTTGTCTTTAAAGGTGCTATTGTTTTTGGGATTGCCTGCAGCCGCTGGCTACTTAGTTTTTCTCAAAACAGTCGGTATAGATAACCAGCTCGGTAGATAACAATGGACCAAATACTATCTTACTATATTGTGTAAAGAACAATTACATGTTAAGCTTATTCGCAGTGTTGTTTCATTTCAGTTGTACTAGGTTTCTAGTCGCCAGGCTCAATAGACACCAAACTCTTTTGTTCAAGGGCTTGAGATTTGGAGTATTGTTTTATTTAAATTAGTAAACCACCTACACATGTGCCAAATGTTCACAATAGGCTTGAAACCCTATTGTTTATTTAAGCGCATAACACATACAAACATTAAACTGATAACGATTCCATGTTTTGGCCCTATTGTTTCGTTTTAACTAATAATACTTTGTAACCGTAAATAATAATTATTCACTTTATTTTTATTTATTTATGGTCAAGGCTTCTTCTGGGTAAACTCACTCCATCGTCGACTCTGTCTCTGTCACCTCTGACCTAGACTAGTGTCAAGAGCAAACCCATCACAAATAAAAAAAAAAAAAAAAAAACTACAAAACTGTTTAGCGATACTGATTGCTTTCTAACTAAAAACCTTTTCTTATCACTTTAGGTACTTTCGTAATGAACACACAGTTTGGCAATAAAACATACCTGTGAATCTTTTGATATCTGGTGTAATAAATTGGCTAAGGTGTAAAAAAAGGTAAGGTAAGGTGTAAGGTGTAGGTGTAAGGTGTGTGTGTGTGGTCTGGTGTAATATTGTGATTGACTAATTATATTGTTATTATGTGAAGTCATGATTTACCTTCTTGTCCTGTTAAACTTGTCATTCTGATCTTTAAAAACTATTTGTGAATCATCTGTCGTGTGAAAGTGTAGTTAAACTGACCGGGCTTATTAGTATAGTAAAACTTCATGAATCACATATTGTATTGAATGTGAATAGATCATTTGAATATGAAATTATAATATAAATTGTAGGTATGTTTAATGTAGGTGTGATTTTAATTTTAATGCTACTGATATTATATTGAGAGAGCAGTGGTGGCCCAGTGGTATCGGCCGCGACTTACAAGTTGTAGGGTGTGGGTTCGAGCCCAGGCAGGCGCTTTACTTTGCGTAAATTATTTCATCACCACTGCTCTCAAAACGGTGAAGGAAAACATCGTGAGGAAACCGGCATGTCCTTGAGCCAAAAACTCGAAGACATGTGACATCCACCAACCCGCACTGGGCACGCGTGGTGGATTACGGCCCATTCCCTCTCACAGAGAGGAGGCCTGTGTCCCAGCAGTGGGAACATTAATAGGCTGATGATGATGATGATGTGATATTATATTGATTTCGCAATTTTATTAAATCTATCATAATTATAACCTAAAATGTATGGCATTATCTAATTTAATTGTTTGTGTTGTATTCTAATTAAGTCATTTGAAAATGGATTTAAATTTATTTACTTAATAACATTAAAACCAAAAATTATGTTAGTTGTAAATAGATAATATTAATGTGCAATTGAAATATAAATTGTAATTATGTTGAATGTAGGTATGTAATTTGTTTTTAAGATTTATATTTTTTAGATGTCAATAGATATCACATTGTTATCTAACACGATTGAATCTTTAGGTAAGTAATTGATTGCATGATTTTATTTAAATAATTATATATTTTATTATTTGATTAATTAATTTCAAATAAAAATTAAAAAAAAAAAAAAAAAAAATATATATTGCATTATAATTAAATCAATGGTAAATGAGTTTATGGTTAAACTTTACTAAAATCATGAAACTCATAATTTCAGTAAGAAATTGAAAAGAAAAATGTATGTGTAATTTATGTGATTTCCTACAGAAATGTATTAAATATTAAGGAGTCATATAGTTTGTAATATTTTTATCTTTTTGGGAATAGAATCAGATATTAATAAGAATCAGATTTTATCAACATTATCAAAGAATATGCAAACCCAAAAGTTCAGACTGCGTTACTTATAAATCCACCTCTGACAATGTACGAAATCATACCTATTATTTAAAATAAATTTAAAAGCTCGGCAATGAACCTTGTTTTAACCAAGAGAGAGGTCGAAAACGTTAAGGAATATAAGGCAGCAAGAGATCATTAAGCATTACCACGATGGGAAAACAAACCACCGTGGAATAAACGAATGCTACTTAGCCCTCTCTGAGCGTTACTATTGGCCAAATGTTTTGTGCCTGCAATAATCCGGCCAATCAGGAGACTCCTGCACCCAGTTTGGCCACGCGACAAGTGACAAGCGAAACTCAGAGCTGCGCCCGCGCCAGTCCCCTTTTCGTTTTTGTGCAATCAGTTCGGTCAGACACACGCGTGCGAAAGGTCGACTGCCCGTGTATTCCCGCGCGCAACCAAATGTGACTACGCTAATTCTACAAAAAAACTTTAAACGTGGTTGATGTTGATTGTGTGTGTGAACCTAAATGTAAGTATTTCTATTTTTTTATCTATTATTCTTAATCTTGTTTGTGCAAATGGCGGCCTTGCCAGCAGGTGTTCGTTATGAGTTATTGCAGTCCAATTATGAAGGTAAGAAGGAATTAGTGTTTTTGAAATTAACGGATTCAGCGCTGAAAGTTATTGAGGAGTTCATAAAAGAACAAAAAAGGGTCGGGTCGGCAAAACCTAAAATACAATTCCTACCCGGCAATGAAGGGAAAATCTCCATTCCAGCAATAGCCAGAGGCAATGACCACGGCGTATCAGGCGGAGCCACATTTCATTTCAGCATTAATAGTAATGCAGAAATGGAGGCTACACGGGGTTCATTCGAGTGCTTTTCTAGTGGCGGTGCTCACCGGTTGGAGTCATGCGGGCCGCTAATCCGCAGAATGCATGTCCATGCTAATGACGACTCATACGTATCCACCAGGGACCGCATGGCAAGTACTATCGCCGCGGAGCAGACAAAACGAATCCGCGTTATCAAATTTAATCAGACGGACATCGGACATCGCGTTAATGTGCGCACAGCGCATCCTTGCTCAGTTGCGGTATCCCGGCCGCAGATTCTACCAATTAAACCGGATCTTATTAGGCGGACCCTCAAAGATAGACTAATACAATTATTAGCATTGAAAGCCTTCAAGAAGCTCGAAATATACTCAAAGCTTTCTAGCCTGGGTATTAAAGACAAAGAGCGTAGTTTGGTGAAATATATTTTACCGGTTATCAGTACGTTTAGTGACAACTGTTACCACTTGAAAAGAAATATTTGGAATGACGTCCGTGAGGAATGGCCTTTTTATAGTGAGGAGGATAAACGAACAGTCAGGAGTCGGAAACGTCTAATTCTATCCCCACCGCAAAGCCACGTTTCGGCAAAGTCTCTCCCACCGGGTGCGTTGTCCAGTGCCGGCAAGCGACCAAGCTCCGCAGCCAGGCTGTTTAGCCTGCCCGCTGGGGCTCCTAGTAGGGGCACCACCGCGGCCGCCAGCGCGACGGTGCTGCCTGACGAGCCCCCGCACAAGAAGCGGCGCATCTCGCACTACCGCCGTCCCTCCCCGCCTTCCTCAGGATACGCCACCACCTCCTCTAGCGAGCCACAGGCCGAGGATATCCAACCCAGTCCCGTCAATCTGAAGACGGTAGACATAGACATCATCAAAAAAATCGCGTTGCGAAAAGTATTTGGACGGCGATTAAAAATATGTTGAGGTATTACTACTTGTATACTAATATTTCTTTAATGGAATTGTTTAAAAACAACCTTACTTACTTACGGATTTACTTAGAACTGACATTTTTACTTATCTACTGGGGTACTGGGGGCCTACCACCTTTTACAAAACAACCTTGTTCCAAGCACACTTTGTTTCTTGCTTATAACAAGAATGCTCGTTTTCATACCTGTTTGTTACAAAATATAAATTCATTACTTTAATGTTTCGTAGTGCTGGATAAGTAATTAATTTATGGAAAATTCTTTTTGTGAATGCAACTGCTTGTACGGAACCCTCAGTGCGCGAGTCCGACTCACACTTATTTTTATCAGTCAAGCTTGTCTGCTTTCGACCGTCTAACAAATCTATTCATAGTCCAGGATAACAACTGCAATTAGAGGCAAATCTGATAAAAAATTCTAGTTAAGTACTTTCCCCGGAATTACGTTCATTATGGTAGCAGTAACGTTGACTGAAAAGTCAAAAAGTAAAATTTTGCAGATTGGCCTTCAATAACGATATACTTTCCTATTATTATTTCTCACATTTCAAAATATTCGAAACTATGGTACTGAGGTATATTTCAGTACCGTTAACTTTCTTTAGTTCGAAGTATCGAAAATAGATAAAATTTCATACCATACCAGAAAAAACGTCATTTTGAAAGTTAAATGGCTCTCTTGCGCATAAAAACATAATTTGACTACTAACCAACAGTTGACTAACCAGTCAACGCACAGATTAAGAACAGTTTATTTTCCATATTTGAAAACCCATAAAACCACATATCACTACGGATAAAGCTATTCCAAGCGCCATACATCCACAAACTTTCTTATAAAAGATAAAATCGTGATTTTCGGTTCCATTAAAAACATAATACACTGAATCTCAAGTATCGTAAGTTTTACACATCTAGTAGTAAAAGCAGTTAGTTTTCATTTTTATTAAGACTACTCAAGACTGTTGAAGCTAGGTCACCCAAATATAATAACATAAATTTGTGATATTACTTCATAAAATCTCCGACAGATAACAAAAAAATAAAAGTCGTTAACACCTGCCTACGATAAAAATAAATGTAAAGTCAGTGTCGCTAACACGATCAAAACAAACGTATCATGATAAGAGGCGTCCTTGACGCTTTCACTTGGGATAGAATTATTTTTAGTAATGAGTTAATATCGCCTAAACGCGGAATGATTGACATGATTTAAAAAGATGTAATGGTTTTACGACTATACCTTTAATTTGAGATCAAATATATCAAAATATCTCCATAAACAAAAAAACAAAGAATTTGAGGTTAAAAAATAAATAAATGTGGCCAATGATGATAAAATTTTAGTGAATAATAACAAAAAAACAACCGGTTACTGTTGACACGAAGAAGTTCTTTTGGAACTAATACCAGAAGGACTTAAAGTAGTACATTACATGTGGATTAGGCCTACTGGGGAAACCACGATAAAAAAAACGCGCCGCTTACTCTACCTCATGGTGGTGTGGAAATGAGTATTTTTCGTTTAGTCTATAGAATTTCGTTTGCCCAACAATGGTGCAACATATGTAGTTAAAACAAAAAATAATGTAATTTGCATTGGTTGCAGTAGATAATAATTATCTTGATGTAAATATTATTCTGGACACTAGGTCTTAATTATACTTTAATCGTGTTCCGCTTTTTCTTTTAAATGTATTAGTGGTGTAACTATTCTGCAGAATACCTATGGTGTAGGGCAATGGTATAGGGAAAAGAAATCAATGGGGTAGAGCCATGATCGCTTTCGTACTATAGTTGTAAGACCGATAGTAATAATAGTTGAACTACTCTGCAGAATACCTATGGTGTAGAGCCATGGTATAGGGAAAAGAAATCAATGGGGTAGAGCCATGATCGCTTTCGTACTATAGTTGTAGGACCGATAGTAATAATAGTTGAACTACTCTGCAGAATACCTATGGTGTAGAGCCATGGTATAGGGAAAAGAAATCAATGGGGTAGAGCCATGATCGCTTTCGTACTATAGTTGTAAGACCGATAGTAATAATAGTTGAACTACTCTGCAGAATACCTATGGTGTAGAGCCATGGTATAGGGAAAAGAAATCAATGGGGTAGAGCCATGATCGCTTTCGTACTATAGTTGTAAGACCGATAGTAATAATAGTTGAACTACTCTGCAGAATACCTATGGTGTAGAGCCATGATATAGGGAAAAGAAATCAATGGGGTAGAGCCATGATCGCTTTCGTACTATAGTTGTAGGACCGATAGTAATAATAGTTGAACTACTCTGCAGAATACCTATGGTGTAGAGCCATGGTATAGGGAAAAGAAATCAATGGGGTAGAGCCATGATCGCTTTCGTACTATAGTTGTAGGACCGATAGTAATAATAGTTGAACTACTCTGCAGAATACCTATGGTGTAGAGCCATGGTATAGGGAAAAGAAATCAATGGGGTAGAGCCATGATCGCTTTTGTACTATAGTTGTAGGACCGATGGTAATAATAGAACTACTCTGCAGAATACCTATGGTGTAGAGCCATGGTATAGGGAAAAGAAATCAATGGGGTAGAGCCATGATCGCTTTCGTACTATAGTTGTAGGACCGATAGTAATAATAGTTGAACTACTCTGCAGAATACCTATGGTGTAGAGCCATGGTATAGGGAAAAGAAATCAATGGGGTAGAGCCATGATCGCTTTCGTACTAAAGTTGTAGGACCGATAGTAATAATAGTTGAACTACTCTGCAGAATACCTATGGTGTAGAGCCATGGTATAGGGAAAAGAAATCAATGGGGTAGAGCCATGATCGCTTTCGTACTATAGTTGTAGGACCGATAGTAATAATAGTTGAACTACTCTGCAGAATACCTATGGTGTAGCCCCATGGTATAGGGAAAAGAAATCAATGGGGTAGAGCCATGATCGCTTTCGTACTATAGTTGTAGGACCGATAGTAATAATAGTTGAACTACTCTGCAGAATACCTATGGTGTAGAGCCATGGTATAGGGAAAATAAATCAATGGGGTAGAGCCATGATTGCTTTCGTACTATAGTTGTAGGACCGATAGTAATAATAGTTGAACTACTCTGCAGAATACCTATGGTGTAGAGCCATGGTATAGGGAAAAGAAATCAATGGGGTAGAGCCATGATCGCTTTCGTACTATAGTTGTAGGACCGATAGTAATAATAGTTGAACTACTCTGCAGAATACCTATGGTGTAGAGCCATGGTATAGGGAAAAGAAATCAATGGGGTAGAGCCATGATCGCTTTTGTACTATAGTTGTAGGACCGATGGTAATAATAGAACTACTCTGCAGAATACCTATGGTGTAGAGCCATGGTATAGGGAAAAGAAATCAATGGGGTAGAGCCATGATCGCTTTCGTACTATAGTTGTAGGACCGATAGTAATAATAGTTGAACTACTCTGCAGAATACCTATGGTGTAGAGCCATGGTATAGGGAAAAGAAATCAATGGGGTAGAGCCATGATCGCTTTCGTACTAAAGTTGTAGGACCGATAGTAATAATAGTTGAACTACTCTGCAGAATACCTATGGTGTAGAGCCATGGTATAGGGAAAAGAAATCAATAGGGTAGAGCCATGATCGCTTTCGTACTATAGTTGTAGGACCGATAGTAATAATAGTTGAACTACTCTGCAGAATACCTATGGTGTAGAGCCATGGTATAGGGAAAAGAAATCAATGGGGTAGAGCCATGATCGCTTTCGTACTATAGTTGTAGGACCGATAGTAATAATAGTTGAACTACTCTGCAGAATACCTATGGTGTAGAGCCATGGTATAGGGAAAATAAATCAATGGGGTAGAGCCATGATCGCTTTCGTACTATAGTTGTAGGACCGATAGTAATAATAGTTGAACTACTCTGCAGAATACCTATGGTGTAGAGCCATGGTATAGGGAAAAGAAATCAATGGGGTAGAGCCATAATCGCTTTCGTACTATAGTTGTAGGACCGATGGTAATAATAGTTGAACTACTCTGCAGAATACCTATGGTGTAGAGCCATGGTATAGGGAAAAGAAATCAATGGGGTAGAGCCATGATCGCTTTCGTACTGCTTTTCGTTTCGCCAAGACCTGGGCAGCGTGCGTAGATAGCGTGCAGGAAGCTAGCAGCGTGCAGCAGTAGGTAAGGGGTCCAGCCCTCAGCCCATACGAAGAGCCGGGGATTAAAATCCATCATAATTGTTATGCCCTTAATAACGACTCAAAGTATCATGTACTTAAATTTTATTGTAAAAAAGCTGACCAGTCAATTTTTTATTAATTTTGGTCCCCTGAATGGTTTTGTCTTTAAAGGTGCTATTGTTTTTGAGATTACCTGCAGCCGCTGGCTTCTTAGTTTTTCTCAAAAGAATCGGTATAGATAATCAGCTCGGTAGATAACAATGGACCAAATACTATCTTACTATATTGTGTAAAGAACAATTACATGTTGAGTTTATTCGCAGTGTTGTTTCATTTCAGTTGTACTAGGTATGTAGTCGCCAGGAACAATAGACACCAAACTCTTTTGTTTAAGGGCTTGAGATTCATAGTATTGTTTTATTTAAATGAAACCACATACACATTTGCCAAATGTTCACAATAGGCTCGAAACCCTATTGTTTATTTAAACGCATAACACATACAAACATTAAACTGATAACGATTCCATGTTTTGACTCTATTGTTTCGTTTTAACTAATAATACCTTGTAACCGTAAAGAATGAATATTCACTTTATTTTTTATTTATTTATGGTCAACTACAAAACTGCTTAGCGATACTGATTGCTTTCTAACTAATAACCTTTTCTTATCACTGTAGGTACTTTCGTAATGAACACACAGTTTGGCAATAAAACATACCTGTGAATATTTTGATATCTGTTGTAATAAATTAGCAAAGGTTCTTAATATTTTGATTGAGTAATTATATTTTTATATGTGAAGTCATGATTTACCTTCTTGTTGTCCTGTTTACCTTGTCATTCTGAGCTTTAAAAACTATATGTGAATCATCTGTCGTGTGAAAGTGTCGGGCTTATAAGTATAGTAAAACTTCATGAAGTTATAGTTAATTCTATACATTGTACGTACTAGGGCATGGATATCAGAATCTCGTTATATCGGAATCTCGGTACAAAATATGCGATATTTCAATTCCGATACTAAGTGATCCAATATCGGAATCTCGGAATCAGAAAAAAAACTATTTTTTAGCTCCTTGTGAAGCGCTGAACGCTACGATAGCGTGGATAAATCCGTTGACTACGGTGATTATAAAAGCAGTGATCAGACAATCTGGCGCTTGTTTACTTAACCTGAATCCCGGATTTACAGTCCTGAGATTACCAAAAATTTTACCTATAAGGGTAAATACACAGCTTCATAAAACCCGTTGTAAAATTGATGTTCTTTTGAATAACGCTTAGGTTGCGGGAATCCGCTAGACAACTTGTCAACAACTTGTCGTAAGGGCTTTTATATGAATTTGAGTGTAGCCACAGACATAAATCTGACTAGATAAAATAGTCCCTCCATCTGTATGGAAACCAAGCGTGCCATTTTTCACAAATAATTTAAGGTATAATTTGCTAACCGACGAAAATATTTTTATACTTATGGTCTCTTCTGTTATGGTATCTTAGCAAAAGATAGAAAAAACTTAAAGAAAAAAATGGTGCCTGCAATAATCCGGCCAATCAGGAGAGTCCTGCTCCCAGTTTGGCCACGCGACAAGCGATAAGCGAAACTCAGAGCTGCGCCCGCGCCAGTCCCCTTTTTCGTTTTTGGGCAATCAGTTCGGTCAGACACACGCGTGCGAAAGGTCAACTTCCCGTGTGTTCCCGCGCGCAACTAAATGTGACTACGCTAATTCTACAAAAAAACTATAAACGTGGTTGATGTTGATTGTGTGTGTGGACCTAAATGTAAGTATTTCTATTTTTTTATCTATTATTCTTAATCTTGTTTGTGGAAATGGCGGCCTTGCCAGCAGGTGTTCAGTATGAGTTATCATCGGAGTCGAATTATGAAGGCAAGAAGGATTTTGTGTTTGTGAAATTAACAGATTCAGCGCTGAAAGTTATTGAGGAGTTAATTAAAGAATAAAAAAAGGGTCGGATCGGCAAAACCTTAAATACAATTCCTACCCGGAAATGAAGGGAAAATCTCCATTCCGGCAATAGCTAGAGGCAATGACCATGGCCTTTCAGGCAAAGCTACATTTCACTTCAGCATTAATAGTAATGCAGAAATGCAGGGTACACGGGGTTCATTCGAGTGCTTTTCTAGTGGCGGTGCTCGCCGGTTGGAGTCATGCGGGCCGCTACCCCGCAGAATGCATGTCCATGCTAATGACGACTCATACGTATCCACCAGGGACCGCATGGCGAGTACTATCAACGCGGAGCAGACAAAACGAATCCACGTTATCAAACTTAATCAGACGGACATCGGACATCGCGTCAATGTGCGCACAGCGCATCCTTGCTTAGTTGCGGTAGCCCGGCCGCAGATTCTATCAACTAAACCGGGTCTTATTAGGCGGACCCTCAAAGACAGACTAATACAATTATTAGCATTGAAAGCCTTCAAGAAGCTCGAAATATACTCAAAGCTTTCTAGTCTGGGTATTAAAGACAAAGAGCGTAGTTTGGTGAAATATATTTTATCGGTTATCAGTACGTTCAGTGACAACTGTTACCACTTAAAAAGAAATATTTGGAATGATGTCCGTGAGGACTGGCCTTTTTATAGTGAGGAGGATAAACGAACAGTCAGGAATCGGAAACGTCTATTTCTATCCCCACCGCTAAGCCGCGTTTCGGCAAAGTCTCTCCCACCGGGTGCGTTGTCCAGTGCCGGCAAGCGGCCAAGCTCCGCAGCCAGGCTGTTTAGCCTGCCCGCTGGGGCTCCCAGTAGGGGCATCACCACGGCCGCCAGCGCGACGGTGCTGCCTGACGAGCCCCCGCACAAGAAGCGGCGCATCTCGCACTACCGCCGTCCCTCCCCGCCTTCCTCAGGATACGCGACCACCTCCTCTAGCGAACCACAGGCCGAGGATATCCAACCCAGTCCCGTCAATCTGAAGACGGTAGACATAGACATCATCAAAAAAATCGCGTTACGAAAAGTCTTTGGACGGCGATTAAAAATATGTTGAGGTATTACTACTTGTATACTAATATTTCTTTAATGGAATTGTTTAAAAACAACCTTACTTACTTACCGATTTACTTACCACTGACATTTTTACTTATCTACTGGGGTGCTGGGGGCCTGCCACCTTTTACAAAACAACCTTGTTCCGAGAACACTTTGTTTCTGGCTTATAACAAAAATACTCGTTTTTATACCACTTTGTTACAAAATATAAATTCATTACTTCGTTACTTCATTACTTTAATGTTTCGTAGTGCTGGACAAGTAATTAATTTATGGAAAATTCTTTTGGTGAATGCAGCTGCTTGTACGGAACCCTCAGTGCGCGAGTCCGACTCACACTTATTTTTATCAGTCGAGCTTGTCTGCTCTCGACCGTCTAACAAATCTATCCATAGTCCAGGATAACAACTGCAATTAGAGGCAAATTGATAAAAATTCTAGTTAAGTACTTTCACCGGAATTATGTTCATTATGGTAGCAGTAACTTTGACTGAAAAGTCCATAAAAATCATAGAGTGGCAAAAAAATGGGCTGTCAAAGGGCCTAAAAATCAGTCTTTTCGCTTAATTCTCGTGAAGAAATTTTGTGTATATATTTTTTCTTACACTCAATCTATTTTATTGGACTTTTCAGGCACTATTACTTCTAGCAAAATAAACATAATTCCGGTGAAAATACTGAACTAGGAATAAACTTTTGCAGATTGGCCTTCAATTACGATATACTTTCCTATTATTATTTCTCATATTTCAATATGTTCGAAACTGTGGTACTGAGGTATATTTCAGTACCGTTAACTTTCTCTAGTTCGAAGTATCCAAAATAGATAAAATTGCATACCATACCAGAAAAAACAACACTTTGAAAGTTAAATGGCTTTTCTCGCATAAAAAGTACAGTTTATTTTCCATATTTGAAGAGCCATAAAACCACATATCACTACGGATAAATCTATTCCAAGCGCCATACATCCACAAACTTTGTTATAAAAAATAAAATCGTGATTTTCGGTGCCATTAAAAACATAATACACTGAATCTCAAGGATCGTAAGTTTTATACATCTAGTTGTAAAAGAAGTTTAGTTTTCATTTTTATTAAGAATACTCAAAACTGTTGAAGCTAAGTCACCCAACCCAAATATAATAACATAATTATGTGATATTACTTCATAAAATCTCCGACAGATAACTAAAAAATAAAAGTCATTAACACCTGCCTACCAATGTATTCCAATATTTCAAAACGATAAAAATAAATGTAAAGTCAGTGTCGCTAATACGATCAAAACAAACGTATCATGATAAGAGGCGTCCTTGACGCTTTCACTTGGGATGAAATTATTTTCAGTAATGAGTTAATATCGCCTAAACGCGTGTATTCATTGACATGATTTAAGTTATGTATTTAAATTAAGTAATCATACGTCTTTTTGGTACAAGTCGGATCAATGACTTTTTTTTTTTTATCTCCGGCGAAATCTTTAGTTACATAAGGAAAATAATGTGTAGCCCAAAGAAATTGAGGTCAAAAAATAAATAAATGTGGCCAATGATGATAAAATATTAGTGAATAATAACAAAAAACTACCGTTAATATCTGATAATTTACTTCTTCTTCTTCGTACTGTTGACACGAAGAAGAAGTTCTTTTGGAACTAATACCAGAAGCAAGTAGTACATTACATGTGGATTAGGCCTACTGGGGAAACCACGATAAAAAAGACGCGCCGCTTACTCTACCTCATGGTGGTGTGGAAATGAGTATTATTTCGTTTAGTCTATAGAATTTCGTTTGCCCAGCAATGGGGCAACATATGATTGTAGTTAAAAAAAAAAATAATGTAATTTGCATTGGTTATAGGCGTAAGGTAATAATTATCTGGATGTAAATATTATTCTTGACACTGGGTCTTAATTATACTTTAGTAGTGTTTCGCTTTTTCTTTTGATATATTCATTACAATGCAATGTAAATTAAGCAATATTCTTAAAAACAAAATAATAAAATAAAAATAAATAAAAAAAATAGTTTTTTCAGGAAAAACACATGTACAGGATCAAAGAAAATAAATACATACATTTTTAACAGTAAACATGGAAACAGAAAATTGTCGGTACCTGTACTAATGAAAATCATTGTATCACAGGCACCAACTTCTTAAAGAATAGGTTAAAAAGAAGAAACAACTTCAACATTAACAGAACCGTTTTCATTTGTTTTTCATAATAGTGTCGGACATCCTATACCAGACTTTCTTATTACTATTTGATAAGTCTAATCTATTGACATTTAAACACAAAAAAATAACATTAGACAAAACACAAATATAGTAATAGTATTATAATATAGTAATATATAATATAGTAATAGTAGTATAAACACAAATAGTATTACACAAAAACTTTAATTACAATAAGAATCATCAGTCTTTATGGAACATAGGTTATGATTTAGTACATTATTTTATCAAGTAATCTTTGTATCAGCCTTATCTAAGTACCTGTTTATTCATTTAAATTGCTTGATTATTTTGATTTCAATAAAGAATTTTAATTTTGCAACCTTATTAGGACAAAACTACCCTAATAGACCAGGGTAGAAGCCTTTAAAAATAATGAAAAGTGAAAAAAAATAATAGTAGGATGAAACCCATTAGAAAAGGAGGGGAATATTATAAAAATAAAATTAAAAATAATTTACGGGCGATCTGAGGTCGGGAAGGGGATGGGGGTGAGATTTTAAGGGTAAAAAACGGTTTTTCTTGATTTCCGACAAAACTAAAAGTCCTATTGAAAAAAGTCAAATGGCAAAGTTGTAGGTAATAAAAAGATCTAAAACTTTTGTATTTACACTTTTTTCACATAACCTCAAAATTTATGTGAAAAATTCAAAAAACCAAGTTTTTGGTTTTTTATTTTTATCTTTTACAATTTTTTTTTATTTTTAACGAAATTTGGTGAAAACTTACCTTTTTATGTCCCAAATACGCTGTAATTTATTTGAATAAAAATATTTATTTTTTCACCTTATTTTGAATTAATATCGAAAAAACACCCTTATTTTCAATCGAAAATTCACCCGTCAAAACATCAGTTTTTTTTAAAAAGTTGGTATGTTTTCTGTTCGTTGAAATCTCTAGTTACCGATGTTGAAAAAAAATATATGTTACTATTGTTATCTTCTCAGAAAATGCAAAATATCGAAAAAATCTCAAATTCGTAATTTTTTTTTAATTATTATAAATAATTTTGAGCTATTTATTAAAATTAACACTTTAATTACTCGAAAAACGTTAGATTACATGTTACATTGATAAAAAAAAATTGCAAATAAAAATATACTACTATAATTAACAAACAAATAAGTTAATAAAATTAATATTTAATAAGACATCTACAATATTTGGAGAAAGTTATCGAATCTTCTTTAAATTATATGCGTAGATGCCTATTTCTATTAACAAACTTTTGGTCGATTTTCATATATATTTTATACATTTCAAATATATTTCAGATATATTCAAAATATTGTTATTAAAAAAAAGTTTGCGGCCAAAAGTTTGTTATTAAAAATATATTTACGATATATATTTTATATATTTTTTATAGATTTTTAATATATTTTTATGTATTTTGATATATTTTTTTTTTCATGGGATTAACTAAATTTGTTTGTGCAAAATTAAGGAGATTATTATTTTTTTTATCTTGTACTAAAATATCATTTAATTTCAATCTTTGGGTTATGTTACGTTAAGCATACTATTTTTTAAAGAAAATATTCCGATTTTTATGTTTGAGTTGATTGATACACATAAAAATAGAGATAGTATTTATCTTCCTATGCAGATTCGAAAAGTTTTTTTTTTTAAGTAAACTTGTCACAATTATCTTCAAGAAACTCAGCGTGCACGTGTATTTTTATAAACGATGTTGTATACTGTACTGTATTTCGAATACTGGTTAGGCTAACGGTTGTAACAGCTGCTACGAAATAGTAGGTATGTATGTAGTAAGACCCAGACCCGCCTAGCTCCTTCCCCACTTCTCCATGAAATACCTTTTGATGGGCTACAATTTTTCGTAGGTCACTCAGATATATAATTTATCTTAAAATAGTTATAAATAGGCATCTACGCATATAATTTAAAGAAGATTCGACAACTTTCTCCAAATATTGTAGATGTCTTATTAAATATTAATTTTATTAACTTACTAGCTGACCCGGCAAACTTTGTTTTGCCATAAAAACACCAAACAATCATCTACCTTACCTACCCTAACAACCCTACACTACCTACCTATAACAGATAAAAAAGAAAAAAAAAAAAAGTATACAGACAGTATCGGTTATCCCAATCGAAAAGATCAATAGTAAATGGTACGGTCCAAAAAAAAAAATATAGTTGTATTGTGAGTCATCTTCACCTTAGGCTAGTCCCATCGTTTTAGTATAAAAAAAGACTGGCGAAAAATGATTGTGCGTAGAACGTTATCGGGCACTAAATAGGAAGACGAAATGAGACCATTACCCCCTCCCACGCGTTGAGGATCAACTAGACCAATTGGCCGGCAACTAATTATTCACGTCCCTTGATTTAGCCTCAGGCTATTATCAAATACCACTTAGTAAAGAGGCACGTCATAAAACAGCCTTCGCTACCCCAGACGGGCAATTTGATTACAACCGCATGCCATTTGGTCTCGTTAATGCACCCTCAGTGTTCCAAAGAACCATGAATAAAATTCGTCATGACGCGAAAATCAAGTATGCAATAGTTTTCATGGACAATATTCTTATCCCTAGTGAAGACGTCTCTGAAGGTTTGAATAGGTTAGAGGAAGTTTTACATCTCTTGAAGCAAGGAGGTTTAACTTTTAGGCTCAGCAAATGTTACTTCTTTCAAGACACTTTAGATTTCGGGTGTGCTATGCCAAATCGAATACCAAATAATCGAATGTTAATAGATCGAACACTTTAAATCGAACGCCTATATACTCGAATGTTCATAATATCGAATGGTAAATAAATCGAACATTCAATATATCGTACACTCAATACATCGAGTGTTCAAAATATCGAATGTTTGTTTGATCGAGCGTTCAACGCATCACATATTTCTTCATCAGAGATTTCTTAGGGTTTGTAGTAAACTCGTTCGACCGGGTGGTAGAAAGACAGAAGCTATCTCGAAGTTTCTAACGCGCATAAGCATACTCGAGTTGAGGCAATTTCTTGGGTTATCTGGGTTTTTTAGGCGGTTTGTTCAAAGATTATGCCACATTAACTTCACCTTTGACTTTACTGAAAAAGGATGTTATAACGCGGTCACTTAATTTTGATATTAACCACGGCAACACCTCTCCCAATGTACCAACATTGAAGTCAGTCCGCGCATGCGCGGAACGCCCTTTTTCAAATACGCGCGCCGTGCAACGTGTGGTCGCAACCGATCACGTTCCGAGACGACGTTCTGATCGTACGCACGCAAAACCAACCAAACTTGATTTATAAGTACTTTTGTGTTGTTATAATAATTTGTTTCGTGTTATTTTGTATCATGTGTTACATTAAACAGTGATTCTAACTCTATCCATCGTTTAATTCACAAATCCAAACTTCGCTAGAACTCACACCCAGTCGCGGTTATAAATGGCGTCCCAAGCATAAGGCGAAGTTTGAAAAACTTTTGTGAACTTTCGAAAACGTGATAAAGTGATTACAAAATGCCGCGAACGCGTAAGGAACGTCAGTCGTCAGACGACCACTTTGATGAACCATCCGGCGCCGAGGGCCCGATTACGTTTACTACGGATCACGTCACCGCCATGATGGCGACATTGCAACGGTCGCAGACCGAAGCCTTCGAGAGGCTACTTGAAAAGGTAGCAGCTACGCCGCGACCTGCGATGGCCGCAGGGTCCGAAGCATCGTCATCATCAGGGAACTTCGCGAGTTGCAGTTCCCGGATTTCTAGTGATGCGCATGAATCTGTAGACGCGTTTATCGACGCCGTGGAAACTGGCTGGCTGACAACGCAGCCACCTGGTGGCAGGGCGTCAAATTGGAATTTAATTCATGGTCGGAGGCAATTGAATACCTACGTAGTGCCTTCGGAGATCATCGCCCCCCGCATCGAATTTATCAAGAATTGTTTCAATACAAACAAGGCGAAGAGAAAACTGATATATTTATCGCTAAGGCTCGAGCTCTTCTTTCAAAATTACCGCTAGAAGACCTCAGCGAGAAAGTCCAAGTTGACATGGTCTACGGTCAGTTGCATTAAAAAACGTCTAACGTGATGAGGTTAAGTGCTTCGCGGAACTCATCCGCACCGCTCGTCTTATTGAAGAGTCTCTGAACGAGTCATCTCATGATGCAGTCGCTGTGAGCCCCAGCACTACTGATGGTGCCCAGCGCCGAACATCGCGTGCGCCGCCGGACACGCAAGCGCCGAGCAAGCCAGCGCCGCCGCCCGCGCCGTCGTCTTCGACACCTCAGTGCCAAAGTGATGTGTTAGCTAGTGATAGCACGGCTCAAACGCCCTTCAGGCAATTAAAAAATAATAAAACTGAAGTGAAACCAAAATCCAATCAATTCTGTGCGTATTGCAAATCATTCGGTCATAATAAAAATGTATGTCGTAGGTTAAGTTTGAAAATGTCTAAACCTAAACAAGGCAATGAAATTGTATGTTACGGGTGCGGTGAGAGAGGCGTTGTGCGTACCAACTGTCCAAAATGTAGTGCGGACATCGCCGCGATAAATTTCGTAAAATCGTGTAAACAACAACAACAAAGGTCAGTGCCCCCTCTCCAACCGTCTGTTCAAAAGCCGGATGAACTGGTAAGTTCGAATATCACTTCTAAGCGTGATTGTATTGGATCGGAGACTAATCATTGTAGTTCTAATAATTTATTAAATTCCTTTAATAACAATAATACTCTTTCAACTTCAAATAAATTTTACGTAAATAATCCCGGTCTCGATAGTCGCGTTGACCGAGTTCAACCAAAATCGCAAAGTAAGACCATGCGGTTTTCTAAAAAAATACGGAAATCCGAACTTCAAAGTAGGGTGACCATGAATTTTCAGGACAAAAATAGTTATTTAGTACCATCGACGTCTACAATTGATTACGATGAAATTATCTTTGAACATCATCTTTGACTAGCGTCTCCCGTTGTAATTCCTGTGTTTTCAACACAGACCAATTTTAAAAAATGAATTTTTTTATTTTAAATGTCAAGCACTTGTAGATACTGCCGCGAAACGTAGTATCGCCGGTAGTTCATTATATAGGTTACTTCAGCAGCGTGATCAACCTTTTAACGAGACTAGTATGCTTGTACGACTTGCAGATGGTCCTACGCAGACACGCCGCATACTGACTACGAATCTACAAGTAACCTTGAAGCAAGGCAAGACAGTTACTTTAGACTTTGTTATCTTACCTGATGCTATTGATAATGATTCTCTTTTGGGTATTGATTTTCTTACCGCCCGCCGCTGGTATTTTATTGACTTTGCAGCGTTGACGTGGCCATTTTCAGATGACAGTATTATTTATCCTTTAGAATAAGAGTCGCCACGCAACGAGGTCTCGTGTTGTTCAGCTACATTGTTACGTGATGACGAAGCAGTGGTTCTCAACACTGCCGAGCGTGAACGTCTCACCTCCCTTCTTCAGTGTAATGAAGATATCTTTCAGCTAGGGGGAGTACCAACACCGTTTCGCAGAACACAACATTGATACGGGTGATTATCCGCCCATATCTCTCCCGCCGTATCGTCCCACAACCGCTAAGAAATTGCTAATGAAGACTGAAGTGAATGCAATGCTTGAGGAAGGAATCATTGAGGAGTTTGAATCGGGAACCGATCACTTTTCCGAATCTTATTTGTCGAATTTCATTTTACCGAAAACTATTGACCGACGTCTTTTTTGCTATATGCATTATTTGACATAATTTCAGATCATAGAAGTATCAATTGCCACAGGTATTATTTTACCGATTTACAAAATAACTTTTTGCTTTTGGCCGAAGCCTCTTTTGAACTTTTTTCATTTGCCATATTTTCACCAAACCGAAACAACATTTTAGGGAATATTATTTAGTCACAAATAAATAGCCGGTAACTTGGTAGAATTTTCAATTTAAAATTGAAATAGTGCCATAAAAAGTCAATATGTTGTGCTACAAAATTGACAGAAACGAATAGCTGCAAAATCGACTTCATGCAGTCTTGTCTGTGTTTACGTATATATTTCCAATTTTCATGCAAATGATTTATTAATTAATAGCTGTCATGCATTAGACATTTTAATTAATTAATAATTTCAAAGAATTTGTCCAAGAGCGAGCGAAGCGAGCTCGGGCAATTAGGGTACCCCGACATGGAAAGGTTAGGTTCGAAGGGGATGATGGGAGCTGAAGTGAGCGAGCAAAGCGAGTGAACTCAGCTCCCGTCATCTCCTTCGTGTTAGGTTACTTTAGACCCTGCAGACAGAAAAAGGAGCCCCGCGCCGCGCCTCCGTCGACAATTTTATTTTTCAAGTCGTTGTTTTAAACATTTGTATTCGCCCACTGTTTCTCTCTCACTTAGTATTTTGATATGCGTTTAAAAATAAATATTTCGAGCAAATGTTATTTCGGCTTAGTGTAACTTCGGTAAAAAGTTTTTCGACCAAGTGAAACGTCGGAGTAACGAAAAAATACGAATTGGTAATAGGTCAACTGAGACAGTGGCAGACGTGACTTCGATGAAGTAAAAAAAAACGAAACGATAATAGTTGAAAAGTTTTAGGTGAAATGAAATTCGGTCAAATGTTTTTCGAACTTATGATAGGTAGCCGTGTGAGTCAGCATGGATTTCTCCTGCGATTTTAGTCCCTAAGAAGGATAATAATGTACGTTTTTGCGTAGATTATCGTCGGTTGAATTCCATCACAAAAACTGACACATACCCACTTCCACTTATTGATGAGCTTTTGCAGTCCACTAAGCAGCACTGTTATATGACTACTATAGACCTTAGATAGGTAGAAAGGTAAGTAGGTCTACGTAAGTAGGGTGTTACAGGTAGGTGGGTAAGTAGAGTAGGATAGGCAGTTAACGGGAGCGAAGCCAAAGGCACAGCTAGTCTATTACTATAAAGACTGATCTTTAGTTTTGGACACTTGTGTTTCGTATTTGTTTTTACTCATTCATTTGTCTATTTTATTTATAAATGGAACATGTTCGCTCCGTCACTTGCCCTTAAGGTTTCATTGTTTCGGCGTAACCCAGTCGACACCGGCTATCCCTGAAAACGGATGACAGCGATGTGGCTCTGTCTTGCACGCGAGTATCAGAATTATGCTGAGCGATGACGGTTTTGCGTGGTTGTGACGTATACTCTGTATTTGTATTTAAGTTTTCCTTTGTTTTTAGGGTTCCGTACCTCGAAAGGAAGAAACGGAATTATAGGATCACTTTGTTGTCCGTCCGTCAGTCTGTCTGTCTGTCAAGACCCTCTTTCTCAGGAACGCGTGGAGGTATCAAGTTGATGAAATTTATATCAAATACTCAGGACTACTGTCCATTAAAGCTGTGAAATAATCAAACTTCTAAGCCAATGCAATCAAAAGATGCAGCCGTTTATGCCACAAATTTCCGCTAATTTTCGACACTCGCAAGGGAATCAAAACCTACAGGGTACTTACTTCCCGTGAACACAGAATCTTGAACTTTGGTACGAAGCAACGTCTTATAGCACAGATAAAGGAAAAATTGCGAGAACCGTAAATTATTAGTTACATCATAATTAAAAAAATATATTTAATAATTTTAAACTTGGTAGTAAGTTTAAAATCAAACTTACCTTACCTCATGAACGCGTAGAGATATTAAATTGAAATTCATATCAAATACTCAGGTCTATAATATCTTTAAGCTGAGTTTTGTACGGAAGCCTCGGTGCGTGAGACCGACTCGCACTTGGCCGGTTTTTTTATGGTATGCGTCGTGCCTGGCGCAAATAAAGGCTTTTTCTTTCTTTCTTTCTACATAAAATATTTTGATTTGATTTGAATGGAAAGAAGAAAGGTAAACGTTTGCCCGACAGTGGGAACAAAGGGTTAAAAATTATTTATGTTATCTTTTATTTATCTACCAGCTTCTTCCCGCGGCTTTGCTCCCGTGCATCATACAATTTGACGTGATAAAAGCCTATGTCCACTTATAGAAAGCCTAACCTGAGGCTACTTCTTCTTCCTTCTTCCTCCAGGGCATTCCAGGGCGGTCGGTAGTCGTTCCACGTGACTAGCTTCCCGCAACTCCACACAAGAATCAGCGCCCATCGATATATTCCGAGCGAGTTCCTACGATAGCGGTTTGTGTACCGAAGTATTCAATGCTTTATTTGATTTTTATGTTAATTTTGACATTATGTTTACGTGGTTTGTTCACCTATCTGGTAAAAGGTGGTTATAGTTGATATCTTGTTTGTTACATTATTTATTTATATCTCGTCATGTTGAGAGGATGACTGTGGCTAACAAAAGGTATTTACAAAGCCGACGTGAGTAAAAATGTCGGGCGGGGGAAGATATAAAAAGATCTTAATGCCAGAAACATAGAGGTTTAAACCTTTATTATCTAATTAAATAATTCACAAGCTCAATTAACATACTTAGAATCGTTTTCTTTACGACGTTGGTT
The DNA here is from genome assembly GCA_945859665.1 of Anorthoa munda. Lineage (NCBI taxonomy): Eukaryota > Metazoa > Arthropoda > Insecta > Lepidoptera > Noctuidae > Anorthoa > Anorthoa munda. Next base: position 14,160,409 of record OX243915.1, on the reverse strand, counting down.
TTCTGTGCAATAGCAGAATGGATTTAGATGTGGATGTGTCGCACTAATACAATCTGACTCGGTTCCGTATCTGAAACATTAAAACACAGTCGTTAAAACACATTACCCTCCTTCGGCAGTCGGGTAAATAACTATTAACCAATCGGGTCGGTCGGGCGATTTCGCGCGCTGTCACCGCGCGCTGTCACCGCGCGCTGTCACCGCGCGCCACTAACGCCGTTATCTCGAAAGTTTTGTATGTGAGCTATACGTGAAACTTATATTGTTGTAATGTCAATGAACTAAGCTATCGTCATTTTGAATGGATTTTCATGTTTGGACTTGTTTTGTATTCGTTAAAAATGTGTAAAGTCAGCGGAAAGGATTTTTTCCCAGTTTTGTGTACAAAAGTAGAAAGAAAAGAAAAAAAAAAATTTTTTTTCCAATGTCCACCCTATTTTACATAAATCTATCATTAGCCACACACTCACTCACATAATATAAATTTAGGAAAAAATTGGCACCAAAACCGGGGGATTCGCTACTAGTACTGCAGTCCACGCGCACGTACCGTTCAAGTACCACGCACCAGACCATCGCTCGGATCGCCACTCGTCTACCCTCTTTGTCGCCGATAGTATAGATTTTTCAATTTATACTGTCGGAGGCAACCAGGGCGGACTTCGTCGCTGCCCAACGGCTTTTGCTTGCGCGAAGTCGTTGTTGCGGTCGCGAAAAACTAGCCCCCAGTAGTTAGTTTTTCATGCTTTTTAGCATCCACGCTATCACCACGCCAGGAGAAGAAGATGTCGCCGCCAGGCGCTCGCGGTCCACCGGACCGCGGCGCCCCCAGCCACCAAGGACAACGCCCATCCATGGACCGCACGTCCTCGCTCCCCAACCTGGGGACCCCGACGTCCAGCACCACGGCAGCAGCAGCAACCAACGAGGGAAGGGGCTCAGGAAGGCAGACTGCCACCGACTCCCCAGCCTCACCAACTTCACCAACACCAACTGCAAGTAGGTTCAGTGACCCCACAAAGTGCCGTCCCGTAGTAAAAACCCCGATACCCGCGACTCGTAAATCGCTCGAGAAAACGCCGGAGACGAGTTTTTCGATGGCACCACCATCTACCCTCACAACCCAAAAAGCGAAGTCATCATCGATGACCCGCGCTAGCGCCCAGTCATCTCGACCTACTACCCAGCAACCGCGTAGCATCACCACTAGTGACACTCACAGCCCTATACAAGCATCTACACACGCACGCCCGGATGGGTCTCGCGCACCGGCACCGTCACGTAATGCTAACAATAGCTCTCAGAATGCCCATACAGTACTGTGAGGACTCTGCTTTAAAAGGCAAACTCCTTACATATAATAAGGCTGGTATGATATACATAGTTTTGCAAGGTAACTGAATTAGGAACACTTGTCATATATAGAATATGTTTTTCTTTAACTTTGATTGTCAATTCGATAGAAGCCGCCTAAGGGCAGGCACATTGTTGAATTAATATAAATATAACAGATATCAGATAAATTGATTTGCCTTTCATTACGTAGCGCTCTGGCTACGTCCCTCACATTTGGCGGAAATGCGCCGGGTACGATAAGATCCCTATGAAAATAAAAATAAAGAGTATATAAAATATAGTTCGCGTGTATACGGCGTACAGTATACGTATAAGTGAATATATAACGAAGAAAGTGTTTAAAGACGGTATAGATCGCGTGTGCATGGCGATACAGTGCACGGAAGTCCTATTGAAGAACATAAGGCGAGATAATTAATAGCAGAGAGGGCTGTTACCTCTCATTCCCTCCCATAAGCGGATGGAAATATAAGAAGCTGGAGTAAAGCTAAGTGGTTTTGTTATTTGGTGTAATTTAGCATAAAGCAAGCATGATGAATAATTATTATTCAGGCACGGACGGATACTGCTTGGAGGAATTCTTAACCGAATTCAAGTCCGTGGCCGAATTAAATGAATGGAGAAAGAGTGACTATAGCCTGATCTTAGGAATGTTTTTACACGGAGCAGCGTACTACTATTATCGTATGATTTTTAAATATGACATGGACTTTGCAGTGTTATGCGATTGCTTGAGGAGTGAATTCTTAAAATTTCACCGCAGATGTCGTTATTGCGAACAGCGCATAATAAATGAAATAAAAGCCGATAAACAACCTGGTGTATTGTGTGAGGATGTTAATGCACATTTATTTTCTAGTATCGTGATTAAGGACGAACAAACACAAAACAATATTCAGTGCAGTGAGAAAAGCGTTGACCACATTGACGGAGAAGGTGAAGCAACTGATGGCGATGGCGATCACATCGATGGAGAGAGCTGCATGTTCGAGGACGATGTTGACCAGACCAGCAGAGATGACAGCCAGGTTGATGTCAAGTTGGAGGTGGAGTCGGTGTTCCAGGACGAGCCTGCGGACGGCCCGGCTGACGACGAGTTGGACCCACTTTCCAACAGCGAGAGCGCGAACGAGGGTATAGTAATGTGTCGGTCAGGTCCAATTGATTCCAATAATTCCGTTGATCTTACAGAGCACCACTTTCAGATTCCTTCAGAGCAACAGGTTGGGGTTCCATCTGATTGCCAGAGCAATATTGATGTAAACATGCTGAATACCATTGTTTTTGAGCATAACGTTGAAAATAATATTGAAATAATTCAATCTGACATAAAACAAAATTTTATAAAAGTCATTTTGAAAAGAAAGAAATTGACAACCATTAAGAAAAGTTTTTCGCAAATTAAACCGAAAGAGATCCATAAGAAATTGAAAGGAGTCTATAATAAGGTTTCTTACTGCGCCAACAAAAATTCAAATAAGGCGGTCGATAAAAAGGTTATGAGCCGAATTAAATACAAAGGAATTTGTAGTAAAACTTCTTGGGGAGCTAGGTTTGGTAGAGAGATTACTATGATTGTTACTAAGAAAAAATCGATTCATGTCTGCCTTAGATGTAACTTAGTGTTAGGATATTTGCATTGTGATTACATTAAACAATTTAATCTCGTAAAATGCAAGTTTTGGAAATTTTATAGAAAGAAGATTAGGGATAAATAGGGTTGTAAATAATTTATTATTGATGTGATTCTTGTGATGTCTTATATTGTGTTTTATTAACCAATGTTTTCTTTTCATGTCGTGCAAATGAATACGATCCAACCTAGAAGGAATTTGCGATGCGCGCTGGGCATCGAGAGAAACTTAATGCAATTATTTGAATGATTTATCTGTATATGTTTTGATGAAATTAAATACTCTTCTGTCTTGTCTTTCTTTACAATAAAGGATTAGCTTATGAAATCGCAGACAAAGTCCAAATATAAATCCATAAGGACTAAGTCTGAAACAGTCAAATATTAATAAAAAGTATTTTTAAGCCCATAGGCAAATAAATGCTATGAAAGCATAATGTCATTTTAATAAATGGTATGACACATAGTGCCACAGATAAAACACAAAAGCACAGTGTCAAAACCTTATCTAAAGGTAAAGCATAGTTTTCATTGTAAGAATAGGTTCGACACGTTGTGCTATAAACAACACAATAAAGCACAGTGTTCATCACATCAGAATTAGATTTATACTCTTTGAGCCGTCTCAGCCACAGATTAGATAGGCCAGACCATAGATAGGAATAGGTAGACAATAGAGAATTAAGATCCATTCCAGATAGTTAGAAAATTGGAAACATAAGCTAGTTAGGCTAGTTATACATATAAATAAAAATGTGAATAGGAGAGTTAGGCTTAGATTAGATATATGTAAATAGGTTAAGGTTATTTAGTGTCTTAGGTCCCCTTTATTATTATCCAGGAAACGGCCCGATGCCAAATTTAAAATAAATAGGAATGTCAACTGTCAATATGACACATTGAAATTAGTAGGGATGGGGAAGTAGAAAAAATGTATCGATAGTTTTAATGTCGACCTTTTTAAAATAGTATCGATATTAATGAATGTTATCTTTTGCATGTTCTGATGTGCTGATGAGTTGTATGCTGCTGGGCGAAGAAGAGGCTGGCAACGTTGGCTACGCATCGAAGAAAATGTTTATTTTTTTATGCGAATTAAGGCATAGGCTAAAACCAGGGTATTAGTATAAACCCAGTTGGTTTATTAAGGTGATAGTTATAACTGATACCGACTTTGCTAACGGGGCATAGCCTTTGCAAAGGATGTCGAGTTGACATCATTGGTTCAGTTAGTGGCTGTTGTTTAATTAAAAAGTAAAAGCATTTATAAATTTAAACCCTGGTGCAAGTTCTATGAATAGGATTAGAAATTCGATGCGATCCAGCCTTTCCTTCTCTGGCCTGATAAATGCACGAGATCGAAAAATTGTATCATGTCTGAATTTTTGAAATTTAAGCCCCATCCGGGTCGATGTGAGTTGACGCATCATTTGTGTTTGTGTCGGGAGGACGCCTTGTTACTTTTTCGGAGGTTTTGTGCAAGGAGGTTCAAGCATGACGGCGTTAACTTGTCAGTGTAATTATATGCACATAAATTGAATGAAAGTACATATACAGTAATTCGTTTGTCATGACTTAAGCCTACCCCTTTTAAGGGCCGTACCTCAATTGAAAATTGATTCCTCCGTTAGGTAAATGTTCGGGTTAGGATAAGGTAGGATTGATGTTACCTTTCAAAACTTAGAATAGTAGCACCTCTTATGATTCTGCGCGACTATTCGTAGGGGCGTAGCTCATGTGAGGACTCTGCTTTAAAAGGCAAACTCCTTACATATAATAAGGCTGGTATGATATACATAGTTTTGCAAGGTAACTGAATTAGGAACACTTGTCATATATAGAATATGTTTTTCTTTAACTTTGATTGTCAATTCGATAGAAGCCGCCTAAGGGCAGGCACATTGTTGAATTAATATAAATATAACAGATATCAGATAAATTGATTTGCCTTTCATTACGTAGCGCTCTGGCTACGTCCCCCACAGTACCTACAAATAAGGAAAATACTTCTACTAAAACCACCCAAAAAAATGTGCACGCATTACAAGCGTGTCGCACATTACAGGCGAGCGCGCCTCCAGCGGCGCGCACATTACAAGCGTGCACATTATTACAGGCGACCCGCCCAGCCAATAGGGATCCTCGCTCAAACCGAGACCCACGCCATCAGATGGCGCCACTTATGACATCAGTGGCGTCAACCAATCCGGACTCACCTGCACCCCCTCGCACCTCAGCTTACGACTCCCCCGCGATGCGATCTGGCCAATCGTCATTAAGTGGGTCAAGCACCTAGCTTGCGTCGTACGGGCGCAGGGCAGAATTAGAGGACTCTGATTCAATAACAACACCGATTTCACCCTACCCCACGGACATGGACGTTGATTTTCAGATGGGGGGTAGGGCTCTGAGGAGGCGCCGCAGCCCGGATGAGCTAACCGAGGAGGCGAAGCGCTATCGCCTCAGCTCACAACACCCACCGTCGGCCAGCGAGCAAGGCGAAAGATCGCCTACATTTGCCGACGCAGTGCGACGCCCTACGTCGCCCAGATCTCCTGCTACCTCTGCTGCACGCAGGCAAGTTTCTACAAGGGTAAGTGATGAAGAAGATCCCACACTTACCCCCAACCCCAATGCAGCCCCCAACCCGGCCACCACCGGTAACAACGCGGACAAAACCGCAAAAAAAAAGCGCCCACGCTACCCTCCACTGGTAGTTGAAAAATTGCCCAACTGGGCGACTCATTTTAGAGCCCTAGCTGCCAAACTGGGTAGGCCTCCGAATGCTCGCCCATACGGGCAGGGAGTTCGATTCTCCCCTGAGAGCGAGGAAGAATACAGGGTGGTGCAGAGGTACCTCACCGCCCTGGAAAAGGTTGAAAAAATCAGCTGGTTTGCGTACTCGCTCCAGGCTGAAAAAAAGGTTAAGGTGGCCATCAGGGGGCTGCCCCCGGACACTGACCCCAAGGAGATTGAGGAGGAGCTCCGCAGCCTAGGCTTCGAGCCTGAGTACGTTAGGCACATAAACGCGCGCCAGGGACGACCTGGCTGCGTGTTCCACGCCGTGCTCAATAAGACACCAAACGTTAGGACGATATACGACACCTCTGTATTTTTATACATGCAGGGGGTCAAAATCGAAGCATGGCGTGGCAAGCGTGGGCCCGCCCAATGTCATAGGTGCCAGCAATTCCGTCACAGCTCGCACCAGTGCCATCGCCCACTCGCCTGTGTGAGATGCGGAGAAGGGCACACAGCAAGAGACTGCCCACGCCCAAGGCAAGAGCCGGCCACCTGCGCGAATTGTGGGGGCCCGCACCCGGCCAGCAACATCAAGTGCCCTATCTTTCAAAAAGAAATATCCCACAGGCGACTGGGCACTGTCGCCATCTCGTCAAAAACATCACGCCGCCCACAGAACGTAGGGCAGGCAGAGAGTTCGACGAAACCCAAAAATAGAATACCAAATGAAGAGGCCCAAAGCGCGACGCTGATGGCGGCAGCAAACGGGCCCACTGAACGCGGATATGCTGCCTCCTCCTCAGGGCGGAGGAAGAACAAGAGGGGGGGAAAGGGCAGAAAGCCCCATCACACCCCTAAGACCCAAGAAATGACCCATGAGGCTGCCCCTGCTCTAGTCGAAATCGACAACAACAGAGCGCAGGCAGTAAACTCTACGAACGCTAATACAACTATGAAAGTTAAAAGTGTCGGCGTAATAACACACGAGCGCCACCTGGCGGACGAACGTGTAACCAAAAACAGTGTCGGCCAATCAGGCGGCACTAGCCAAAATAGAAAGGCCAATCACGCGCCGACACAGAAACAAATAGATGAAAATAATCAAAACAAGAAAAACTTTACTGCCTGCGCCATACAACTGCTGATGGACCTGATTAAGGCCATCAGGCAGGGCCAAGATGTGGAGCAGGTGATCCTTGACGGTTTAGCCGCCCTTTTAACCTTGTACCATGACCAATAAACCGTTAAGGATCCTACACTGGAACGCTCGCAGCCTTAAACATAAGGTCACTCTCCTCCGCCACCTCCTCAAAGAACAGGATATCGACGTGGCGCTAATAAGCGAGACTTTCCTGGGACCTGGAGATAGGTGCAAGTTCCCAGGTTATCTCGCTTATAGGAAGGACGAACGGTCGGAACACGGGCAAAGTTATCGTGGCCTGGCTGTGCTATTCAATAGAAGAGTCGTCCACCAGGAACTCCCCCCACTCGACCTACAGTCAGCATACGCGCTGGGCGTACAGCTGCACGTAGCCGGCGAGGATCTAGAACTATATGCCTTTTATAAACCTCCACACTACAAGCTGAACATGTCGGAGTTCAGAAGAATTCTGACAAATACAGAAAACCCGACAATCCTCGCCGGTGACTTCAACGCGAAGCACCCAGCGTGGAATAGCTTCAACCAGAACGACGAGGGGAGACGACTCTTCGCAGATGCAGAGGCCCACGGGTACACGGTGTCAGGACCTGAAACACCAACCCGATGGCCGACAATAAGCACACACATGCCAGACGTGATTGACATCGTTGTACACCGTGGGTTGCATTGCCAGGTCACTCAGCAGGTTCTGGAGGACGAGATGCAGTCAGACCACCATCCGGTGCTCGTCGTCCTCTCAGACATGACGACACGACTTATGCCCCGAGCGCCACGTCGAAAAATCGACTGGGACCTGTTCGAAGAAAGGATTCACTCTACCACGCCAACTCGGCCTATCACCTCTGCTGATGACGTCGACCTACTGGCCGACGAGATCACTGCTTGCGTACAGCAAGCACTGACAGCAGCAACGATGACGCAGCAACAGGGGAGAGTGCTACAGCCGCCCCTGCCAGCGCGAATCAAGAATCTCATCACCGAAAAGAGACGCTTACGCAAGCAGTGGCAACAAACCCGCTGCCCGACCATGAAGACCGCATTGAACAAACTCACCGAAAAGGTGAAGGCCGAGTTGTGTGCTCACAGAGTCGCGAGCTGGGAGGAACATATTGATACCGTGGAGGGCGACTGGAACTCTATCCACAAGCTGTGTCGCCAGCTGTCCGCCCCCCGCCCTATCAGGGCGGGCGTGCCGCAGGGCGCCGTCTTATCGCCTGCGTGTTACACACGTTACACCGACGACATCCCTACGACCCCGGACGCGACGCTGGCGCTGTACGCTGACGATGCGGCGTACGTCACTACTTCTATGAACGCCAAGCACGCAGCTACCAAGATGCAGCGCGCCCTCGACCTCATCCCCGAGTGGCTAGCGAAATGGCGACTATCGGTTAACGTGTGTAAGACGCAGGCCATTGTTACAGGAGCAAGCAAATTACCACCACTACTGAAACTACAGGGAGTCGACATCGAGTGGTCTCCCCACGCCAAGTACCTAGGTGTGACAATCGATCGTTGGCTCTCGATGAGGTTGCACGTCTCCAAGGTGGTGGCGCAGTGCAGGGTCGCTCGGAACCTGCTCCACCCAGTCCTCTCGTCCCGCCTCCCCGCCCGCACCAAGCTGGGCATATATAAAACTTATTTACGCTCCATATTAACCTATGCTACCCCAGCTTGGTACGCCCTCACTGGCGAGGCGACCAAGAAACAACTTCGCGCACAACAGAATCTAATTATTAGACGTATACTAGACGCCCCTCGCCATGTGAGGAACGACGTGTTAATGCGGGACACGGGAATAGAGAGCTTGGACGAGTTCATTGAGCGACTCGCCACAAATCTGTTCGCGCGGGCCGACGCTTCTGCCTGGCCCCACATCGCAGATATAGCGCCATGGCACGCGCGCCCGCCCGACAGAAAGCGCCTCCCTAGAGACCTAATAAATGACGCCGCAACCTCATCCATATCCCGGACTTGACGCCTGAGTAAGCAGCAACAGTCTACACGCTGCTTACTCAAACAGTAACACTACCCACCCCACACGACACCCACGGCGTGAAGTTTGTTCTAAGTTAATATAGACTTACTTTACGTCGTAAACAGACATGCATTACTACACACTCGCCAGTACACTTGCACCGAATAGCGTCGCGAGTTCATCGCACGCTATTGGTTCATGGGCGGTGTAACTCAGGACATTGCCGCTCCTACATACATTGACGGCGGCGCTAGTAGTCGCTTACATTTTTCAAACTGTAGGTTCGTCTAAAGTCAGCATCTCTGCCGCTGGTTACCTTCGCTAGGCCTCCCAGAGTACGCTCTGGGTCTCACCTGGCGGGGGTGGACCGCCAGGATGCTGTGAAGAAGCGGCGTTCCGTTCATAACGGGCGCCGCGGCGCGCCTACAGTCACACAAACAACATAAACATAGCTAGCGCGGGTCATTGATCTGTATAGGTTATCGACCGCGCTAGCACTATGCTAGGTCCAGTGGACAACCGAACGATGGGTTCGTGTTTACGAGCCTCGGTATAGCACTCGCGGGCAGGGAACAGGGTTCCGTGACCGCTCGCCTCGCCCCCTTACGGGGGCGACGCGACATCCAGACAACCAAAACCGGGCTGCGTGCACGCGGGACGCGTACTGACGCGCCGCAACTTTGAAAAATCTTTAAGGAGCGAAGCACAACCAGAGAGCCGGGAGGGTCATTCCGGTTACCGATAAATCCCAACAACTCAAATTAATGGCTACCTAAATAAATATATAATTTTCAATTAGTGTATTATGACCAAGTAGAATTTTTTAATTTTTTGTATATTGTTTGCAAAACATTTCAAAAAACGGAAATCTTTGTGCCGTAAGGAACAACATGCGTAGTTAAACCAGACAGTGCGTAAATCTTCTTCTTCTTTGTTCAACCCTCTTCCCAATTCAGCTGGAGTCGGGTCTCCTTTTACGTCTGCGCCAGAGAGCTGTGTTCTGGGTTGTCTCAGGTTCTCCTTCAGGACCTCTTTCTGCATGTTTGACCACCATCCAGGCGGGAGGTCATCCCCTTCCTCGCGATAGATTGGGGATATTTAGGAACTTTTTGATAAACTTTGTCATCTCCACGTCTCAGGATGTGGCCGTACCAACGCAGCCAGCTTTCTTTGACCCTCCCGCTTATCGGAGCTACTTTGAACGAACCACTGACATACTCGTTTCGCACTTTGTCTAGACGGGTTACTCCTTCTTGCCATGGGAGCATTTTAATTTCACTTATATGCAGTTGTTGTTCGTGTGCTTTCTTGAAGGTCCAGCACGCCACTCCGTAAGCTATGGCTGTTCATACTACCGTTTTATATACTTTGCCCATAACATGAATGGGCAAAAGTTAAGGGCACCTGATAGCGATCTCCATTTAAGCCAGGCGGTTTTGATGCGGTGGTCTATTAAAAAAAAAAAAAAAACAAGAAAACAACTCAGTTTTACTCCGATTTATACTTAGCCCATGTTTTTCTGACTGTGTCACCCAGTGACTGAGTGTTTTCTACAGTTTTGGTACCTTTAGTGTGTGTGATGTGAGCTTTACACCCCTGTAGTTGCCTTATTCAGCGATGTCTCTTTTATGTTTATATATAGGGTGTTATTTCGCTAGGATTCTGGGATCTTACCGTCCTTAATGATGCGATTGTATAACTTGGTGAGCCATGTAGTGCGGTATATTTGAGATTCTTGCAGATATCCGCCGGAATCTTGTCGGGGCCGGTGGTTGTACGGTATTTAATTTTTGATAAGGCCTTCCTCACCTCTTCGACTGTTATACAATTTAAGGGTCCTTCAGCAGGTAGCATATGGGGCATTGTCCCTCTAGGGAATTCTTCGTTCTTAAACTCAAAGACAAAGATATTTTATTTCAACTAGGCCACCAAGCGGCACTTTTGAACGCATAAAAATGATTCTACCGTGCATTCGGAAAGTAGCTTGTTATGGAGAAGAATGCACAAGAAACTCCATACTTACTCTTTAAAAAAAAAAAAGATTTTTTACAATATTTAGGAACATAGGTAAATACATTATTAAATTCATACATGTGAGGCACCCAGAATAGCACTACCCACTATACCACCTACAGACATAAAGTATTAGAAGTACTCACACATGTACTGTGCAGTTATATAATAGATACTAGAAAAACATTAACATCCGAAGCAGTCAAGTTATGACCAATCCCAACTGACGGCGTCCGTTTACGAACATGACGCATGAATTGGCACCACCCAGATCAACCATCATGAAGGGAACCGGATGATCCAACACACGCGCAACCATCAGAGACACATTTGAGAGAGCATGACACACTCAACGGCCAGGGCACACACAAGTCAACGAACGACGCATAGGTACAGTAAATGGTAGATTAACAGTTGGGTACATAGTACTCACACACGTGCTGTGCAGTTATACAATACTAAGGAAATTGAGTTTATACAATACAAATATATTCATACATTCTTCAGCAGGTCCAACAATACCTCATAACAATAATGTTCTGCATATCACTTGTTATTGCGCCCTAGTGGATGTGGATTGTGGAGCAGGACTAGCATTGAGCCAAGCATTTTTATCAGTGATGTAATCCCCCAACTTATAATATGCCAGCCTACATAGTGTGCGTTTTATACAGGTTTTAAACTTTGTCTCATTCAGTTCAAGAATTTGGGGAGGAATTTTATTGTAACATTTTGTACAGTGAAACCTGGTTGAACTAATTGGTCCCTATTTCTAGTAACGTAATTATGTCTGTCGCCGTTTTTACTAAAAATGTGTAAATTCTTTCTCACGTACATGATGTTTTCATAAATATATTGACAAGGAACCGTCATGATGTTAATGTCCTTAAACAGTTCCCTTAGAGAATCGCGCCGGCGAAGATTATATATTGCTCTGATGGCTCGTTTTTGCAGAATAAAAATTGACTCAATGTCTGCAGCCCTTCCCCATAAGTAGGATACCGTAAGACATTATACTATGAAAATAACTAAAATAGACCAGTCTCGCGGCATCCACATCGGCTAACCTACGAATCTTTGCAACAGCATACGCTGCCGAACTCAGCCGCCCCGCAAGGGATACCAAATGAGGATCCCATTGCAACCCTGAGTCCAGCGTGATCCCAAGGAAAACCGTTTTATCGACGAATTCTAGCTTCTCTTTGTTTAATATAATGTCACAATCAGTACTTTTGACATTCAGCAAGGAAAATTTTACGCACTTGGTTTTTTTACCATTTAAAACTAAATTATTGGCAGTGAACCAATCCTGAACCTGCCGTAGCGCGTTATTTACGTCGTCAGCCCGACAAGTACGTACTCTTCGTAGTACTCTTTCCATCTTCCGTTGATGTCCTTCTTCGCTGTTAGTAATAAATTTTGATGTATTTGTTAGACTTAATATAAGATTTTAACTATAATCTGCTTGCACCGAACCGATCTATCTCTGAATACACAGATGCACTCGTAGAACAGGGGTACATCATATTGAATAAAATTGATGCTAGATACTGCACTAGGGAATCTTTAACCACCAAGACTATATAAGACTATATTGGAGCATGTATGCACCAGCCTAAAAGATCATAAATTACATCTAGCTATTATAGAATCCACCATGTCTGATCATAAATAGATCTTCTTCGAGGTCAAGAGGTATAAACCCGAGACTATTAAAATCTGCCTAGCCTTTTCCCAACTATATTGGGGTCGGCTTCCAGTCGTACCGGATTCACCTGAGTACATAAAGCAACAGAGAATCTTCACCCCTAGAAATGTATTAAAAGCGACATCTATGGACAGGAGGATATACTACGATGTTTACTTTTTCTTATTATTTATTGTACACAAAAAACATAAAGACACAGTTACAATAGGACAGCTTATGTACAAAGGCGAGCTTAATCCATAATTGGGACCTCTTACAGCAAACCTCAGTTGCATTAAGAAATTTGCATATGAGGACAGTACATCCAAGTGCACAACAAAGTTTACGTGCGCCACGTGCGCGCCATCTCTGTGATATCAATGGAACTGCTAAGATATTCTAACTAGAAATAATAAAACTGACAGCGCTCATGCAAGCGACCGCTAGGTAATATCCATCGCATCCTACCTATTTATATTTTTAAACTTCCAAATGTGTTTAACAAACATTATATTTTTTACAGATTTCTATAAACTCACAACATAATTTTAAAATTTTATAAAAACTTTAGGCCGAAGCAAGATTCGAACCTGGATCCTATAACTGACGAGTCAAATCGCTATACCGTTGCGCTTTTCTGACACTTATCATAGAAATTTATCGATATATTTATAAATTACTAGCTGACCCGGCAAACTTTGTTTTGCAATAAAAACACCAAACATTGCTCTACTCTACCTACTTTACCTACCCTACCCTACCTACAATACCCTACCTACCCTACCCTACCTACCCTACCCTACCTACCCTACCTACCCTGCCCTACCATACCTACCCTACCCTACCTACCTTACCCTACCCTACCTACAATACCCTACCTACACTACCCTGCCTACCCTACCCTACCTACCCTACCTACCCTACCTAAGTACCAATTTTTTTTTTTTTTCATAGGAACCTTTTCCTATCAATAACAAACACAACAAAAAAAGAATAAACGAAATCGGTCCAGCCGTTCACGCGTGATGCTGTGACCAAGGGAAATAGGGATTCATTTTTATATATGTAGGGAAGACTGTGTAATTGACAGGAAAAGCCATTATTCCATGGGTTCTTTCGGGCTAGATGTTAAACAAACCAACTTCTTTGCTTGTATCTAGGCACACAGTGTGACTAATCTCGTTATATATTGGCGAATAACATAAACGACATTCCACTATAACACGTAGTTTTATCTACACGAACAATCGGTAACTCTCACTGTATTTCTCTTTAGGTTTTTATCACGAATTCACAACTCAATCTAACCCGCCATAGTCCACTCGATCTCTTGTATCCTTTTTTGTTCGCGCCAAAAACTAGCGTATAGTGTTAACGTCAAGTTGACATCTGTCAAAGTCATTTGAAACCATAGCGCTCTAGAATGATTTCTTAGAAATGCCGACATATATATAGATAATTCAATGCTGCATCCTCGAGATTTAATACACAATGTAGTACGGTCTCCAATGTACTTGCATTGCCACACAAAAATGAAATGTTCGTTTGATAGTCTATGTCATCTGTCATCTATCAATGGTCACGTCATTCGTTCTTCGTGTGTTGCATTGCTACAACCTATTTTTTTTTTTTCTCTCAAAATCTATACTTTAAATACGACGAAAAAGAATATGGGAAAAGAAAACACGACGATGAAGAATATTTGAGATGTAAGAACCAACGATACGGAAATAAATTCAAGAAAAACGGAAGTTCCGAAGAAGAACCCGTCGAATCCACGTGCTTTTACTATCTAAGTTTTTACTAATTACTTCAAATCAAAAAAATCTAAATTGTTTATTATCACAATTAGCATATTCTACATTAAGACGTATTTGGAGCCTCCCTTTAAGCAAACAATGCCTGTATTAGGAGACTCCGATTTTCCATAACATTGCCGTGATAACTTATACTAACTGTAAGTTACTATAAAATAATGTACTGTGATTCACATAATTTAAGATTATTTAATTTAAATTTTGTTGTTCATTAATTGAGTATTAAAAGAATATTTTTTTTTTCTAATATTAAAAAGTGAAATAAGAATAGAAATAAAATGAAATTAATAAATGAATTTACTAACAATAAATAACACAAGTTCTTGTTTTTGTACGTGGAGTGTTATGTAGTGTGATGTGGTGTGTGTGCTGTATTGTAGTGTGTTGTGTGTAGTGTAGCGTAGTGTGTGTGGTGTAATGTAGTGTGGTGTGTTGGATGTGGTGTATTAGATTAAGGTATATTATATGTGATGAGTTTCGGCTACTCATCGTGTTCCAGAAGTGCCTCGGTTTCCTCGTAGGCAAGTGGTTTTATCCAGCTTAATATACTTTTTTTACAGTCGCGGTAATTTTTATTGTAAACATACACATGTTTATTAATTCTGTTGTATACTTGTGCCGAACGTTTGTTAATTTTAACTAACAAACGTTCGGCTAGTATATGTGTCGGATAATATAATGTTCGGATAATGGTTTTCGTTTAATTACTTACGTCCTATATCTATTGTTATGTTAATGAAATAACACTTGATGTTATTCTGATAACAAAAATAGTATTTCTTAACGAGGTAACACGTGATGTTATCCAGAAATACAAGAATTAAACAGGTACTTTCTTAACGAGGTAGTACGCGATACTACGAGTATACTGAAAGTAACCGCCATTTTGTTTTCTCTCCACCAAAAAGTCTACCGTTGCAATCTCGAGTTCACGTGATACATATGACGAAAACCATTGTTCGAAAATATTATTGATCAAATATCTTTTTTTTTATTTTTTATTTGTGATGGGTTTGCTCACAGAACACACTCCCATAAAATAATATGATATGCAGATTGTACATATTCGCAGTCAGATGTAGAACACTGACATAAAGGCGAAGCAACGAGCTTGAAGGAAGATAATTTACTTTTAAAGTTACCATGCCCTATGAGAAATTGGGCTACACAGTGATCCACCTCCAACCACGTTCTGGCTAGCCACACGCAAACGGATAGAAAGAATTGGTGGAGGTGTCGGCCCTTGATGGAATTATCCCACTTACATTGCCATTCGGATAAAAGTTCCTCCCAGACGTCAATTGGTACGTCAGGTGGCTTAAATAATCTAGAGATTTTCTCACGGTCACTCCGCGTTAAAAAAATCGCGTCCGTGGTGACTCGTGCGGAATAGTACATTGCAGCACGTCGCGCGTCGCTGCATTTCAAGGTTGACCGGAAGTACGCCAGCAAGTACCGGTAAGGCCTCAGTACTAACCGTCCTGTACGCTTTGCATAAGAATATCAAACCTAACGGTGACTCTGAAGTAATTTACGTCGTACCGCCCCTATATCAGCTATCAGCCCAAACAGGCGCACATACAACCCAAGTAAGTAGCCCCATAAATAGTCGTTAAAGTTAAAGAAGGCAGACCCCACGTAGATTTAGATATTCTCGTTAAGGCATAGAATATTTTTTTTCCTTTTTCACCGACTATTTTAATATGATCTTTATATGTAAAATTCCTCTCTAACACTAGATGAAGATAGCACACGGACTGCTTCCTTTTTACGGGAACGTTATTAAATTTAATAGTAAAACACGATTTAAGACTAACCTTCAAAATGAGTTGATATGTTTTGTGCGGAGCAAAGGTCAGGCGGTTTCGATCGCCCCACTGAGATATTAATCGAAGGCAAGTGTTAGCCAAGTTCCCGAGTCCAGGTCGAGTACTTGATTGAATGAGCAGAAGACCGTCGTCCGCGTAACCGGTTAATGAACAACCGCTTGGAAGAGGAATCGCGAGGAAATCATCAAAGCCTAAATAAATTTTACTTTGCCCTCATTGGTGAAAAGCACCGTGCCCCACTGGTTTATGCTCCTGTCCAAATATTGAAGGGCGAACCTTAAACGATTTGCACGTTGAACTCTGGATAAAAGAATTCGAACAACTCGACGTTTTAATGTTTGCTGGTCTTCGTGCAATCGGTTACGGATGGTTTGGTCTCTGATACGAGTACCCGTTGCCAACCGTAGGCGATTCTGTAACTTACAAGCCGTCACTTTGCGTTCTCGGCTGGCACTTAACCTGATGTACCGATCCTCATGAACAGTTGTAATGCAAAATCTACCCGAACCAGGTCTTCTTGCAACACTGCCAGTCTCTTAGAAGCAATGCCAAGCATTTTGTATAGCTTTTCGAGAAAAATCCAGGTGCAAAGCCTCAGAGCGCTGCGAATTTCCTTCTTGGATCATTGTAACGGCTCTGGTTGCAGTAATTGCGTCTATAAGTCTTTGTATATTTTTTTTTTTTTTTTTATTTTTTATTATAGATAGGCTCGCGCTTGACCACTATCTCACCTGATGGTAAGCGATGATGTGGTCGACGGTGTAACACGCTTGCCTAGAAGTAACCTATTCACTCTTGACTTAAAGACCCCGAGGTTGTAGCTATCTGGAAACACAGACTCTGGCAGGGAATTCCACTCCTTAGCTGCACGCATAATGAAAGTATTTCCAAAACGTTTAGTGCGTATGGGTGGGATGTCCAGCATGTACCGATGGCGCATCGCCGTACGTCTTGTAGTCCGATGATGAAACGGGCTAGGTGGAATTAGATCATGCAATTCCATCGCACACTCTCCGAAATGCAACCGATAAAAAACCGACAAGCTGGCAACTTGACGACGATGTTCAAGGCTCTGGAGCTTTGACTCGACCAGTGCCTCATTGCCGATGAGCCTCTTGGCCCGTTTTTCGATCGACTCTAGAGCATCAAGCTGGTACTTGGCAGATCCATCCCAGAGATGAGAACAGTACTCCATGCAAGATCGAACTTGTGCTTGATACAACTTAAGTAGCTGTTCCGGCGTGAAGTACCGTCTCACCTTCGCAAGGATCCCCAACTTTTTGGCAGCCAGTTGTGCCTTTGCCTCAATATATGGGCCAAAATTAAGTGTCGATGTCAACGTTACGCCAAGAAGCTCAAGATGGTCCGTTATCGGTACGGTTACACCATATGTGGCATATTTAACTTAAGATGTTATTTAAACAAATAAAGAAAACAAATTTGCGATTATTTCAGATTACCATGAAGATAATCGAAACGAAACTTGAAGAAAAATCGAAACAAAATAACAAGAAAATTTCTAAACAGTTCTTTTTTAAATTGGCCAGCATTTTGATATCATGAACAAAATCAAAGTGGTTAAATATCAAAGAGTTTGTAACATCAATATTTGGTACTTGATAATTACTTAAATGAGAAGATTAACTTATTATTAAGTAAATTACATTGAAATGTGAAAATAACGAGTGACTCTTGTTTTGTTTTGAGTAGTACATATTATATGGTTCTGACACCTCTCTTTTGCAATTTAAATATTGATTCAATGTCAGCCGCCCGACCCACAGCAAAATACCGTATGACATAGTACTTTGTAACTAAAATAAACGAAACGCGTGATTTCTACATCCACGGCTTATCTTTCCAACAGCATAGCGGCTGAGCTCCGACCCGCAAGAGATATTATGTGAGGTGTGAGTGACCCCATTGTAATTTGTCGTCTAGAGGGATTCCTCGGTAAACTGTTGGATTTACATAGTCCATCTTTTCTCCATTCAATATGATGTCGCATTCGCTACTTCTAACATTCAGCAATGTGAATCTAATACATTGTTTTTTTTTATTTAGTTCCTAATTGTTTGCCGTGAACCTATTTTGGACCTGATGAATAGAGTTATTCACATCATCAAGATTTTCTGACCGCCGATCTATTTTAAATATCAAAGACTGGCTTTCCGCCCGCAACTTCGCCTGCGTGGACTACACGATTTTGGCTGTTTCGTATTTTGCAATTCTGGCGCAGTATTGCAAATTATTAACCAAACATAGCTTTGCGCCCTCGTCTTTGTTCGCGTAGACTACAAATTTTGCTCAACTTTATTATTTTATCGGATTATAAAAATTACGTGTAAATTGATATAAAATGAGCACAAATTGAACTGCCGTCGTGTTCTAATAGCTTCGTCGTGACTTTCATTCTGGAGGTCTCGTGGGATCGATTTCCACGGGAAGGTACAAATATTGGAAGACAACTTTGCTTTTAATTTCTGAATCCTACTACCGACACGATAGAAAATTATTGCAGGATGGCGCAAAAGTTATCACCCGATGTTCTTTAGCAGTATTTTTTTATGAATGAAATATTTTGGTTCTGGTTTTGGATAATATTTATTTGATGTTTCAATTTATTATCCCATTTAGTCGAGAAAATGATACGACCGCGAAGTCACCGGATTTGATAAACATTCGGGCCCGAATTAAGGCATTTTCTGTCTGGTGCCAAATGACCAGGCTGCTAGTACTGACTCTGGAACAAACAATGTAGCATTGCCCGCGTGAGATGCAATCTTTCCTTAAATCTATGCCTGCCAACCTTAATGACTGACCCTGAGATTTATTTATGGTCATTGCAAAGCAGACCTTAAGGGGACATTGTAATCGTTTAAACTCAAACACATAGGCAGAGGGTATCAGTGGTATTCGAGGTATGTAAATTGTTTCCCCCCGAGCACATCCAGTAGGTAATCATTCATACAAACTTTAACACCCCTTTTTACCCGTTTAAAGGATGACATAAAAAAAATGCTTAAGTACATTTTTCTTTAGTTGTATTGAAGAGCAGAAATACTGAGTTTCAAGTAATTTTGATGCTAAACAATATAACTTCTTTAAGGGATGAAATTAAAAAAATCCTTAAAGACGTTTTTTTATATTTAGAGACTAAATGCCATATTTTATTCATTTTAAATTAAAAATTACAGAGTTTAATACAAACTTTCATCCCCTATTAAACTCCCTTATGGGTTGAATTTCAAAAAATTCTTTCTTATTCCTTGTCTTAATTATAAAATGAATCTCTGTGCAAAATTCCAGGTCATTCTAGGTCTAAGGATTTGGGCTGGGCGTTGATGAGTCAGTCAGGACTTTTATTTTTATTTATATAAATATATATATATATATATATATATATATATAGATAGATGTGTAATAATTGGGACAAATCGTGAATGTAAACTAAAAAGAGGAATGGACCCAATTAAGAGCCTTGAAGAAAGCCCATTGTCATTTCAGACCCTAGTGAGTTTACGCCGTTTACCTGAACTTTAAATTGTCTGGCTTTCAAATATGATCCAGCCAGACAATTTAAATTCGAGGGCCGTATGCCTTATCCCATAGTGCTCGAGTGTCTCATGGTTAACGCAATCGAAAGCTTTCGAGTAGTTGCAAAAGATTTTAATGGCGTTTTGTGCTTCTTCCCAGGCGTTAAAGATGTACTTAATTAGGGTGACGCTAGAGTCAGTTGTGCAACGCCCTTTGGTGAAGCCGAACTGTTTATTATAAAAGATGGAATATTTGTTAAAATGTCGCAATAATTGGTTGAGCATTAACTTTTTGAAGACTTTACTGAGAACCGGCAGAATTGACACTGGTCAATAATTATTGGCTTCTTTGCTATCCCCAGATTTAAACAATGGAACTACTTTACTGTGTTTCACGAGGTCCCGCAAAACTTCTTGATCAATACTTATGTCAAAAATGATAGCTAAATAGGGCGCAATAGTTTCAATGATTGATTTACAGACTTTTACAGACAGTCCCCAAAGATCTTCTGTTGATTTAATTTTAAGATCTTTAAAAGCTTTTAAAATAGTCTCAGGTTTTGTATGTTGAAACTTAAACTCCAAAGGGCACGTATTTACATTATTTCTAAGCAAGGCAGTAGAGAGCGCGGATGAGGAGTTTAAAGCTGCTGTAGATTTAATAGGAATATTAACAAAAAAGTTTTTTAATTCCTGAGCTACCTCTACATCTGATTGTATGGGACCATGACATGTGCAGTCGCTAAATTAATTTCCGTATTATGCTGTTTTTTTTCTACTTGTTTAATTTTTCTACATGTGTTTTGATTTATTTTGAGATTACCTGTATTTTTACTATATTTTTATTGCTATGGTCTCTTTTTATTTTTTTATTTTCTTAGTAGTAGGCTTGCGCTTGACCACTATCTCACCTGATGGTAAGCGATGATGTAGTCGACGATGAAGCACGCTTGCCCAGAAGAAAAATCTAATTTGACATCGTCTATATTTAGAGCTAATTTGACATAACCTGAATCTAAACATTAATTGAATTTAATTAGTATTTGAATGTTATTTTGATTTTAATTTAATTAAAAGCAAACCTTTAATTTCACGTGTCATACTTAAAAGCGTTGATATTTTACACAAACTTTTATCCCCATTTTAGTAAAAAAACGTATTGTTTTTTAATAACCAAGAGCGTAAACCAACAATTTTTGATGATGATTTTACCTTCCAAACCGAAGAAATTTCATATAAATATTCAACCTCTATTTTATCCCCTAGGAGTATAATTTCCACAAACAAATGAATTCATTTTTTTATACTTTGTTAGTAAGAACAAAATTCTTAATAATTAATTACGACCTAGCCTAAAAGACTTATAAGCAATTTAACTCTAACTTAATATGTTACTTTATAGATTATGTTAAAATTAAGAATAGTGTCCATTTGCACATTTACACAAGTCCGTAGAACTTACTTACAGTCTGATGTAATTTATAAAAACACTATGTTCATGTGTTATATGTGTCGCATCAAGGCTGGCCGATAGATGCAAACCATCGGGAAGTCAGGATGTATTCCCTTAGGTTAAGACATCGTGTGTGGGCAGGTAGGTGGGTACAATCGTGAAAATTAAATCACACAAATTATTCGATACACTGAGTATATTCAAATAGACACAAGTTACATTCTTGCTTACTAATATTACGGATCGACTCTGATTCTACGACGTGTTAGCTCTAAGGCTGTCAGTACTCAACTGCCTTCTTCCCCACCACGCAACCGCTTATAAAAAGCGTGCCAATGCGTAGTTGTTCTTGCTTTGCCGCCAGATGGCGTGCTTGCAATTTGTTTTGACGTCCGTACTATTGACTAAACCCGACATATGTATAGCACAGCGTTGTCACTATTATTCATTTACTTTGTACACCACATTAATTCAAAAGGTTTAGTTCTTTTTAGCCTACGCACTAAGTCTGTATTGTCTAGCAGATGGATTGCCTCAACATTCACGTGTCGATAAAGTCTGTGTTCGTGGGCTTCAGCAAATTTTTGGATAATGGTGGTGACGAATTCCGTTTTAAGGTCACGGTGAAGATCGTCATTTCTTATGTACCAGGGTGCATTTACAGCATCCCTAAGCACTTTATTTAGGAATTGTTGGATTAATTTTACATTGCTTTGTTTAGTACAGCCCCAAAGTTGGATACCATACGTCCAAATCGGCATCAGTATATGCCTGTATATGGTTATTTTATTATGTATTGATAGACAGGATTTCCTTCCGAGTAACCAATACATACTTTTATAACGTATGTCGAGTTCCTGTCTTTTCTTTTTGACATGACCTTTCCAACGCAACTTGGCGTCGAGAGTTATGCCAAGGTATTTAGCTGTATTAGCATAAGGCACTTGCATGCCATTTATGTAGATTGGGTGATAGTCCAAGTGTTTATTTGTGAAGTCAATGTGAATTGATTTTGACTCATTTAGTTTGATCTTCCATTTTTGTATCCAGTCATAAACTTTGTTCACAGCTAGTTGAACTTTTTCTACTGCTTCTCTGTGGCTTGATCCGGTAGCCATAATTGCAGTATCATCTGCAAAGGTCGCAATGGTGTTGTTTTCCAGTTCTGGGATGTCACATGTGTATAGCAAGTACAAAATTAGGCCTAGCACACTACCTTGAGGTACCCCAGCTTTTATAGCTTTTAGATGGGAATATGCATTTTCTTGCCGTATTCTAAACATTCTATTAGTTATATACGACTCTAGGATATCTGCAAATTCTGTTGGCATGCGTCTGAGCTTGAATATTAGACCCTTATGCCAAACTTTGTCAAAAGCTAGCGCGACATCTAAAAACACGTTGGCGCAGACTTCCTTATTTTCGAGTGTTTTTTCATTGATATGGGTTATTCTATGTATCTGGTCGATTGTTGAGTTTAATACATGAATTTGTTTTATGAACCAAGAGCATAAATATAAAATTTCATGTATCCAATTTACAAACTGTAAACATTTCATACAAACTTTCAACCCTTTTTTAGGGGTGCAATTTCCAAAAAACAATAAATACATAAATTCTTTTTATCAACCAACAGCGTAAATATAAAATTTCACGTGTCCAATTTATAAACTGTAGAAATTTCATACAAACTTTCAACCCTCCTTTAGGAAATTCCACTCCCTCCCCTACCTCCCTCCTTCCTTCCTTTTGGAAATTCCTAAAATCCACTAGTCGGCCGCTGCCGCGGAAAATTTGCTAATGTCCACCGCAAAAAAAAATGGTAAGTTACAAATATTTTGTATTATATAAATGATTATATTAAAATAAAATTGTATTTTTTATTATATAAATCTTATTTTTACCTTTATATTTTTTGTCATAACAAATCATTTGACCAAACGTTTATTGTCTAAAGATTGTTTGCTGTAATAAATCATTTGATTAAAGAACACATGACTTAATGACACTATCCTTGGTAATATTTTGCCATGCCAACTAATAATTTGACTGAAATGAAAAGGTGCGTATTAAAATCATTCCAAATATTGCATTGGGATGAAAAATGGTTGCTAAAATATGTTCGGGTTGTGTAATTTTGGCAAAATGTTTTCGGCAAAAGGGCAGGATCCCATTAACGATATGATTCCGATAATATACGTTACAGTAGGGAGTTTCATACAATGAATTCCTTCACGGCTCGAATTGATACGGTGACGATCCCTTTCTGAGTTGATAAGTGTGCTATGTCCTTTACTCGTATTTTCTATACAAATACTGTCAAACCGCCGTTTTAGTTCAGCTTTTAAAAATGTCTGACTATTGAAAAACGTACCTGTAACGAAAACCTGTATATTATATAGTATGATTAAATGCACTTACCTGCTAATTCTAGAAATATCTTTTGGGCTGATACAGAAAGAATCAGTTTGAGTGAAGTACGTCAGCGTTCCTTCGAAAACACCACGGCCAGGAATCATTGTAATCTGAAATGAGATGGAGATATTATCCCGCCCCAGCTTCAGGATCCAGATCCATGCGAAGCTAGGGCACCAAATTTACCGGTGAATATACCAACAAAGTTCTTTCATACAAACTTTGTCTTGACAATAAAGACCATAATGAGAAATAATGTTTTAGAGAAACCCAAATAACGGTATTTTTTATCCTATGTTACCCGGGCCATCCGACCGATCCGACCGATCGGGATACCCGGATCAGCATCCAACTTGTGTAGGTTGGATAGCCCTACTCCATGTACCTATACCTACATATTGAATGAATAAGGTGAATCTCTTTGCTATATTTCTCGGAAATCAAGTCATGAAGATTAAACAAAATTACCTTTGCCTGGTAATATTCTTTAGGCGCTCTTGGTGCTGCCCATATTGGGTTACCAAGATATGCGTCTTCTTCCTTTGAGTAGCCATATGTCAATAGCTGTTTGTTCACATTCAGTTGTAGCACATAATGTATGATTGAAAGATGTCTTCTTGCACACTTTGCTCTGTAACATTATCAAGATTTTTGTGAATGCAAATGGAAAAAAACGAAACGCAATATTTAGGGTCAAAAGGTATAAAGACACTCGAATCGAAGCGACGCGTCAATCTAAAAATGTTCATAGCATATTGACTCTTATCTCCACAACGTTATGCATATAATTCTATCATGATAATCAAAAAACAAAAGAAAGAAAACCGGCCAAGTGCGTGTTGGCGCATTTAGGGTTCCGAACCAAATGTAGTAGATAGGGAAAAATATAGGCATTTCAAAGAAAAAATCTGATTTATCAATATATTGGCGTTTGTTCGTAAAATATACGAAAAAATAAATATTATCACCAAATTTCAAGTTCATTAGTCAATTGAAAGTTAAAAATACATGTGAACAAAATTTTATAAAAAAGCTCAATTTGATTTATTTATTTGGTTCACCAACATTGTATACACTGGTATTAGCAAATTAACAGAAGTCAAAAATCAGAATAGAGTATAGCAATTACTTACAGGTAAACTCTGCATGCACACAAAACGTTGTCGTAACTTACAAGATAAATATAAATAAAAGACTACACTATCCAACTTGCACTACACATCACACACACATCATCAGCCTATTAATGTTCCCACTGCTGGGACACAGGCCTCCTCTCTGTGAGAGGGAATGGGCCGTAATCCACCACTCGGGCCCAGTGCGGGTTGGTGGATGTCACGTCTTCGAATTTTTGGTTCTAGGACATGCCGGTTTCCTCACGATGTTTTCCTTCACCGTTTTTTAAAAGCAGTGGTGATAAAACAATTTACACAAAGTAAAGCCTGCCTGGGCTCGAACCCACGACCTACAACTTGTAAGTCGCGGCCGATACCACTGGGCCACCACTGCTCTCACTAAACTAAACTTACTAAATAACTAACTTGCACTAAATTAAACTTAATAAATAACTTAGACTAAATCAAGACAAATAAAAAAAAGTTAAACTAAGGTAGGTATTACAAAAAATTTAATAGGTAATATGGGAAACTCAATATTTGGGCAGAAACTTATAAAAACTGGTTTGCCATTTGGATAAACTGTCAAAATGGAGGTCGATCCGATCAATGCAACTGTTCACAATCCTGCAAAACCTCGCGTAGGGAGAGTTAGCACCCAGAACCGTTTTTCTCTGCGGAGGGCAGAGTGGCGTTATTGGACTGCATGGAATTCTCGAGGGGGCACGGAAGTCAAAAATATTCAGTATTTGCGGGCAGTCAATTTTATGGGCCATAACTTTGCACACAAACATCGCGTCATTCAGACGTCGAAGTTTGTCAAGAGAAACCATATTAAAATACTTGAGCCTATCACTATATGAGCGCATTTTCTTGGTCAAACCGCTAATATAGGCCAGGTGCCCCAGAAAACGTTTTTGTACACTTTCAAGACGCAATGAGTGAGTAGCATAGTGTGGCCGCTAGACCACGCTACAATACTCCAATATGCTCCGAATTAAACAATTATAAAGATTTTTTTTTTCTACAGCTTTTAAATTGTTTTGTGTTTCTGATAATAAACCCCAGCATTTTGGAAGACTTTTTCACTACATTATCTATTTGAGGAATAAAAGTTAGTTTCCGATCAAAGATAACAACCAAGGTCTTTTATTGTGTCCACTTCCTTTATTTTTTCTCCGTCAATAGAATAATCCTGGTCAATGAGATGATGTTTCCTGGTAAGTTTTATATGGTAACATTTGCTAGGATTTAGAAGCATCTGATTTATTTGGCACCATATCACCAATTCATCCAAATCACTTTGTAATTCAGAGGCGTCATACTGAGATTTAAATATTTTGACGAATTTTAAGTCATCAAAAACATTCAGCAAACATAAAAAAAAATATTGCTTCTTATTCCTTTGTTTTCCAATATCTTTTAAAACAAAAAATACAGTATTAATTTACTCAACGAGCTCTAAACAACGATACACCATTCAATAGGGTAGGACAATTGTATGGCTTTGGGTCAACAAGATGCTTATACATTATAGATTTTTGATGAATTAAGACAAACCTCTGGATACATATTTCTGTGCATAGCCCCAAAGGAAAAGGCATAAAATTATATATAAAACGGAATTTCAACCGAGATCTCAGGCAAGTATACGCCCTTGCGGGAGTCGCAAGCCGATCCCCGGCTACCATAGGCGCGGGCTTGCAGACGGCGAGTAATGGGTAACTCACCATTCGATAAGGAACAGGCCTGAGTCGACGGCGCGTAGTGTTCCACGCGCGGCTCTAACAGATGTAAGCAGAAACTAACGGGGTCCGTTAGATCCAATGCAGGGCCGGTCGCGGCTAAATTTAAAGGATAGTTACCGCGGCCCTGGCACAAGCAACTGAAGGAACAGGGGTGGGTTTTAGTCAATAAAAGGCTGGCAAGCCCAAAAAATGGTAGTTTACGCCCCTTGCATCCCTTCTTATATTTGCTGGCTATGATTTTGAGAAGAGCATAGCTTGTGTGTATACGTTTTATAGAACTGTGGTTGAGCTTTCAAAAAGAATTTCATCATGCTCTGCGATTTTAGCCATTTTTACTGTCGATTTTTTACTAGGCTATATAGACTTAACAACAATTCGCACCCACGATACAGGAAGAAATTCCTAGTGTGGGGCAACGTTTTTATAAAAAAAAAAAAAAAAAAATATTTAACTTTAAATCATATTTAAAAACAAAACAAAATAATTAATATAAAAAACTTAGTCATAAATCAGTCATGTTGAAATTAATTAGTCAAACTTTTTAATTAATAATTTAATATTTAAAGTCCAATAGGGTCAGAATGTGGTGCAGAAAAACTAGTTGTTCTGTACCCTTTTATTTAAATGCTGGCAGCATTTAAAAATGTAAAATCAGTAAAATATGACATTGGTTTCTTTAACTTCATTATTTTCTTTTATCAGAATTTAAGACATTTTTGGATTACTGTAATGATAAGTAAGTTAAAGACTACTTACTACAAGTGTAATAATATTATTTGAGAATGAATCAATGAATAATAGTAGTTTATGAAACTGTTGCATAATAAGGGGTATTAAATATGAGTGTGTGTTTAAAACCGAGCCGTAGACGTGGTTTTTAAAGGTATCACACGAATGTTTTAATACCTAGTTATGTGCAGTTTCATACACTACGTTATCTACACTGATACATTGGGATTGAACCTACTAAATAAATGAAAAAGTCAAAAGAATAAGAAATTTTCTGAACAACAAAACGTATGAATGGCGCCAAAACACAGCACATCACCGCATTAACCGTACATGCGCTAAAACGGGCGATGCCACAGACAAGTAAAAATTGGAATCAAAACTTTATATAATAGGTACTATAAAAAAACATTTCCCTCCAGCAGTCAGGTAAAAATGGCGCGGCCCGCATAAGCCTTATAACTCCTAGGTGATATTAACTTCTTGGATTTGACCTGAAGTGCGAGTCGGACTCGCACACGAAGGGTTCCGTACCATTATCGCAAAACACTACTAGAAATCACGTTTGTTGTATGGGAGCCCCCCTTAATTTATTTTATTTTTTTACCCCAAAATTTACCAGTTTTGACATGAGCTTCGTGAATTTCTTTCTACATGGAAGAATTCATACGTTAATTCCTTTTTTTAGGGTTCCGTACCCAAAGGGTAAAAACGGGACCCTATTACTAAGACTTCGCGATCCGTCTGTCTGTCTGTCCGTCTGTCACCAGGCTGTATCTCATAAACCGTGATAGCTAGATAGTTGAAATTTTCACAGATGATGTATTTCTGTTGCCGCTATAACAACAAATACTAAAAACAGTATAATAAATATTTAAGGAGGGTTCCCATACAACAAACGTGATATTTTTGCCGTTTTTTGCTCGATATTAATAACGGCAACAGGTAGACGCTTGAAATATTCACAGAATGTTTAGATGTATAATTACTACAAAAAATAATTATTATTAAATTAAAATAAAATAAATTAAGGGGGGGCTCCCATACAAGAAACGTGATTTTTTTGCAAATTTTTGCGATAATGGTACGGAACCTAATTTATTTTCAATAAGGCATGCCAACAACATATTTACAAATTCATAGCCGAGTCAATGACATACAAGATTGTCCTGTGCAAACATGTCAGTTAAAGGCGTGCACATCATTCACAGTCTTTAATTACAATTTTTATTTTCATTCATTCATTCATTATATTTCATATCTATAATTATATATCTATATATATAAAAGAGAAGGTATGTATGTTACTTATAGATTCCGAAACGGCTGCACCGATTTTAATGACATTTTCAGAGAATCTTAAGATTGACACAGCGGATAATTCTGTAAAGTTTGGTGGTGTTCCCATGGGAACGGGAAACATGCGGGTGAAACTGTGAGTCGTCCGCTAGTATTTCATAAATAGTAAGTATTTTGTATGTGCATGTAAGATTCACTTTTGGTGTTGTAATTAATTTTACAATGCATGTCCTCGAAAAGAGCGTTTTCCAAGCAGCCAAACTGTGCAGAAAGTGTCACTTATTTTCACTAGTGCTTTTTACTTTTCTGTATTTTTTTAATTTTTAACTCCAAACGTCAGCCCGACGCATAGAGTTTTCATTATTTGAGTAAAGTTTTAAAAATTAGTTAAGTAAAGATTATCATTCATATAAAAGGTAAAATAAAACTGATACTTCATTAAAGGCGTTTTTGATTTCTCTAAATTTAGATTTTAATCAATAAATTATTAATTTTAAATGTTTGGCATTAAATATGGCAGAACGTATATTTTACTCGTGCCTTTTTGCATGACGACGTGAGAGCTATTTGCACGTATGCGTAGTAGATATGCCCGAGGAACTTTTAGTTAGTCTGTGGATATGCTGAGCGCGCTTGAATAAGCCCGCCATTTTATTAATTTATGCTTGGTTCAGATAAAAATTTTTATTGCCTCGCATTATAGTAAAATGTTGTATGATACACGTACGTAAGATGATTGCCGACTCGTGTAGATTTATCCACTCACTCGCTACTCATCGGAAATCACCTACCTTCCGCACTTGTAGCATAAATAACTATTCATGCACGTGTGATTATACATCAGTTGTTTTATAATATGTAGTGAATTATCACTACATATTATAAAACAAAGTTATGTAACGCGTCTGTTCACGATAAACTCAAAAACTACTGATCAGATTTACATGCAGTTATCACCAATAGAAACAGTGAGAAACGAGCCAGGTTTTTATACAATTTGTCGCTATTTATTAAAATAAAAATATTTTCAATTCACTAGGTGTACTGTATCTAAAAACTAAAGTCAGAAATGCTAAACGAAAATTTAAAGATATAATGTAACAGAGAAAAAATCGTGTCGAAAAGAAAAATAGTTCAGTAGATGACTGTACCTCAATTGTTTACAGTGACATAGATTTTCCACGAAGAGTTCAGAGGTCATCGGCAGCGGCAAAATCGAATGTAAAATAAGTCATGTTTAACATGAGGGGACGCGGGTGGAGGTAGCCTTTTTGACGCCTACAGACTTGAATAATCCAGCCTACGGTAAGTGGGTTACAACAACTTACCGTTGTTCTTCACTGGCGCTGTCAATATACTCGGCCAGCACATTGGCCACTCTTTTGTACATGTGCGTGACCTCAGATACGTTGGACCACTTCATGCAAGAACACCAATGTTGAACGATGCCTGCCTCAGCACATGTTCGATTTTTAGGGATCTGAAGAAGCAAGCATATGTTAAATGTTATTTTTTTTGCAAATAGATTAAAATAACACTTTTCTAAGTCAATTTCTTTGTCTTTTTAAACTAGATGAGGCCAGGTGAAGTTGGGTCAGCTCTTTAAATATAAGTAAACCTTATCTTTATCCGCAAACTACTATAAACAGAAAAAAAAACCGTAACGGGCTTGATAAGGTAAGCAGTAAGCTTGTATATTTTTTTTTCGGGTTATGTGTGAAGCTAAACGGATCAGCTTGTTATATTATTATGATATGATATGAAAAACGTTCTGGTTTTATCTTAGAAGATAAATATTTACCGGTTCTAATAAAGTCATGCCTCTCGTTATATCAGCACCAGGGACTTTGTACTTATTGCTTTTATGCTTCAAGTCCAATATGTCCAGCAATGTCGAATGTATATCAAAAGGTGTCGTCAGAACATCTTTATTCTGTATCAGTGCTTCAAAAGCCTTAGGCCTGAGTAGTTTCAGTTTTTCTGGTAAGATTATAGCCATTAAAGGCAAACGTTCTTCCAGCTTGCCTTGATATGTTTGACGTATCTTTGAAATCCTGAAATATTGGATGTATGAACTAATTTCAACCGATGGATTATCGTTATCACCAGTGAAAGACTAACGAGAAGTGGTTGCGTGATCAGCCACGTAGGGGTTTGGTTAAATGAAATGCTGGTTGAAATAAATATAATATAGATATAGAAGACTAGCTTTTGCCCGAAGCATCACCCACGTGAAAATGATTTGAAGTAATATCTCAAGGGTAATATCCCGATAGTATGTTACTACCG
Organism: Anorthoa munda; assembly: GCA_945859665.1. NCBI lineage: Eukaryota > Metazoa > Arthropoda > Insecta > Lepidoptera > Noctuidae > Anorthoa > Anorthoa munda. Next base: position 14,129,608 of record OX243915.1, on the reverse strand, counting down.
AGATAAAATTATCTTATATCCTACTCCAGGTCATGGTCCACCCAAGTGACAAATCCGTTGAACCGGTAAGGTGAGAAAAGTGAAACAATAGACAAACAGATATACAGAGTTACTTCCGCATTTATTTTATTAGTATGTTTTGTTCGGTACCGAGTGCCATGGTCTCCCATAACTATGACGAGTGTATCTTTGAACACCTTCCTTGCATCCAAAGTCTCGAGAAACCAGAGAACTGCTTCGTCAGCCGTAGCGATCTGGTTGAAGTCATCATGACTGATATCTGCTATGAACGTAAAACAGAACTTCTTGCCCTTTAACTGTAAAAACTGTTACAAGAAACATAGTTACTATACATCCTAAAAGATGCTCGTAAAAACTAAATAATGTGGCAAGTTTAAGAAGTAAGATGAGATTTTTAGCCGAACAAGGCGCAGGCTTGCATTGCCACCATTGCTTGCATTTAAAGATGAGCCGCCTGAACACTGAGCAGTTATGTTCAAGCAATGTGCCTCCTTTCTTTTCCAGTAACTGTCAAAAATCAGCTAGGTAACATTAAGTATGCCAGCTTTCCGGGCTCGGGGTGGCAAAAGTAGGGGCGTTGGGCTGGGTTTGAGATAGCGCCTCATAAAACTGAGGCGCTATGGTTCCATAAACTGTGGAGGAGTAGAGAGCTGCCCAACTCGTCAGTGACTGTAAGACATGCGCAAGTTCAAGTGAGTCAGCACATAAAGTATTTTGGCCTAACCCTGGATGGTTGGTGGAGCTCCAAAGGGTATTTCATGTGCCTGGTCCCCCCCCGCGTTGGAGGCAGTGGGTGCTTTACATAGACTGCTGCCCAATCTCGGGGGAACTCGTCCAATATCGGGCACTGGTTTGGTCAAACAGAGAGACAGGTGTCCAACTCTGCAGGACTAAAATCAACAGCCTGCAGCGGAATATGGCCATTCGAATCGCACGTGGATACCGAACGGTAGGTATTTTTTAAGGCGGCAACTCTTCTGGCCTGCTTTCCACCACTGGCAAACTGGCAGATAAGGACACGAGGGTATATGACCGAATTCACGCCATCCGTCGAAGTGGCAATAGCGTGCCAAGAATCACTGCGGCTAAGCTGAGGCTGCAGGAGCGGCCACATGACCTGGAGCGGTGGCGCGAGTGGCTAAAACAGCCGCAAATCTCGCGTAAACGTGTTTTGTAAGCCGTCCTGCCACACTTCGAAGCCTAGCTGAAAAGATGGGAGCACGTCTCATAAAGGCTTACTCAGGTAATGACCGAGCACGGTTGCTTCGATGAGTAGGTACCTGAATAGGATTGGGCAAGAGGCCACGGCAAATTGCCACCATTGTGGAGGCGATCTTGATTCTGCGTAGCACACACTCGAGTTGTGCCCTGCGTGGGCCTCTGAGCGGCAGGTCTAGGTCGCCAGGATTGGATGAGATCTGTCTATGCCAGCAGTTTTGAGGGCGATGCTGGCAGAGAGAGAAAACTGGAGGGAAATGGCCTACTTTTGAGAGACAGTGATGGTCTAGACGGAGGCCGTGAAGCAGGATCGTGAGAGGTCTGATCAACTTCGGAAATGAAAATGTACTGGTACTGATTCACAAGCTAAGCCTGAGCTTGTATTTTGGGAAACAGTGTTCAGCCGCAGGAAATATCACATAATAAAATACGAATAAATTTCTTAGGATAACTTTCGGTAGTTCTTATTCTATTATCTAATTTTATTAAGTTTAACAGATGTGTATGATCAGTGTCTGAGTATGTGTGTGTATATGGTGTGAGTGTGGGTGTTAGTGTTTGGTTGTGAGTGTGTGTATGTCAGACTTTGTTTAAATGCATTGCATGATATATGTTACTCAATATTTATGTCAGTAGGTATTCCATCTTCTGATAGTCCAATAGTTGAAGCCATTCAGAAACTTTACCTTTAAGTTCGTGTCTGCTAAGAGAATTAACGCTGAGATGCTTGTTTATAGTGTTGTATAGCTTACAACTTATGACCTCGTACTGTCTCCTTACGAAGGAGTTCTAGCATGTAACACGAGAAAACACAGGCATTTTCCTGCGTCTATTGGGGTTGGGTAATAGTATGCTTTGGTGTTTCTTGAGAATAACTCTGTGCACAAAGAGTTGACGAACTATTAGGACTTTTCATTCCGAGTACAGCTGTGATGTTGGATGTCTGTAAGGCTTTCTCGCTATCACTTTCAGCACCGCTCTTTGTGCTCTTTCTAAGCTCAGATGCGTCTTTTCGGTCCCTCCCCATACAGTGATGCAAAATTGAAGTCAGAGTTGTTTTGTAGTTGCACTATCTCTAAGCGTTTTAAATACATGAATGAGTCTTCTTATTTTGGAGTCAACTATACTTATGTGTTATCCCACCTCAAGCCACTATCCATGTAAGAAAGAAAGAAAAAAAAGTGTTTATTTGTCACAAGACGACATACAATATAAGAAAAACAAAAATAAAAACATTACATTCACACATTTATTAGCAATTGCAGTTGGCCTGTGAGTTGCAAGTGTGTGCTTGTATGGTGAATCCTCGCTGTGGAGTCTTAATTTTATTGATGAGGAAGGGAATATATAGCGTTTTGGTTAGGTTGAGGGTTAGTAGGTTGTGAGTCAGCCAATTTTTCACGTTTGCTAGTGCTAATTCTGCTCTTTGTTTAACTGTGTGCCAGTCTGGACCTCAGAAAAATATGGCGGTGTCGTCTGCATACGTGAAAATGCGAGTGTAAGGAGGGACATTGTGCAAAGGTCATTGATATAAAACTGGAAGACGGTGGGACCCAAGACACTCCCTTGTGGAACGCCGTAGGAGACGGTCTCCTCATTACTCATGTAACCCCTAATTATAACACGTTGCTTTCTGTTCGTGAGGAAGTCTTTAAAGATTTCGTAGCTTATTCATTCGTAACCACGAGATTAGTCAAATCCATTGCGTCCATTTGCCATCTGCGTCCTCGGTAGAGAGGCCTGATTGAAAACCATACTGATTATCGGCTAAAACATGTTTTTTTTACAGAAACTTTTTAAGAGATAAATTAAGTAATTTTCTAATATTTAAGATTGGGTAGAAATCACTGCCAAACTGCAAGAGTTTGGCAGTCCCTAATATCAGGCGGTAACGAGTTCTACAACCGCACCGCGTGCACAGTAAAGGAGTAGGAGTAAAAGTCGGTAGTGTGGGAAGATGTTTCAAGGAGATGCTTAAGATGCGACCTACAAAGTGCATCGGAAGGACGAAGGAGAAGCGTTTGCGGAGGTAAGAAGGCGTTTTAGGGTTGTGAAGGACGTTAAATAGCAAACACAAAATCCGAGAGTTCCTGCGAAGTCGCATAGGGAGCCACTTGAGCATTTTGCGAAAGCCTGAAACATTATCATACTTTTTGAGATTGAAAACAAAACGAATACATATATTTTGCAAACGCTCAAGTTTATTTAAAAGCTCCTCGGTGGCATCCAAATAACAGGCGTCGGCGTAGTTCATGATGGGCTGAATAAGCGTTTGGGCAAGGGAAATTTTGGTGTTCAAGGGCAAAAAGCTCTGGAGGCACTTCAGCGAATGGAAAGTGTAGTGCACCTTGCGACTGAGTTCAGCGACGTGGGCAGTCCATGTCCAGTCCATGATGAATAGGAGTCCATGATCACCCCCAAGTTTTTAGCCATCCTAGCGTATTCAATTTGAACTCCATTCAAACTGAGACGAGACAGCAGACAGGATTAATGAAGATATTGACAGTGTTGATTGGAATGGTTTAATGGATAGCTTGACGCCTGAGGAAGCAGTCTCTTCATTCTACGTGAAGCTTTACGAAATTATTAGATCGCATACACCCACTTGTAAACAGAGGAATCGTAACTTTCCCAGCTGGTTTACAAAATCACTTATTCGTTTATTTAAAAATAAAACATATGCATGGATAAAGTGGAAGAAGCGCGGGAATATATTTGATTATGAATTTTTCCAATCATAGAGCAAGTTTCAGAAGAGAGGCTCATAAATATTATAAAATATACATGGAGTCAGTTGAAGATAACATTAATACCAATATCATGGCCTTCTGGACATACGTATCCAACCGTAAAACTACAAATAAAATTCCTAACACAATACATTACAAACAAAATTTCGCCTATGATCCTACTGCAACATGTAATTTATTCTCTCGTTTCTTTCACTTAGTGTATGAACCCTCCACATTTGATCTTGATTCATGGAAACCTCCGTCTGCTAGTGATGCTTGTGATATAAATTTATTCAAATTAAACTTTTCCTTATTTTTAATTATTTAGGAATACTTTTCCTAAATAATTAAAAATGCTGGATTCTACCAAAGGACCTGGCCCGGACGGTATACATGCGATATTTTAAAAAAATACCCATAATACATTATGCTATCCCTTGTTTATAATATTTAGCAAATGTATATCCTGTGGTGTCTTTCCTGACGTGTGGAAACGCGCAAATATTGCGCCAGTACACAAAAGTGGTTTTAAAAATGACGTGGAGACGTATCGTCCAATCTCAATATTGTCAGCATTCTCTAAGCTCTTTGAAAAGCTTGTTCATGTTGAGATTTAACCATTTGTTCGCCGTGTTCTAATAAAGGACAGGCATGTTTTTGTCAAGGATAGATCTTGCATGAGCAATATCTTGATATTTAAATCACAACTTTTTGAAAATATGAACAATAGGCAACAGACCGACGCAGTATACACTGATTTTCAGAAAGCGTTTGACAAAGTTGATCACAGATTGCTACTTAATAAAATCGCATTCAATGGTATCAGAGGGGACCTCCTGCGTTGGTTTGTTTCTTATATAACTAATAGGACCCAGAAGGTGGTGATTGATGGCTTCGAGTCCAGCTGTATCCAAGTCACATCCGGAGTCCTACAAGGTTCAATTCTAGGACCTCTATTATTTATTCTATTTATTAATGACATTAAAGATTGTTTCCAGAATTCAAAATTTCTCTTATACGCGGATGATTTAAAAGTTTATAAAAAAATTGCAAATGAGCAAGACTGTATTGATTTTTAACAGGATCTTGATCGTTTTTCTGAATATTGTTCTTCTTTCTTCTTCTTCTTTTTTAAAAACGTTGAAACGTTCTTCTAACAAACTTCACCTTAGCCTGCCCAAATGTCATAGCATAACATTTACTAAAAAGAAAAATGTTATTAATTTTAATTATCGACTTGCAAGTATTATCAAAAAAATTACTTGTCTTCGTGATCTTGGTGTGCAGTTGGATTCGAAACTTCTTCTGGATAGACATGTTGACCGTATTGTTAATAAGGCATACCAGATGTATGGCTTTGTGATGAAAGCATCAAGAGAATTCCATCGACCCTCCACTTTCTTGCACTTGTACAGGTCCATAGTTAGACCACAATTGGAATACGCAGTACCTATCTGGAATCCCCATTATGCAAAGTATTGCGAAATTATAGAATTAGTTCAACGTAAGTACCTTCGAGCTATGGAATGGTATAAATGTTTTCGAAAAAAAAAACGTCATATCAGTCGAATCTCAAAAAATATGGTCTTCTTACATTACAGTCAAGGCGCACGCTCCTTGAGACAATGACTCTATACAGTGTATGCCGAAACAAATTTGATTGCCCCGACTTGGACAACCGTTTGTGTTACCTGGTTCCTCGAACAGTGCAGGGGCGGGAGGTACGCATCAAGCAACTATTCGCTACTATCTCTTGCAAATCTAATGCTGGTGTGCGCTCATCGCTACGCCGCCTGGTCGATACATACAATAAACAATTTTGTGCAATTGACATATTATTTTTAAGCAGATATACCTTTAGAACTAACATAATCAAAATTTTTAAGGATCAACAGTAGCTTCTAATGTTTCTACATATCCTGGCTACAGTAACGTTTGCTAATCAGCTTAGTTTAGTAGTAATCTGTGGAAAATGTAGTGGGTAGTATATTTGTTAAGTCATATGTTTAAGACAATTTATATATTTTTAGTATACTACTGTTTGTTTTCCCTATATATATAATAAAATAAAAAAGCCTTTTTTCTACCATAAATATATAGACATTTTAACATAGTAATTAATATTTCCTATCACATTAATTCCTTAGATTATTATTAAATTATTATTAAGTATTACTATTACATAAATTGGTATTCCACCCTGTGGTTTTCATTAAATCTTCATTGAATATCATTTATTAATATTTGCGATAAATTATTATATTATATTAATATAGATTATTATTAGTAGCATGCACGTGGAATTAATTATTTATGGAAGTCGCCTCTGCGGCGTAGGCCTCACCTAACTTTCTCCATTTTTCCCTATCTCTAGCTAGTCTCGTCCAGTCTGGTCCACATCTTTCTTTTAATATATATGTTCCCAGCGTTGCCGCGGCCTTCCTCGTTTTATTTTTCCATCTCTAGGTACTCACTCTATGATTTTCTTTGTCCATCTTTCGTTTTCCAATCTACAGATGTGCCCCACCCATTTCCATTTCAGACTTCTTATTCTCTCTACTATGTCAGCTATTTTGGTTTTCTTTCTAATTTCTTCATTTGTAATTCTGTCGGACAATTTTATACCCAACATGCTTCTCTCCATTTTTATTTGCATAACTCCGAGTTTGTGTTCATCTTTTGACCGTAGACACCATGTTTGGCATCCATATGTAAGGCATGGAAGGATTGCTATCTCGTACAACTTTCTTTTCAAATTCATGCTTATCTTCATAATTTCGTTATAGCTCCAGGATTTTTTCCATGAAATTGCTTCTTCTTCTTCTTTTCGTGTGAGGTGTGGCCACCTCTGGTGTCAGAGTTGGTGGTGTGAAATTGCTATTCTCCTATTTATTTCTTTTTCCGTTTGGTCTTCAAATGAAATGGATTGGCCCAAATATACGTATTCTCTAACATATTCTATTTCCTGTCCATCTATTAGTATTGGTACTTCTGATCCGTTTGTAATAATTTTGGTCTTTGCGGCATTCATAGTTAATCCAACCTTCTTGCTTTCGTCCGCAAGCTCTTGCAACATGTTCTCTAATTGCGTGGACTCTTCTGTAAACACAACGATGTCTTCTGCAAAACGCAAGTAGTTTAAATATTCGCCGTCGATTTTCACGCCTTTGTATTCCCAGTCTAGGTTTCTAAATATTGTCTCCAGAACAGACGAAAATATTTTAAGTGATAGCGGGTCGTCCTGCCTGACGCCTTTTCTAATAAGAAAAATTGGTCCTTCCGCTTCTAACTTTATTCTTGCTGAATTTTTTGAATAGATGCTATGGAGTATCTCTATGTATTTTATGTCTATTCCTTGTTCTACTAGTGTATTTCATATTGCACCATGTTCCAGAGAATCGAATGTCTTTGTGTAATCGATGAAGCATAAATATAGTCTTGCCATATTCGTTGGCTTTCTCTACTATTTGTGTTACCACTTGGATATGGTCAGTTGTTGAGTAGTGTTTGCGGAATCCAGCTTGTTCACGAGGTTGATTTTCATCCAGAGTAATTGTAAGCCTATTCAATAGTATTTTTGAGAAAATTTTATACAAGTTAGTCGTAAGGCTAATTGGTCTGTAGTTACTGAGGTCACATCTATCTCCTTTTTTGTGAAGAAGAGATATCGACAATTCGGACCATTGCTTTGGAGTTTCTCTTCTTTCTAAAATGTTATTAAACATGATTTCCAGTGGGTATTGTAAGGATTCTGATAGAGCCTTTAATATCTCATTTGTTGTCTTGTCCTCTCCGGGTGCTTTGTCCTTTTTCTGAGTTTTTATAGAAAAATTGATCTCTGATCTTAGTATTTCGGGCAAAGGTTCGTCGACATTCTTTATTTCTGACGTGCTGCGTTAAACTGGATCTTTCTTGTGATGAGTACAGATTTTGATAAAAATTAGTTGCTTCTGTTATTAGATCTGACCTCTTCGAGATAATCTTTCATTTCTTATCCACCATGTTTGTTGGCCATTTTGTGATACTTTGAAGATCTTTGTAAGCCTTTTTAATGGCTCCCTTCTTCGATAAGTATTCTTCAAAAACCATTTTGCCTGTCTTTTTCCTGTTCTTAGAGATTTCTTTGTCTATATCCTTACTTATTTGAGTAATTTTTCTTTTTATTTCCTTTGTTCTTTTTTCTTTGTATAGTTACTTTCTATCTTCAAGTAGTTGACGTGTGTGTGCACTTATCGGGTATTGTTGTTTGTTCTTTTCGCATGGTATATGCGTTAATAAATGTTTCATACCTCATAGGAAATGATCATACAGTGATTGAACTTGTGGGGATATATTAATCAATTCAATAAATTCATTTTCCCAGTGCATACCGTCTTCTTTTGTTAGTGTTGGCAAATTTCTTGTACAATGAGTGTTAATAGATTTGCTATAGCTTCGTTTTTTAGTGAAATCCAATTATATTTTGCACCTTATCAGTCTGTGTTAAAATTAAGCAAAAATTTCTGAACCTTTGTTTGTAAGGATGAAATCGATTTCATTATGGTACTCTCCATTCGGCAATACCCATGTCCATTGTTTTCTTTCTTTTGCTTTAAACATGTTATTTACGAATTTCATGTCATGAGCAAACTCTATCAACTTCTGGCCGTGCTTTGACCTTTTGCCTTGTGAGTATCTGCCCAATACAGTTTCCTCGCCTTGTTGTGCTGTCCCTATTTGGGCATTGAAATCACCCATTATAATGAGGTCTCTTGCGTTAAAGGTCTCTATAGCGGTTTCTAAAGTTTTGTAGAACTCGCTCAACTCATTTTCGTCACATAATTCGGTTGGTGCATATACTTGTATTATGGACCACGCGTTATTATCGGACATATTTAACTCTAGGGTCGCAATTATATCTGAATAGCAGTTAAAACCAATTATGTTATTTTTTAGGTACTTTTTTATAATAAATCCTACTCCACATCTCCCTTTTGTTGCCTTCTTCTTCTTATTCGTTGTCTTCATTACTGAAGGTCGTGCCCGTCTTAGAAAGACGGAGTCATTGACGAGCTGCTTCCAAGCCACTCTGTCTTCGGCTCTTCTCAGGGCAGTGGTCACCGTGAGGCCCGTAATCGCCCTGATCTGGTCTGACCACCGAGTGGGTGAGCGTCCACGTGGCCTTTTCCCATCCTCTTTTCCCACAACAACCAGTTTCTCCAGGTTATCTGGCTGTCTCCGAGCGATGTGACCAAAGTAATTTAGGACTCTTTGGTAGCAGATCGTGGAGAGTCTGGTTTTGATGTTTAACTGGTCGAGAATGGACTTATTTGTGCGTTTTGCTGTCCAGCACCACATCTCGAAAGCCTCAATCTTTCTTCGATCCACCGAGCGAATTGCCCAAGATTCGGAGCCGTAAAGGAAAATTGAGAATACCAGGGTTCTAACGAGTCTCTTCTTGGTGTTATTAGAGATGTTCCTATCTTGCCATATCCTCGACATCTTACTCATAGCAGCTTTGGCCATCTGCGTACGTCTCCGAATTTCCCCGCTGCAGCACCCCTGATCGCTGATCATGGAGCCCAGGTACACAAACTCATTGACGAACTCTAGATCTACAAGTTCCCCGTGCGTGCTATTAGTCCTGCTCTGTCGATGATCATGACTTTGGTCTTGGACTTGTTGATCGACAATCCGACCATCTCGCTTTCACGCTCTATCCTCACAAATAGCTCAGCAAGTTCGCGCTCCGAAGATGCAAACAATGTGGTGTCATCTGCATATCGGAGATTGCTGATTTTATTGCCACCTACCGCTATGCCCCCCTCCCACTCTTCTAAGGCTCTCCTCATGATGTATTCGCCATAGATGTTAAAAAGAAGAGGGGACAGAATACATCCCTGGCGTACTCCTTTCTCTGGCTTAAAAGGCCCCGACACCACACTTTTGATTCTGACTAGCGACTCTCAATCCTCGTATAAGTTTGCGATCAATGCTGTCAAGTGCGAAGGTACTCCCATTTCCTCGAGTATTCTCCATAGGCAATCCCACCTCACACAATCAAACGCCTTGGAGTAGTCGATAAAACACAAGAGCATTGGAACATTAAACTCGCGGCTCTTCTCTATCATTTGCCTTACATTCACAATTTGTTCTCTCGTGCCTCGACCCTTGACAAAACCAGCCTGCTCACTTGGTATCTGTCGCTGTAAATACGATTGGAGCCGTCCGTTAATTATATAGAGCATTATCTTGCTAGCATGGGATATGAGTGCCACTGTCCGATAGTTCTCGCATTTCCTGGTTGACCCCTTCTTGTGTATCGGTATCAAGAGAGACTCCTTCCAGTCCTTAGGCCATCCTCCTGTTCTCCAAAGCTGGTTACACAGCTCCCGCAAAAGCCTAACACCTATGTCTCCAAGACCCTTCAGCTCTTCGGCGAAAATGCTGTCTGAAAATGTACAATATGAAATCAGGGTATTCTTCTATACTTTCTTCACTTCTTCTTGTTTCACATAACCCAATAACATCCCATAGTAATTTCTCAGTAGCATGATTCAGCTCTGTAATCCTTGTCTCAGAAAGTAAGGTTCTAACGTTTACACTCGCAACGCATAAGTGGCTTGATGTTTCCTGCTTTCTAGGTTTTTTGTTTGGGGGTTTTGGTCGTAATTCTCCACGGGGACCAGCCGGCTTGGAGAATGAGTAGAGAGGGAATTTATTTGTTATTCTTTATTCCGTTTTGAATAGTAGTCCAGCATATTTCTTGTGTTTGGTTTTTTAGGAATTTTAGTTTTTTCTAATGTATTTTACTTTATCTTAATGTAGTCGTTTTGAGCTGTTGGGGAGGCTGAATCTTCATACTTCCGTTTATCACGATTTAAACCATCTTTCACTACTAGTTTGTCGTATTTAATGTAAGCGATTTCTCTTTCCTCTGTCAGCTGCGACTGTAGGTTCTTTCGAGTTTCCAAAACCTCTTTTGGAAAATCTTAAGCCCTTGGGCAGTTTCTTTTTGTTTTTAAATATTTCATTTTTCCTCCAGTTTGTTGTTAGGCTTACCAAGACAAAGACAAAGACAAAGATATTTTATTTCAACTAGGCCACCAAGCGGCACTTTTGAACGTTACATCAAAATGATTATACCGTGCATTCGGAAAGTAGCTTGTTATGGAGAAGAATGCACAAGAAACTCCATACTTACTCTTTTTAAAAAAAATATTGTTTTTTTACAATATTTAGGAACATAGGTACATACATTATTAAATTCATTCATGTGAGGACAATGCACCCAGAATAGCACTACCCACTATACCACCTACCCAAGATTGGACGTGTTTTGTTCTGGGGTTTCTTTCCCAGTCTATATGTTTTGTTTATTTCCTGTGGGTTCATTTTAATTGCCAAGTTGGATTCGATAAGGTCTCCAACTAATTTTATAGTATTTATTGTTGTTTCGTTTTGCTGTTCCTGTATGCCAGATATTACAAAGTTATTTTTCTTCTTGTCTTGCTCCAAAATTTTAATCTTTTCTTGCAGGGCTTTTATCTCAGTCTTCATAATTTTATTTTCTTCTATAACTGAAGTTAGTTTCTCATTAAATTTTTCGAAACCGTTTCTTGTTACTGTTTCAGAGATAATATGCATTTGCTGGTCTAGATTTTCTTGTATTTTTTCAAAAATGATTGCATTTGTGCTTCCATATTCGTATTAATTATCGTAATAGTTAAATATTAATTTATATTGAATCGTTTCGTATTCGTGTTATTTGCTATTTGCTCGTTGATAGTTTTGCGGCCATCATGCGCAAGAGATGCGCATCTCTGCTACGCCGTGTTTGCGCCAGCCCCAACACCATTCTTAGAGCGTTAGCTGATAGGTGGGACTCTCCGATCTTGGGGCGATGGATACGACTGCACGCAGTCAAACAGACATTCCCCGGGATCGGCGTGTCTCGCACAGTTTAGAATAAATGTGACTAACACTATTTTATAAGTTTACATTGTTACTAACAAATGTGGAATTGTTTAAAAGTGATTCTGAAATAAAGTTTATTTAATTTTAATTTAATTTTTAATTAATTTAATTTGGTTTGTTTACATTTGACGCCACGGCAAAATTAAGTAAGTAGTGACATCTTTTGTTCGGTTTACGAAGCGGCGGTGTTGAAAGTTTGAAGCTTCTGACACATCCGGTAGATTGAACTAACGTATTGACAATGCTGATAAAGGTATAGCACAATGCCGATAGATGGCGCTGTTATCAATTAGCCTGCCATGATTAGCAAATTTTTGACTATTTAACTTTTTGTGAACAGATCCAGATCCAAAACCCCGAAACCTTTCAGCCCGAACTCCAGAATCGTTTCGAGTGCCTAGGGAGCTCCGTGGACGAATACAGCGATGAATTCGTGGAAGCTGTCAATACGGTGGGGTCTAAGTTTTCAAGACCCACCGTACAGATAGAAACTGTGGTATCTGTATGATAATTATAAGTTGCGGGTAAGCCGCCATTAAACAGTTGGTTCGTAAACTTGACATTTCATTGAGTGCGCTCCCGAAAAGTTTTGATCTCCGGATTGTCTGGCGCACAAAGATCACACATCAGATCATAAGTGGCTTCGCCCACTAACGTGACTAACGTAGCCACTCGTAATTCTTGTTTGATTTCGTTGAGCGCCATAAACTGTTCCACGCGTCGAATGTATGCCAACCATTTTTTACTCGATAAATCGAATTGTTCGATTTTTCCGATCGGCATTTTATTGTCACTACACAATAACACTGTACACTAACTATTAGTGGTAATTTAACTTAATTTTACTCGTCGCCAGTTGTTTACGGTGTTTAGCGGAGCCGTAGCGCGATCTAACAAAGCGATAACGTAAAGTTGAAGTTTCAATTCCCTAGATGGCGTTGGGATCGAAATAGATCTCGCTATGGTTTTGTTACCTCGGATAGTATAAGTAGTTTTTAATTTTAGTTTTTTTTTGAGAATGATTTGTTTGCACGATAATCTGTATATTGTGGAGTGATTTAATACAGTTATTCGGGAGCGCGAAACAGTCTTTCATTTCTCCAAACCCGAAAAGACCACCGTCAGAGGGCGCCACGTACATGGTCCTTCGAACCGGGTATAGTCGCGAGTGGTGGTGATAAGTGGTTCCGGCGGTGGTAATATCCACCCTGCGTGCGTCATTTACTGGGCAGTGGATCGCTGTCCAGAGCAAACCCTCCCTCGGCGGGCACCAAGTGCGGTGTCCGGGATTGGGAGGCATCAGTGCAGTGCATCAGCTGTTGCCGGGAGCCGAGTGCAGGTAGCAGTCGGGAGCCAACCTGGTGGAGGAGCAGCAACGCAGGAGTGGTTTCAAGAACAAGCATCAGAGGGCGCCATCTGCCAGTGGCAACAAGGAGCGTTGGCGCAGTTCACGGGCGAACAGGCAAGCAAAGGGCGCTAGTAGAGTGGTGTCATAGTGAGTGCAAAAGTGGACAAATTGTGAGTACTTTCATCCTTATTATAAACAGGAAAGTCATTCCTGGACTTGTAAATAGTGGTTTGGACGAGTAACCTATACTCGTTTGGCCCTGGAATTAATTGTGAAAAACTTATAAAAATCTACCAACTTAATCTTTGTGTTCTGAAGAAGGGCAAGATCTGTTATTTGTGGACATTAATTAATTATTTACCATAATAATTGTATCCACTCTTGATTAGTTGGAGTTTGTCTTATTTGTTCTATTGTGTATATTCGTGTTATTTCTTATTTTTCTGTGATTGTAACTTGTGTTAAAAATGGATAGATATATTGACATCCAAGAAGACATCAAAACTAAAATTGAAAAATCTTTGATCAATTTTAAAAAATGTCCGAAAGATCGCCTAACGATATCATACTTTGAAACTCGCCTAGATAGTTTAGAGCAACAGTGGCAACTTTTCTATAGTACACACACCAAAATAATCAGTGAATTTAAAAAGCCTGAATTAGTTAGTTCCCAATATTATAAAGATGGGTTATATGATGAAGTTGAGGATTTATATATTCATTTTAAAAGTACTTTGAAAGATCTTATTAGAAAAGAAACTTTGTATAACCCTAGCCAGGAGTCTAGTACTAAAGAAAATAGTAACTTTAGATTGCCAGAAGTTAAAATACCTATGTTTTCCGGCAAATATCACGAGTGGTCAACCTTTCGAGACTTTTTCGTAGGGTTGATACACAAAAATAGTAGATTAGATAATGCTCAGAAGCTATATTATCTAAAAGGATATTTGACCGGCGAAGCGGAACTATTATTAAGAAACATAAATGTAACATCAGACAATTACTTGGAAGGTTGGAGAAAATTAGAGTCAACATATAATAACAAAAGATTTTTAGCAAACTCGATTATTAAACGTTTGTTCAATCAAAGATCTTTAACATTCGAATCAGCCAGTGAAATAAAGAAATTAATTAGTACTACTTGTGATTGTTTAGCCTCCATAAAGAACTTAGGGATAGATGTATCATCTTGGGACATACTTGTTATCTACATAACTAGTACCAAATTAGATAAAGAAACCAGGAAGGCTTGGGAATTAAAAATATCGTCCGATTCCTCAGAAGACCTTCCTTCATTTGACGAGTTTCGGGAATTTTTAATTGGACGTTATAGGGGTTTAGAAAGTATCGAAAATAGACCTAAAGAGGTTCATAAAGGTGCGCAATCTTTCCATGTAGTGGGAAAAGAAAAGAGCGAAATAACTTGTGCATATTGTTCTGCCGCTCATAAGATAACAAATTGTAAATCGTTTATAAATCAAAGCAGTGATGTCCGCCGTAAGTTTGTACATGAAAAACGCTTATGTTTTACTTGTTTATGCGACAATCACTCTGCCAGATTTTGTCGAAATACTGGAAAATGTAATGTGTGTAAAAGGCGTCACCATACACTACTTCATTCTACTGATGGTTCAGGGTCGTCCGAGAAGGACACGTTAAATACAACCGCGGATAAGAGCAAGAATAGGTTGCCTGAGGAGAATAAAACGGCCCCTCCACGAGCGGAGGGATCTGATAGTGCGATCGTTTCATGCCTTTCTACAGGAACATGTAAGGACACCGTTTTATTGCCTACGGCATTAATAAACGCGGAGGCTAGAGGAGGAACGTATAGGGTAATTCGTGCATTAATAGATCAAGGATCTCAAGGGTCTTTTATCACAGAATCTATGGCTCAGTATTTAGGGTTGAAGAAGTCTTCAACAAACCATTTAGTAGCGGGTGTAGGTGGTCACAAAACTGTCAATTGTAAAGCCACTGTTAACGTAAAAATACAGTCTAGAGTCAATCCTGCTTTCAACGTGCAAGTCAAGGCTTACGTTTTAAAATCTATAACCTCCCTTCTGCCAGCTGTTAAGGCAACCAGGATAGAATGGATCGATTTAAAAGAGACTGACTTAGCCGACCCTGAATATGACACGCCTAACAAAATAGACATTTTATTAGGTGCTGAAGTTTACTGTAAGATCATTCAAAAGGGCCTTAAGCACGGGGGAAGTGGGTCACTCGTAGCTCAAGATACGGTTCTGGGCTGGATTTTATCAGGAGTTGTAGGTACAGACCATTCGGTAAGTGTAAATTCCTATCCATGCATCACTGTCCTGCACTCAAATATTCAGGCAGATGAGTTATTAAAGAAATTCTGGGAGATAGAAGCTGAACCCTCTGAAACAAAAAAGATTCTCACAGAAGACGAGATTAAATGTGAAACTTTGTTTGCAACTTCTACTACACGAAATGAAGAAGGTAGATATATCGTAAGGTTGCCTGTTCGGGAAGTTGATTTGGTTAATAAGATAGGTGACTCCAAGATGATAGCTGAAAAAAGACTGAAAGGTTTAGAATCAAGGTTAGAAAAGAACACTACATTAAAAAACAGTTACATTAAGGTCATGCAAGAATACCTAGATTTAAATCACATGAAAAAGGTTGTAGAAAGTAAATCGATTAGTAATAAAGCCGTATACTTACCCCATCACGCTGTCGTGCGCGAGGATAAAGACACTACCAAGGTGCGAGTCGTGTTTGACGCCTCCTGCAAAGGTTCCAAGGGGTTGTCACTAAACGATAACTTGTTAGTAGGGCCTACGTTGCAGGCAGATCTTCGACACATTGTTATGCGATGGCGAACACATAGAATATGTTTGGTTGCGGATATCATAAAGATGTATCGGCAAGTTTTAGTTAATGAAAAGGATACAATATATCAACGGATTCTCTGGCGAGATAATTCTACACAGGAAATAGAACAATTTGAATTAGTTACGGTTACGTTTGGTACGGCATCAGCACCGTACTTAGCAGTGAGGGCTTTACATCAAGCAGCTTTTGACGAGTGTCAGGGTTATCCAAGGATAAGGGATATCATCTTAAATGATTTCTATATGGATGATCTAATGACCGGAGCTGAAAATATAGAAGAGGTTAATGATATTTACACTAAAATTAATGAGACGTTAAAAAAGGGAGGTTTCTCATTTCAAAAGTGGAAAACTAACAGTAAGGAATTATTAGATAAAATAAGGGTCGAGCAGAGCACTACAGAGAAAGAAATAAAAATAGATGAGGTAACCAAAATACTAGGACTTACCTGGAACTCCAGTGAAGATATCTTCCAATACTCCATTAATATTCCGCTCACAGCTACACCTGCAACTAAAAGGAAAATAATTTCTGACATTTCTAGACTGTACGATCCTCTAGGATGGTTAGCCCCTAGTATAGTTAAAGCGAAAATATTGATTCAAAAGCTATGGTTAGCCGGCATAGCTTGGGATCAAGAAGTACCAGACCAGTTATTAAAGGAATGGTTAACTTACCGTGAGAAGATGTCTCAGCTGGCAACCATCAAAATCCCACGATGGATACATGTCACTTCCACAAATGTAACTACGGAGTTGCACGGTTTCGCTGATGCTTCGAAATTAGCTTATGGCGCAGTTATATATTTAAGAGTAGTGGATGAGACAGGGAATGTATTTGTGTCATTAATAGCTTCTAAAACAAGAGTAGCACCGGTGAAACAGGTGTCTATTCCCAGACTAGAGCTTTGTGGGGCTGTACTCTTGACTAAATTGCTTCGAGAAGTAGGAAAAGTGATGGTCATTCCAAAGACAGATTGGCACGCTTGGACAGACAGTGAGGTGGTACTAGCATGGTTAAACAGTCATCCTAGTCGTTGGAAGACATTTGTCGGCAATCGAGTTTCGGAGATATTAACTTCTTTGGATAGCCATCATTGGGCTCACGTATCCACAAAACAGAATCCAGCAGACTGTGCTTCGCGTGGAATTTGTCCTTCCGAGCTTGAGAATACTTCTCTGTGGTGGGATGGCCCGTCATTTTTAAGGGATCAAGTAATTCAATATAAAAGGCCAAAGCATTTAGTGACTCAATTAGAAGAAGTGAACGTTCATACAACCACAGTAGGTAGTTCATTTTGGAGTCAATTCTCATCGTTATTGGAGTTAGTTAGAGCTATTGCTTACGCTCGACGCTTTCTATTCGATTTAAAAAAGCAAGGTCAGATTTCGGAGGAGCAAGCAGCTCCGCAACCTCTATCTAGAACAGAACGAGAAAAGGCTCTAATTATATGCGTAAGAAAATGCCAGGAAGAAGGATTCCCTGAGGAATTAGACCTTTTGAAGACTAATAAACCTCAAAAGATACGCGGCACGTTGAAATCACTCAATGTATTTCTAGATTCTGAGGGAATTATGAGAGTAGGGGGTAGACTTGAGAAATCGCAGTTAGGATATGATAGAACTCATCCTATTTTAATCCCGAAGGAATCTTTTTTGACGGAACTTCTCATAACCGATGCGCACAAAAATACTTTGCATGGTGGTCCCCAGCTCATGATCACGTATTTGCGGTCTAAGTATTGGATTGTAGGATTAAAACTGTTAGTTAAAAAGTGTGTTAGAGGTTGTGTAAAATGTATTCGTTACGCAGCAACGATCAAACCCCAATTAATGGGACAATTACCCACATCTCGTGTAACTCCATCGAAGCCATTTTTATGTAGTGGAGTGGATTATGCCGGTCCTATCAATATTAGGGTCTCAAAGGGACGCGGTAATACCTCGTACAAGGGTTATATATGTTTGTTTATATGTCTGGCCACAAGGGCTGTGCACTTGGAGGCAGTGAGTGAATTGAGCTCTAAGGGATTTTTGGCCGCCTTTAAAAGGTTTGTTGCTCGTCGTGGTCGGTGCTCAGAGCTGCATAGCGACAACGGTACCAATTTTGTGGGAGCTGCGCGCGAGTTGCTTTACTTATTTAATAAAGAGAAGTCTAACTGCAATCCCGAAATAGCAGAGATTTTAGCGGATAACGGTACGGAGTGGCATTTTATTCCTCCTCACGCACCTAACTTTGGGGGACTTTGGGAGGCTGGGATTAAGTCCACCAAATTCCACCTCAAACGGGTCATAGGCAATTCAACGCTAACCTTTGAAGAAATGGCTACTGTGTTAGCTCAAATTGAGGCGTGTCTCAATTCGAGGCCATTATCTTATAATGAGGATCAGGATAAGTTAACGATTATGACGCCTGGCCACTTTCTGGTGGGCGAAGCCCTAGTTTTGCCGCCTGAGTACAATTATGAATCATGCAATATTAATAGTTTACAAAGATGGCAGCTACACCAGAGAATGGTACAGGACTTCTGGCGTCGTTGGTCACAGGACTACCTCCATCAATTTTTACAACGTCGTAAATGGCATTACGTGAACCCTGAACCATCGGTAGGAGACGTAGTCTTGGTAAAGGAGGACGATTTACCGCCTGGCAAGTGGTTACTCGGTCGGATAGAGCAGAAACATCCGGGTGCAGATGGCATTACGCGGGTTGTAACCTTGCGCGTTAAATCGTCATCCATAAAAAGACCTGTATCTAAACTATGTATCCTACCCATAACTTAATTTTAAGATTAGTCTTGTATATTCTCCACCAATGGCATTCACCTCAGCACTGTTTCCTCATGGTGAGCGGTACTGAAGGACATTTCGTAATAATGTCCTTGGTGGGCGGTATGTTTACGGTGTTTAGCGGAGCCGTAGCGCGATCTAACAAAGCGATAACGTAAAGTTGAAGTTTCAATTCCCTAGATGGCGTTGGGATCGAAATAGATCTCGCTATGGTTTTGTTACCTCGGATAGTATAAGTAGTTTTTAATTTTAGATTTTTTTTGAGAATGATTTGTTTGCACGATAATCTGTATATTGTGGAGTGATTTAATACAGTTATTCGGGAGCGCGAAACAGTCTTTCATTTCTCCAAACCCGAAAAGACCACCGTCAGAGGGCGCCACGTACACCAGTAGTGTTTAAAGGGATATTTTCGGGAGCGCACTAATTGAAATGTCAAGTTTACGAACCAACTGTTTAATGGCGGCTTACCCGCAACTTATAATTATCATACAGATACCACAGAAACAAAAAGCTTTCTGATCCTACTCTCAAGCTAATGAAGGAGAGGCGTGAGATGATCCTGCAGTCTTCAGACGATGCGGTGAAATACCGGCAGCTAAATAGACGGATCTCAAAGTCCTAGGAAAGCCACCTCCACCGCTTTAATACCGAAAGTATTAAAAATGCGATTGAGCGAAATAAGGGCTCCAAGGTTATTACAAGAAATCTGTCTATTGGCCAGCTTACGAAACTGAAGACCGATGACGGCAGGATCGTATCCGCCAAACCGGAGCTTCTGAGGGAGATCGAGAGATTCTATGTTCAGTTGTACACGTCAACATGCAAACCCGTTGCCAATCTAGCAAACGACCCAAGAGCTAGATTGACCCGACACTATACCGAAGATATCCTGGACGTCAGCCTGGACGAGATTAGGATGGCTCTGAAACAGCTTAAAAACAACAAGGCACCGGGTGACAACGGAATCACGGCTGAACTCCTGAAACCGGGAGGGAAACCGGTCCTTAAGGCCCTTCAGAAGCTGTTTGATTCCGTCATACTCGAGGGCAAAATGCCACAGGCATGGTGCAGGGGTGTGGTGGTACTATTCTTCAAAAAGGGCGACAATGCCCGGCTGAAGAACTATAGGCCCATCTCACTTCTTAGCCATGTCTACAAGTTGTTTTCAAGAGTCATAACGAATCGTCTCGCGCGCAGGTTCGACGATTTCCAGCCTCCCAAACAAGCCAGATTCCAAAAAGGCTTTAGCACCGTATACTACTTACATACGCTGCGGCAGGTTATACAGAAGACCGAAGAGTACAACCTGCCTCTCTGTCTACAAAGTTTACAAAATAGTTTACTGCTACATAAGTTTACATAAAAAGTTTAGTGTTTGGAGCTTCCCTTTAAGCAAGTAATGCCTGTGTTGGGAAGCTCCGCTCTTCCATAGCAAAGCAATACAAATTTAGAAATTTAGGTATTTACAAAAGACAATAGATATAGAAATATGATATACAATATAGAATTTACTATCACTAAGTTCTCATCTACTACTAAGTTACCATTTAATAAAAATCTAAAAATCTATCTTGCAAGTGTGTGCTCAATGTATATAACATTGAGCACACACTTGCAAGATACATACATACATAAATTCACGCCTTTTTCCCATGGGGGTAGGCAGAAACTACAGAACGCCACCTGCTACGATCCTTACATACTTCTTTTGCTTCACTCACATTCATACATCTAGTCATACACACACGCCGGTTATGAGTACTGCGCACCTGGCCTTTCTGAAGAACATCACCTATAAGGTCTATGTATGATAGATACTTGCAAGATAGATTTTTGTAAAGTAATGTGTTGTGTATTAATGATAGTAAAGTAGTGTTATGTTGCGTGTGTGTCAGAGTGATGATACTGAATTAGTGATGAATGTCTTAACTTTTTTAAATATAATGTTTAGCATTTGTGGACTACGAGAAAGCCTTCGATTCGATCGAGACTTGGGCTGTACTGCAGTCTCTCCAACGGTGCCAGATTGACTACCAGTACATTGAGGTGTTGAAGTGTTTGTACAAAAACGCCACCATGTCAGTCCGTCTTCAGGATCAGACCTCAAAACCAATCCTTCTCCGGCGTGGCGTGAGCCCTGTCTCACGCCACGCCGGACGTCAGACGTCATTTCTCCGAAACTGTTCACTGCTGCGCTGGAGGATGTATTCAAGGTCCTGGACTGGAGGGGCCTAGGCATCAACGTTAATGGCGAGTATCACCTTCGGTTTGCCGACGACATAGTGGTCATGGCTGAGACCATGGAGAGCCTCAATACAATGCTCGATAACCTCAGTAGAGCTTCCGAAAGAGTGGGTCTGAAAATGAATATGGATAAAACCAAGGTGATGTCGTTGAATGCCCATGTTACACCCATTCCTATCAAGGTTGGAGACTTTTCACTCGAAGTTGTGGACGACTATGTCTACTGGGACAAACGACCCAGTTGGGTAGGGCCAGCTTCGAGAAAGAGGTCAACCGTCGAATCCGACTCGGCTGGGCAGCGCTCGGGAAGTTGCGTGGTGTCTTCTCGTCCAACTTACCACAGTGTCTCAAGACGAAAGTCTATGACCAGTGTGTGTTGCCAATGATGACATATGGCTCTGAGACGTGGTCGCTTACAATGGGCCTCATCAGGAAGCTTACTGTCACTCAAAGGGCAATGAAGAGGGCTATGCTCGGAGTTTCCATGCGTGATCGAATCAGAAATGTAGAGATCCGTAAGAGAACCAGGGTTACCGACATAGCCCGAAGGATTGCCAAACTTAAGTGGCAGTGGGCAGGGCACATTGCACGCAGAACGGATGGCCGATGGGGCAGAAAGGTTCTGGAGTGGCGACCGCGAACCGGAAGACGTTGCGTTGGAAGGCCTCCCACCAGGTGGACCGATGACCTGGTGAAGGTTGCGGGGATCCGCTGGTTGCGAAACGCACGGGACCGTTCGATGTGGCGACGCTTGGAGGAGGCCTATGTCCAGAAGTGGACGTCTTTCGGCTGATATGATTTGATGATGATGATGATAAGAAACTGTGAGGTTCATGAATATCTTACCGTAAATACAGTGCACCAGGAGGCGAAAATCTGGGCAGAACGCTACAGAACACGCTTGGAAAATCATCCAAATCCCTTGGCGAGGAAATATATTTTTGGCAGTCTTCTGGATTACAGGTAAGTGAGTTAGTGACTTCAAGTGAGTCTAGTTCAGAGTTTATATTATATGTCGGGTTTAGTCAATATTACGGCAGTCAAAACAAATTGCAAGCACGCCATCTGGCGGCAAAGCAAGAACAAATACGCATTGGCATGCTTTTTATAAGCGGTTGCGTGGTGGGGAAGAAGGTAGGCATGAGATATACCTGCAACATTCTATACCCGACCTCAAAGGTATGGGTATGGCCATATACTCAGCACTAAAACCCAGTATCAAAATACCTATGGGTATGTTCAGACCTGGCCTTCGGAGCGGTCGCCTTTTGGAGACTCGATCGAACGATCATTAAAAAATTTAGATCATTTTTTTTTCAAGGCCAATAGTTCAATCCACCATCACAAGTGAAAGTGAACTGACATAAAATTAAAAAGAATTGAAAATAATAATATTATTATTGTCGACTCAAGTACATTATACCTAAAAATATCTTAAAATATTTTCATATATTCTAAAATCACCTCTATCTTTATTAGCGTCTTTAGAACCCATTTTCTGGAAAAAAGTAATTCAAAATAAATAATAATCTTTAACATTAATACGCAATTTACTTCCTTATTAAAATATAAATAAAGAACAAATTTGCATCAACGAATTATTTGGTATGCCTAAAATTTTTCCTTTCAATACTGGCTCGATCGGGAGTATTCGGGAAGCGCCGTAACCTTCGGGTAACTTCGTATTCTCTATGGCGGGCGGTCGAGCGCAGGCGTTACAGTCCGTCCAACGAAAGAAGTTCCGCAGACGCGGCGCTAGCTTCTATGCGACTGTACGCTATCCTCTAACAAGTCTTGTTAGTTCCGTGTATTTCCGCGGGACTTTTTTCGTTGGACGGACTCTATGAACTACTGCGCCGCCGCACCCGCCGCACTGGGTATGACGTCATACCCGATGCGGCAAGTATTCTGTGGCAGGTGAGTGGTGAACTACTGCGCCGCCGCACACGCCGCACTGGGTATGACGTCATACCCGATGCGACAAGTATTTTGTGGCGACTGAGTGGTGAACTACTGCGCCGCCGCACCCGCCGCACTGGGTATGACGTCATACCCGATGCGACAAGTATTCTGTGGCGGGTGAGTGGTGTAATACGATTTAGTTCGGTGCGTAGCTTGACATTATACCTATCGGGTACGGACCGGGTCTCAGCTGTACATACCCGGTCTGCGTACTGATAAACTCGTACTGGGTTTTTATACCTGTACCAGTAAATACGCACCATCCCTAGAAGAAGGCAGTTGAGTACTGACAGCCGTAGAGCTAACACGTCGTAGAATCAGTGTCGATCCGTAATATTAGTAAGCAAGAATGTAGCTTGTGTCTATTTGAATATACTCAGTGTATCGAATAATTTGTGTGATTTAATTTTCACGATTGTACCCACCGACCTGCCCACACACGATGTCTTAACCTAAAGGAATACATCCTGACTTCCCGATGGTTTACATCTATCTGCCAGCCTTGATGCGATATATATATATTAGCCATTTATTATTATTAACAATAGGGCGCCCGAATTGAGGTTTATGATTAGCACGTAATGCGATACAATTGCATTTTGATGAGTTGTTATTTTTAAGTGTTTGTGTGAAAGAGAGTGTAGTAGGTGTGTATAAAGTGTTCTTGTGTTGTACTTGTTTGTGAGATATATAATTGGTACACACATCGTGTTTTTGTAAAGGTTGCAAGTAAGCTAGAAAATTTTAATTATTAATATTTTATATTACGGATTTCTAGTTTTATAGTTGTGGTTATTTTTGCATGCAATATTAGGATTACAGTAAAAGAGATCAAACATAGGAAATGCAGTGAACTCAACTCGTGCCAGTCACATATTTTTCTTCAAATCCTGGAGACACTTTTCGGATAAGATTAATATTTGTTTTTACCTTGTGTCTTACGGAGAAAAACGTTCCCCTTTGATGAACGATGATTCTATGAAAGACAGTGATCAAGTGCTGCCGTATACAGCGAGGCTCAGAGAAGGCGCTTTTTTAGTCTCCCCAGGGATGTGCCCTAACAGGCGTTGCATGGAGGGGATTCCGAGGTAGTGTTTTGAGAGGTAATCCTACACTCTCTGGTCTTTTCCTCAAAAGCCCAGGCGACTTTTGAAGGTTTTACCCCGTCCACAAAAAAAAGGTAATATTATATGTGTATTTTGCCTCCAGCAATGACTGGGTTATAAATAGGGATGCCACGAATAAAGATTTTGCCAAATACCAAATATTCGGCTAGGCTCTCGGCCGAAGCTTCGAATATTCGGCGGCCGAACATTCGGCGACACTTACACATTTCGCGGGTGACAGGTTCCAACCTGCACCTTACATGTGGTGGTCAGTAAACGCAAAACAGTATCCAAACCTTAGGAAGATTTATTTATCTTCTCCCGGTAACAGTATGTAAAGAGAGGCTATTTTCGGAAGCAGGCGTAATTTCTAAGGAAAAGCGCAATCGTTTTGCTATCAAAAAAGCTGATTGTTTTAATTTTAATCAATAATTATCACTGATAGATTTTAAGAATTAAATATGCTTATTTTTATGCGTAATATTGTGTGCGTGTTTTTTTTTTCATGATTTTGTTTTCGGCTATCAGTTAGCATTTAAGCAATATTCCGATATTCAATAAGGTTTTGTATGGTGTCGGACGTAAAGAATTTCACCATCCCATATCTTCCCGTGGGTGTCGTAAAAGGCGACTAAGGGATACACCAGAGAATGGGCAGCAGCGTTCTCTGTGCACCTGAACAAAAAACTGTGTTCGCCAACCCGCCTGCCAAGCGTGGTGATTACGGCAAACCCCGCAAACCAAAACAGCACAACGAAAAAACGGCCCTGCGTGCTCGGCAGCCCATCTATCCTCGACTACGGTAACGGTCGAGGCGATGGCGTGGCAAGGGGTACGAAGAAAACGAGAACGACCCGGCTACCCTGTTGTGGGATTTGAGGGTCAGGCTTCTTCAATGAACTGTCTTTTATTCGTAAGGGTTTTATACGTTTATTACTTAATTAGAATTACTAATTCACATAGGTTTCGAATCAGAATTAAGTTTTGAAGGTGTTGGTGGACCGACTACCAATTTTCTTCTGTGTTGTGTGTCCTGTCGTCCAGTCGAACGAACGAACGGTTGACCCGTAGACCGAAGGAATTGAGCGATCTCAAAGATCCTCAGTGACGACCAATCAGCGCTCCCGCTGCGCCGCTCTCGTTCCTTACGCCGAATCTACGTCTACTCGACGCTAGAGGGTGCCGCGCTGCGTGTTGTCGACTCAACGCCACTAGATGACGTTAACATATGCCCCCGGCCTTGGAAGTAGCTGCTTCCAACGAAGTACCGATGGTGTTGATGTGATGATGTTGGGTGATTATTGTGGATCTGTCTTCTCCTTCTCTTCTTGCGGTAATAAAGGACATATTTTTGAGAATGCCCTTCGCACCGTTCCAGTTGCTGTTTTGATGTCAGCGACTCGTGCCAGGCCATCTTTCCCAGGAAAGGTATGAAGTATTCTTCCCAGGCGCCACTTGAGAGGTGGAAGATTATCCTCCTTGATTAGTACAAGAGTATTAGGTACCAATTCTTCCTTACTTGTCTTCCACTTCGTTCTGGTCTGAAGCTCCGCTATGTACTCCTTTGACCATCTCTGCCAGAACTGCTGGCGCATCTGTTCCACGCGATCATAACGGGACAGGCGATGTGAAGCTGTAGTTGTGATGTCTGGGCTGGCATGTGCGGTGAGCGGTCGGCCAATCAGAAACAGAGAAGGGCTGAGGGGAAGAAGGTCAGTTGGGTCTGTGGACAGTGGGTACATAGGTCGAGAGTTTAGGACGGCCTCGATTTGAGCTAATATCGTGCTAAACTCCTCATACGTTAAGTTCGCGTTACCGATAACACGACGAATGTGATATTTGCAGGACTTTACTCCTGCCTCCCACAATCCTCCAAAATGCGGTGTATATGGTAAACTACCAGTGAGTTCATTAATTTGAGCCACCCTGTTTTGTACAAATGTTTTAAAAGTGTTAGGTGACATTCGTAGCCATCCCAGCACAATTGTGGAATCTGACCAGAAATAAACATTAGTGAAATTAGAACGAAGAGAATTTATAATTTTTGTGTACAACTTTGCACCTAACAATGCTCCACATAATTCCAAACGCGGTATAGTTATCGGTTTGACCGGCGCGACCTTCGACTTAGCGCATAACAAGGCTACGGATACATTGGCATTGTTATCCGAGTACATACGCACGTATGCACAAGCGCCGTAAGCATTTTTAGAAGCGTCAGTAAATATGTGCAATTCAATATACTGCATTTTACTATTTATCACCTGACGTGGTATACGTAATTTATAGTCAAGAGTGTCTACGAATTTCTGCCAATTAATTAAAATATCATGAGGCACCGGATCGTCCCATCCGATTTTATACGTCCATAGTTTCTGCAATAATATTTTAGCAAGTATTATAATAGGCGCTAATAGACCTAACGGATCGTATACTTGTGAGATTGCTGATAACATAATACGCTTAGTAACGTGACTCCCGGTTAATTTAAGTTTAGTCGTATAATGTAACTCATCTGTATTTGCGAACCAACCTAAACCTAAAGTTTTACTTTGACAGGATTCGCCTAGAGATAAATTCTTTGACGCGTTTAAAGTTGACAAATCGAAATTGAACATCCATTTTCGTAAACAGAAACAACCCGATTGTAATACCGTAGAAACTTTATCACAAATGTCTAATAATTCTTTTTTATCATCACAACCCGTTATTAAATCGTCTACATAAAAATCTTTGTTAATAATACTAGCGATGTCCTTATCAGTGCAATCCGACGCCAGTTGTTGTAAACATCGCATACTTAGGTATGGCGCGGACGCCGTGCCGTAAGTAACCGTGTTAAGCCGGTACACACCGAGCGCATCTAACGGGTTTTCTCTCCATAAAATTAATTGTAAATATTGTTGATCGGGTTGAATTAATATTTGTCTGTACATTTTTTCGACATCTGCACAGGCAATATATGTGTACTGACGAAATCTCAACAGAATGGCAACAATATCATTTTGTAAAGATGGACCAATCAGTTGAATGTCATTTAGCGATTGACCGGAAGTAGTTTTAGCGCTAGCGTCAAATACTACTCGTAATCTCGTAGTTGTACTATGTTCTTTAAATACACCGTGATGCGGTAAGAAATAATGTGGAGATGTATAAGTATCTATTTTTGTCATATGACCGAGTTCTAAATATTCACGCATAAAATCGGAATATAATTTTTTATAACTTGGTGTGCCCCGACCTAACTTGCGTTCGAGCGCGAGGAACCGACTCTCGGCTTGTAGGTATGAATCGCCTAGTTGATCAGCTGAATCGCGTAATGGAATACGCACAGAGAAACGACCATGATTATCACGTGTAGTCGTTTCTATAAATAGATTTTCACAATCATGTTCCTCTTTAGACATATTATCTGTTTTTAAACCTATCTCCTCTATTTCCCAAAATTTAGTTAATTGACTATCTAAGTTGTCGTACGTGTGCGTAAAATTGCATTGAACACGATTAACGGTTGAACCTTTTGCATCATGTATGACACCAGAGACAACCCAACCTAATTTAGTGTTTTGAAGGTATGGGCCGTTTTTAAGTCGAATTAATCCTTCACTCAAAAGTTCCCAAAACTTATCAGCGCCGATTAATAAATCGATTCTATTGGCCGTACAAAATTTAGGATCGGCGAGTGATACATTAGTCGGTATCATAAATTCTGCGACTTTAATTTGTACGGACGAGACAACTTAAATTTGTATTAAATTCATTATTTTTAGATCGCAAGTGCACTTTGCATGATTGTGTAGATTGGGTTACCGAATTACCTACCCCTGCGACTTGTACTGTGGACTGTATCAAACGAATTTTTAATTTATCACACAACGATTTTGTGATAAATGAATGTTGACTGCCATTATCTAGAATAGCACGAATAGTGTGATACCTATTATCGTGGTCTAAAATTTCTAATAATGCAGTCGAGAGAATAACGGGTTCCTGAAATGAATACCCTTTGTCAACTTGTTGACGCGTTGAAGTTGACGCACTGTGTAGCGCGGTACTGTGTGCGTTGCCCGTCGCTTCGGACTCGCGACACGATGTGGACACCGGCGCTTGCGCGTCGTGCGGTCCTAAAGACTTTGATATGCTGCCGTTATCACAGCACTCACCATGAAGAAGCGAATGGTGTTTACGATTACAAAGCTTGCAGGCGCCGAACCAACAATTAGACACTGTATGACCAGTGCGCAAGCAATTGGTACATAGTTTATTCTCGTTTACGAATATAATTTTGTCCTTCATAGAAAGCTCATTAAACTTAATGCACCGATACAGCGGATGATTCTCTTTACACATAGTACATCTTTGGTAACGTTTTGAATCATTGTTCGAATTAGGTTTTTGTGCTAATTTTGACGAATTATTATTATTACGTGTTGCGACGTAACTATGTGAGCTAGTATGCTTAGATTGATAGGATGATGATTTCTTTACGGAACCATCAGACGTTTGCTTCCCAGAATCATGTGTACCTCTAATAGATTCCAACATGTCCGCCCTATCGGTAAGAAATGTAATAATATCGTTTAGCGTTAATTTTTTATTAGCGTGACTTGGTAATTTCGAAAGTGCACTTTTATGGTTTTCCCACTCTTTTTCGGTGGTTGAATCCATTTTAGTTACGATAAGGAATATTATTAAAGTATCCCATTGATCTGTGGGCTCATCTAGACTTTTAAGAGCACGAATATTTTTTAGTATATGATCTATCAACTTACGAATATGAAATGCAGATCTTTTGTTTAGAGAGGGTAAGTAGAACAGAGCTTTAACGTGGTTTTGAACGAGAATTCTATTATTATTAAATCTGTTCTCTAATAGACTCCAAGCTATGGTGTAATTTTCAGCAGTACATTGTATCGATTTTATTATTTGACTAGCAGTGCCAGTGAGTGCGGAACGCAAGTAATGGAATTTTTGGATATCATCTATAGTTTTAGAATTATGAATCAATGATATGTAGGTGTCTCTAAACTCTAACCATTGTTCAAATGAACCGTCAAAGGATGGCAATGAAATAGTAGGTAGTTTAATGCTGGAGGTCTTATTGCAGACTTCATCGTTATCAATAATTTCTTTACTCTTTAGCGTGCATTTCGCCTTAGATGTGATCTCATAAAGTAGATTTTCAAAGGTTTCTCTTTCAATTAACTGTTTTTCCAAATCTATTTCAGAATCCTGTAAGTAAAATTCTATATCATCCTGAATGCTTGAGAATTGTTCTAATAGCGACATAATATTACTACAACGATCTTCTAGAGCTATCTTTTGAGATTCTGATATGTCTACGTCTTGTAACGATTGGACATATTTAACGAATACAGTAAACTTTCCTTTCACTACACCCCTTTTCTTAATCAAATCTTTATATTCGTCGGGTGGCATTTTGGGAGATTATAAGAGACAGAAGAAAGTACTTACAGTTTATTTTGCAAGATCGAACTCGACATGACGCCGCTCAGAATGGCGGCCGGTTTCAAATTTCAAACGCGGGCTCGCGGCACGACTAGGTAACTGGAATTTATACAAGAATACACGATATGAGTACAAATGATTCTTGAGGATGGGTTTGGATAGGAACACTGAATGGCCTGACCGTTTTATTTTCTGCTGGTTGCCGACTTCCAACTGTACTTCTTCTTGAAGCCGCTCCGATTCGGTTCGAAGGTCCAATATGTTGTGGGATTTGAGGGTCAGGCTTCTTCAATGAACTGTCTTTTATTCGTAAGGGTTTTATACGTCTATTACTTAATTAGAATTACTAATTCACATAGGTTTCGAATCAGAATTAAGTTTTGAAGGTGTTGGTGGACCGACTACCAATTTTCTTCTGTGTTGTGTGTCCTGTCGTCCAGTCGAACGAACGAACGGTTGACCCGTAGACCGAAGGAATTGAGCGATCTCAAAGATCCTCAGTGACGACCAATCAGCGCTCCCGCTGCGCCGCTCTCGTTCCTTACGCCGAATCTACGTCTACTCGACGCTAGAGGGTGCCGCGCTGCGTGTTGTCGACTCAATGCCACTAGATGGCGTTAACAACCCCAATAAACACCGATAACTGAACCTGACACGTGAACACTCCGGAGCAACGAGAAGATAGCCGAACTCGAGGAAAAATTGAGCAGTTTACGATGGAGTATTATAGGGTTATCTGAAGTCCGAAGAGAGAGGGAGGACTCGATAATCGTCAAATCCGGTAACCTGCTCTATTTCCGAGAGGGTGACCGGCAACCAAAAAGTGGTTTCGGGTTTATCGTCCACAAATCCCTTGGAACAACGTGGTGAAGATCGAGAGTGTGTCAACTAGGGTGGCGTACCTTATACTCAGAATATCCGTAAGATATTCGCTGAAGGTCATACAGGTCCACGCCCCGACCTCGACACACCCCGACGACGAGGTAGAAACCATGTGTGAGGAGAGCCATGCATGGTTTCAA
Organism: Anorthoa munda; assembly: GCA_945859665.1. Classification (NCBI taxonomy): domain Eukaryota; kingdom Metazoa; phylum Arthropoda; class Insecta; order Lepidoptera; family Noctuidae; genus Anorthoa; species Anorthoa munda. The sequence goes on along the minus strand of OX243915.1, from coordinate 14,098,876 downwards.
AACTCACTTCACCGTTATCATGGGAGACTTCAACGCGAAACTGGGCAAAAGAGACGAGGATGAGCTGCAAGTGGATCAATTTCGAGTTGGACATCGGAACCACCGGGGTCACCTACTGGACAGTAATATGGAGATAGAGGGCCTCTATATGATGAACTCCTTCTTCAGAAAGCATGAGCACAGGAAGTGTACCTAGCAAAGCCCCGATGGTGCAACTAAAAACGAGATCAACTTCATCATATCAACCAAGAAGCAAATGTTCAATGATGTCTCTGTGATCAATTCGGTGAAAACTGGAAGCGATCACCGCATGGTAAGATGCACATTGAATATTAATATCAAGCTTGAAAGGTCTCGACTGATGAAGTCTACGCTCCGTCCAGAACAGATCCAGATCCAAAACCCCGAGAGCTTTCAGCTCGAACTCCAGAATTGTTTCGAGTGCGTAGGGAGCTCTGTGGACGACAGCTAAATAGACGGATCTTAAAGTCCTTGAAAAGCGACTTCCGCCGCTTTAATACGTGTTTGAGCGGAATAAGGGCTCCAAGGTCTTTGCCAGATATCTGACTATTGGGCAGAGCCAGCTTACGAAACTGAAGACCGACGATGGCATCGATGGATCTTATGTTCCAAACTGGAGCTTCAGAGGAAGATCGAGAGATCCTATAGGCAGTTGTATACATCAACCAGTAAACCCGTCGCGAATATAGCAAAAGACCCTAGAGCTAGATTGACCCTATACCAAAGACATTCCGGATGTCAGCTTGTACGAGATTAAGATACCTCTTAAACTAAGGCTTAAGAAAAACAAGGCACCGGGTGATGACGGAATTACGGCCGAACTCCTGAAGGCGGGTCGAAAACCAATACTTAAGACCCTTCAGATGTTGTTTGATTCCGTCATATTCGAGGCGAAAGCGCCACAGGCATGGTGGTGCAGGTGTATGGTGGTACTCTTCTTCAAGAAGGGTGACAATGGCCTACTGAAGAACTACAGGCCCATCTCAATTCTTAGCCATGTGTATAAGCTGTTTTCAACAGTCATCACAAATTGTCTTGCGCACAGTTTTGATGATTTCCAGACTCCCGAACAAGCCGGATTCCGTAAAGGCTTTAACAGCGTAGACCACATACATGCACTGCGGCAGGTTATACAGAATACCGAAGAGTACAACGTGCTTTTCTGTTTAGCGTTTGTGAACTACGAGAAAGCCTCGGATTCGATCGAGACTTGGGCTGTACAGTACATTGTTGCAGACTCTCCAACAATGCCAAATCGCCTACCGGTACATCGAAGTGTTGAAGTGTTTGTACAAAAACGCCAACATGTCAGTTCGACTTCAGAATCAGACCTTGGAACCTATCCTTCTGCAGCGAGGTGTGAGACAGGATGACGTCAAATCAAATCAAATCAATTTTTTTATTTTACATAGGCCTACATGGGCACATATAAAACGTCGACAAAAGGCGCACGGTTCAGGTTGGTCGTTTCCTATGGAGAAAAACCGGCAAGAAACTCCATGGTTACTCTTTTAAAAATATGGTTTGTAATTAAAAAAACAATATTTCCATGTCAGCATTACTTAGATATGGGAGGACAACGTACGCACGACAATAAAACGTTAGAAACTAAAAATAAAAAGTAAAACGAGATAAAAAAAATATCAAATGTTACCAAGCATCTAGAAATCTAGAAGGCCTACAATGTTCACACATTCACAAAACAATCGGTAAAAACATCTATACAAAGGTAAAAAAATACTAAATAACAATACTAAATTTAACATATTATGGCACAAATGTAGTTATCAGTGCTGTAACTATTCTTAGCAAAGGGTTATTAAGATGATTGAAAACCATTGTAAAAAGTCCAATTAAAAGAAGAGAGAAAAAAAAAGAAAATGAGATTGAGAATAGTAAGAGACATCCACATATTTGTACCGTTTATAAGTTACCAGGGAAGCCGCATGCGTAGAAGGAGCTAAAAATTTTATCTTCAACGTAGTCCTTGATTTTATAATATGCTTTTTTAATAAGGACACGTTTGATGAAGTTTTTGAACTTTCCATCCGTCAGTTCTATAACTGACTTTGGCAACTTGTTATAGAAACGTATACTGTTTATAAGAAAAGACTTGCTAGTTTTCGTTAATCTGATTTTGGGTATTACAAGCGTTTTTAGTTTTGAAAAGCCCTCGATTTTTGCGTACGTACAAAATACATTCCAAAATATATAGTGAAGGTAGAGTCAGTATATCGATCCCTTTAAATTATTCTCTGAGGGACTCGCGAGGATCCATTTTATTGATGGCGCGGATTGCCTTCTTTTGTAAGACGAAAATTGAGTCAACGTCCGCTGCTGATCCTCACAGCAGAATGCCATAAGACATAATACTGTGGAAGTAAGCATAGTATACTAGCCTAGCCGTAGCTACATCGGTTAACTGCCTTATCTTCCTTACTGCATACGCAGCCGAACTTAACCTACCCGAAAGAGTTCTAATGTGCGCGCCCCACTGCAATTTAGAATCGATTGTAATCCCCAAGAATACAGTTTCCGTTATAACTTCAAGATTTTTGCCGTCAAGATTTAAATTTAGGTCACGTTGAGGTACATTTGGTAAGGCGAACTTAAGACATTTTCTTTTTTTCGCATTCAGTAAAAGATTGTTAGCTGTGAACCATTTTGAAAGAACAATTAGACTTTCGTTGACATGTAAGATATCCGTATCTTTCCTATCTATTTTAAAAATTAGCGAAGTATCATCAGCAAATAAAATTATATCCGATAATTTGGCCATCACAAAAGGGAGATTATTAATTTAAACAAGAAAAAGGAAAGGGCCGAGAATTGAACCTTGGGGCACGCCCATCTTTACTAGAGACCCGGAGGACGTCGCCCCATTTACATTCACTTTTTGCTGTAGAAAGCACAAGATCAGCAGCTTGTCCTCGAATTCCGTAGTGTTGTAATTTACAGATCAGTGTGTTGTGATCGACGCAGTCGAATGCTTTTGAGAGATCACAGAAAATTCCAATTGCATCCTGGCACTTCTCCCAAGATTCCAAGATGTGGCTGATGAGTTTCACTCCCGCGTCCGTTGTCGACCTACCTTTCGTGAAACCAAACTGCTGACTATGCAGGATCCCATTTAAATTGAAGTGAGACAACATCTGGTCCAGCATGATTTTTTCATAGATTTTACTCAATGCTGGAAGCACGGATATAGGTCTATAATTAGAGGGATCACTCTTACAGCCTGATTTTTTTTTATAATTTATAGGCTCGCGTTTGACCATTATCCCGCCTGATGTTAAGCGATGATGTGGTCTACGGTGAAGCACGCTTGCCTAGAAGAAACCTATTCACTCTTGACTTAAAGATCCCAAGGTTGTAGCTATCAGGGAACAAAGACCCCGGAAGGGAGTTCCACTCCATAACTGTGCGCACAATGACAGTATTAGCAAAACGCTTTGTGCGTATGGGAGGGATGTCCACCATGTACCGATGGCGCATGGCCGTCCCCCGACGCAACACATCAGTCACGGCGTCAGCGCATGACGATGGATCATCCGAAGAGAAGCAAGTGGGCTGCCAAGGATAGCATGCGAAAAAAGATCGCATCCCATCCCAATCTGCTGACATGTACCGCCATACCCGCCGGTAGCCTCTTGGGCTGGGATCGGGCGGGGAGTAGACGGATACAGACTTCACCAGACAGTGGTCGGAACTACCCAAAGGTGAAGATATCGACACTGAGTATCGGTCTGGATCTGTTGTCAGCAGAAGGTCCAAGCAATTGGCTGTGTGCAAAACAACATCTGGCACCCTCGTTGCCCCCTGGACCAGCTGGGTGAGATTTAGCGCTAGCGCAAGCTTGCGCGTCTCTCGTCCAGCATGATCAGTGCACTGGTATGGGAAGAGCCACTCCTGGTGGTGGGCATTAAAGTCCCCCAGTAGCACTAATTGGGCGGAAGGGTACCGCTGCTGTGCCGCATCAGCCGCCTCACTGAGGTACTCTGTGAGCCTGGTTGTCTCCTGATCTCCGCTGTGCGACCGGTAGACACAGGCGTAGATAATCTTATCCAGCCCTTTGTCCACCAGAGCCCACAGCACTGAGAACCTGGAGTCTTCAAGGTTACGGAGACGCCGATAGCAAGTGTCGTCTCGGGCATACATGCATACACCCGCGCGTGGTTTGAAATTGTGCTCCAGGGTAAACCCTGGGTAGGATAAGTACGACACGTCTGACGGACTTTCTATCTGCGTCTCCGTAAGGAAAAACAGTGCTGGCTTTTCAGTCTCCAGATGATGGTGGACTGAGGTGAGATTGGACCTCTAATATTAGTGAGGTGCACTTTGTGTGGGAGGGGGTGCAGCCGCTGTTTTACTCCAGTTTTCTTTTTATTTCTTGCCATTATTTGTAAGAGTGAAAGGAGAGGAGAAGGAAGTGAGATGAGGTTCCACGCTACTAACCTACAGACATGCACTGAAAGGACGCCATCTTTGGGGCACTAGAAATGTAGAGATCCGCAAGAGAACCAGGGTTACCGACATATCCCGAAGAATTGCCAAACTTATGTGACAGTGGGCAGGGCATTGCTCGCAGAACAGATGGCCGATGGGGCAGAAAAGTTCTGAAGTGGCGACCGCGAACTGGAAGACATTGCGTTGGAAGGCCTCCCACCAGATGGACCGATGACCTAGTGAAGGTTTCGGGCATCCGCTGCATGCGGGACGCACGGGACCGATGAATGTGGCGAAACTTAGGTTTTGCCTATGTCCAGTAGTGGACGTCTTTCAGCGATATGATGATGGTGATGATGATGAGTTAGCAATATTCGGCCGAATTCCGAATAATATAAAAAGCAGCCAAATAGGCTGAATATCGATTGTAACCGAATATTAGTCGCATCTCTAGTAACAAAGGCTTTTCCTACATTTTTGAAAACGAGTATACGATGCCTTCATCTTCTTTTCGAGTCAAAGGAAAACCCATTAAATCTGAAGTAAAGTTATTGCAATTACGCGCTAATAAAGATAAATTCAAATGAGTACCTACCTCATTGGTCAGATTCAGAAACAGCTGATATTGGGGAGTATCCCCTATGCAGAATTTATTTTGAAAGTGATTAAAAAAGGAAATTCCTATTTTCTTTATAATAGATTGCTTTCCGTTTTCCAGTAAAAAGGCTCGAAGATAGTGGTCTGCTGGCTGGCGACGGAACCCATTGTATCTATATTGGAAGGTGCCTACGTCCGGCGTATCTTCGAAGTACGCTGTTTGGTACCTGAACGAGAAGGTGACTTATTGTTATATGTATAATAAAAACATAATATCACGACTGTTTTCCTAGAAGGGAAGTGGAGGGCAGAAACCAACATAGCCCGAAGAATTGCCAAAGACTGAGACACACAGGACCAATCGGAGTAGTGACACTTGGGAGAGGCCTATATCCGACAGTGGACGACTTTCGGCTGAAATAAAATAGATCTTTATTCAGAAATTAGAAATGGTAAAAGCACAGTTTTTTAGGGTTCCGTACCCAAAGGTCAAAGTGTCTGTCTGTCACCAGGCTGTATCTCATGAACCGTGATAGCTAGACAGTTGAAATTTTCATATCTGTTGCCGCTATAACAACAACTACTAATAAAAAAAGTTTTTGAACTTTTTTTATTTATAACTTATTAAATAACATATTTTTTTCGAATTAGGTACATTTAAACATATAAGTGTTATATATTTTTGAAATTTCCTCTAAAAACCCTTCATTTTGATATCCCACTCGATGGGTATGGAAGAAAAAAGAAATTGAAACCCCCAGAATATGGCGCTCAAAATCCGCCATGTTTATTTTTTTTAAAGGCACTTAGCTAAAAACACTTGGGCGATCAAGACCTATCTAACGATGTCTTAATTATATAAATCCGCCAATTAGTTTGAAAGATATGAGGTAATAAAGAATATTACATACATACAAACATACATACATACAAACATACAAGATACGCGCGAAAAACATAACCCTTTCCTTGCAGCCGGGTAAAAACAGCATAAAAGAAATATTTAAGTGGGGCTCCCATACAACAAACGTGATTTTTGCCGTTTTTTGCGATAATGGTACGGAACCCTTCGTGCGCGAGTCTGACTCGCACTTGGCCGGTTTTTTGTTAATCTTAGATAACTAATGTAGGTATAATAATGTAAGATGCCTGTACTAGGTTTTCCTGTATCACAGGCTGTAGGAGCTCTAAAAATATGCTTATCCTAGAACAACAGAATTTAAACAATATTTAACATAAGAAGTCTAAAAATAGTGGCAAGATTGTATAATTTTGAAAATTAATTTTATTTAATTAAAACTATAAACATAGAACTAAATTACTAGGTCATAATTACTTAATATCTTATTTACCTTTATTGCAAAAATGTGCACTTTGATTACACATAAAGATTGGGAAATAATTGGTAAGCAGAATTGTAAAACTAAACAGAGTCACTTAATGTGCTTAGCCAGCAACAAATTGGCGGTTAGTAGGCCTTTGCAGGGTCAGCATCAGACATTCAACGCGTGTGACCTTGAGTATGACGTACTAGATGCCCTCATAGTCGATAGAGTTGATGTGCCTGTATTCCGCTATTTTCCTAGCAGGGTCTCCTGTTTTATGGTTGTTGAACTTTTTAAAGCGCGAACAAGTTGCGCATTTCGATGTGTCCGCTTTCTTCGTGCAATCGGACACCGAGTGTCCAACTTCACCGCAGTGAGCACACACAGAGTTGACCTCTCTGCATGTTTTGGCTGCATGACCATTAATTGGCACTTGTAGCATCTGGTAACCAGAGTGAAGACCCTAACAGGGCAGGACGTCCAATTCATAAACAGCCTTGATGTCGAAATTAGGGCTTTACGTATAATGGCTGGAATTTCAATAATGTAATTACAGCTCGACGCATCTTTCTGCCCAGATTTGTGACTTAATTTAACAAAGGCCAAAAAGGACTCCATGGACATCTCTGGCAACTTGTCGAGTATGTTCTGCTCGTAAATGCACCTGAAGACTTCAGTTTCAGACAGGGAAGACGGCAGTCCTACAATCACGATCCGTGGTTTGCGCTTGTTAGGCTCATCAGCGGTTAGTCCAGATGTAGAAAGCTGGACGGCGTTCTTGATTTTTTCAACGTCATACTTGGTCTCTGTGCTAATAATAACACCTCCATTTTTGGTCTTGCGGACACCTCATACATGCAGCTTCATTTGATCAGGTCGTTTGATTTTTGTTACCAAGTCTTTAGTTTCGTCACTAGACTTGAGTTTGTCACTAGGATAAATGACCACAGAGCTTAAATTGTTCGGTTGAACAAAATTATTTGATCCCTTTTTCACCATGTCGGCATACGAAACATTGCCCGTAGTGCCAGAGTCCTTAATCGTCTGCTTGAGGTTCGAGATGTGTTCCGTCAAATTGCGGTTTTCTTTTAAGGCATCAATAATTTCGTGTGCTAGAATTGCTTTCTACTTCAGAGATTGGTACAGGACTGCCATCTGAGAGGTGCCAGATCCTATTTTAAGACACAAGTTAGAAATTTTCAGTTTCTGTTTCGAGTTTGCCATCCGAGGCAATAGAGCAAACCTCGTTTAAGTGCGGCTCAGTGGTTGAGATCCATATTTGTATGTCGGGCGTGGATGCGACTTCAATCGAGAAATCTGAAATCTGATTGGGCTGGATTTTGCGTCGTCGTCTTCGCTGGCGAAGTGGAGGCTTGCACTCGGCCGCTTGGATTACAGGGCCTGTTCTCCATTTTATTTGATAGTCACTTCACTGTTTCTAAGTTTTCATTATATCTACAAAACTACACAGTAGGCAAAAATGTATATAATAAAGAAGGTCACTATTATAATTGTTTTAATTAAATATTGCTAACGAACACGTCTGTATTCTACGAACGAGCGCGAATAAATCGCGCGAAGAAATGATGATAATGTGCACATTTTGCCAGTTGTTTACACATGCTGACTTTTATAAATGTTGAGTATAAGTCAAGTAGGTCCTATAATAGCTTCACATAAAAACGTTGACGTCAAATAACATTAAGCAAACTGGTACTATATTTTAAACCAGTTCAAACTCACCCGTATTTCTTTAACTGGTGAAACATAAACAATTCATGATCAACAAACACTTTTTCTGTAATCTTTTTTCTTGCATCTGGATGTTCGTGTTCAGCTATGCCTGTGAATATTGCATATATAGCTGCGGGAGTTCCATCACCGACGATATTGTGTCTGAAAACATACACAAGCTTTGGTCTTTTGGATTAGAACCCACAACGTTGCGGTATTAGGTGCCGGACACATAATCGTGTGAAAAACGTGTCCAAAGGTATTTTATTTCGTTACCGTATGCGTCAGCGGCGAAAAGGTTATATGTCCTGCAACGTTATTCTCAGCGTTGTGCGTTCCAATTAAGATACCAAAGCTTTAGCACAAAGTTGTGAAACGAGAGTATTCGTAACTGCTAGCTTCTTACCCGTTCAAGATGATCGCTCTATCAGCCAAGAATCTGTAACTTTTCGACATTTTCCGTATAAATCCATTGTGGGATGCGGAGTCAAAGGCTAGTATCATGACATTGTAGGAATCCTCACGACCTGGTGGAATCGGCGCGGTATGCACTGGCCTGAAGCCTGCCTTACAGCCGGACCATCCAGAATAAACAAAATCGTTACTGTAAAGGAATTTAAGCGTCAGTATGTAGAGGGTGTGAGTTTCTCACAAGGTTGCAGTTAAAAAACGGTGTAGAGAGCCTTTAAAATGCCGTGAAACTAAATCTACCAGTTGTAAAACGAAACAGGTAGTGGCAAACCATGAACATTTAGTCGTAGGTAAGTTCGGTCAGTTTAACAGTACCTACATGTACAGAATGAATCAAAAATCAATCAAAAAAATCAAAAATGTTTATTTCATTATTACACGTTATACAATGGTATACAGTTGGTGGCGTCCCCTATTAAGCATATAGATGCCTGTACCAGGAGACGCTCTTTTATATCTTACGAGTGTAATAAGTTACAAAACAAAAGTGCAATGAAAATTAATAATTAATAGTCTATTTTTTGTATTTATTAACCACAGTCTGTTGGTGTGTGTGTGCGTGTGAGCGTGTGAATGTGTATGTGTGTGTGTATGTGTGTGTGTGTGTGAGTGAGTGTGTGAGTGTGCATGGCTTTTTTATACGGAAGTGGTTTGTGTAAATAGAAACAGTTTATAGAAAATTCTCTGTTTCATCATAGCATAACTTATTTATCCACTTAATCAGTAACGATTTGCATTCTTTAAAAGGTTTAGTATGTATATCTATTAATTTATTTATTTTATTATATAAGTAAGACGAGCGTCTGTCATACTGAATATTAGTAAATTCTGTTTTTACAAAATGGGTACATGCAACATTGTGTTTCCTTCTTCTGGTTAATATATTGGGATCTAATGGTAGGGTCTTATGTTTTTTTAGTACTACGTGTATAATATATAATTTTCGGACTGATAATATGTTGCTAATTTGGTATAGCTCATAAGTAGGAAAGGTCCTTTTTTTGAAGTACATTACTTTTATTAATGTCCGTTGCGCTCTTTCAATATCAAGAAAACGTGTTTTACGCGCGCCTCCCCAAATGGAAATACAATATATTATTACGGATTGAACTAACGAGATATACACTTCATTAAGAAGATTTTTTGATATGCCACTCCTTGGGACAATATGTCGTAATGTTTTAAAAATCCAAATAAATTTTCGTATTCTCGCAGTTATTTGTTCGATTTGAGGATACCAGGACAGGCTTTGGTCCAACATTATACCTAGATACTTGACGTGGTTAACTTTATTGATGGTTGGACAATTGCAGTCGTAATCAGCCACATTCCCACACTCATGTATTTTAATGTTGAAATCATGTTCTGGTTGGACATTTTTATATATCGTGAAGCAGATATAATTAGTTTTGCTCGTGTTTAACGTAAGGAGATTAGTTTTTAGCCATGAAGCTACTTGTACCATTCCTTTTTCTGTATTGGTTTTGGTTTCAGCCCAGGTTGAGCCGGTGAAGATGATTGCGGTGTCATCGGCATACGAGAAAATTTTTGCTTGGTTGATTGTCATATTACATAAGTCGTTTAGATAAATGAGGAATAGAGTAGGACCCAAAACGCTTCCCTGAGGTACGCCGCATGTTACATCAACGTCCTCGCTTACAACATTCTCTAGCTTAACCTTCTGTTTTCTTTTTGTCAGGTAATCGGTAAATATAGATAGTTGTGTATCTCTAATACCATTTTTTTCTAATTTTTGGACAACGATGGGAATAGAGACCGTGTCGAAGGCCTTTTTTAGGTCTATAAAAACCGATAAACACCTAGTTCCTTTATCAAGTTATTTTGTTAATACAGAAGTTAAAGATGTGATAGCGTCTTCCGTAGAAATACCGCGTCTAAAGCGAAATTGAGAGGGAGATAAAATATTGTTGGTTTGAAGATAACTTAATAATCTGGAATTTAAAAGTTTTTCTAATATTTTTGCAATAACAGGAATAACAGAAATTGGTCTATAGTTATTAACATCTCCCTCCTGCCCACCCTTGTATATAGGGGTTATTATTGATTTTTTTAAAGAGCTAGGGAAGATGCCTTGTTTATAACAAAGTTTAGCTAAATGCGTTATAATTGGAATTATTTCATATTTTATATGTTTTAGATACCTAGTCGAGATATTATCCCATCCTGGGGCACTATCTGATTTTAGAGAGTTTATTATACAATTTACTTCATTGTTATCTGTATCTAGAAGAACAAAAGATTTTGAGACACTAGGTAAGGAACGTAAGTATAGGTTTAGGTCATTCTGGGTTACGGTTTGTTGAATGTCATTAGCAAGTTGGTTACCAATATTTGCGAAATATTTATTAATGTAGTTTGCTGATTCCGTAGGTGATGCTTTTAGATTAGTTAATTCAGAATTAGTTCTAGTAGATTTATTTGTATATGTGATGGTTTTTATGTTTTTCCATAGAAGTTTGTTATTGTTTAACGATTTATTAAGAAGGTTTCTTTCGTATTTTCTTTTTATTTTTTTTATAAGGTTGTTGCAATGGTTTCTGTAACGAGCATATGTTATTTTTTTAATTTCATTATGGGGTCGTCTCGAGATTGTTTTTGGAGCTAATTACGATTTTTTATACATCTTAGTATGCCTTCTGTGATCCAGGGCTTAATTATTCGTTTACTTTTAGGGATCTTGTGAATAGCAGTATTTATTTTTAGTGACTCAATAAGAACTTGTATTAAACAGTCTGTTATGTAGTTAGGATTATCACAAAAAAGTAATGTCAATAGATTTTTTTCTTTTAAATATTTTAAAGCACTTTCAAAATCAATTTTAGTAATAGTTGTTGGTGTAATTTGGCAATGTTTTATTTTAGATAACGACAGAAAGGTTGTACGATGGTCTGTAACAGTAGTGCGTAGGATGGCAATAAATGCAGAATGTCGTTTCCTGTTTATTTTTAACATAAAGTGGTCAAGATAATTGGTTTCCCTTGTAGATAAGGTGTGACCTGAGAGAATACCATGACCCGATAACATATCCAGGTATGAAATTCTATTTTTAAATTCATATGTTTGTTCAGTATAGTTGTAGGTTTAATATTAATGTCACCAGCAATTATGACATTACTTTTTTGAGAACTTAGTTTATCTAAATGGAGTGCCAACGAATTTATAAAATATTCCGCGTTGGTATTTGATGGTGAACGATATATACCTAAAATTATATTATTCAATATATTCAATTGTAGACAGGATGCGTGGCTTATGCTTAACTCTGAGACACTGGCTTTTAAGGTGTCCTTGATATATACCACCACGCCGTCATTTTGATTTTGTTGACGAGTAGTAGCATAGGACCGATATTTAGTTAATGTCGGTATAGGTTTATTTCGGTCAAGTCTGCATTCAGTCAGAATTATTACGTCCGTATCAAAGTTGAGGCAAGACATATTTGCTATGAAGTCATCGAAATTACAATATATGCTCCTAATATTTTGGGAGATTATGGTAAGGTCACTTTTATTTATGTTATAGTTGTTAGGAAGTTCACTACAGTCACATTCTATTGTTCTCGCAATACTCAAATTATCGATATCATTTAAGGTTTGTAGTAGATCACACATTATTATGTTTTATAAAATACACAGTACGTTTTAGAATCAGGGTAATGTTTATATAACATGTTTGAAGCCGTAGGAACTCATGCCATACGTTTATGGGTTTTAGGGATGAATAATACTTATTTTGTACGAAATAATTTTATATGTGAATATTAATTAATGTATTTTTAGTTATTTTTAGATTTTTGTATCTATATATTGTACTATTTAAATTCCTGTAATGAATTAAAATTGACTCAAATGTAAATAAACCTTTAGCTGTATAATATGTATGATGATGAGTATGTGTGTGTGTGTTTGTTGGTGTATTTAGAGGAGTAATGAATAATGTAATTTGTGTGAATGTCAAGTAAGTGTAACAGACTTTACATACCCAGTTTGATGAGCACCGAAAATAAGCAAAATAGCAGTGAAAACAATACTGAACTTCTATATGATAATTTAGTCACTGATTGATAATTAGCTGTTGGATTTGTGCTTCGCTTTTAATTATAATGGTTGGAGAGTCGTCTTCTCTTTTGAGGTATACCCGTCCATATGCAGTCCAGCAGTATTTGTAAGATTTTGACTTCACGAGGTCACGTGCAAGGAAGTGTAGGCGTGCAGCCTTTGCAGTAAGTTGCTCAGTGATAAATATAGGGGTATCCTCGTTTGTACGCATGTCCAGGTGTTTGGCACATAGTTTCACCTTTTGTTTCATGTTAAATGCCTTACAAGATTTCAGAATATTATTTTTTATCAGTGTAGAGTTTGTTTCCACTACAATTGGTGTATTATTTAAATCTTTCTTTGCACGTACTCTGTATATATCACGGATAATAGTCTTATCAAACGCACAACCCACTGAGTTCGATAGGCTTGTAACCATATGAATTAGGTCGTCTTTGGTTTCGTTTGACTTCTTAGGTACGTTTTTTATTTCAAAATTAGCCTTTCTACAGTCCTGTTGCATATTTTCTATTCTATCCTCCAAAATAATAATATATTTTTTATCCTCCTTTGTTTTGTCCTCTAGAGATTCGACTTTTTTCTTAAATTCTTCGTTTTGTGCCGTCAAGAAGGCGATGGAACTTTCGATGTTGCAACTTGATTGTTGTATTCCTTGAAGTATTGTGGCATTTTTTTTAAATTCTTTCTCTTGGGCTGTCATCATCTTGGAGAACATAGACTGCATCTCTTCCTTAAATATAGCAAATTCTTCAACAAAATCTTCTTCGCGTCTTCTTTTTTGCCGGGATGTCACAAAGTTGGGGGGAGTTATATGCTCTGGTTTCTGCAGCCCTACCCGGTCCAAATCCGTTTCCGACAAAGATTTATCTAAGTTACGCTCCATTCTGCTGTCGATAACGATTTAATGTTATTATCCTTCCGTAAACAGACGTGAGTTACAATAATAACATTCGGTTCTCGTCGTAGCACAGGTAGCCGCTCTGCCGTAGTAGTCGTAGCCCGTAGCGCCTGACGCTTGCTCCGCCCCCGTGTATAACACAGACGGCAATTATAGTGATGGTCTTTTTCACTCGTGGGTTGCGGGGGGCAGTGCCCGCTTGTTATCGGAGCCGGCGACTGCTCGTTTACTTTCACTTTTAAATAGTTGTACCTACGAGTTTATTGCACTAATAATAAGATCTAAACTGGTTAATATTTTGACTTTAGTTTTAGAATATTTTTAACAAATTAGCTGCACACGACTGCTCGCAACAGAGATCCAGACGAAAGAGGAATGAATTATTGAATGAATTATTCTAGACCGTAGCGGGCGCGAGGCGCTAGCATAATTCATCCGTTATTCGTTTAGGATTTGGTTAGCTTAGGTTATCTATAAATTAAATAAAAAATAAAAAAACTAACCTATTCAAATTTTTACCGGAACAATATATCTTGACATGGTCGCTATCGTAGAGTATGTACTTTCCCCCTCCTCTCACTGTGGTATAGTCGGATAAGACGTATCGTTGATCATCCACGTAAACAATATCTCTATAAATACAAGTCACATTTCTCATATTTTTTAGTATTTTCCTCTTGACATAGCATTTAGATTTCTGTAATTAAAAGTAAAAATCTTTTTAAAACAAGCTTTTAAAGGACTAAAATGTATGTGGCGAGTATGGCGATACGAGTCAGCAGACTAGGATGAGTTGCGGCACTTTTTTGCGTCCTATCCTTGGTGGCAGGTTTGCTTCTCCTCGGGTGACCCCTCGTACTATGCTGACGTGGTTACGGACGTGATTCGGCAGGGAATGGAGTATTTTATTCCATTCACCGATATCCCGCTCAGTCACAAATCCCGGCCTTGGTATAATGCATAATGCGCCCACGCTGAGGCCCGAAAAGAGTCTGCCTACCAACCCTGGGTCAAGGCCCGCGACCGCAAAGTTAGAACGCGTAGGGTTCGCGCGAGCCTTTAATTCTGCTGCCAATCTCTCCAAGCGGGTTCTGCGTCGGGCACATTTTGACCATATTGGACGTATCGGGGCCAAGCTGGCATCGCACCCTCCAGGTAGTAAACAGTTTTAGTCCCTGCCCAAAGCGGTTGAAACAAATTTCTGTCGTCCCACTTTACCTCCAATGCTGAAACCTGATTGGTCGCTGGCTCTCTCTGCATGTGAGAAAGTAAATTTATTTGCAACTATCTTTGCAAGCAGTTCACGTCTGAAAGCTGGCTCTAAGCAATCACCTATTATATACCTCATTGTGACTCTTCGATGCCGGAGATCGCAGTTCACACTAAAGAGGTTCGGAGAGTATTGTGCAGCCTAGACGTGAACAAGGCCAGCGGGCCTGACGGCATTCCAACGAGAGTATTGAGGCAGTGTGCACCTGAACTGTCTCCTGTGTTGACTCGCTTTTTCCACCTCTCTCTTAAACAAAGAACGGTGCCGAAATCCTGGAAGCTTGCAAATGTACAACCAGTACCCAAAAAGGGCGACCGTGCAGACCCTGCCCACTACCGTCCGATAGCCATTACCTCCATACTGTGCAAGATTATGGAGAGGGTACTGAACAGTAAGTTGCTAACCTACCTTGAAGACAATAATCTCCTCAGTGACCGTCAATATGGTTTTCACCGGGGACGGTCAACTGGCGATCTTCTTGTGTTTGTCGCGCACTGCTGGGGCGAAGCCATCGAGAAACACGGCCAAGCTTTTGCTGTATCGCTCGATATCTCGAAGGCCTTTGACAGGGTTTGGCGCGCCTGTCTACTCAGCAAGCTTCCTGCTTATGATATTGTGACTGTTCCTAAAAGACCCTAGGCTGATAAAAATTTAGTTTTTCCTAAACTGTCCTAGATTTAGAGTAAAAGGTCGGCTACTTCTGAAGAAGTAGAATCTGTGCCCCATCCAGCCGCACAAATTTGTAAGGTTCGTCTTCCTGACCTGGACACCTTTCCACCGAGTACACGTGAATTCCAAATTATGGTTTTGTTTTGTTTTGGAATTCACAGTTATAAGATTATAACTTGGAAGTGGTTTAGAAGGATAAAATGTAACTAAAGGGATATAAACTAAATTATTATAATTAACTAAAGTTTGTGTGAGAAACTCTTTACACTAATGTATAGAATATTAAACCAAAGACCGAATAATGGTCGCTGATAGTAATTATACATTCAAGCATTAATACAAATACAAGTAACTAAATTGGCAGAGAGTTTTAACTCTAGAAGTGACTGGAGTTGATTAGATCAACTCTCCTACAGACAGCCCCAGAAACGCCCATCCCGCCATCATTTCCTAGGTGTAATAGCTGGTAAGAAGAAATAATGAAACAAACTTCCCAGCACACTTTTCTGTCTGTTAGCCATAAGGACTATATTAGTAAAACAATAGTGATGTATGAAGTTAATTAGACAAAGGGGTTGCAAAGTGCATTATATACCTAACAGAAGGTCAGGGGAAGGAACGCTACGCTTGCTTTGAGTAATACAATACTTTGAATTACGTTAATGAGTTCCTCGACAATAGTCTAGATTCCCATTCAAGTGACGTGCGAACGCCTTTCAGCTGCAGGCACGTCGTAACGTGTACTGCCGGGCCTAGACTGCTGGTTCTAGAGAGAACCTGCTGAGGCTCCAAGAGTACAAGCTCCCTATACTCTAGCATGCCTTGCCCAGTCCTAAGACAGTGGTCAGTTTTGTGCCTAATTGCCTCTGCCATTTGAGCCAGACATGCTACCAGAATTATTGGACGCGCGTTATGGTAAGTAGCTCTCCCTCGACATAACACCCTTTACAAAGACAATACAAAAATAATGCAAGCGTATAGTAGACTCAGTCTGTAGCAGAACTTATTGCGATAGATACTTGATGTACGTCGGAGCGGATTTATTCGTCGCTTCTCATTTCCTTAATCTGCCCATTGCCTGGATTTTCGGGGCCGCTAGGAGCGGCAGCCATCCAATATCGTGTCTCGCTAAATAGTGACGATTTAGTATTGCCTTTACAATTGGCTTGGAGTGGTTTTAACGAGACACGTTCCCTAGACGTCATTAGACGATGTAATTTGGGGTTCTTTATGAAGCCTACCGTGTGAATCCTAACCCATCTCCCTGGATCTGAGCGACAGCAAGTATTACGCGAAGTGTTCTGAGCTAGACCTTCTATAGGAAACAGTATATTTTAACAACTAACATTTGGTTGTCCTTCGTGCCCAATTAAGAGCGGCCATATTTAGCCTATTTTATAGAAATGAATATTAGCAGTTCCGCCTTCCATGTATGTAGTGTCAGTTAACGCTCAGTAAAGGCCCTTATTCAAATGAGTAATTGTTTAGTGTATAAATGATGAATTAGGGTATGAAAGTGTGAAAGAAGACTTCACCGCTTCCCTAGACCAAATGCTAGTGACAAATATCTGCCAAGGTGTGGATTAGGAAATAAATACAATGTCTCGCCACGCCAGAACCAAAAGGTACATTAGTAAATTGTTCCTACCTATGTAATATAATGATTAAAACTTACCAAACATACCGGCACTCACTCACTCACAATATTAATACGGCGTTAGACTAATTATAATTAATTTAATAATTAAATTCGTTACACGATATCTACCAAGACACGACTTTTGATTATTGGTTCCATAGCCACTCTTCATCTTTCGTCCTTCCTCTCTCAATGCGTAGAGTCAAGTCCCGAGTCCTCGTCCGCCTCTAAACCTCGGCTCCCTACCCTCTCCCCGCGTCCCTTACCTGCTGCTCCCCAAACTAAGAGCTCACTTCCCACAGTTAAGCAACGCTACGAAGGGTCAATTTTATTACCATTTTTTTTGTGCAATTTCTATTATTTTTGGGACGGAGAGCAAGTGTTATCGCTGCCACTTGGCAACTTCTTAGAATTCGTACAGAATCTCCACTCTCGACATCCTTTCCCATGGCTTTCTAACCGAAGGGCTTTTTTTAGAGGTAATATTGTTTTATCCTTTTAAAATGAATAGAAATTCATAGTTTATGAGGTTGCCTGTCAGACCATAATTTAAACCCAAAGGTCCTTGTCTCAATTTATTCGCCACATCTGGCCGGCAATGCGCAGTTTTAAATATTATAATATAGAGATAAATGACGTGTAGTCACAATATCCCAGCTGGTTTTTGTAGCTGGATATCAGATTTCCTCTGAACGGTTGATCCGAGTAGTCGTTGACGGCTGCTCCACTGAACTTATGGCTATTAATGCCGGAGTTCCTCAGGGGTCTGTTCTCTCTGCAACTCTTTTCCTGCTGCACATCAATGACCTACTTCTTCCTGATATTGTTGGGTACGTGGATGACAGTACTGTTTCAGAGAGATACTTGTCCAGCGCAAAACCAACGGGGATGAAGTTCGTTCCTTGAGAGAGGCTATGGTGGTGCGGCAAGATTTGCCCCTAAGCCATGTCTCCCAGTGGGTGATGACAATCTGGTCACTTTTAACGCCATCAAAACACAGGCATGTCTTTTTACCGCAAAGAGGACTCATTTCATCCAAACGCCTACTTTTCGGGGTGCATCTGTACCTGTAACTGATCGGCTCGAGCTCCTCGGCATGGAGTTGACATCCAGTCTCAACTTCGGCGCCTCCATTGAGTACAAAGCCCAAATTCCGGCAAAAAACTGGGCATCCTAAACAGAGTGAAGCGATACTTTACGCCTGGGCAGCTTTTAACTCTTTACAAGGCGCAAGTACGATCCTGCATGGAGTATTGCAGCCACCTCTGGGATGGCTCAGCTAAATATCAACTTGCCGCGCTTGAATCGGTGGAACGCAGAGCTAAGAGACTAATTGGCGACGTCAAACTGGTGGATGCCAAGCTTCACAGCTTGGCTCATCGCCGTAATGTTACCTTCTTGTCGGTCTTCTATAGACTGAACTTTGGCGAGTGTGCTCATGAACTCCACGACCTCATCCCACCGATCCCTTCTACAATCGGACATCTAGACGCGCTGCAAGTTACCATCCTCACCTAGTTGCCATTCCACCAATTCACACCAAGCGCTTCCAAACATCCTTCATGATGCGCACAGCAAGAGAGTGCAACTCACTGCCTGCGTCTGTGTTTCCGAACGCATACAACCCGAATCTCTTCAAAGTTAGAGTGAACAGACTTCGTCTGGGTAAGCTCACTCCATCGTCGACTTTTTCTCTGTCACCTCTGACCTAGACTAGAGTCAAGTGCAAAACCATCATAAATAAAAATAAAAAATGTCCAATATGTAATATCGCTTGTCATAACATACCCCATGAGCCCAGACACGATGGTGCTATCTTGTCTGGTTGAGAATTTACTATGGCCACATCCATCATGAGACCATCTTTCAATGTTTCTAAGGTTACATAACTACGCGCAGTTTCAACTTAATCGGATGCCAGGAAGTGCTTAAAAATCAATGACTAGTTGCCAGACATCCATACGAAAGCAAGATAAATTGATAATGTAAATTGTTGGTTAAATTGCTTGATTTCTGAGCGGACGAAAGGTTCATAGAGCACCAGGTGCCTCGGCTGCCACTAGCAGAGAAAGTATTGACAAGATTTGCCATCCAAATCAAGCGTATCAGTGACTGTTCAGCCACCGTTTACTCATGGAAATTGAAGATATGTGACAAATCTGACGACAGCTGTGACAGCTGATATTTGTGGTCATTGTGCAGGTTTGAATATTAGTAACGGCGTCTCTCTCTAGGACTGCCGATGGCTCTTTGGGACAGACAGACAACCGCAGTTTATATTTCAGAATAACTCGTCTATCGTCAAGGTACTTAGTGAGACCTATGTGCTGTAGCACTGAAGTGTAATTAGCATTAACGCTTGCGTCTCTCGCACACGTTCGCGCGTCCTGCGCACACATCTCTCGCTTTTTTGTATGAACAAACGCCCAGTTCCACGGACACTTTTCCATCAGTGCTGCACTAAGGCTCTAGATAGACAGACTGCATTTGAGTGGACTGCGCAGTCGGTTGGAAGTTTCGATGCAGTTGTTCAGATGTATTATGTATGTCAACGTATTATGTGTGTGCACGTAAATTGCATTCAAACTGCAAATTTGCAGTCGGAGTGCAATAGAAATGCAGTCCATCTGACTAGAGACTAAGCCAGGCTAGGAAAAAAAAACGTATATTTGTGGCAAAGCGCTGCCCATAAGAACTTGTCGATTAAATTATGGTCTTTATACGAGTTCAATATTTTTCTCGATAAGGTACTTACATGACATGTAACCCAATCAGTGCCGTCGCAAGTAATTTTCGGGAAATCCGTGTCAAACTTCATAGCTTCTGCAGAAAACGGATCCAATTTTGGTATATTGCATCCCTTGCCTTTCTCTTCTAAATAATACTCCTTCAGGCGGTTTTCAACGAGTCTGTAAAGAGAGTTCCTTGTTTAATTGATATTTCGTTAAAATCTAGAATTAATAACTCAGCAGTTCCATCGGACTTTCAAAAGCGAGGGAAGAGAGAGTGTATCTACGTTCACACGTATTTACCACGTCAATGACTCTGTACACGCATGTCCCACTGAGATTGGCTGCCATGATCGAAATTCGAAAGGATGTAATTTTTTTCATTCATTTTTGTCAGCATATAGATTGAAAAAAATGCCCCTCACTAGGGATTTCTCCTGAATTGTGGGTGCATTTACTAACACATAAACTCAAGTTTTACATAAAACATAGAGACTCAAATACAGTAGGACAGCTCACGTCCAAAGGCGAGCTGTTTTTTTTATTTTAATAGGTTCACGCTTGGCCACTATCTCACCAGATGGTAAGCCATAATTGGATTCTCTTACAGCAAATCTCACTGTGATAAAGAGATTATTTCACCAAAACATCTGTGTACGGAGCGGAGTGTTTATGTTCGTCCAAATTTTTTCGGCATGACAAGGAGAGGTTATAAACTGTCAAATTTTTATGTGTATTGCTCTTGAGTTAGTTTGTAATATAAAAGATTATTTGCAAAAATCCGGTGACTTTATAAAAAATATCTTTTTTTTTGTATAAAGTCACCGGATGGATTGGGAGGCAGCCCCCTAGACGTGTTGCCTGGTGCCGCAAATTTCACATGGTTTGTTTACTCCATTGTGACTACTACTTCGAGGGTTGAAGCTACGTCCACCAGAATACCACCATAGGTTCTATGTCAAGATAGCTACTCGATGGTGCTTGGTGAGTGTGCATCCCTCCAATAGCCGAAGTACATAGATTGTATACCTTTTGTGCTAGAAATTGATAATTTTTCTTCCGTTTGACGCTTCCAGGCAGTTAAAAATAAAAATACAACATTTTTATAGCCTAGTAGAAGGGCTTCAAGACCCTTATAGCATTTTAGTAGTAAATTGTATAGTTCTAGGAGAAAATAGCTTCCAAGTTCAGAAATCGACAGAACTTCCCTTCATCCTCCACTTCTTCCTAGAAGAACTCCTCGGAGGATATAGTCACGAACCTGGTTGAGGGTTCATTGGATATGCCATTTCAGGGCGCATCCAACCATATGGTTCAGAAAAAGGGGAGGTTCTGTTGGTTTATAGCATAAATTTATAATGAAAATTTTTGTAAATAAAAATCTTGTGGGCATGCGAAATCAAGGTCCTCGTTACGGTAAAGTTTGGTAGTACGAAAGTGCGCAGCTACGCTGAGCGATTTGTAACCATTATTATGTATTAGTCAAATCTGCGCAACTTTGTGTGACGAAGATCTTGCAAAAACATCGCATACAGTCTTGAAGAATTAAGTCTTTTATTTCCTGGACCTCAAGCCTTCACCTACCAATACATAAGCAGCCATCAGTCAAATCCCAGGCTCAAGAATTCTTGAATACAATGAACTATAGGTATAGGGGCGTCAACGCGCTTTGAGCAGGAGCTTTACAACCTCCAGAATACCTATCTACTTCAAGCGATCACGTCCGCCTCGTACACCTGTCATATTTATTCAGCACCTACTGACAAATGTCTAAGTAAGTCATGTAGGTCTAACTTAATATTGTGTTGTCAACTACCTACAAATGTAAAAGAGTACAGAAAATAACTCTAAACTTATATTTAATCCACATTGATGATATTCCTATAAATTATTACGTAATTTGCAATGATCATTGTGATGTATCCTGGATTTTATATTGCTATTTTAGTATAATAAGTCCTTTGATACAATTAGTACAATACTGTCTGTTAGTATCAATATTCTTTCGCATATCGATTAAGAATGACTAACGAGGCGATATTAAATTCCTTAATTGTCATGTTACGATTTAAAACTGTTTCATTACATGTTAATTGATTATAATTTCACATAACTGTGAGATTATTTAAAGCAATATAGAAGATGGCGGGATACCGTGCCATTTTCTCATATTGAACGTATTGAGACACAGATAGACCCGATAATATAAAATATTGTGTAATTGTTAATCTGATTTATTTTTTTGTAAACTACAAGCCAGTACAGGCCAGATATATTATTATTATCAATACTTGGTGTAAGATCGACTACACAAGGCTAACGTAAGTTATTTTATATTATTACTTTATTATTGCTAATGGTTCTGTTGAAACTGTATTTATATAACCGTAATATTTTAGCCCTTATATGTTATATTGATTTAAGGGCTAGTCTATGTTCTTTGCCTTATCCTTGTTTTTTTGATTCTATAATATTATAAATACTTTATGTGGTTGTAAAAGGTATCGATAAATACTATGAAAGTGCTGCCGTGGGGTTTGTTTTCCTTCTTCCCCACCAGACTAGCGAAAGGGTGGTAAGCTCACTGAGCCTTCTCAATATGAATTAATTGACAAGCCTTATTTAAATAAATACCTAGTCTTGTCTTTCTGTGCTTTTATTCATAAAACCAGTCCCTTACACACCATATACATTAGAACTCTGATACACAGTAAATAACCAACAACCATCTTGACATTCAAAGTTTGCTATCTTGGTATCTACCAAGATAGCAAACTTTGGAATTAGATCATGCAATGCCATAGCACATTCCCAAATGCAACCGATAAAAACCGACAAGCTGGCAACTCGGCGACGATGTTCAAGTCTCCGGAGCTTTGACTCGACCAGTGCCTCATTGCCGATGAGCCTCTTGGCCCGTTTTTTGATCGGCTCTAGTGCATCAAGCTGGTACTTGGCAGATAGATGTTAATACTAGTATATAAAGTTCCATTCATGAATATAACACACGCTTGCCTAGAAGTAAGAGCTAAGATTTATTTATTTATTTATTTATGCTAAGATTTATTTATCTATAAGATGTCACTCGAGAACCGGACTTACCCTTGAGCTTCAGTCAAGCTCATTATCGTCGTATTCCTTGAAAACATGTATTTAACAGCACCTACGGTCATGAGAAACGCGACAAGTACAGCAATGCCTTGCCGTCGTGAGCCGTAGAGCTTCTTGGAGCATATGAGTACCTTGAAGCAGAACTTGAAAAAATACATGCTTTGCTTTAATTATAATACGCAAAGTTTCGTGAAAATAACCCGTTTGAAATGAAAATGACAATTGACAAGATACTTGACAATTTGACGTACGCGGTCGCCATTTTCCATTTTTCTATCGAACCAGATACATTGCATTACTAGACGGAACGTATTTAAGACGCAATTTCAATATCGGTATTCACTTTCGCACTTACAGATAACGTCATAAGCAAAAAGAGATAGATATACTTTTGTCTATGCCATCTTTTGTCCTAGTGTGGCCGAGTATGCTGTATAGACATATACCACTGTCATATCGATATTACGACACACCAAAAATACTAAATGAAACTACGAGCGACTCGATAAAGATGGTTACGACTTTGTCAAATGTTACTAAATGCCATATCCAACAAAATGAAATAAAAGACATTTTCCGAGTCCAATGACCGGAATTGTGAAAAATGGACCAATCGTGGTCGAGCTAACTCGAAAAGTCGATTTTAGAAAGTCACTTTTTAATATAGCTGAATATTAAAAAGTGACTTTCTAAAATCGACTCGAAACTACAATAGATCAGACAAAGAGAAATTATGTGCAAAACATCTAGGATTCACTACTAATTTATGTGTATTCATTAGTAGTGAATCCTAGATGTCTTGCACATAATTTATCATACGTCTGGGCGTGTGCCCATCTATGTATCTGAGCAGCTCACCTCCAAAGGTGCGCGCTTATTTTTTTTCGCCCGCGATCTGGCCAAATCTAAAGCTTATAAATATTGTTTGACTTCCTTTGGCCAAGTATGTCACAAAAAAGATGATAGCTCGCCAAAAATAATAATTAAGAGCGAAATGCAAATTAACAACCTTATGCAACAAATGTGACTAGTATCAATTAACCAACATGCTACATGTGGAAAACTTAAGCACATAAGTCTTTGTAACTGCTACATGTTAAATCCTAAAAGACTTGGGCATATAGTTGATAATTTAAAATTATGTATTACTGTATTATTGTTATTAATAAGTCTAAGAATTAGAAATAATGTTATTGTTACGCGCGCACTCACATTAAAAACACACACTAATAACTTACACAAAGACACACACACACACCTCAAATAACAAAACACTATAATTTTTTGTACTACAGTCACCTAAAATTCAAGTATGGATGATAGAACTCTAGACACTATAACTGAAATAGATAATACAGAAATAGCCCAAGTGTCAAACTGCTCCTTACGCGATTGTAGCACAACAGTAAAAATTAAGACCACCGATTTTACGATTATATCACAGAATATCAGAAGTACATTCTCTAATTTTAGCGACGTACAACTGAACCTAGCTAATTTAAATCATAACCCTGACGTTATTGTATTGAGTGAGTGCAGGCTTAACCCTAATAAGAATATTCCTCAATTAAGTAATAACTCTGCTGGCCGCACAGCTAAACATTTAAACAAAGCCGACGGTGTCGTCGTCTTTGTTAATAACACACACAAATATCAAATGAAAGAGATAGAATTAACACATGCTTCATGCTTACAAGTTAATATTAAACCTGATCTTATAATCCTAAGAGTTTACCGCTCTTCATCAAAGAGAAATGCGTAAGATTTCATAAACTCCTTATCTCGCCACCTAGATACCGTTCCTTCAAATAAAAATGTAATAATAACTGGTGATATTAATATACATTTAATACACAGGCTAGAAGAGCAATCATACGAGAGATTAAATAGACTTAATTATTTAAATATGTTAGCAACACACGGCCTACTCCCCGACACTCATATCCCACGAGAGACAAAAGTTGTCTAGACCACTTCATGCTAAAACTAGACCTAACAAAATATCTGCGTTCATTGCAATCATCGACTCAACTATTACCGATCACTCTATGATTTTCTTAAAACTAGCTGAATTGGTGAATATACATACAACACTTGGTACGAAAACAACACTAAACGTAGAACATGCACTCGAGCTTTTAACAACTAACAACATTCACGACCTCACAAACCTGACAAACCCTACTATTCTATTAGATAGATTATTAATAGGCTTGTTACAAAAATGCCTCAAAGCCAGCCAGCACTCTTATTACGAAAATCCCCCTTAAAAATAGATTCAATAAACTTTGGATGACAACAGGCCTGCTGCGCTGCATACAAAATTGCAACAATATGCAAAGAAAAAGTTAAAACTAGACCCTTTTAATGAAATATTGAACATTACCTATGGGAGATATAGGAATTATTGCAACACCATTATTAAAAAACAAAAACATGATCGTAAACTACTATATAAGACACACAAAAACACTAAAAAATTATGGAAAACAATAAACAATATTTCCCAACGAAGGCCACCTAAAACACAAAATACAACATTGTTGGAAACAGACGCTAACCCTCTTGATGCAGTAAACAAAGTTAACAAATACTTCTCCACTATAGGGTAGAGTCTTGCTGACAACATAATAAAAAAACCCTCAGAATAAACCGAACACCGCCTTACCTCAGGGCGTAGCAGCTTCACCGGTCTCGTCCTTTGTTCTTCACAATTCTGACCCTGACGAGTAGCAACCGTTATCATGAACCTAAAGTACGACAGTGCAACTGGCTGGGATAAAATACCTATAAACTTCTTAAAAGCTGCCAAGTTTATTATTTCACCAATTATCGCACACCTTATTAACCTCTGCTTTGAACAAGGAACTTTTCCAGCCGCCCTGAACAAGCTATAATAACACGTGTGTACAAGCGGTAACGTAGCTGAACCGTCTAACTACAGACCGATATCTGTACTTCCATCCTTGTCAGTTTGGCTTCAGACAGAGTAAGTCTACAGAAGACGCGGTTTTGGCACTTACATCTATAGTCACAAAAAATATGGACAGTCGTGATAAGTGTATGGCAGTATTTTTAGACCTAAAAAAAACCTTCGACACAGTCAGTGTCCCTACACTCTTGCGCAGGTTAGAAGGTATTGGCGTAAGAGGAATACCACTTAAACTCTTTAAAGAATACCTAAACGCACGCAGATATGTAGTTAAGATAGGATCAGTCACTAGTTCCAAAGAAATAGTCACATACGGAGTGGGACTCTTGTCCCACTCCGTATGTGACGAGAGCTATGACAGTATGACAATACTTACATAAACTGTCAAAGCTCTATCAGCGAACGCATTAAAATTTATTATTTCACTAAATAGAATGGTTTAAATGATACTACACGTCCTTGACGTATTTTGAATTAAGATTCCTATATTCCGGACAGCCTATGAAATGTATTCCCTGTACAATACTTAATTACAGCTGCTAACCAATGGGTTACAACAGTGACTAAAAAGTTATCTCTTTCGTTCAGGATGATAGCGTTTGTCTATGTTTGTCTCTTTTTCTTTTATAGAGTTTATCCATAAGCAATAAAAAAAGAATTGACAGTTTCTTTTTTGTCGTAAATACGTTCCCTCTAGATAATATACAAACTCTCTGCGTTTGTCTATGTTTGTCTCTTTTTTTTCATAGTTTTTATATAAGTCCAAAGAATAACAGTTCCTTTTTCGTCGTAAATACGTTCTGTCTAGTTAATACAATGTCTGACGTCTGTCAAACGCACCCATAAATAACTTCAAATGTTTTTATATTCTTCATCATCATACCGACCGACCACGAGGCAGGGTACGACCGTCCGCCACCTGGTGGTCAAGCATGCAAAAAGGGGTACTGAGAGAGAACCTGAGCACTTAGACAACCCAGAACAGAGCTCTCTGGCGCAGACGTACAGGGTTTCCCGACAAGAGCTAAACTGGGAAGAAGGTTGAACAAAGAAGCCAAAGAAAAGATTCTTCATCATCATCATCATCATTTCAGCCGAAAGACGTCCACTGCTGAACATGGCATAGACTTCCCCCAAGTGTCGCTACATTGACTGGTCCCGTGCGTCTAGCAACCAGCGGACTCCCGTCACCCTCACCAGGTCATCGGTAGTGTGAGGCGTTCCAACGCAGTGTCTTCCCATTTGCAGTCACCACTCCAGAACTTTATATGCTTTATAATCACACTATCATCACACTAATATTGTAAAATAATCCTACTATAATATAATATTATAAATGCGAAAGTTTGTGAGGATGTATGTTTGTTACTCTTTCACGCAAAAACTACTGAACGGATCTGGATGAAATTTGGCACAGAGATAGATTATAAGTCAGGAATAGCGCATAGGATGCTTTTCATCCCGGGAATATGTTTCCGCGGGACAATTTTCGACATTCACGCGGGCGAAGCCGCTGGCAGAAGCTAGTAAATAGGCGAAAGTTTGTGAGTGTGTTTGTTACTTCTTCACGTTCAAACGACAGAACGGGTCTGGATTAAATTTGGCAAAAAGATAGATTATAGTCTCGAATAGCACATTGGATACTTTTTATCCTGGGAATATGTCGCTGTTGAAATTTACTTTATTCATTTAAATACGCATATGAAATGCGTGTTTAAATGATAAAGGAAATACAAATAAAATCTCTTCTCTTCAGAGAAGAGATTATCAAATCTTTTTGAATACAATGGATACATTAAAATAATTTTTCACTACGAAAATTGTTTTTGTTTTGTTTGTCTTAAAAATCGCTTAAATTATATGCTGACAAATCTTTTGTGAGCGAATATGATGACAGTATGTTAAGGTCATCATATCGTCGTATAACCGGCGTACTACGCCAAATCGAAAGCCAAATAATCGAATATCAATTGATTGACCAGTATAAATCAAACGCCTACATACACGAACGTTCTTAATATCGAATGGTAGATAAATCGAACATTCAATACATCGAGTGTTCAAAATATCGAATGTTTGTTGGATCGAGCATTCAACGCATCACATATTCATTCCATCGAAATATAGAATACAGGAAAAAGCAATATTTACTTTTTCATATTTTGTGTTGGAGTTAGAGTCTTCAAATTTTCATAGTATAAGCATCTTGTTGACCCAATACCATACAAATTGTCAATAAATATTTTTTTTATGTTAAAAAGGCTCCGCCCTACAGAAACAGCGTGTAAAAAAATTTACCTACCCCATCGAGTGGGTTTATCGTTGTTTTGAGCATGTTGAGTGGGTCGCGGATAAATTTGAAAGAGAGTTACCGTGCCCCTGGCGTAAGCAACTGAAGGAACACGGGTGGGTTTTAGTAAGTAAAAGTCTGACATGCCCTTCCGCTTCACCCAGAGCGGGAGAAGTCATTGCAGGATTGCCCAACACAAAAAATAAATAAAAGAGCTTCATGAGTAGATAAATACTGTTTTTTGTTTTATATCTGATTCATCGGACGAGTCTGATGAGGAGGGTAAGTGAAAATCTTCTTTAATTTATTGTTTATTCTTTATTTTTTGTTTTAATTTATTTGAGCCTATTTGACTGTTTTCGTTTTACTTGTTATATTTTCTTTGTATATTTTAAATTATTGCACTGTTTTTTTTTGTATATTTGAATTATTGTATAGATATATAAAGTAAAATATAAGGATTTTATATTAATTTTCTTTTTTTAATGGCAACCCTGCGTAATTATGAGTATTATAAAAAATGCTGCACGTACATACAATAATTATTTATCGATAATCCAAAAATACAGCGAAATATTTTTTTTCACCTAGCTTGTTCTAGCCGAAACACTGTGCAACGGCCGGTAAAAGTTGTATGAAAATCAATTTATTTTCGATGGATCCCACTTTAATATTTTTGGCATTGGATCCCACAAAACATTATTATGTATTTCCGTTGGATCCCAAATTTTAAAAATGCAAGAGAGATACGTTTTATTGTCGTTGAATCCCAAAAAAAATTCCGTTGGATCCCAAATGCATAAAAAAAACTAAATGTGGGTACTCATAACAACAAAATTGTTTAAATAAAATAAGATTATATTATACTAACCGACTTCAAAAAAGGAGGAGGTTCTCAATTCGTCGGAAACTTTTTTATGATGGTTTTTACTTTTTTATTTATTACTTTTTGTGGTGGCTATGATGTAAAGAGGTTTGTTTTAGCATTTTGTTTTTAAGAATATTGCTTAAATTACATTGCATTGTAATGAGCAAATCAAAAGAAAAACGAAACACGATTAAAGTATAGTTTTGATCACTAGATCCTAGTAGTAGATCCTACTAGTCCAGAATAATATTTACATCCAGATAATCGAAACACGATTAAAGTATAATTTTGATCACTAGATCCTAGTAGTAGATCCTACTAGTCCAGAATAATATTTACATCCAGATAATTATTACCTTACGCCTATAACCAATGCAAATTACATTATTTTTTGTTTTAACTACATATGTTGCCCCCATTGCTAGGCAAACGAAATTCTATAAACTAAACGAACAAATACTCATTTCCACACCACCATGAGGTAGAGTAAGCGGCGCGTTTTTTATCGTGGTTTCCCCAGTAGGCCTAATCCACATGTAATGTACTACTTTAAGTCCTTCTGGTATTCATTCCAAAAGAACTTCTGCTTCGTGTCAACAGTACGAAGAAGAAGAAGTAAATTATCAGATATTACTGGTTGTTTTTTGTTATTATTCACTAATATTTTATCATCATTGGCCACATTTATTTATTTTTTGACCTCAAATTCTTTGGGCCACACATTATTTTCCTTATGTAACTAAAGATTCCGCCGGAGAACAAAAACATAAAAGTCATTGATCCGACTTGTACCAAAAAGACGTATGATTACGTAACTTAAAAACATGTTTTTTTATTTATGGAGATATTTTGATATATTTGATCTCAAATTAAAGGTATAGTTGTAAAACCATTACATCTTTTTAAATCATGTAAATCATTCCGCGTTTAGGCGATATTAACTCATTACTGAAAATAATTCCATCCTAAGTGAAAGCGTCAAGGACGCCTCTTATCATGATACGTTTGTTTTGATCGTGTTAGCGATACTGACTTTACATTTATTTTTATCATTTTGAAATATTGGAATACATTGGTAGGCAGGTGTTACTTTTATTTTTTTGGTATCTGTCGGAGATTTTAAAATTGATTTGTTAATTGTCTTGAAGTAATATCACATAATTATGTTATTATATTTGGGTGACCTAGCTTCAACAGTTTTGAAAACTTACGATCCTTGAGATTCAGTGTATTATGTTTTTAATGGAACCAAATGACGATTTTATCTTTTATAAGACAGTTTGTGGATGTATGGCACTCGGAATAGCTTTATCCGTAGTGATAAGTGGTTTATGGCTTTTCAAATATGGAAAATAAACTGTACTTAATCTGTGCGTTCACTGGTTAGTCAACTGTTGGTTAGTAGTCAAATTATGTTTTTATGTGAGGAGAGCCCTTTAACTTTCAAAATGACCTTTTCTCTGGTATGGTATGCAGTTTTATCTATTTTGGATACTTCGAACTAGAGAATGTAAACGGTACTGAAATATACCTCATTGCAGTGGTTTTCATCGACAGTAGTAAAGGAATGAAACAGTTTCGAACATATTGAAATGTGAGAAACAATAATAGGAAAGTATATCGTTATTGAAGGGCAATCTGCAAAATTTTACTTTTTGGACTTTTCAGTCAACGTTACTGCTACCATAATGAACGTAATTTCGGTGAAAGTACTTAACTAGAATTTTTCATCAATTTGCCTCTAATTGCAGTTCTTATCCGGGACTATGGATAGATTTGTTAGACGGTCGAGAGCAGACAAGCTCGACTGATAAAAATAAGTGTGAGTCGGACTCGCGCACTGAGGGTTCCGTACAAGCATTCACCAAAAGAATTTTCCATAAATTAATTACTTGTCCAGCACTACGAAACATTTAAGTGATGAATTTATATTTTGTAACAAAGTTGTATGAAAAACGAGCATTTTTGTTATAAGCCAGAAACAAAGTGTTCTCGGAACTAGGTTGTTTTGTAAAAGGTGGTAGGCCCCCAGCACCCCAGTAGATAAGTAAAAATGTCAGTGGGAAGTAAATCGGTAAGTAAGTAAGGTTGTTTTTAAACAATTCCGTTAAAGAAATATTAGTATACAAATAGTAATACCTTAACATATTTTTAATTGCCGCCCAAACACTTTTCGCAACGCGATTTTTTTGATGATGTCTATGTCTACCGTCTTCAGATTGACGGGACTGAGTTTGATATCCTCGGCCTGTGGCTCGCTAGAGGTGGTGGCGTATCCTGAGGAAGGCGGGGAGGGACGGCGGTAGTGCGAGATACGCCGCTTCTTGTGCGGGGTCTCGTCGGGCATCACCGTCGCGCTGGCGGCCGCGGTGATGCCCCTACTTGGAGCCCCAGCGGGCAGGCTAAACAGCCTGGCTGCGTAGCTTGGTCACTTGCCGGCACTGGACAACGCACCCAGTGGGAGAGACTTTGCCGAAACGCGGCTTAGCGGTGGGGATAGAAATAGACGTTTCCGACTCCTGACTGTTCGTTTATCCTCCTCACTATAAAAAAAAGGCCATTCCTCACGGACGTCATTCCAAACATTTCTTTTTAAGTGGTAACAGTTGTCACTAAACTTACTAATAACCGGTAAAATATATTTCACCAAACTACGCTCTTTGTCTTTAATACCCAGACTAGAAAGCTTTGAGTATATTTCGAGCTTCTTGAAGGCTTTCAATGCTAATAATTGTATTAGTCTATCTTTGAGGGTCCGCCTAATAAGAACCGGTTTACTTGGTAGAATTTGCGGCCGGGCTACCGCAACTGAGCAAGGATGCGCTGTGCGCACATTAACGCGATGTCCGATGTCCGTCTGATTAAATTTGATAACGCGGATTTGTTTTGTCTGCTCCGCGGCGATAGTACTCGCCATGCGGTCCCTGGTGGATACGTATGAGTCGTCAGTAGCATGGACATGCATTCTGCGGGGTAGCGGCCCGCATGACTCCAACCGGCGAGCACCGCCACTAGAAAAGCACTCGAATGAACCCCGTGTAGCCTCCATTTCTGCATTACTATTAATGCTGAAATGAAATGTGGCTCCGCCTGATAGGCCATGATCATTGCCTCTGGCTATTGCCGGAATGGAGATTTTCCCTTCATTTCCGGGTAGGAATTGCATTTTAGGTTTTGACGATCCGACCCTTTTTTGTTCTTTTATGAACTCCTCAATAACTTTCAGCGCTGAATCCGTTAATTTCAAAAACACTAATTCCTTCTTACCTTCATAATTGGACTCCGATAACTCATAATGAACACCTGCTGGCAAGGCCGCCATTTGCACAAACAAGATTAAGAATAATAGATAAAAAAATAGGAATACTTACATTTAGGTCCACACACACAATCAACATCAACCACGTTTAAAGTTCTTTTGTAGAATTAGCGTAGTCACATTTGGTTTCGCGCGGGAATACACGGGTAGTCGACCTTTCGCTCGCGTGTGTCTGACCGAACTGATTGCACAAAAACGAAAAGGGGACTGGCGCGGGCGCAGCTCTGAGTTTCGCTTGTCGCTTGTCGCGTGGCCAAACTGGGTGCAGGAGTCTCCTGATTGGCCGGATTTTTGCAGGCACCATTTTTTTCTTTAAGTTTTTCTCTATCTTTTGCTTAGATACCATAATAGAAGAGACCATAAGTATGTAATTAGTCCACCACAATGGAAGAAGTTTTCTTAAGCACTTTGTTTTGATTTTATTGTTTTCTATATTTTTGAATTTTAATTCAAGTTATGTATCAACAAACATTTTTATCTGATCGGCATATAACAGAATCATGACCGACGTTTTTACTCGTTTTTACTCATTTAAAGTCAATTTAGCAATCATATTTTTGTACAAACGTAGCTTTTATAAGTTACTAAAATCCCGAATCACTTTGGATTACCTTACAAAATACACAATTAATAAACAATAATACAATAATTAATAAACGCGACCTAAAATTCAGTAGTTTATTGTACTTTAAAAACCTTTTGGTTTATAAAATACATTTTTTTTTTCAAATACATTTTTTTTTAATTAAAAAAAAAAAATTGAGTTAGTGTCAAATTGTTGTGTTTTTGTCCGTTTTAGACAAAAGTTTACAAATTAATTACACTATGTTATACGAATAAAACTCATAATTTTCTTAGACCAAATTATAAAAAAATGGTCAAATCTATACTTTATATTATAAAACTGAAGAGTTTATTTGTTTGTTTGAACGCGCTAATCTCAGGAACTACTGGTTGGAATTGAAAAATTATTTTCGTGTTGAATAGTCCATTTATCGAGGAAGGTATATGAAGATAGAATAGGCTATACCTATAACATCACGCTGCAACCAATAGGAGCTAGGAGCATAAATCAAAAACGTTGCAAAGACAAGAAAAAATATTACTTGTTGAGAGCTTCCGTTGCGTGCGCTGCGTAAACGATTTAAGTTACGCAAATATCATGTATGATGGAATGGTTCCTCTTTAAAAGTTATAAAAAAAAGTCCGCGACAGCATAATGTCTATCTTTTAAGATTGACTCACTATAACCTTTTTTATGGTAATCAAATTTGTTCATTTGCGAAGGAGATTTATCAAAATCTATACCAATATCATAAAGCTGAAGAGTTTGTTTGTTCATTTGTTTGTTTATAGGGTAGGTAGGAAGTAGTAGATAGATAGTCAGTTGTCTGGAGCGAAGCTGCGGGGATCTGGACTATTTTATCTAGTCAGATTTATGTCTGTGGATACACTCAAATTCATATAAAAGCCCTTACGACAAGTTGTTGACAAGTTGTCTAGCGGATTCCCGCAACCTAAGTGTTATTCAAATAAATATCAATTTTACAACAGGTTCTATGAAGCTGTGTATTTACCCTTATGGGTAATGTTTTTGGTAATCTCAGGACTGTACATCTGGGATTCAGTTAAAGAATAAAAGCACCAGATTGTCCGATCACTGCTTTTATAATCACCGTAGCCAACGGATTTATCCACGCTATCGTAGCGTTTGGCGCTTCACAAGGAGCTAAAATATAGTTTTTTTTTCTGATTCCGAGATTCCGATATTGGATCACTCAGTATCGGAATTGAAATATCGCATATTTTGTACCAAGATTCCGATATAACGAGATTTCGATATTCATGCCCTAGTACGTACAATGTATAGAATTAACTATAACTTAATGAAGTTTTACTATACTAATAAGCCCGACACTTTCACACGACAGATGATTCACAAATAGTTTTGGAAGATCAGAATGACAAGGTAAACAGGACAAGAAGGTAAATCATGACTTCACATATAACAATATAATTACTCAATCACAATACAATGAACCTTAGCCAATTTATTACACCAGTTATCAAAAGATTCACAGGTATGTTTAACTGCCAAACTATGTGTTCATTACGAAAGTACCTAAAGTGGTAAGAAAATGTTTTTAGTTAGAAAGCAATCAGTATCGCTAAAAAGTTTTGTAGCTGACCATAAATAAATAAAAATAAAGAGAATATTCATTCTTTACGGTTACAAGGTTTTAATAGTTAAAACGAAACAATAGGGTCAAAACATGGAATCGTTATCAGTTTAATGTTTGTATGTGTTATGCGTTTAAATAAACAATAGAGTTACGAGCCTATTGTGAACATTTAGCAAATGTGTAGTTGGTTTAATTTAAATCAAACAATACTATGAATCTCAAGCCCTTAAACAAAAGAGTTTGGGGTCTATTGTTCCTGGTGACTAGATACCTAGTAGAACTGAAATGAAACAACACTGCGAAATTGCGAATAAGCTTAACATGTAAATGTTCTTTACACAATAGAGTAAGATAGTATTTGGTCCATTGTTATCTACCGAGGTGGTTATCTATACCGACTGTTTTGAGAAAAACTATGTAGCCAGTGGTTGCAGGTAATCCCAAAAACAATAGCACCTTTAAAGACAAAACCATTACCAACCGAAAATATATAATTTATCAGGGGACCAAAATTAGTAAAAAATGAACTGATCAGCTTTTTTGCTATAAAATTTAAGTACATGATACTTTGAGTCGATTCAAAGGGCATAACAATTATGATGGTTATTAATTTATTTACTACACTATACGTACCATTCAAAAATGTATTTTTTTTTAAATAGAACTTTGTTTACTATGATTTTTATTAAATTTGATTTTGAGCGGCAGCCAAATAGTTACTCTTTTTCTTCTATTGTAGCAACAATGATTAAAACCACAATATTGCATTTGTAAAGCAATTACTTCCATTTTAAAACGGTTTTATTTAGTGCCTGTAAAATTGGATTTATTAAGAAAGTTTTAATTTTGTTTTGTAGTTTATACAATTTTACGAAAGTAAGCATTATGAAATCAATGTCATTATTAAAGTAAATGTATGTGTTTCTTTAGGAAAATATTGATTTGTATTTAACAGCTTGATATCCCACTTGCTGTCCCACTTTTCTAGAGTCTGGTATAATAATAAAAACTCGTTATTTACATAAATGTGTGCTACGAGTATGTCTTCAATATGCAAAACTATCAGTTATTAGCTGGGATTTAACATCAATGGAAAAATGTACGTGGGAATTGCCAAACTAATTAGTAAATGACAAACATTTACTATTGTCGTTTGTCAATTAGTTCTCGTTTAACCCTTCAAAGATAATTAAAAAGAATTAGCAATTACTCTGTAGTACCTTTTTTAATATGCGTCATTAACTAATGAGTGCAGAAATGCCAAAAATTGTACTAAATTGTTTTCAAACGGAACTTGGCTGGCAAAAAGAAATTTTTATTCTCAAATATTTCAATTGAAATATGAAAGAAGTACTATAACATTAGATTATAAAATTATAAATATAGGTTAGAGACAAAACACAGATAAGAATAAGATAAATTACATACTAAGAAAATTATTGGTGGTTATGATGTAAAGAGGCAGATGTAAAGAGGTTTGTTTTGGCATTTTGTTTTTTAAGAATATTGCTTAAATTACATTGCATTGTAATAAGAAAATCAAAAGAAAAAGCGAAACACGATTAAAGTATAATTAAGACCTAGTGTCCAGAATAATATTTACATGCAGATAATTATTACCTTAAGCCTATATATAACCAATGCAAATTACATTTTTTTTTTTTTAACTACATACGTTGCCCCATTGCTGGGCAAATGAAATTCTATAGACTAACATCAGAAACGGGATATTTACCATGTTTACTGTTTTTTGAGAGTTCCCGATATTTGAAATTTCTATTGAAAAAAAATTCTATAGACTTAACGAAATAATACTCATTTCCACACCACCATGAGGTAGAGTAAGCGGCGCGTTTTTTTTATCGTGGTTTCCCCAGTAGGCCTAATCCACATGTAATGTACTACTTTAAGTCCTTCTGGTGTTTGTTCCAGAAGAACTTCTTCTTCGTGTCAACAGTACGAAGCAGAAGAAGTAAATTATCAGATATTACCGGTTGTTTTTTGTTATTATTCACTAATATTTTATCATCATTGGCCACATTTATTTATTTTTTGACCTCAAATTCTTTGGGCCACACATTATTTTCCATATGTAACTAAATATTTCGCCGGAGAAAAAAAAAATAAAAGTCATTGATCCGACTTGTACCATAAAGACGTATGATTACGTAACTTAAAAACATGTTTTTTTTATTAATGGAGATAATTTGATATATTTGATCTCAAAGTAAAGGTATAGTCGTAAAACCATTACATCTTTTTAAATCATGTCAATGACTCCACACGTTTAGGCGATATTAACTCATTACTGAAAATAATTTCATCCCAAGTGAAAGCGTCAAGGACGCCTCTTATCATGATACGTTTGTTTTGATCGTGTTAGCGACACTGACTTTACATTTTTTTCGTATCGTATTGAAATATTGAAAAACATTGGTAGGCAGGTGTTAACGACTTTTAACTTGTATTGTTATCTATCGGAGGTTTTATGTAGTAATATCACATAATTATGTTATTATATTTGGGTGACCTAGCTTCAACAGTCTTGAGTAGTCTTAATAAAAAATGAAAACTAAACTGCTTTTACAACTAGATGTATAAAACTTACGATCCTTGAGATTCAGTGTATTTTTTATTTTTATTTTGATATAGGCTCGCGCTTGACCACCATCTCACCTGATGGTAAGCGATGATGTGGTCGACGATGGAGCACGCTTGCCTAGAAGTAACCTATTCACTCTTGACTTAAAGACCCCTAGATTGTAGCTATCGGGAAACAGACTCCGGCAGAGAATTCCACTCCTTAGCTGTACGCATTATGTTTTGAATGGAACCGAAAATCACGATTTTATCTTTTATAAGAAAGTTTGTGGATGAATGGCGCTTGGAATAGCTTTATCCGTAGTGATATGTGGTTTTATGGCTTTTCAAATATGGAAAATAAACTGTACTTAATTTGTGCGTTCACTGGTTAGTCAACTGTTGGTTAGTAGTCAAATTATGTTTTTATGTGAGGAGAGCCCTTTAACTTTCAAAATGACCTTTTCTCTGGTATGGTATGCAATTTTATCTATTTTGGATACTTCGAACTAGAGAATGTAAACGGTACTGAAATATACCTCATTGATAGTGGTTTTTATCGACAGTAGTAAAGGAATAAAATAATATAACCTTGAAACGTCACGGCTTTTTTTGGAGCTGTCAGCGCATCCGTCTTAGAACATCTGTTTTTTTTTTTTGCGATTAGGCCGCGTGTCATTCAAACGACGATATCTCCTAAACTATCCAAGGGAGCTGTTTTAAAGTTATATCGTTGTGATCATTATGAAATAAGCTACCATGTTATGAATGGTTTGGGCTAGTTTTGTCGTCTAATATATTTTTAATTCTATTTTAAAAATCAGCGTTAGCGAAATTTGCCCAGTTTATAGTACAAAAGTAGGTAGAAATAAAAAATAAACCAATATTTCAATATTTTAATCATTGTTTTTACATAAATATACCCTATTTCACATTAATCAATCAAAAGAACACATCTCCCCATACATTTTTTTTATGCCCCAAGCTTTACAAAATTACGCCTCAAGTAGTTGACCCGGCCGCCGACCAAAAAAGTTGGGTATGTTTAGATTGCAGTTCCACGAACTCTGTAAGAGAAATGCTTGTGTTAGTATTTTTTTACTATAGTTTGGTACACAATCTTATCGCAGATAAAGTATTAGGTGTTAAAATTGTTTAGTTTACGAATAATGAGTCACATTGTAAACACTTGAAAAAGAGCGCTACAAAAGACCCTTTTATAATTTGGGTCATAGAGCAAGTACTATGGCATTTATTTGAAATATTATTTCACAATTCACATGATGATGATATATACTAATGAAAAAACACAATACAAGGGCATGTTGCCTAAAAAACATCCCAGGAATCCAGACCCAACAGACAATTTTAGTACTAGAAAACCCTTGACTGGCAGTAACCGTATATGGTTACTTGGGTTACTTTGTACTAGAAAACCCTAACCGGCAAGTAACCGTATATGGTTAGTTGAGATTGGGTTTTTTTAATTAGCTTTTACGCAAAATCTTATCGAATTTAGAGAAACTAAATGCTTTTTACCTATGCGGAAACATATTTAAGTACGTATTGGTAATGACGATAGTTTGAATGCACTAATGTATTTTAATTCGGGAATGAAAAAAACAAAAGAGGATCGTTGATTTGGCGCGCACGATGTTCGAAGAAAAATCAATTTTTGTACAAAATCTTTATCGAATACAGAATTTAAGTATTTAAAACGGTTTATTACTTACCTGTCCATGTCGTTTTAGCACTGGAAATTTCACACAACGAATTTACGATAATTTTATCACGCACTTTTTAAGTCTCCTTACACGGCATCAGACGGCATCTGTTTGCGCAATGGCGTCGACAAAAGTGCCACAGAAAACATTTAATATTCCGCTACTGCCCTGCGCTAAGCAGAAAACGAAGGATTGGTTGATATTCTCGTCTTATCCTCTACCATTTTTAAGTATTACAACACTGTTTATATAGACCACAGATATTTATTTTCGCTCTTTTAGTAATCATAAAAAAGGAACCATATATGGTCTCTCGCCGGTAGACACATTTTTTTTTTTGCTACCCGAATTCGGTTCCTGCCGGTTAAAGGGAGTGAAATGACATTAATAAATAATTGACTCAAAATATAATATGGACATTTAAAATTTTATTATGT
This sequence comes from Anorthoa munda, assembly GCA_945859665.1. Lineage (NCBI taxonomy): Eukaryota > Metazoa > Arthropoda > Insecta > Lepidoptera > Noctuidae > Anorthoa > Anorthoa munda. Next base: position 14,059,554 of record OX243915.1, on the reverse strand, counting down.
ATTAATTTTATTAAATATAAACTATCTAAATCAAATATACTTATTGTAATATAAAAATTTAAACAAATAATTAATATTTAAGAATAATATTTAATTCGACATAAAATAAAAGGGATACGTATTAGTGCATTAAACCAAATAAAAACAGATAGAAAGGGAACATATAGCTAAAATGTTAATAGATAAAGAAATATTGAGCGCTATTCCTCTCTCCTAGACACTGACTGTATCTAGAATGTTGCTGTGCCCGACAGGGTCCATGATTGTTTCTGTAACTTATATTTACCACCTGTATGTACATTATGGATGCAATAAATTTAATTTGAATTTGAATTCCAACCGGTCAACGAGCAGATTAAGTACAGTTTATTTTCCATATTTGAAAAGTCATAAAAACCACATATCACTACGGATAAAGCTATTCCAAGCGCCATACATCCACAAACTCTTATATAAGATAAAATCGTCATTTGGTTCCATTAAAACATAATCCACTGAATCTCAAGGATCGTAGGTTTTATACATCTAGTTGTAAAAGCAGTTTAGTTTTCTATTTTATTAAGACTACTCAAGATTGTTGAAGCTAGGTCACTCAAATATAATAACATTATTATGTGACAATACAAATTAAAAGTCGTTACCAACTGCCTACCAATGTATTCCAATATTTCAATATGATACGAAAAAAATGTAAAGTCGGTGTCGCTAACACGATTAAAACTAACATATCACGATAAGGGGCGTCCTTGACGCTTTCACTTGGGATGAAATTATTTTCAGTAATGAGTTAATATCTCCTAAACGCGTGGAACGATTTCCATGATTTAAAAGGATGTAATAGTTCTGCAACTATACCTTTCATTTGATTTCGACTTTTCCTTTCATTTGAGATCAAAATAATCAAATTATCTCCAAAAACAAAAAAAAAACATGTTTATAAGTTACGTTATCATACGTCTTTTTGATACAAGTCGGTTCAGTGACTTTTATTTTTTGTTCTCCGGCGGAATCTTTAGTTACAAAAGGAAAATTATTTGAGGAAAGAATTTGAGGTCAAAACAGAAATAAATGTGGCCAATGATGATAATATATTAGTGAATAATAACAAAAACCAAAAGGTAATAAAAAAAAAATCTGATAATTTACTTCTTCTTCTTCGTATTGTTGACACGAAGAAGAAGTTCTTTTGGAATGAATACCAGAAAGATTAAAGTAGTACATTACATGTGGATTAGACCTACTGGGGATACAACGATAAAAAAAACGCGTCGCTTACTCTACCTCATGGTGGTGTGGAAATGATTATTATTCCGTTTGGTCCCCTTCCCATGCCCTCTCGCTCCGTACCATGGCCTGAACCAGGGCCGGACGCGAGAGGTCACCACCACCGATCGCCTCCACGAGGACACGGCGTTGCTCCACCCAAGCAGGGCAGACCTCCACCGTATGTTCTATCGCGTTCTCCGGGCGATCCTCACAATGGTGACACCCGGGCGTTTCCTCCCACCTTATCCTGAACAGGAACCTCCCGACACATGCACACTAGGCCTAAATTATACTTTAATTGTTTTTCGCTTTTTATTTTGTTTTGCTCATTACAATGCAATGTAAATTAAGCAATATTCTTAAAAATAAAATGCATGAAAAAACCTCTTTACATCATAACCACCAATAGTTTTCTTAGTATGTAATTTGTCTGTGTTTTGTCTCTAGCACATACGAGTACCTACATTTATAATTGTATAATTTAATGTTATAGTAGTAATCTTTCATATTCTAATTAAAATATTTAAGAATAAAAAAAATATATTTTCCAGTCAAGTAGTATATCTACATTAAGATCACCAGCTGTTATGTATTCATAAATCGCGCTATAAATTTTACTTTGGAGCTTTACTTTATGTTAGAGCAACAGTACGTTTTCATTAGTTAATGACGTATTTTAAAAATGTACTGCAGAGTAATTGCTAATTCTTTTTAATTACTTCTGAAGGGTTCAACGAGATCTTATTGACAACCGACAATAGTAAATATGTGTCGTTTACTAATTAGTTCGGCAGTTTCCACGTATACTTATTTTACCATTTATGTTAAATCCCAGCTAATTACTGATACAAAATCTTTAACCGTTAGTTTAATTTGCTAGTAACATAGCTTAAATTGGGTAAGGTACGGTAAAGAAAACTAAGTGCATAAAAGCCTTACCGAATTTCAAAAGTATTGATCGAGACACCAATTTTGAAAGATATTTACCGATAAATAAAATAAATCAATAAAATAAGGTGATTTTTTATGCAAATTTCTGGCTTTGGTCTGTAATCCGGTCTCTTGTTATTGACCACAAGAAAGTTAATGTCTCTTTTCGTCCAAACTTACTTGAAATCTTCGCTGGTTGGAGAAGTAATTTAGAATAAGAAAAGGGCTGAATAGTTTTCCATATTGAAGACACATAACACATTTATGTAAATAACGATTTTATATTATTATACCAGATTCTAGGAAAGTGGAAAAGCAAGTAGGATATCAGGCTGTTAAATACAAATCAATACTTTTCTAAATAAACACATAAATTCACGTTTTTTTACAGGCACTAAATTAAACCATTTTAAAATGGAAGTAATTGCTTTACAAATGCAATATTGTGGTTTTAAACATTGTTACAACAAAAGAAGAAAAAGTGTAACTATTTGGACAAACACGACTGCCTTTCAATATAAAATTTAATTAAAATCATAGTAAACAAAGTTCTATTAAAAAAAGAAACATTTTTAATGGTACGTATAGTGTAGTAAATAAGTTAATATCCATCATAATTGCTATGCCCTTTGAAACGACTCAAAGTATCATGTACTTAAATTTTATTGCAAAAACGCTGACCAATTCATTTTAAATTAATTTTGGTCCCCTGATATATTATATATTTTCATTTGTTAATGGTTTTGTCTGTAAAGGTGCTATTGTTTTTGGGATTGCCTGCAGCCGCTGGCTACTTGGTTTTTCTCAAAACAGTCGGTATAGATAACCAGCTCGGTAGATAACAATGGACCAAATATTATCTTACTCTATTGTGTAAAGAACAATTTTATTACATGTTAAGCTTATTGGCAGTGTTGTTTCATTTTTAGTTTTACTAGGTATCTTGTCACCAGGTACAATAGACCCCAAACTCTTTTGTTTAAGGGCTTAAGATTCATAGTATTGTTTTATTTAAATTAAACCACCTACACATTTGCCAAATTTTCACAATAGGCTCGAAACCCTATTGTTTATTTAAACGCATAACACATACAAACATTAAACTGATAACGATTCCATGTTTTGACCCTATTGTTTCGTTTTAACTAATAATACCTTGTAACCGTAAAGAATGAATATTCTCTTTATTTTTATTTATTTATGGTCAACTAGCTTTTGCCCGCGGCTTCGCACGCGTAGCCTACATGCTTCTCCTTATCATTGTCGAAAAAAAAAATATTATGCATTTCTAAGTTTTTCAAAGAAAGTGGAATAAATTCAGTAGCCCTAGGCTAAGATTGGATGGCTTGTTTAGGGTATCTAAGGCGATGCGTGGAAGGTATCTATGTCCAGCTGTGGACGTCTTGCGGTTGAATGATGATGTATATGAGTTTTAGTCGTAGTGCACTGTACTCTCCCTTGCATGAAAATGTCAACTGACCACAAACTCAGCAAAGACGATTCTTTGCTAAGTTTGTGGACAGTTTATATTAAGAGCATGAGCTACATTCACATTACTTTTTAATCAACATTTTAGATCAATTAGAATTAACTAAATAATTAAATTAGAATTAACTGTTTTATCTACGAATTTTAGTCTCTCTTTATTCAATACTATGTCACAGTCATTAATTTTGACTAAAAGCTAATTTGTTTTATTTTTTATTTAGTGTGTTTATTGGTATTTACTTAACGAAGGAACTCAAAAACCATTGTTATTAGATAGCTCTGTCTCACTCTCACACCATTGTGATACAGGGTTATCTATCAGATATATATTAGAAACTACAATTCTGTAATCTACCTATGCTTAGCCCTTTAGAGAACAATTTACTAATGATAGCTTAGCATTGTTCTATGAAAGAGCAAGACAGCGCTACACTGTGGAATGAGACAAAATATCAAGTGCATTACTGTTAATTATGTTTCGTAGAATTTCTTAATTACACTAGCAACTTCTACAATGATTTTATTATTAGTTTTGTACCTGGAATTTAAAATGGTAAGTATGTGGTGGTGTGGTGGTGATTTACTAATCACCTGGCATCTTATAGTAATCAAGAATAAATTTATTAGCCCCCAATTTTCTAAGTAAGGTCCTCACTTGAAATTTTTAAATAAAGACTTGGTGAATTTAAATGTCAAGTATTTAATAATGATATAGGTAGTTTGAAATGTGACGTGGTGAAATGAGCAAAAATTTATATCTAGTAGTGTTGCGACCTTTTTATATATATTTATGGTTTTTTACTCGATTTTAGATAGGTTATTCTTGCTGAAATATAGTAATCAAAATAGATAAAGTTAGTTGGTGTCAGCAATTCGCAATTTTATTAACCAATCTTCTTATACAGTCCACATTTTGCCTACAAGTCGTTTGTAGACAATTCCATTAAAAAAACATCATTATTTAATTATATAGAATCATATGCAGCCCTAAAAAGAGCCTTTTATGGATATGCGTCCTCCGACGTGATTATCCTGCCGTCTCTGAGATACCGTCAGTACTATTTCTATGTCTAAGTTCGTTGTTTGAGTTCGGCGCCATTTATTGGCCTTTTGTGGAATCAAGCTATTGATTTCAATTCAATCGAATCGATGACTTGGTACCACAAAAAGCCATTAGATGGTGCTTAACCCAAAAATCAACTTAAACTTTGAAATAATTCAAACAGTATCTCAGCGACGCAGCGGCAAGATTATCAAGTTTATGTTAATTTACGATTAAAATTATTAATTACATGTGTCGGGTTTTCTGCATTTGTTTCTTTGTATTTTGACACTGACTTCCCGAATTGAATTTATTTTTGTGTTAGTAGTTTTTGAGGTAGTGTTTTTAAGCATTCGATGATAGTGGGCGTGCCTTAAAACCTCAGATGTCGACTGTTTCACCGCAACCCCATAATTAGGATTATTTTCGCAGATTGGCCTCTTGTTACTGTTATTTTCCTGGGCCATAAGTACTGTCTCTTACTCTTAAATGACAGCAGGAAGTTGAAGAAAATTGACGCTCAGTAGTTCTACTCGAGCATTTGTAATCAACTGTAGAGTAGAAATAGACATTAAAAAGTGGATGTCACTATTTTGAGTCTATAAAGCACTGTGCACGGGCCATGTATTTAATTCAAAATTAATGGAAAATTCAAACTAAACAATCGTCTGTATTGACATACTTTCTATTTAATATTAAATGCCGAAATTGCAACATAACAAGAAAACTTTATTCGTTTAAAGCTTTCAAACGAGTTATCGGCTGAATTGGGGCTGAATGATCGTGAATCAATTAGCGTCACGAGGACATTTATATTTACATTTTATAGTAATATACAAACTCATTAATCACCTAATATCGATCCTAAATGATTTAACAATACGTAATCTATGACATGCACATTTTGGGCTCAGTTTGTGGTTGGGAAGAATAAATCAATATTTGCAAAGACGTAGTTTAAAAAAAAAACTGTAATTTCACGCCGATCTTCAGTGTAACTAGTTCAGTGCTACGGCGTAACACACGGTATTATTTTAAACCGTTTACGCAGCGCACGCAAAGAAAACTCTCAAAAAGGAATAATTTAGCCCGTTTTCGCAGCATTTTTCGTTTATGTACCGCTCAAATGGCCGTAGCGTGATGTTATATAGATTATAACCTCCCTCGATAAACACTCTGACAAGACACAAGACAATTAATATGGCCATATTTGAATTTGTGTACAATGTTTTTAACAATGTCGGTAATTGTAGACCTGTCTGTGGCATATTTTTAGATATGACCCAGGCATTTGCTTCAGTGCAAAAACACGCTTACGTGACTCTGTTAACAAAACATGAAGCCTATGGTATTAGAGGCAATGTTCATAATGTAATTGAATTTTACTTGAAAAATAGAATACAAATAACTGAAATTAACCAAATTAATACAGCAAATAAGAAGGAAGAGGTAGTGCGATCTTCAGAGCGTCAAGTTAAGTGTGGAGTACCACAGGGGAGTGAACTGGGTCCTTTTATATTTATATTGTACATTAATGAGTTACCTGAATGCATTGAGCTACCAGTCACACTGTTTGCGGATGATAGTACCGTTACAATACCTTGTAAAAGTGAAGACAGCTATGTAAGTGACATGAATAAATCTTTAAAATTAATTGTGAACTGGTTAGACGAAAATAATTTAAAAATGAACTGAAACCGAAAGAGAAACAGCTTTAAGGCTCCAAAAATATGCATACGTTCGATGTTTAAGCTTAAAACTATCGATAGGTGCATGCCATACTTTAAACAGTATAAAGTGTCAGTACACTACCATGTTTGTACATACTAGAAGTAGTTTGTTAAGTTGAACCCAAATCGTTTAAACGTCTTGCCGATGTAGTTTCACGTAATAGATGCGGCAATTCCCTACTGTGTCATCAGTCCGCTAAGACAGCACTAATGCGCAAAAGTGTTTACTGCATGGCTCCGGTCATATATGATAAAATACAAAAAAGTTGGAAAGAATCGCCACTATCGTTATTTAAAAAAAATCTTCGAAGCTTTTTGACAGTCAAAGCATATTATAGCATAATAGAATAGTAACGTGAAAAAAAATTGAAACTTGTTGTTAATAATGTTTTAAAATAAGAATCATGCTTGGTTTTTGTTTTGTCTGCTTAAAGTTTATAATTTTGTAATTTTTGCACGCCTATTGGTAAAATATGGCTGGACCTATTCTCAATATCACCACTGTACTATACCCATATTTGTAAAATAACATTTCAAAGTCAAAGTCAAATATATTTATTTCGACTAGGCCAATAAGTGGCACTTTTGAACGTCAAACATTAAATCTAAATTAAAAATGTACATGTAATAAAAATTGACTTTTTTCTTTATCTTTATCTTCAAGCGGATGGGTTTCGCTTTCGATCTTTTACGCCAGTACCGCTGTAGGCAAGAACAAGTATATATCTCAGTGGTAAGTAAGTTCGTTTTTGACACTACCGTTAAAGAAGTATAGAATTAAATGCGGCCCTGAAAAGTGTGCTACAGGTTGTAACGCGCTTAACTTATAACAGTTCTTGTAATCGCCGTCTTCGACAATCTCTTGCTTGACGCGTTTCTCATGTCTCAACTGGTCGGTGGTGGTGACGTTGCCTCCGATGGCGGGAGCTCGTCATCTTGTGCATCGTCATTACTGTCCTCGACTGCAACAGTACGTACTCCCGCTGAGAGAAACCGAACTTGATCACGTCCTTCTCAAATAGCTCGACATACCGACGAGGCTCGAGCTTTTTACTGTTTACGAAAGTACCGTTCGCCGATTCTAGATCAATAACGTAAGGCCGCACTCTGCGTCCCTGCGTTCCGTCAGGTTTGGTGAAGGGCATCGCTCGGTACTGCAGTGCCGCATGCTGCTTGCTAATAGACGGGTGTTCCAGCGTAATGTCCACAACGTTCTTGTTACGACCCATTAGGAACGCTGACTGACGGTGAATGTATAAAATAGGAAGCGCTTTGTCGCGTTTGAAGGGATACAATCTCCATCTTCTTTTAGGGAGCTTAGCGTCATCAGGTTCACTATACTTAATCACAACACCGTTGACCGTATTGGCGTCAGCCGTCAGTTTACCAGACAGACCGAAATTCGGCTTTTCTTTTCCAGCAGGATCCTTGCCACCCTTTGTCTTGACTAGAGGTCGCTCTTGGTTCAAATTGCGCACGTACAGTCTGCCACAACGCTCCCTTCGTTTGTCACCGCGCCCGCCCCTGTACCGCTCTTCTGTACCTAATGACTTCTTTGGACGACGATTCCGCTCTTCTTGACATATCGATGTTGGCCGCTCTCTATGGTGTGGCTTCTCCCGATGAGCTTCGCAGGATCTTTCAGAAGCGAAGCGCTGTTCATGATACCTCTCCTTCCTGCCGGGAAACTGTCTCTCGCGCAAGCGGTAGTTGTTGGCAGACGAAGGACCCGAGACACTTCCTGCCACGGGATCTGAACGCCTCTTTTTCTTACCGTGCTTCTTCTTCTTTTGCTTCCGTATCTGCGACCGCTTTTGCTCGTCAGAATTGCTATCCAAATCTGAAGAATCAGTACGTTTCCTTTTTTTTGTATTGTAGCGGTGTTCAGATAGTGAGGAGTGGTCACCATCGATGCCAGAAGAACTAGCGTTAGCATTCGCGTCAGATTCATAGGAATCGTCAGACGATTTGTGAAGGCGCCTTTTAGAATTCATTTTTATGATATTGAAGATATCTTACAATAAAGCCTCAAATAAAACCACTACCTATTCCACAAAATACCACGCACTGACGCACAAAAGTTCGCAAGTCCCAATTTTTTTTTTAGTTCTATGAAAACAATTTGTGTGTTAAAAACGGTTCGTTACAGAAGAAAAGAAGCACCTTTCACTTTCACAAAACGTCTAACACTAGCACTTTTAGAGGGCTTAATATGCCAACGATTCGGCAATTTCACTAAGAAAACGCGAAACACAATGGCAACGTCCTGCAAACACGCGTACTGGGATTTGACAATTTCGTAAAGCAATCGCAAGGTGCAAAACCAACGAACAGCTAAGACGCTTAAGCGGCGACTGAAACCGACGGCGCACCGCACACCCCACGAATATACCAACCAGGAGATTAGAGAAGTAGTGGTAATATTGCATTTGATATTTCGTCTCTTTCCATTGTATAGCACTATCTCACTCTCTCATAGTACAATATAAACCAGTCATTAGTAAATGGTTCTCAAAAGTGCTAAGTACAGGTTGTCAGATTACCAAATTGTATATTGATTTTAATAGTGTTATGTTTTTTTTTTTTACATTTTTTATTATTCTTTTCGACATTCCTAATCTAATTTTTTTTTTTAACTTTTGCAATTTATATCTAATTGTTTTATATTGGTATTGTCATGTTGACACATTAGGAAGAAACCACCAAATAAATAACTTGGCTTTTATTAACTATAGAAATCAAGTCGTAAATAAACTAATGAATGACAGACAATTATAACATTTCAAGTGACGAGTGATGGTTGTCAATATCATAGATAAATATCGGTAGCACGAAGGAGATTATATGTCATTCTCCCCCTCTATGGTTTCTGCATCAAGAAGATAGTCATTGAGATGTAAAGGTAATCTCTTTGGCCTTGTAGATCTTCTGACTTGTGGGGCCTCAGCATTTTGCAGTGGGGTTCTAAAAACTTCTTCTTCATGTATGCCCCCATCATCAGCCCTGTCTTCCAGTATGGGCCTTTCAAAGTCTTCGTTGTCGACTATCGGGTTTTCATTATCCACTATTGCTGGAAGTGGGGCTAAGTGTCTGTTCGATACGGTTGTCTCTTGACCATTACGCCGTCGCACGTAAGAGTAGCTGGGGTTTGTTTGAAGCAACTCAACTTCCTCAACGTATGGTTCAGTTTTCGAACGAACAAACTTTTTTAAAAGTATTGGACCGGGAACAAGCCACGACGGTAGCGATTCTCCAACTGGCGTTCTCCGAGGAAAGTTGAATAACTTCTCGTGGGGAGTGGCATTTATTGAAGTGCATAGGAGAGAACGCACACAGTGAAGGGAGGGCTTTAAAACTTGCTCCCAATGTTCTATAGGCAGATTCTTGGACTTGAGACTCAGCTGTATCGTCCGCCAGAGCGTTCCATTAAGCCTCTCCACCTGGCCGTTCCCCTGCGGATTATAAGGTGTCGTGCGAGAAGTGGCAATATTACAGTTTTTGAGAAAGGTCTGTATTTCTTCCGACATGAAAGAGGATCCTCTGTCGCTGTGTATGTACAAAGGCTGACTGTATTCGTAAAAAAGATCTCTTAGACACTTAATAACAGTAGCCGAAGTAGTATCAGGACATGCGTATGCGAATGGATATCTTGAAAATTCATCGATAATTGTCAGGATGTACTTGTTTCTTGTATTTGAAGGCAAAGGACCTTTGAAGTCTATGTTTAATCTTTCGAACGGCGATACAGCTTTAATTAGTGTCCCTTTTGATTTGGCAAAGCGAGGTTTGACTTCCGCACATACGCGACAAGAAGCGGTCATCTGTTTAATATCGTCTAAGGAGTAAGGAAGATTCTTTAATTTAATCCAGTGATACATTCTGGTTATTCCAGGATGAGAGAGTGCATCGTGCAATTCGTATAATTTAGAGTTACTCATGAGTGCACACACCCTTGACAGTGCATCCGCGGCAACATTTTCGATTCCTGGTCTGTAGATTATGTCATATTTGTAACATGACAGTTCTAGCCTCCATCTTTCGATTTTATCGTTTTTTATTTTACTGGTATGGTTTTGATTGAATATATAGCTGACGGATTTTTGATCCGTAATAAGGAGAAAGTGTCTGTTAATAAGGTAGTGGCGCCATTTTCTGAGACTCTCGACGATAGCGCAAGCCTCTTTCTCAACGGAAGCATGTTTACGTTCACTGTCCGACAACGTTCTAGAAAAGAAAGCGACAGGGCGTCCATTCTGGGCTAGCGTCGCGGCTATGGCAAACTCAGATGCGTCAGTCTCTACAGTTAAAGTTTCTTTGTCGTCTATGGCGACTAATGCAGCCTTCACAATATCCGATTTTAATTGATCGAAACTACGCCGTCCGCTTTCGCTTAATGGGAAGTTTACGTTGCTGACGAGAGGATGTACTTTTTCGGAGAATTTATGTACCCATTTGGCATAGTGAGCAAAGAGACCAAGAGCTCGCTTGAGTTCAGCGGCGTTATGTGATGGTGGCAGTTTTAACAGTGGATCCAGTCTGTCTTTATCAGGCTCTATTATATTGTTTTGAATAGTATAGCCCAAGAGGCTAATAGACGTTTTGCCAAAATTACATTTTTGTTCGTTTAGTGTTAGTTTGTACTTCTCTGCTGCAGCCATGAACTGTCGTAAGTTTTTGTCATGTTCCTCCTTATCTTTACCACAAATTGTGACATCATCAAGATACGCAAATGTTCCTTGTAAAATTTCTTTCCCGATAATGTGTTCAAGTGTACGTTGAAAGGCAGCGACTCCGTTAGTTACGCCGAATGGAATTCTTTTGAATTGGTATAATTTGCCACAGGCTTCAAACGCCGTATAAATTTTTTCCCGTTCTATAATAGGCACTTGGTGGTAAGCGCTTTTTAAATCTATTTGGCTAAAATAATTAAACTTAGCCACTTTCGTCACGATTGTTTCAATATTTGGAAGTGGGTAGGCGTCCAAGTACGTAAATTTATTTATAGTTCTTGAATAGTCGACTACCATCCTCCTTCGATGAGTTCCACCTCCCGTGACAAGGACCTGAGCACGCCATGGAGATACGCTCGGTTCAATTATTCCATCTTCTAAAAGCTTTGATATCTCGGCTTGGATGAATTCTTCTTCATCTTTATTATGCCGTCTAGATTTAATGGCAATAGGCGTGATGTCGGCAGATAAGTGCGTAAAGACAGATGCTGGTGGCACTGAAGCTTCCATAACGCAAACTTGTAGAGGCTCCCTGTTACCTCCGAATTGAAATTCTAGCTTGGCGTGATCTTTAAGAATGTCGTGTCCAATGATGACATCTGCACACAAGTTGTTAATAACGAGAAGAGGTCGCTGTTTGTATATGTGTTTGTTAATTTCAAGCGTTACGAAACATAGTCCGTCAACATGTGATGTATGGTTTAGCGAAGCCAGATTTATTGTTTGTTTACAAGGTCGTTGCTTGAGGTTCATCAATCGAGCTATGTTGCGATCAATAAAGCTGACGGAGCTTCCAGTATCTATCAACGCATCGGCACGAGTATTATTAACGGTGATGGAAATCGTAGCTTTTACCAAACTGGACGGAGATGCAGCTGAGTAAACGGTGCTTATCGTTTGGGAAGAACTTGGTGACTGCACATATTCGACGGGAACAGTGGGACTCGGACAAGAAATAGCATTGCTAGTTGAAGAGTTGCTGCGAGAACGACAAACTGAAGCGAAGTGTCCCTTCTTAGAACAAAGTTGACAATATGCGTGGAATGCTGGGCATTTAACCCTTTGATGAACTTTTCCACCGCAAAAGAAGCAGCGTCTTGCATTTGGAGGAGGTGAGGACGAAACCGCTGCATTGTTTGAACTCGGTATTAGGTGTTGAGGTTGTTCTTGTCGTGGGACATTCACTGGTAAAGCATTCAAAGCATTTGGTACACCAACGCCCATTATTGCGGAGTCTTTTTCAGCTGTTTCAAGGACGACGGCTCGGTTGAAGGCTTCATCCATCGAAAGCGTTGAGTTTTCGAGTAACCGCTCTCTTATTTTCGCCGAAATAATTCCTGTGATGAAAGCGCTCCTTATTGCTTGGTTTCTATGTTCATCGGCGGAGACAGATTTGAAATTACAATTTTGCGCTAGAAGTTGTAAAGCGCGACAATATTCAGTAATTGTTTCTTCATGTTTTTGTTTTCGCGCACCGAGAACATATCGAGCTAAGATTTCGTTCTGGGGCTTGAGATATGTTTTATTCAGAAACAAAATAGCATCATCATAAGTTTGACAATCTTTAATGTGCATGTAAATGTTTGCAGATAAATGGTTTGCTAGTAATTTTAGTTTTATCGAATCCGTGACGTCAGCAGGTATTTCTTCAATCAAGAAGTTTGAAAAGGTGTGTTGCCAATGAGCCCACTGTTCTCCCGCTGCGGGTGCATTAGGTTCCACGTCGAATCGATCAGGTCGAAGATATCTGGCTAAAGAACATGTTTTCTCCGGTTCTTTCTTCTTATCAGACATATTTGTATATAGTTAATAAAATTGACACATTAGGAAGAAACCACCAAATAAATAACTTGGCTTTTATTAACTATAGAAATCAAGTCGTAAATAAACTAATGAATGACAGACAATTATAACATTTCAAGTGACGAGTGATGGTTGTCAATATCATAGATAAATATCGGTAGCACGAAGGAGATTATATGTCACATGTGTTACTCACAATAGTTATAAGTCGCTTCAACTAAAGAAAAATGGACCTTGTTGTTTGAATGATTAAAATAAATTAATGACTGTTACTTAGCCCTGTCTCACTCTCTCACAATGGTAAGAGAGTGGCACAGGGCTATGTTAAAACAATGTTTTTTAAGTACTGTCGCTAAGTAACCAATAAGCACTTACTAAACGCACTGTATCATCGTAATTTTTTGATTACGTGGAAAAAGAAAAAATATGTGTCCATTATTTATAGATAATCTGACTGACGGACTAAATAGATTTTTCTTGACATCATCCCTATTGAGAGTTTTTACTTGGAAGTCGGTTGTATTCTGCATTTCATAACCGAACCGAATCAATACGAAAAATGTGACTTAAATAAATATACATACATGCTTTCAGTATTTTAAGAGCTGTGTTTATATGCCCTTTTCGCTTATTGCATATTCAAAGTCAATCGTACTTAAGAAGTAAACTCTAGTAGTAAGTAGGTCACATATTATAGTATAGTATTTAAAATCATGTATGTCATATTGTGTCCAATGTATTACAATTTTTCAAGATTCACCATCCTCTAAGAACTCGGCTTCCTTTAAAAAATACCAAAAAATACATAATAATAGCACAATAGTAGCAGGTAGCAGTACACCGCATTCAACCACCATTATCAAATTTTTACATCTGTTCTGCATACATAGGTCATCCATTTATTGTCTAATGCAAATGTGTATCAGCGATAAGTCCTCCATTGTGCACATTGCCATTGTTCCTGAAATATTTGGAAAGGGTACAATGGCAATCGTAAATTAAATTATTTGTTAAGTTCTTTCACTGATAATAAACTACAAAGTTAGTGTTTTCGACAAGTTATTTAAATTTGAGATTTATTTTTATTTTATTTATTTTTATAACAATTACTTGCTGTCCTTACAGTTTGCACCAAAGCGTACAGCAAGCCAACACTAGGTACACATATAATAACACTTATAAACTAAAAACTTCATACAAACATTTAACATAGTTTTTTCATTGAGCATAAATATGTCGACGCTAGGTTCCTGAGCAATTAGGCCGTTCAGCAAATTGAGCGCACGACGAGCAGTCATGGTACGCGAGGGTGGAGCCGCGAACAGGCACCGCGAAGCACAAGCACGCGACACCCGCATTCGGTCCGGAGCGAATAGTGAACAACGCAAAATTACGTCGCAGTTCCAGCGTGTTGATGCCCACCATTCCCGCGACAAACAGAGACGGATACAAATAGGGATAGTACCCATACATTTTTTTGTACAGGTAACGAGCAAACTTGCGTTGAACCCGTTCTATCATGAGCTTATATTTTTGCTCGTGCGGATCCCATACCAGCGAATTATACTCAAGCTTACTACGTACCTACAAAGGAATATTACAGTACCATAATGGCACTCCTGTCCTAAAACCCACCCAGCCTGCCTCATGACAAAACCAAGCGATTGGAATGCTTTGGCACAGATATTGCTAATATGCCGATTAAAAGTCAAAGTAGCATCTAAAGTCAGTCCTAGGTCTTTTATTTCTGTGACACGTTCCAGAGGGACACCCGATATGTGGTAGTCATTCTAAATGGGCGCACGCGATCGAGAAAAGGTAATGGTCTTGCACTTAGAGATGTTAAATTCTAAGTGATTGTCTTCGCTCCATTTTACCACCATATCGAAATCCCTCTGCATCGCCTCACAGTCTTGTACGCTATTGATACTCAAGAATAACTTCAAATCATCAGCAAACATAAGGCACTGCGCCGTCCTAATGACCTTCGGCAGGTCATTGGCCATGATAATAAATTGTGGTGGTCCGAGGGTACTGCCTTGACTCACACCAGAACTAGTTTCATATGTGCTAGATTTATACCCGAAGAGTTGGACATATTGAATTCGGTTAGTAAAATAGCTCGAGAAAAGTTGAAGCGTATATTTTTGTACTGTAGAATAGTAATAATAATACCAATCTGTCCCTGTAACTGCAAGGGAAAGGCCTCTTCACATAATTTTACAATTGTAATTGGTATAACAATAATTTAAATCAATGGATATTTTTTAGGGTTCTCTACCCAAAGGGTAAGAACGGGACCTTATTACAAAGACTCCACGATCCATCTGTCTGTCTACCTGTCTGTACGTCTGTTGCTCTGTACGGCTGTATCTCATGAACCGTGACAGCTAGACAGTTGAAATTTTCACAGATGATGTATTTCTGTTCCCGCTATGACAACAAATACTAAAACCAAAATAAAATAAATATCTTAGTGGGGCTCCCATACAACAAACGAGATTTTTTTGCCGTTTTTGCAATAATGGTAGGGAACCCTTAGTGCGCGAGTCCGTCTCGCTCGGGGCCTGTTTTTTTTTAATTCATCTACACCGTATATAGGTATTTTTGGATTGTCAAACAAGAGATGAATCTACTTGCACATTCGCAAACGTCAGTAGGTCTCTATTGAGAAGAATGTGCAAGAAACTCCAAGGAAACTCTTTACCATCAGATTTAATTACAAGTATTTGGATTGTTGTTGGAAAAATACATATATGTGAGAATGATGTAAAATGACGTGCATGTAAAAGCGTCAAGAGTATAAATGAGTAAATAAATCCTTTATTTGACTTTTCCTTTCCTTCTCTTTTATTTTGAGTAACGTTGCCTGAAAAGTCCATAAAAATCAAAGAGGGGGAAAAATCAAAATGGGCTGTCAAAGGGCCCAAAAACCAGTTTATTGCTAAATTATCGTGAAGATAAATATTGATAGATAGTAAATATTTTTTTTTACTCTCAAATGGACATTTCAGACAATATTACTACTAGCAAAATAAACATAATTTAGGTGAAAATACTGAACTAGGAATAAAATTTTGCAGATTGGCCTTCAATTACGATATAATTTCCTATTATTATTTCTCACATTTCAATATGTTCGAAACTGTTTCGTTCCTTGACTACTGTCGATGAAAAACACTGCAATGAGGTATATTTCAATACCGTATCTCTAATTCAGTATTTTAAGTAACCAAAATATATAAAATTGCATATTATACCAGAAAAAACGTAATTTTGAAAGTTAAATGGCTCTCTTGCGCATAAAAACATAATTTTTCTATTAACCAATAGTTGACTAACCGTTCAACGTACAGATTAAGTACCTACAGTCTATTTTCCATATTTGAAAAGCCATATAAACCACATATCACTACGGATATTTGGATATTCCAAGCGCCATACATCCACAAACTTTCTTATATAAGATAAAATCGTCATTTGGTTCCATTAAAACATAATCCACTGAATCTCAAGGATCGTAGGTTTTATACATCTAGTTGTAAAAGCAGTTTAGTTTTCTATTTTATTAAGACTACTCAAGATTGTTGAAGCTAGGTCACTCAAATATAATAACATAATTATGTGATATTACTACATAAAACCGCCGACAGATAACAATACAAATTAAAAGTCGTTACCAACTGCCTACCAATGTATTCCAATATTTCAATACGACACGAAAAAAATGTAAAGTCGGTGTCGCTAACACGATTAAAACTAACATATCACGATAAGGGGCGTCCTTGACGCTTTCACTTGGGATGAAATTATTTTCAGTAATGAGTTAATATCTCCTAAACGCGTTGATCGATTTACATGATTTAAAAGGATGTAATAGTTCTGCAACTATACCTTTCATTTGATTTCGACTTTTCCTTTCATTTGAGATCAAAATAATCAAATTATCTCCAAAAACAAAAAAAAAACATGTTTATAAGTTACGTAATCATACGTCTTTTTGGTACAAGTCGGTTCAGTGACTTTTATTTTTTGTTCTCCGGCGGAATCTTTAGTTATTAAAGGAAAATTATTTGAGGAAATAATTTGAGGTCAAAACAGAAATAAATGTGGCCAATGATGATAATATATTAGTGAATAATAACAAAAACCAAAAGGTAATAAAAAAAAATCTGATAATTTACTTCTTCTTCTTCGTACTGTTGACACGAAGAAGAAGTTCTTTTGGAATGAATACCAGAAAGATTAAAGTAGTACATTACATGTGGATTAGACCTACTGGGGATACAACGATAAAAAAAACGCGTCGCTTACTTTACCTCATGGTGGTGTGGAAATGATTATTATTCCGTTTGGTCCCCTTCCCATGCCCTCTCGCTACGTACCATGGCCTGAACCAGGGCCAGACGCGAGAAGTCACCACCACCGATCGCCTCCACGAGGACACGGCGTTGCTCCACCCAAGCAGGGCAGACCTCCACCGTATGTTCTACCGCGTCCTCCGGGCGATCCTCACAATGGTGACACCCGGGCGTTTCCTCCCGCCTTATCCTGAACAGGAACCTCCCGACACATGCACACTAGGCCTAAATTATACTTTAATTGTTTTTCGCTTTTTATTTTGTTTTGCTCATTACAATGCAATGTAAATTAAGCAATATTCTTAAAAATAAAATGCATGAAAAAACCTCTTTACATCATAACCACCAATAGTTTTCTTAGTATGTAATTTGTCTGTGTTTTGTCTCTAGCACATACGACTACCTACATTTATAATTGTATAATTTAATGTTATAGTAGTAATCTTTCATATTCTAATTAAAATATTTAAGAATAAAAAAAATATATTTTCCAGTCAAGTAGTACATACATCTACCTTAAGATCACCAGCTGTTATGTATTCATAAATCGCGCTATAAATTTTACTTTGGAGCTTTACTTTATGTTAGAGCAACAGTACGTTTTCATTAGTTAATGACGTATTTTAAAAATGTACTACAGAGTAATTGCTAATTCTTTTTAATTACTTCTGAAGGGTTCAACGAGATCTTATTGACAACCGACAATAGTAAATATGTGTCGTTTACTAATTAGTTCGGCAATTTCCACGTATACTTATTTTACCATTTATGTTAAATCCCAGCTAATTATTGATACAAAATCTTTAACCGTTAGTTTAATTTGCTAGTAACATAGCTTAAATTGGGTAAGGTACGGTAAAGAAAACTAAGTGCATAAAAGCCTTACCGAATTTCAAAAGTATTGATCGAGACACCAATTTTGAAAGATATTTACGGATAAATAAAATAAATCAATAAAATTAGGTGATTTTTTATGCAAATTTCTGGCTTTGGTCTGTAATCCGGTCTCTTGTTATTGACCACAAGAAAGTTAATGTCTCTTTTCGTCCAAACTTACTTGAAATCTTCGCTGGTTGGAGAAGTAATTTAGAATAAGAAAAGGGCTGAATAGTTTTCCATATTGAAGACACATAACACATTTATGTAAATAACGATTTTATATTATTATACCAGATTCTAGGAAAGTGGAAAAGCAAGTGGGATATCAGGCTGTTAAATACAAATCAATACTTTTCTAAATAAACACATAAATTCACGTTTTTTTACAGGCACTAAATTAAACCATTTTAAAATGGAAGTAATTGCTTTACAAATGCAATATTGTGGTTTTAAACATTGTTACTACAAAAGAAGAAAAAGTGTAACTATTTGGACAAACACGACTGCCTTTCAATATAAAATTTAATTAAAATCATAGTAAACAAAGTTCTATTAAAAAAAGAAACATTTTTTAATGGTACGTATAGTGTAGTAAATAAGTTAATATCTATCATAATTGCTATGCCCTTTGAAACGACTCAAAGTATCATGTACTTAAATTTTATTGCATAAACGCTGACCAATTCATTTTATATTAATTTTGGTCCCCTGATATATTATATATTTTCATTTGTTAATGGTTTTGTCTGTAAAGGTGCTATTGTTTTTGGGATTGCCTGCAGCCGCTGGCTACTTGGTTTTTCTCAAAACAGTCGGTATAGATAACCAGCTCGGTAGATAACAATGGACCAAATATTATCTTACTCTATTGTGTAAAGAACAATTACATGTTAAGCTTATTCGCAGTGTTGTTTCATTTTTAGTTTTACTAGGTATCTTGTCACCAGGTACAATAGACCCCAAACTCTTTTGTTTAAGGGCTTGAGATTCATAGTATTGTTTTATTTAAATTAAACCACCTACACATTTGCCAAATTTTCACAATAGGCTCGAAACCTTATTGTTTATTTAAACGCATAACACATACAAACATTAAACTGATAACGATTCCATGTTTTGACCCTATTGTTTCGTTTTAACTAATAATACCTTGTAACCGTAAAGAATGAATATTCTCTTTATTTTTATTTATTTATGGTCAACTAGCTTTTGCCCGCGGCTTCGCACGCGTAGCCTACATGCTTCTCCTTATCAATGTCGAAAAAAAAAAATATTATGCATTTCTAATTTTTTCAAAGAAAGTGGAATAAATTCAGTAGCCCTAGGCTAAGATTGGATGGCTTGTTTAGGGTATCTAAGGCGATGCGTGGAAGGTATCTATGTCCAGCTATATATGAGTTTTAGTCGTAGTGCACTGTACTCTCCCTTACATGAAAATGTCAACTGACCACAAACTCAGCAAAGACGATTCTGCTAAGTTTGTGGACAGTTTATATTAAGAGCATGAGCTACATTCACATTACTTTTTAATCAACATTTTAGATCAATTAGAATTAACTGAATAATTAAATTAGAATAAACTGTTTTATCTACGAATTTTTGTCTCTCTTTATTCAATACTATGTCACAGTCATTAATTTTGACTAAAAGCTAATTTGTTTTTTTTTTTTTTTTTGGAACTCAAAAACCATTGTTATTAGATAGCTCTGTCTCACTCTCACACCATTGTAATACAGGGTTATCTGAAAAATACAATTCTGTAATCTACCTATGCTTAGCCCTTTAGAGAACAATTTACTAATGATAGCTTAGCATTGTTCTATGAAAGAGCAAGACAGCGCTACACTGTGGAATGAGACAAAATATCAAGTGCATTACTGTTAATTATGTTTCGTAGAATTTCCTAATTACACTAGCAACTTCTACAATGATTTTATTATTAGTTTTGTACCTGGAATTTAAAATGGTAAGTATGTGGTGGTGTGGTGGTGATTTACTAATCACCTGGCATCTAATAGTAATCAAGAATGAATTTATTAGCCCCCAATTTTCTAAGTAAGGTCATAACTTGAAATTTTTAAATAAAGACTTGGTGAATTTAAATGTCAAGTATTTAATAATGATATAGGTAGTTTGAAATGTGACGTGGTGAAATGAGCAATAATTTATATCTAGTAGTGTTGCGACCTTTTTATATATATTTATTTATTTATTTATTTATATATACTTTATTGTACACCATGATAAAACAATACAAAAAAAACATAAAAATTAAGACAAAAATACAACAGGCGGCCTTATCGCGCTCCGCGATCTCTTCCAGGCAACCTTGAATGGATAGAGATAGCCTATTTATGGTTTTTTACTCGTTTTTAGATAGGTTATTCTTGCTGAAATATAGTTATCTAAATAGATAAAGTTAGTTGGTGTCAGCAATTCGCAATTTTATTAACCAATCTTCTTATACAGTCCACATTTTGCCTACAAGTCGTTTGTAGACAATTCCATTAAAGAAACACCATTATTTAATTATATAGAATCATATGCAGCCCTGAAAAGAGCCTTTTATGGATATGCGTCCTCCGACGTGATTATCCTGCCGTCTCTGAGATACCGTCAGTACTATTTCTATGTCTAAGTTGGTTGTTTGAGTTCGGCGCCATTTATTGGCCTTTTGTGGAATCAAGCTATTGATTTCAATTCAATCGAATCGATGACTTGGTACCACAAAAAGCCATTAGATGGTGCTTAACCCAAAAATCAACTTAAACTTTGAAATAATTCTAACAGTATCTCAGCGACGCAGCGGCAAGATTATCAAGTTTATGTTAATTTACGATTAAAATTATTAATTACATGTGTCGGGTTTTCTGCATTTGTTTCTTTGTATTTTGACACTGACTTCCCGAATTGAATTTATTTTTGTGTTAGTAGTTTTTGAGGTAGTGTTTTTAAGCATTCGATGACAGTGGGCGTGCCTTAAAACCTCAGATGTCGACTGTTTCACCGCAACCCCATAATTAGGTTTATTTTCGCAGATTGGCCTCTTGTTACTGTTATTTTCCTGGGCCATAAGTACTGTCTCTTACTCTTAAATGACAGCAGGAAGTTGAAGAAAATTGACGCTCAGTAGTTCTACTCGAGCATTTGTAATCAACTGTAGAGTAGAAATAGACATTAAAAAGTGGATGTCACTATTTTGAGTCTATAAAGCACTGTGCACGGGCCATGTATTTAATTCAAAATTAATGGAAAATTCAAACTAAACAATAGTCTGTATTGACATACTTTCTATTTAATTTTAAATGCCGAAATTGCAACATTACAAGAAAACTTTATACGTTTAAAGCTTTCAAACGAGTTATCGGCTGAATTGGGGCTGAATGATCGTGAATCAATTAGCGTCACGAGGACATTTATATTTACATTTTATAGTAATATACAAACTCATTAATCACCTAATATCGATCCTAAATGATTTAACAATACGTAATCTATGACATGCACATTGTGGGCTCAGTTTGTGATTGGGAAGAATAAATCATATTTGCAAAGACGTAGTTTAAAAAAAAAACTGTAATTTCACGCCGATCTTCAGTGTAACTAGTTCAGTGCTACGGCGTAACACACGGTATTATTTTAAACCGTTTACGCAGCGCACGCAAAGGAAACTCTCAAAAAGGAATAATTTAGCCCATTTTCGCAGCATTTTTCGTTTATGTACCGCTCAAATGGCCGTAGCGTGATGTTATATAGCTTATAACCTCCCTCGATAAACACTCTGACAAGACACAAGACAATTAATATGGCCATATTTGAATTTGTGTACAATGTTTTTATCAATGTCGGTAATTGTAGACCTGTCTGTGGCATATTTTTAGATATGACCCAGGCATTTGCTTCAGTGCAAAAACACGCTTACGTGACTCTGTTAACAAAACATGAAGCCTATGGTATTAGAGGCAATGTTCATAATGTAATTGAATTTTACTTGAAAAATAGAATACAAATAACTGAAATTAACCAAATTAATACAGCAAATAAGAAGGAAGAGGTAGTGCGATCTTCAGAGCGTCAAGTTAAGTGTGGAGTACCACAGGGGAGTGAACTGGGTCCTTTTATATTTATATTGTACATTAATGAGTTACCTGAATGCATTGAGCTACCAGTCACACTGTTTGCGGATGATAGTACCGTTACAATACCTTGTAAAAGTGAAGAGAGCTATGAAAGTGACATGAATAAATCTTTAAAATTAATTGTGAACTGGTTAGACGAAAATAATTTAAAAATGAACTGAAACCGAAAGAGAAACAGCTTTAAGGCTCCAAAAAGATGCATACGTTCGATGTTTAAGCTTAAAACTACCGATAGGTGCATGCCATACTTTAAACAGTGTAAAGTGTCAGTACACTACCATGTTTGTACATACTAGAAGTAGCTGTGTTTGTTAAGTTGAACCCAAATCGTTATAAACGTCTTGCCGATGTAGTTTCACGTAATAGATGCGGCAATACCCTACTGTGTCATCAGTCCGCTAAGACAGCACTAATGCGCATAAGTGTTTACTGCATGGTTCCGGTCATATATGATAAATTACAAAAAAGTTGGAAAGAATCGCCACTATCGTTATTCAAAAAAAATCTTCGAAGCTTTTTGACAGTCAAAGCATATTATAGCATAACAGAATAGTAACGTGAAAAAAAATTGAAACTTGTTGTTAATAATGTTTTAAAATAAGAATCATGCTTGGTTTTTGTTTTGTCTGTTTAAAGTTTATAATTTTGTAATTTTTGCACGCCTATTGGTGAAATATTGCTGGACCTATTCTCAATATCACCATTGTACTAAACCCATATTTGTAAAATAACATTTCAAAGTTTAAGTCAAATATATTTATTTCAACTAGGCCAATAAGCGGCACTTTTGAACGTCAAACATTAAATCTAAATTAAAAATGTACAAGTAATAAAAATTTACTTTTTTCTTTATCTTTATCTTCAAGCGGATGGGTTTCGCTTTCGATCTTTTACGCCAGTACCGCTGTAGGCAAGAACAAGTATATATTTCAGTGGTAAGTAAGTTCGTTTTTGACACTACCGTTAAAGAAGTATAGAATTATATGCGGCCCTGAAAAGGGCCTTTTTTTGGAAGTGCGTGCTACAGGTTGTAACGCGCTTAACTTATAACAGTTCTTGTAATCGCCGTCTTCGAAAATCTCTTGCTTGACGCGTTTCTCATGTCTCAACTGGTCGGTGGTGGTGACGTTGCCTCCGATGGCGGGAGATCGTTATCTTGTGCATCGTCCTTGCTGTCCTCGACTGCAACAGTACGTACTCCCGCTGAGAGAAACCGAACTTGATCACGTCCTTCTCAAATAGCTCGACATACCGACGAGGCTCGAGCTTTTTACTGTTTACGATAGTACCGTTCGCCGATTCTAGATCAATAACGTAAGGCCGCACTCTGCGTCCCTGCGTTCCGTCAGGTTTGGTGAAGGGCATCGTTCGGTACTGCAGTGCCGCATGCTGCTTGCTAATAGACGGGTGTTCCAGCGTAATGTCCACAACGTTCTTGTTACGACCCATTAGGAACGCTGACTGACGGTGAATGTATAAAATAGGAAGCGCTTTGTCGCGTTTGAAGGGATACAATCTCCATCTTCTTTTAGGGAGCTTAGCGTCATCAGGTTCAGTATACTTAATCACAACACCGTTGACCGTATTGGCGTCAGCCGTCAGTTTACCAGACAGACCGAAATTCGGCTTTTCTTTTCCAGCAGGATCCTTGCCACCCTTTGTCTTGACTAGAGGTCGCTCTTGGTTCACATTGCGCACGTCCAGTCTGCCACAACGCTCCCTTTGTTTGTCACCGCGCCCGCCCCTGTACCGCTCTTCTGTACCTGATGACTTCTTTGGACGACGATTCCGCTCTTCTTGACATATTGATTTTGGCCGCTCTCTATGGTGTGGCTTCGCCCGATGAGCTTCGCAGGATCTTTCAGGAGCGAAGCCCTGTTGATGATACCTCTCCTTCCTGTCGGGAAACTGTCTCTCGCGCAAGCGGTAGTTGTTGGCAGACGAAGGACCCGAGACACTTCCTGCCACGGGATCTGAACGCCTCTTTTTCTTACCGTGCCTCTTCTTCTTTTGCTTCCGTATCTGAGACCGCTTTTGCTCGTCAGAATCGCTATCTGAATCAGAAGAATCAGTACGTTTCCTTTTTTTTGTATTGTAGCGGTGTTCAGATAGTGAGGAGTGGCCACCATCGATGCCAGAAGAACTAGCGTTAGCATTCGCGTCAGATTCATAGGAATCGTCAGACGATTTGTGAAGGCGCCTTTTAGAATTCATTTTTATGATATTGAAGATATCTTACAATAAAGCCTCAAATAAAACCACTACCTATTCCACAAAATACCACGCACTGACGCACAAAAGTTCGCAAGTCCCAATTTCTTTTTTAGTTCTATGAAATATACAATTTGTGTGTTAAAAACGGTTCGTTACAGAAGAAAAGAAGCACCTTTCACTTTCACAAAACGTCTAACACTAGCACTTTTAAAGGGCTTAATATGCCAACGATTTCACTAAGAAAACGCGAAACACAATGGCAACGTACTGCTAACACGCGTACTCGGATTCGACAATTTCGTAAACAATCGGAAGGCGCAAAACCAACGAACTGCTAAGACGCTTAAGCGGCGACTGAGACCGACGGCGCACCGCACACCACACGAATATACCTACCAGGAGATTAGAGAAGTAGTGGTAATATTGCACTTGATATTTTGTCTCTTTCCATTGTATAGCACTATCTCACACTCTCATAGTACAATATAAACCAGTCATTAGTAAATGGTTCTCAAAAGGGCTAAGTACAGGTTGTCAGATTACCAAATTGTATATTGATTTTAATAGTGTTATGTTTATTTTTTTTGACATTCCTAATCTAAATTATTTTTATTTTTTTAACTTTTGCTATTTATTTCTAATTGTTTGTATATTGGTATTGTCATGTGTTACTCACAATAGTTATAAGTTGCTTCAACTAAAGAAAAATGGACCTTGTTGTTTGAATGATTAAAAAAAAATAATGACTGTTACTTAGCCCTGTCTCACTCTCTCACAATGGTAAGAGAGTGGGACAGGGCTATGTTAAAACAATTTTTTTTGTCCATTATTTATAGATAATCTGACTGACAGACTAAATAGATTTTTCTTGACATCATCGCTTTTGAGAGTTTTTACTTGGAAGTCGGTTGTATTCTGCATTTCATAACCGAACCGAATCAATACGAAAAATGTGACTTAAATAAATATACATACATGCTTTCAGTATTTCAAAATCTGCGTTTATTTGCCCTTTTCGCTTATTGCATATTCAAAGTCAATCGTACTTAAGGAGTAAACTCCAGTAGTAAGTAGGTCACATATTATAGTATAGTATTTGAAATCATGTATGTCATATTGTATCCAATGTATTACAATTTTTCAAGATTCACCAGCCTCTAAGAACTCGGCTTCCTTTAAAAAATACCAAAAAATACATTATAATAGCACAATAGTAGCAGGTAGCAGTACACCGCATTCAACCACCTTTTTCAAATTTATACATCTGTTCTGCATACATAGGTCATCCATTTATTGTCTAATGCAAATGTGTATCAGCGATAAGTCCTCCATTGTGCACATTGCCATTGTTCCTGAAATACTTGGAAAGGGTACAATGGCAGTCGTAAATTAAATTATTTGTAAAGTTCTTTCACTGATAATAAACAACAAAGTTAGTGTTTTTGACAAATTATTTAAATTTGAGATGTAAGTGTTTGTATTGCAGAATAGTAATAATAATACCAATCTGTCCCTGTAACTGCAAGGGAAAGGCCTTTCACATATTACAATTGTAATTGGTACAACAATCAATTAAATCAATGGATATTTTATATGGTTCCGTAACCAAAGGGTAAAAACGGGACCCTATTACTAAGACTCCACGATCCATATCTCTGTATATCTGTCTGTCACCAGGCTATATCTCATAAACCGAGACAAACAGTTGAATTTTTCACAGATTATGTATTTTTGTTGCCGCTATATTAATAAATACTAAAAACAGAATAAAATAAATATCTAAGTACAACAAACATGATATTTTCGCCGTTTTGTGCAATAATAGTTGAGAACCCTTCGTGCACGGCCAGTTTTTATTAATTCAACTACATCGTATATAGGTACTTTTGGATTGTCAAACAAAAGATGAATCTAGTTGCACATTCGCAAGCGTCAGTAGGATCTCTATGAAGAAGAATGTGCAAGAAACTCAAAGGAAACTCTTTTCCATCAGATTTAATTATAAGTATTTGGTTACATCATTGTTGTTGGAAAAATACATATATGTGAGAATGATGTAAAAAGACGTGCATGTTTTCCTTCTCCTTTATTTTCGTTGCCCGAAAAGTCCATAAAAATCAAAGAGGGGCACAAACAAAATGGGCTGTCAAAGGGCCCAAAGATCAGCTAAATTCTCGTGAAGATAAATATTGATAGATAGTAAATATGTTTCTTACTCTCAATCAATTTTAATGGATATTCAGACAACATTACTACTAGCAAAATAAACATGATTCCGGTGAAAATACTGAACTTGGAATAAAATTTTGCAGATTGGCCTTCAATTACGATATATTTTCCTATTATTATTTCTCACATTCTAATATGTTCGAAACTGTTTCATTCCTTTACTACTGTCGATGAAAACCACTGCAATGAGGTATATTTCAGTACCGTTTCTCTAATTCGGTATTTTAAGTAACCAAAATATATAAAATTGCATACCATATTTGTACGACGAAGGTCTATACACTTGGTTCAAGTGCACGATGATAGTTCTGTACACTTGAGATGATGGAAACCCGGGGATAATGAAATGAACCGCCCGTGTTGAGTGTGGTAAAATCACTAATTTATTTTACTAAACAAGTAGACTAAACGATCGCGCGTATGCAAACGCTGATGTAGCTTAACCTACTTAATATTACGAAATGTGCGGGTTCACCATACATACTGCCAACTCTGAAGGAGAAGAATAGGGAATACGTTAAACCTATATGAAACTTAGTGTGTCTAAATACAATAAAAATGATGACTTAGGATAGATGATATAATGTTTTGTTGAAAGCTGATACAAGGTGATTTCAACAATATCTAATCTAAGTACAATGTATAACTAACACTAATTGTCTGATTATATTCTTGTTAATATTGCACCATAGGAGAGGTTCCTTTATTTTTTTTTATTTTTTTCTATGTTAATAAAAACTACGGTTCTTAATAATAAATTACAATCTAGCCTTAATAGACTAATAAGCAATTTAACTCTAACTTATTATTATATTGTATAATGTTATGACTAAGAATAGTGTCAATTTGCACTTTTATACAGTTCGGTAGCACTTTCTTAGAGTCTGATACGTTAAAAACACTTAGTTCACGTGTTACATGTATAGCACAATATTGTTTGCTATTATTTTTTTCACTTATAACACACTTTTACTACACTAACTCAAATGGTTTAGTTCTCTTTAGCCTACGCACTATGTCCGTGTTATCTAGCAGCTGGATTGCTTCCACATTCACATGTCGATGAAGTCTGTGTTCGTGGGCTTCAGCAAAGTTTTGAATAACGGTGGTGACGAGTTTCATTTTAAGGTCATGGTGAAGGTCGTCATTTCTGATGTACCATGGTGCATTAACAGCATCTCTGAGTACTTTATTTTGGAATTGTTGTATAATTTTAACATTGCTTTGTTTAGTACAGCCCCATAGTTGGATACCATACGTCCAAATTGGCATAAGAATATGCTTGTATACTATCATTTTGTTGTGTATTGATAGACAGGATTTCCTTCCGAGTAACCAATACATATTTTTGTACCGTATATCGAGTTCCTGTCTTTTCTTTTTTGCAGCGTCAATGAAAGGCGAGGGTTAGCGACACACTGATTTACTGAACTAAGATATTAATCTACCCACCACCATACAAATATCATACCCGCAGTCATGATAACAACGGTACATTTCTCCCCTTTAAGCTTAGCATAATCTAAATAAAAACATGAATGTTTAGTAAGCATGAAATACATGTAACAAACCCACCGCACTATTCCCAAACCACTGCAACTCCTGAAAGCCAGAATCAACAGTGGCGACCACCAGAAAAGCGCCGAGGCAATGAAGCTCGACGAAGTCCCGGAGAATGAATACAAGCAAGAACAACAAGCAGGTTATCTAGTGACTCCTGGTCGAGCCCGATTATAAGCTCGCACAGCACGAGCAGATGCATCTGACGGTGGTGGTGGTGTCTCCGGCCCGGATGCCGCTTCAGAACCAGTGGTCTGTGACTTCTCACCAACGCCGTCAGACGCGTCCTCGAATGTGTCCTCCGCCTCCTCACGGACCGAAGGAATTTCTCTTTCTGAAGATAAATCTTTATTCTCGGCAACTATACTAGTCCGAGATAACGAGTGGCGATTCTTGTTATGTACAGGTAAGATTTGGTCGACATGTCTACGCCACCCGACTCCACGACCAACGTCTACTTTGTACGAGACCGGTCCAGTCTGGTCGACTATAGTTCCCGACAACCACTTGTCCCCTCTCGCGGTGTAGTCGCGGGCCAGCACCGCGTCGCCCGGCGCCAGCGAGCGCGTTGTGCCGCCCGCAGCGGCCACTTGTCGCTCCTGCGTGCGTCGCACTACCGCCGATACGTCGGGCCGAAGTGCGTCAAGGCGCCCGCGGAGCCTACGCCCTTGCAACGCCACCGCAGGGGAGACACCAGTGGTTGCATGTTGGCAGTTACGATACTGGAATAAGAATTTGCAAAGTGCCGTGGCGACGTCCTCGCCCTCGTACAAAGCACGTTTGATCGCTTTCTTTACGGTTTTTACCGCATTTTCTGCTGCACCGTTTCCTTGCGGTCGGTAAGGAGCTGTGGTCACGTGTTTTATACAATTTTTCTTGCAATATGTTTTAAATTCATGTGAGAAAAATGGTGGGCCGTTGTCAGTGACGAGTAATGACGGTAAACCGAACCGAGCAAAAATTGTTCTCATGGCTGTGATAGTTGCCTGCGCGTCCGTCCTACTCATTGCAATAGCTTCTATCCATTTCGAGTTTGCGTCCACCATAATTAAATACCGTTTTCCCCCACAATCCCCAAAGTCTGCATGTACTCGCTGCCACGGATGCAGCGGAAACTCCCAGGGGTGTAGCGGCGCGTGCGGCGGCGCGTCGCGCACGGCGCGGCATGCTGTGCACGCGCGACATACCTCCTCTATGTCCCTATCTAAACTGGGCCAATATACATAATTCCTTGACAAATTCTTCATTTTATTCATTCCTAAGTGCCCATCGTGAATTTCATCTAAAATAAGTTTTTGTAATGCGTTCGGTATAACGATCCTGTATTTATAGATAAGACAACCCAATTCTGTAGCTAAATCCTGTTTCCTTGCAAAATATGGTTTCTCTGTATCCGACACTGTCAACGGCCAACCAAATGTGACGTAACCTTTAACCTTGCATAATAATGTATCTTTCTCTGTCTCCTTAGCAATATCCTTAAAGCTAATTGGAATTGTTTCCTCTATTAAATTTATGTAAGTGATTGCGTCCACTAAGCGACCCTCCTGAGGCAGCGGTAGCCTCGATAAAGCATCGGCCGGCCCATTGTCAGCCGAGCGGACAAATTCAACAGTGAAGTCGTATGCGGCCAGGCGTGCCGCCCACCGCTGCAGCCGGCTGGCAGCGGTCTGTGGAATTCCACCCTTAGCACCGAAAATGTGCGTCAACGGCTGATGGTCCGTACGTAATATAAAACTTCTACCGAACAAGTATTGATGGTGCTTTGTTATACCAAACAATATCGCGAGCGCCTCTTTATCGAGTTGACTGTAATTTCGCTCAGCCGCGTTTAGTGTGCGGGACACACAGCTAACCGGGCGCTCACTGCCATCGGAGTAGCGGTGGGCCAACACTGCGCCTAGCCCATACGCACTACTGTCCACCGCGAGCACGAGCGGCCGCCCCTCCTCGTAATGTGCTAACACTTGGTCGCCCAGGAGAACACGCTTAGCATCTTTAAACGCCTGCTCACAACTAGCATCCCATTTCCAGCGCACATCTTTTTTCAGTAAATTATGTAAAGGATATAACAATGTGCTCAAATTACTAATGAATTTGCCGTAATAATTTAATATTCCTAAAAAACTTTTTAGTTGAGTTATGTTTTCCGGTGTGGGTGCGCTGGAAATAGCATCCAATTTGGCAGTGTCTGGCCGTAAACCCATTTTGTCAATCACAAAACCTAAGTATCTTACGCTGTCTTGTAAAAAACTACACTTACTTAACTTAACTGTTAAGCCCATGTTGCGCAACCTATCGAGTACAGCTCGTAAATTACTAATGTGTTCTTTGTCATTAGCCCCCGTTGTGCAAATATCATCCAGAAAAACAACACAACCCGGAATACCACGTAGTGTTTCCTCCATTAGTTTCTGGAACTTCTCGGGTATGCACGCTAGTCCGTACGGCGTACGACGGTAGGCATATGTCCCGAGGTGAGTTGTAATTGCTGTGTAGGGTTGTGAGTCCTCTGTTAATAAACACTGTTCGTAAGCATGAGTGAGATCTATTTTCGTAAATTTTTCTCCTCCGCTTAAGTTCGCGAATAACTCATCAATGCGGGGCAAGGGATAATAATCACGCTTGAGTTTTGGATTAATAGTAATTTTATAATCCCCACAAATGCGTATGTCTCCATTTTTTTTAACAACCGGCACAATGGGCGTTCCGTAGTCAGAATAGTCGACGCGGTATATGGAGCCGTCGGACTCTAGTCGCGTCAGCTCACGCTCGACGCGGGCGCGCAACGCCAGCGGCACGGGCCGCGCACGCACGTACACAGGTTCATCGTTAGTCAGCTGTAGTCGAATGGCTCGCTTACAAGTACCTAACTTTTCCGTAAACACCTCCGGAAATTCAGCACATAAGCGGTTCACGAATCCATCGTCGGTTATTTTATACAAATTTATTTGTGTTACTTTCAAGGCACGCAGCCAATCTCGTCCCAGTAATGGACACGCTCCGTTTTTAATTACATACAGCGGCAAGGATTTTACTTCTACATCTCGTAACCTAACTCGGACTTCTATATAACCGAGCGATTCGATGCATGAACCAGCATAGCTACGTAACATCAAATTATCAGGCTTAATTATTTTATGTGAAAATTTGCGGGTATACATGTCTTCATTAATTGCCGAAATACGACTACCAGTGTCGATTTCGCACTTGGTCTCAAAGTTATCTATGATTACGTTTATAAAGTACGGTTTATTATCTTTACCTCTAGCAACAATATTAAACATATCGTCCGAATCGTCCTCACCACTCATATAATTTTGCCGACTGTCTACCCGGTTGCCACTACCTTTCACTGATTTGCACATCACTCGTAAATGGCCTCTTTGTTTACACTCGTCACAATTATAATTTACGTAACGGCACCTGTCCGCGCGATGCGCCTTACCGCAACGCCAGCATGCTGGCGCAGCAGCCGCGCCGCTCAGCGGTGTGCCCGCCGCGCCTACCGCGCCGGCCGGGCCAGCCGCACCGCCTGCGCCAGCCGAAGTGCGCGAGCCGCGGGCGCGTCCTCGGCCCCCGCGTGTGTAATGCAGGTCTTCACCTGCCTCGCCGCCAGCACCTGAGGTCGTCGTCGGCACCGTGCTGCCGCTCACCTCCGCGTGCTTCTCTGCAGCCTCCAGTGCTAGTGCTAACTCCACTGCCTCCTTGTATTCTATTTTCCTTTCGGCAAATATTCTAGAACGCATGGCGTCATTTGTCAAACCCGAAACAAATTGATCTCTAAGGTTTTCTTCGAGCGTAGAACACTTTTTACATTTGCCAAAATTACAAGTTGCTGCCAGATGTTTTAGCGCCTGTAAATATTCCATTAAGGGTTCGCCGGTCCGTTGTCTCCGCAGCCGGAACACGTGGCGCTCGGCGATCTCAGATCGCTGCGGTTCCAAATGATCGGTAACTAGCTTCACCAATGTCTCGTAGGATTTATCCTCGGGAAAGTCAGGGGAACACAGATCACACATCAATGAATATGTGGCTTCGCCTACGATTGTTATTAACATCGGCACCTTTAGGTTATCTTTTACGTCGTTCAGTAAAATATATTGATTAACCCGGCGTATATAAGCAGGCCATTGTTTGGAACTGATATTGAACGGTTCCAACTTTCCGATTGGCATCTTAATAACAGTTGGTATAATCGATGACTTCACTTCACTCTTAATACAGACGCAAAAACTACTAATTAGTTCCGTCTTAGATTGTAAAATGTCTAAGAATCCCGTACTCGTCGCCAATGCAGCGTCAATGAAAGGCGAGGGTTAGCGACACACTGATTTACTGAACTAAGATATTAATCTACCCACCACCATACAAATATCATACCCGCAGTCATGATAACAACGGTACATTTTTGACGTGGGATTTCCAACGCAACTTGGCATCAAGAGTTATACCAAGGTATTTGGCTGTATTCGCATAAGGCACTTGCATGCCGTTTATATAGACTGGGTGGTAATCGCGGTGTTTATTAGTGAAGTCAATGTGAATCGATTTTGACTCATTCAGTTTGATCTTCCACTTTTGTGTCCAGTCGTAAACTTTGTTCACAGCTAGTTGAACTTTTTCTACTGCTTCTTTGTGGTTTGAACCAATAGCCATAATAGCAGTATCATCAGCAAAGGTCGCTATGGTGTTGTTTTCCAGCTCTGGGATATCACATGTGTATACCAAGTACAGGATTGGGCCTAACACACTTCCTTGTGGTACTCCGGCCTTAATAGTTTTTAGGTCAGAATATGCGTCCTCTTGCCTTATCCTGAACATTCTGTTGCTTATATATGACTCTAGAATATCTGAAAATTCGGGGAGCATGCGTCTGAGTTTGTATATCAGACCCTCATGCCAAACTTTGTCGAAAGCTTGTGCGACATCTAGAAATACGGTGGCGCAGACTTGCTTGTTTTCGAGCGTTTTTTCGATGATGTTTGTTATTCTATGTACCTGGTCGATGGTAGAATGTTTTTCCCTGAAGCCAAATTGATGGTTCGGAATAAGGTCTTTTTCTTCTTTAATTGGTTTTAGCCGTTTTAATAGGAGCTTTTCAAACAATTTTGATAATACTGGCAGCAGGGAAATGGGTCTATAAGATGATGCTTCATGGGGTGGTTTCCCAGGCTTCGCAATCATAATGACTTCAGCAACTTTCCATGGCTCAGGTACATGTTTTAGCATAAATGCAGCATTAATAAGTCTGGTCAGCTTAACTATGGCTTTGCGCGGGAGGTGTTTTAGAATTTCTCCTGTTATGAGGTCATAACCCGGGAATTTCTTCGAGCTTATGTTGTTTTTAATTTCTCTCACAACTTCTTTAGGAGTTACAAGCCGAATTCTTTGGTTTTGTGATACATTTTCACTCTCAGATATTTCTATGGAACTTTCATTGGGTTGAAAAGTATCTTCTTAGTATTGGGCAAACCTTACCGCTTTTTGTTCATTGCTTATGGCCCATTTTCCATCGCTGTTTCTGATGGGAGGTATTTGCATAATCGGCCTTTTTAGTTTTCTTGTAGCTTTCCAAAGAGAGTAATCCGTTGATTGGTCGTTGGTTAGCTGCAAAAGGTTGGAGTTCAGAGTTTCATCCTCAAATTGTATAATTTTCCTCTTTAATTGTTTGGTTAGGTTATTTAATAGTGTTTTATCCCGCGGGCACCTTGTTTGCTGCCAGCGCTTTCTTTGTTTTCTTTTCTCTGATAGTAAGTTAACAATATCCTTGGGATAGATATGCCCCTTATATTTCCGTTTTAATTGTGGAGTGTTGTTCCAAGCACATTGTTGAATGTTAACAACATATTTGTTTACTTCTGAGTCAAGCTGATCCTGATTTTGTAATGGAGTTTTTAGGTCGATTATTTTATCTAGATCAAACGCAAAGCTGTCCCAGTCTGTACACTTGTTAACCAGAGTTAGATGGTATTCTCTTAATTGAATTTTTTGACTAAGTCTTAGTATTATCGGGGAGTGATCCAAATTCATCAGAAACTCTTCCTCCAAACTAACATAATTGGTGGATATGCTTTTACATATGTAAAAGTCTATGAGATCTGGTATTTTCTGATGGTCAGTTGGCCAGTATGTTGGTTTGCCAGTGCTCATAACTTCACAATGTGTGTCTCTAACTGCGTTTAAGAGCTGTCTTCCCTTTGTTGTAGTCAATCGTGACCCCCAATGCGTATGTTTGGCATTAAAATCACCGCCTAGGATGAATCTTTGACCATTTTTTCAAAGAATTGCAAATATCGCTCTTTTCTTATCATAATATGATAAGAAAAGAGCGATATTTGCAATTCTATTATGCCTTGGAGGACAGTAAACAGCTGCTATGGAAACGTGACAAAATTTAATTTTGACTGATACTGCCACAGCTTGAATGTCTGGTTCCTCAAATTTACTGTGCTCGTAATGGTTAAGGTTTTCTTTAATTATAACCGCGCTACCTCCTCTGGCAGAGTTGTCAGGGTGAAGCGAATTATATATCTTGTATCCATTAAATTTAACAAAAGATTGTTTAGTGAAGTGCGTTTCAGAGATTAAACACACGTCTATATTTTCTGTGTCTAGGACTGCCTGTAACTCATTCTGATGTTTGAGGAGCCCATTGGAGTTCCACGCCATTATTTTTAGTGTATTAGTCATTTATGATTATTAAGAGCAGCTGTTTTGGTGCTGGATTCTAACTTCTCTAGTCGTTTGTCAAATATAGTAATACATTTTAAAATCTGATTTGTCTTATCTTCTAGATTTGAGGGTTGTGTGCCTTGTTTTGCAGCCTGAGCATAGGATATACTTTTGGTGGCTTGAACAGGTTTAACAGTTGACTGGACACCTTCTTTCCGTGTGTGTTGGTCAGGATTCCCTATTGTAGAAAACTGTTGGGCTGTTGGCACAACAAGTTTATTTTTTATTTTTTTATTTTTCATCATTTGCATCTCTTTGGCTACTTCACACCCTCTGTAGTTGGCTGGGTGGGGTAAGCCACAGTGGACGCATTTCGGTTTCTCTTGCGGAGATTTAATACATTCGGCTGTAAGGTGCTTGCCAGTGCATTTTACACACGTTGGCTCTTTTTTACAGTATTTATGAGTATGCCCATATGCCTGGCATCTCTTACACTGTGGAATGAGTTTCGGATTTTTGAGAGGGTGAATTTCAATTTTACACCCTAAAATGTGCTTTGTTGCATAGATTTTATTGACATCTTCGTCATTATGAAAAGAAAGAACGAACATATTGAGCGGTTCTTTACTCCTCCAGCTCAACTTGTGGTCAACTTTTTCTATTTTAAGACCTTGCGATATTAAATCATCTTTAATTCGATCTGGCTGGCAAGAAGAATGTAACTTTTTCACTACAACTCTTATTGGCCTAGCCTGTTTGTTTTCGTAAGTGTGCCAATGATAGTCTTTCTCTGTCAAAAACCTAGCAATCGCTCTATAAGAGTCATCAGTTTTAGCGTTGATCTTCACACAGTCTCCATTCATCATTTTGGCGGTAAATGATTCAGTTGGTTGGGTTTCAGTCAGTGAGTCGTAAAACATTTGGTAGCTTTTGACTCCGTCTATAATCATTGGCGGTGGTGCACGCACTTTTTTGACTAATGTCTGTTCTTTCTCCAATGATTTTTGTTTTTGGGCGTTCGTTCCGGGTTGTTGTGGGGGAGAAAGGGAAATGTTTAACTTCCTTTTTTTCCTACTTTTGGCCCTTATCCACTCAGTCTCTTTAGCGAGTTCTTCCTCGTCTGTGTAATACTCGACGTTTCCTTTTTCAGACTGAGCAAATCGTATGTTGCTCTTAGCTTCCAACTCCTCGGGGCTATTATTTCCTTGTTCCTTGCTTGAGCTGGGATTTTCATTTTGGCGGCTTTGTAGTTGATACTGAAGGCTTTGTATTTGGACCTGCAAATCATTAACAAGAAGTGCCAGCTTTTCTCTTTCTGATTTTTCTTGGATGTAACTGTCATACAACAGCTTTTCCAGATCAGTTTTAATTTTTATTTTAGTTGGCGACATTGTAGGGTAAATAGGCACTACACCTTCACAATTAACTGATTGCTCTGTTTACACTATAATAAATAAATAACTGGGTCATCGCGGCGACCTTGACCAGCCGATTTCGCAACGCAGCGACGACGGCGTTATTCTGATGCGCCAGCGAATTACGCTTACGTAGCTCACTCGCGCGAATTATAGGTATACGACCGTTCTCGATAGAAATCAAACGATAAATGAGGTTCCTTTATTGACACTTTTACTAAACTCACTGATCACTGGCACTGGCACGGTTTCACGCACGCACTCAGTAGATCTCGGTCCTGTGGGGCCAGCTTGCGCCTCCGCCCCCGGGGCTGGCTTGCCCTCCGGTACACGTACCTCCAACATCTCACGCTGCTGCGGCGCAGGTGCGGTGCGGCCCTTACTTCTTATAATTAAGTATACGCATATGCCGCCTAAGATGAGAACCAAGGCCAAGGTAACGTACACGACGGAATAATGTTGGACGTCGTGGACGTTTAGTTGTGTAGAAGATTGTTCCTTTATATTGGTTATTTGGTCTCTCAGCTGAAAGCTGAGCCAAATAAAGGTGTGGTTTTCCGGTACGTCGAAATCGTTGGGCAAGGTTGTGTTTATTAGAGAGTTCAGGATGGAAACCTCTGGGACTTCGATTTTTGATCGCATGTTCAAATAGCGTAAGTAATTGTTGTGGGCGTGAATACTGTACGAATCGGATTTCAGTGTGCATCCATAACCTAGGTCAATGATACCACTTCCCCGTATAACTGTCGTTGTTGTATCAGCAATACAGGAAATACGGAGTTCGCATGACTCACAACAGGTACCAGGCATTCAAGTTGTGTAACTTAATCCAATAATTGTGGCACGTGGATACTTCTTGTTTACATGCGCTCAAATTACTAACAGTCTGGATATCGCATAGCGACTGTTTTATTCCTAAATTGTAAACAGGTTTATCAATGGAGCACAGTAGGCGATTGTTACTTATTATATGGAAGCATGCTTGCTGGTCACTATCTGACAAGAGAAGAGCGAGATCCTTTTGTATGTTGTAGGCAATATACGGAGAGCTTGGGACAGTGCGAACGTGATTCGACCCCCTTTTCTGGGGGATAGCTATTATTCTATCTAACTCGAAGATATCGTTGCTCACAAGCGGAATTTTTATCTTTATAATAAGATAGCCCTCATAAAGCGTTGCGGACGCCTTCATAATCTTGTACAGCTCAGATAGGTTTGATGACTCGATTGGGGTCATTAGATTTCCCTGCAGTTGTCCGAAAATAATATTGATCTGACGAGCCAGCTGTTCGGGAGTCAAAAGGTACGGGTCGATACGACCGTTGCTGATGTCTGTCACGGTGTCGATAAGTGTGTGTTGGATTCGCATTAGGTTTGACAATATGATACTCGCAGCTAGGGCGGATGATGTTACATAAATGCCGTTTCTGTTGTCCAGACGCACTTCATTGATTTCATCAGTGACGTTTTGTAGATATTGTTTTATAAATTTGAACTGTTTGTTCATAGTCTCCTCGCTGCGTTGTATTCCGATTCCAAGACCAAGGTTTGATTCTTCAGTAACCTTTGAAGATGATTCTCATTATAAGTTATTCTTTCTATGTCCTGCTTATACTGTTGAGCGAAGTTTTCATCTAATACTCCGAACAATGTGTTTGCCACACAACGGAGTAGGGTACCACTCCGTTGATTAACCCACGTTTTTGCCTTCTTGCGTTTGGGTTTTCTAGGAGTTTTTGATAATGCTCAAGTTCCTTTACTTCGTGCTCTAATTGTAGGATGACGCTGTCGTATTGCGAACCCATACAATCGGCGGTTTGCTTCAAGTGCTTGACATAGTTTTTAATGTTCGATACTCCGTGATAAAACGTGGACATGTTATAAAACACGATGAGTTTCCAATCGTCCTTGATAACTTGGAGATTAGACATCTTGTCGAAGTAAAGTCCTTGGTTTGCGGTAAGTTGCGTAACGTTGTACGTCACTTTCTGTTGTAGACTAGGAGATGCAAATAAAAGCATTAGTAAAACACAGATAAAGAAGGCTTGCAATGTTTTTTGCTTTCGTGGTCGCGGAGACCGCTTTTTGTCTTCAACTTGATCTGATGACGGAGTGGAAGATTCATCCACACATTGGTTCATGGGTTGTGGTATTTCGCTATTTTAAACCACATATTTTAGTTATTTCACTGAGTGAGCTGGTGTTCTCACCTAATTCACACTTAGGTCTCTTAATACTTACTTCATATTATTCCATGCTAATACATTTTACATCATATACTTATACTTCGCATCCTTTATACGTTTACATTATTATTCTGCGAATCGGTCTAAAACGATTCGTTTTCTTATAAAATAATCATATTTTTCAATGTTATGACACCTACGTCAGGTTGTCAAGCTGTCAATACTTTTCCTTTTAAATTTTCTGTCATAGAGCTTCTTACTAGCTTAGTCTATGAAGATTACTTTTGATTTATATAATTTAAATTCTTTTTATCAATATGGTTAGCTCAAATATTGTATTTTATAAATTGAAAATTAATTTACACGCTCTCAGAATTCATCGAAAAGGTTTTGGATTGAATATTACTGGCTGTTTTGAATACTGGCAGGTTGCACTTTTTTTATGACAACAAGATGTCACTAACTTAAATTCTGATTCTGATTCTGTCAAGCGGTGGATATAAATGACGGAAAGGCCGAGGGCTTGGCAGTCTGGAATCTGCACTGAACTCTGAAAGTCGTTTGACTACTTAGTACTACGTGTTGTTCTATTGAATCTGAAAATCTCTTTAAAACTATATATATAAGGCCTGTGAATCTACCAATTCTGTGAAAAACAATAAATATAACTTACTGAGTGTTGAATTTAAATATGTGCATTTTACTGGTTCATAAACTATGTCGGTCACCGCTTCATAGTAAAGGGCTTGATTGATCGGCATATTAAGCCACAGCCCGACCTCCACACTTCTATCTGCCAGTGCCAGCCTATTCTACTGCCTAACTGACTGCCTGACTATTAGTTCAGCAGCCTTGACCATCTAACTGTGAGCCAGCCCATTCGTCCTGCTGGCTACCCTACTGCCTATCTAAGCGATACATCTGCGAGCTCATCTGCCTACCTCGGGCATTCCACGCCTTCGTGTCCGTCCAGCTGCCTAGCCTGCCTGCCTGCCTGCTAAGAAATTTCTGCCCACGTCGTGTCAAGCCGGATCTTCCTAGCTGCCCACGTCGTGCGAAGCCGGCCCTTAATTTGTTATTTATATCCTTTTATTAGTTTTAATTTATATTTACCTTTAATTTTATTAACGTGGCTTACGTATAGTTCATTTGAACTATACGTAACGCTACAGGGTTTAGATGGGGATACCTCCTCGTTTACAGGCAAGTATACAAGCTTGTTGACTGGACGCTGTATGGTGTTATTGTTTGTCTTTACAGTAACTACTCTGACATACCCGTCCTTTCCAGGATGAAGTAGGTGTACTCGACCCATTGCCCATTTACCCGGAGGTACGTTCTCTTCACGAATGAGGACGAAGTCATCGATTTTAAGATTATGGCGTGTCTTTTGCCACTTGGTTCTGGTTTGTAGCTGTTGCAGATACTCCGATGACCACCGTTGCCAGATATTCTTTGTCATAGCTTGGACAAGTTGCCATCGCGCTTTAAGCGTTGATGATTCCGGTTCAGTTTGAGGCCGTGATAAAATCGGTGCCCCAGTCAGGAAGTGTCCCGGAGTGAGGCAGTCGTCGTCTGAATTTTCCGTGAGTTGACACAGTGGTCTGGAATTCAGACACGCCTCTATTTGGCAAAGTAACGTCGAAAACTCTTCGTACGTAAGGCGTTGATCGCCTATGACCCTTTTCAAATGGTATTTCAGGCTCTTTACAGCCGCCACCCAAAGTCCACCAGCGTTAGGCCAAGCTGGTGCATTAAAGTGCCACTGGATGTTCATTTCACTGATTTTGTTAAAGAAGTCCGGGTTGATATTCTGCATAATCTCCTTATACTCCTTCTTCATGAGTCGATTAGCGCCTACAAAGTTTGTACCATTGTCACTATACATGTGACCTGGTGATCCACGTCGGGAGCAGAATCGACGAAATGCTGCTAGGAAGGCGGCCGTACTCAGGTCTGAAACCAGTTCCAAGTGGACCGCTTTGGTTGACAAGCAGACGAACACTGCTACGTATCTCTTCGTCGTTTTGATCCCGCGCCCTTTGTTGACCTTCAGTTCTACGTGACCCGTGAAATCGACACCAGTATGACTGAATGGCCTTGACGGAGTAACTCTGGCTCGTGGTAAGTCTCCCATAATTTGCTGTTGAACTTCGTTGTTAAATCGGCGACACTTAACGCACAGTCTTAACTGCCGTTTTACCGTCCTGATGCCGCTGATGATACAGTATCTATCCCTTATGTAAGAAAGTGTTAGACGGGGACCACCGTGCAAAGTTGTTCTATGTGCCTGGCTAATGACAAGATCAGTAAGTCGACTGTGGCTTGGTAGGATGATGGGATGCTTCGCCAATGTACTTAGACTGGCGTGTTTTAAACGTCCACCAACTCTTAATAAACCATTTTCATCTAGCCAAGGGTTTAGACTGCAAATCTTGCTTTTCGAGCTCACGTGTTGTTTACACTTAATATGTTGTAATTCTTGCTGAAATTCCTGTGATTGCACTTCTTTAATAATCAAATTGTAAGCGTTGATTATTTCTGATGACTCCAGAAAACCATGTGTTGCAATCTGTTTGTTGCGAATTCGCTTGATGAAACGTGAAACCCAGCCAATAACCCGCACAATTTGTGTCAACGAACTGTAATTTTGCAGTAATTCAGTAATGAATGAAACATTATTTGCCACTAAGGCTGTGTTCACACAAACCGCTTTTGTTTCTATTGTTGGGGACTGGTATGCGATCTTAACTGCATTTTTCCTCTCGCAACCTTTTAGCCATTCAGGCTCTTCCCACCACAAAGATTGGTTTAACAATTGATAAGACGTTATGCCTCGTGTAGCACAATCAGCTGCGTTTTCTTCCGAGCTGACATGACTCCAGAATTCTGCCGGAACTATATTGGTTATCTGCTTAACTCGGTTAGCTACAAATGACTTCCATCTGGATGTATCTCCGTGTAGCCAGCCCAAAACTATCATAGAATCTGTCCACACATGAAGAGTCATACATATATTTGGTAAGGACTCAATGACCTTCTTTACAAGTTGAGATAGAAGTAGCGCGCCGCAGAGTTCTAGTCTAGGGAGCGATGTTTTCTTTGCGACCGGTGCCAGCTTTGTTTTTGCAGCAACAATTGTCGATGTGTACTCGCCCTTATCGTTCTTGGTGACGAGGTAAATAACGCAAGCGTAAACTTTGTCCGATGCATCGCAAAATGCATGTAATCGGCAGGTTTTTTCTGTGTTACCTAAGAATCTTGGTATGCGAAATTTGTCGATGCTG
This sequence comes from Anorthoa munda, assembly GCA_945859665.1. Lineage (NCBI taxonomy): Eukaryota > Metazoa > Arthropoda > Insecta > Lepidoptera > Noctuidae > Anorthoa > Anorthoa munda. The sequence goes on along the minus strand of OX243915.1, from coordinate 14,017,620 downwards.
TTGATGTCATCTTTTAATTTAAGCCAATATTCTTGCATGTCCTTTGGTAGTTCTTCATCCCAATTGGTTTTAATAGACCACGTTTGTTGAAACAGTAGCTTCGCTCTGATTGTAAGCGGTGATAACCAACCAAGAGGATCAAAGAGCTTTGATACTTCGGACAATAATTTCCGCTTTGTAATTACTGCATTACTCTTAGGGATTACATGACTTTGGAACATGAATGTATCGGACGAGGGGTTCCATTTTAAGCCTAGAGTCTTTCTGGATTCGAGACACTTAAATTCGTAGGGACTGTTCAATTGGTCGTTTGTTAAATGCTGCAGGAGTTCTGGAGCGTTACTTGACCATTTTCGCAGGTTCATACCAGCACCGTGGAGCATTTTGATTAGTTGTAGTTGTAGCTCTTTTGCTTGATCGGCGGTATTCTGTCCACTCAGCAAATCATACATGTAAAAGGAGTTCTGTACAGCTGCTGCTGCTAGTGGATATTTTTCGGCGTCATCTGCCGCTAGTTGTTTTAGAGTCCCCATAGCCAGAAATGGAGCTGCTTTGGTCCCGTACGTTACAGTGGTTAATTGATATAGATTCAATTGATCATCCATTGAATCTCTCCAAATGATCGTTTGCAGAGGCTGATCTTGCTCTCTAACGAGTATCTGACGAAACATTTTTTCAATATCCGCAGTGATTACATATTGGTATTGTCTCCAATTTATGATAAGTGCTAATAGGTCTTGTTGTAAGTTGGGTCCACTGTACATTAAGTCGTTCAGACTGTTACCCGATTTAGTCTTGGATGAGGCATTAAAAACTACTCTCAACTTTGTTGTTGTGGAATCAAGTTTCCATACACCATGATGTGGTAAGTAGTACGCCTGATCGGTTGTACTTTTGACCTGCCGCATGTGACCTAATTCTTGGTATTCGTTCATAAATTGTTTGTATTGACTTGAAAATGATGTATTTTTGGACATTTTTAACTCTAATTGTTTAAATTGCGCCATCGCCTTAAACTTTGAAGATCCGTGTTGCTGCTCAAAGCCTGGCATCATGGGTATCCCAACTTAATACATGCTATTATCTAAGCGTCTCGTGGTGGTTTTGTAGAAATCTTCACAAAATTTATCTCCAATAGTCACGTTTGATGATGATGAATCGTGAATATCCTCCAACTCCCAAAATTTGGCTATTTCTTGAATGTTATTGATGGCGACATGACAGTTGAACCTTTTAACATTTCCTCATAAGATCCAACCCATTTTGGTTTGTTGAGCTATTGGGGCTTGCGCTGGGCCCTTGATAAGACCACTTAATATAATTTCTGAATATACACTGGCATCCAGAAGAAGATCAATTGGTACGAACCAATTTTTTTGGTCAATACGTTGTAGTCCGGGTCTGCTAACTGAAGATGTTGCAAATGAGACCAGTGCTGTTTGCGGAATGATGAGTTCGGTAGGCTGCTTATGACCTTTGATACAACTAACGCCTGAGTCTTCAGGGTATAATCGCCGTAGATGGACTTGCAGTCTAGTGTCACAATTCCTTTGCTTTGTTTGGAGACTGGACCTACCCCTGAAATGGAGGCATGATATTGTCGACGTTGCAAGCCTAACATTTGCGTCGCATTTTCTGAAATCAATGAAATTTGAGACCCCTGATATAGAAGTGCTCGCAATGTGACATATGTACCATTTTTAGATAATACAGTTAACGACAAAGTGTTTAGCAGTATTTCTTCATTATCAGCTGCGACGTGGTTGACGTTATGCTGTACCGGTGACGGCAGCGCGGTAGCGCACGTCGTCGCTGCGGCTTGTTGATGTGGTACACACGCATCATGCAGAAAAGTGTTGTGTTCACTGTTACACTTTTTGCAACGTTTTGTGCTGTTGCACTCACTGTCAGGATGATAATAAAGGCAATTTTTGCAATACTGACTCTTTGTTACCAAGGTCAATTTATCACCTGGAGTCATTTTCGTAAATTTCCGGCAACGAAATAAAGGGTGACGTATATTACAAATCGGACAATCTAGCCCTTGAGTAGCAACGACTTGATAATGTTTCTTGTAGTAGTTCCCCTGATTTGTAGGTTTGTCACGCAGTTGACCAGACTCCCGTTTAAAGGCAGGCTTCGTTGTTTCTCTCTCTCTTCGGTGTAAGGGTTCCAGGGCTGTGAACTTGTTTTCGAGGAACGTCATAAATTCCGTCAAGGATGGGAGCTCCCTGGGTGATGGACGCGCCTCTTTGTAGTCACAGTAAGTCTCCTGGTCCAGTTTCTTACTGAGAAGATTAACTAACAACGGATCCCATGTGTTTGTGTTCACACCAAGGTTGTGAATAGCGTGGATGCACTCCGTGGTGGTATCATATAATCGCTTTAACTCATAAGCTGTTTGTTTTGATATAGAAGGCTGATTTAAAAATATCTCTATTTGATTTGTAAAGAGAACTTGAGCATTATTATATCGGTGATTAAGGATTTCCCAAGCTGTGTCGTAATTTTCAGATGAAATGTGAAGATGCTGAATAAGGCGTTCGGCCTCTCCCTTGATCTTTCCTTTCAAGTGTTGCATCTTCTGAGCCTTGGTTATAGTGTTGTTGTCATGAATAGCTTCTGTAAATAGGTCACAAAATGTTGGCCACTGTGTATATTTCCCCGTAAAGGTGGGAATCTCGAGCTTCGGTGTTGCCTGTTGTATATGAACCATGGACGATATTTTCTTATTTAGCGAACGCTTCATATCTTTGTAGCTACGCTCGTACATGCTAAATTCATTTTCTAACGAAATATCTCCACCTTGAAGTATGTGGTCGATTCGCAGATGTAACGTATCGATAGTGTTCCACTTGGCTTGTCCTAGCCCTAAGCTCGTCTTCAAGTTCCCATTTCTCGACTATTTCGTCTACGTTGATGCTCCTCACCGACCTGTTGAAAGCCCTAAAATTGGTTCTTTGTTGAGCCAACAGTTCAATGGCTTCAGGGTTTGACTGCGTACCCTTTTCATCCGAACCAAAGGCAATAAGTAAGCTTCGAGTAGACTGGTAGAGGCTCTTACCCTGTTGATAAAAGTTAGATGCGAAGTATTCAGTTTCCCTATCCGGAAACTCAGAGAGTTTCAAGTGATTTTGTTCGAATTCTCCCCAGAGATTATCCAACAACTCTATTCTCTTTTGGATGTATTCCGGCGTTTTTCTCGACAACGGATCCTTACCGAAGTTGACCTTAATCCTATTGAGAACTTCTAATATTTCCGGTTGACGGGCGCTTAAAACGGCCATTATTATTTAATATAAGGAACAATCTTACTTGGACACTGACGAATTGCGATACCAACTGTGGGCTGCCAACGCCGTGTGCAGTACTGATGTAGATTCAGCTCCACCGATGTCTTCTTGGAACGATTCACTGATGGTACACTGAATGGACTGAGTTAAACTATTTACGGAACTGTCGCGAAATACTCAACGAATATAATCAAGTGTGTGGCTGCGATTTCAACACACCTTGATCTATATACCCGATTGATTGATAAACGCGTGATCACAATCCGGCTCGAAGGACCAAAAAAATGTACGACGAAGGTCTATACACTTGGTTCAAGTGCACGATGATAGTTCTGTACACTTGTGATGATGGAAACCCGGGGATAATGAAATGAACCGCCCGTGTTGAGTGTGGTAAAATCACTAATTTATTTTACTAAACAAGTAGACTAAACGATCGCGCGTATGCAAACGCTGATGTAGCTTAACCTACTTAATATTACGAAATGTGCGGGTTCACTGTACAATATTTTTCCAACCGGTCAACGAGCAGATTAAGTACAGTTTATTTTCCATATTTGAAAAGTTATAAAAACCACATATCACTACGGATAAAGCTATTCCAAGCGCCATACATCCACAAACTTTCTTATAAAAGATAAAATCGTCATTTGGTTCCATTAAAAACATAATCCACTGAATCTCAAGGATCGTAGGTTTTATACATCTAGTTGTAAAAGCAGTTTAGTTTTCTATTTTATTAAGACTACTCAAGACTGTTGAAGCTAGGTCACTCAAATATAATAACACTAGCACTCCGCCCGCGACTTCGTTCGCGTGATTTCGTTTATCCTATAAATGTTTTTTTCTTATATGCAGTTAGTGAGAGGGAACAAAAATAAGCTATTATTAAAACAATAAAAACTTGGGTATCGTAGATATACAGGGTTTATTGGATTGGGACGATTCGCTATTAGACTTAAAAAATAATAAATTTAAGGTTACCGCCACAATGTAAAATCATCCCCTAAAAACTTATCAACCCCTTTTTGACCCGTTGGGGGTCAAGTTTTGATCAAATATGCTATTCACTCCTTTCTTCTCTTTTTTATTTTTCATTTATTTTAGTCGTATTGCCTAGTGAGATTCCTCAAAAAAATCTTTAACACCCCTAACCCTATCTGGAGAGGGAGTTTAAAAAATGTTTTATGTAAATTTTGATTATTAACTTTATCCCCAAGGAATTCGATTTTTCCATAGAAACTTCAACACCCCCTAAATCATCATTTGAGGATAGTTTCGAAAAACTAATAATGACAGCCTTTATTGTTTATTTAGGATGGTATTTATTTTATGTCAACTTTCAAATTATTAAACCAAGAAATAAGATTTATCAACAACCCTTTAACACCCCTTAAATCATCTTTTGGGAGTAGTTTCGAAAAACTAATAATGAAATCCTTTATTGTTTAGTTATGTTGGTGTTTATGTAAAGTTTCATGTTTATTGACCCAAGAAATCATTCTTCAAAAAAAATCCATCCGCGAAATCATCTTTAGGGGGTTGTTACAAAAAATAATAATAACAACCCTTATTTTTCATTTAGGTTAGTATTTGTGGCAAGTTTCAAGTTAACTGACCCAAAAAATCAGATTTGTCCATACAAACTTCAACACCCCCTAAATCATCATCAGGGGGTAGTTTCGAAAAACTAATAATGATAACCTTTATTGAGGTTGGTATTTATTTAAATTTCATGTTTATTAATTCAAGATATAAAATTCAAAAAAAAATAACATCCCCTTAATCATCTTTCGGGGGTAGTTTCATAAATCTAACAATGAAAGCCTTTATTGTTTATTTAGATTGTTTTTGATGTCAAGTTATTAACTGAAGTAATAAGATTCTTCAACTAAACTTTAACACCCCTAAATCGTCTTTTGGGGGTAGTTTCAACAAATAATATTAACAACCTTTATCATTCATTTAGGTTAGTATTTGTGGCAAGTTTTAAGTTTATTGACCCAAAAAATCAGATTTGTCCATACAAACTTCAACACCCCCTAAATCATCATCAGGGGGTAGTTTCGAAAAACTAATAACGTCAATCTTTATCATTTACTTAGAATACTATTTGTGCTAAGTTTTAAGAATTTTGGCCGAAGGAATTAGATTTTTCATACAAACTTTCAACCACCTTTTTACCCCCTTAGGGGTGGAATTTCCAAAAATCCTTTCTTAGTGCTCACTTACGTCATTTGAGGAACCTTTCCGCCAAATTTCATGCTTCTAGGCTTAGCGGTTTTGGCTGTGCGTTGATCGATCAGTCAGTCAGTCAGTTTCTTCTTTTATATATATAGATAATTATGTGATATTACTACATAAAACCGCCGACAGATAACAATACAAATTAAAAGTTGTTACCAACTGCCTACCAATGTATTCCAATATTTCAATACGATACGAAAAAAATGTAAAGTCGGTGTCGCTAACACGATTAAAACTAACATATCACGATAAGGGGCGTCCTTGACGCTTTCACTTGGGATGAAATTATTTTCAGTAATGAGTTAATATCTCCTAAACGCGTGGAACGATTTACATGATTTAAAAGGATGTAATAGTTCTGCAACTATACCTTTCATTTGATTTCGACTTTTCCTTTCACTTGAGATCAAAATAATCAAATTATCTCCAAAAACAAAAAAAAAACTTTTTTTTTTGTTACGTAATCATACGTCTTTTTGGTACAAGTCGGATCAGTGACTTTTATTTTTTGTTTTCCGGCGGCGAATCTTTAGTTACAAAAGGAAAATTATGTGAGGAAAGAATTTGAGGTCAAAAAAGAAAGAAATGTGACCAATGATGATAATATATTAGTGAATAATAACAAAAACTAAACAGCTAAAAAAAAACATCTGAAAATATACTTTTTCTTCTTCGTACTGTTGACACGAAGAAGTTCTTTTGGAATAAATACCAGAAAGACTTAAAGTAGTGCATTACATGTGGATTAGGCCTACTGAGGATACAACGATAAAAAAAAAACGCGCCGCTTACTCTACCTCATGGTGGTGTGGAAATGAGTATTATTCCGATTAGTCTATAGAATTTCGTTTGCCTAACAATGGGGCAACGTTTGTAGGTTAAACCAAAAATAATGTGATTTGCATTGGTTATAGGCATAAGTTAATAATTATCTGGATGTACATATTATTCTGCACATCATCAGCCAATTAATGTTCCCACTGCTGGGACACAGGCCTCCTCTCTGTCAGAGGGGATGGGCCGTATTCCACCACTCGGGCCCTGTGCGGATTGGTGGATGTCACATGCCTTCGAATTTTTAGGTTCTAGGACATACCGATTTCCTCATGATGTTTTCCTTCACCGTTTTTGAGAGCAGTGGTGATGAAATAATTTACACAAAGTAAAGCGCCTGCCTGGTTTCGAACCCATGACCTACAACTTGTAAGTCGCGGCCGATACCACTGGGCCACCACCGCACACTAGGCCTAAATTATACTTTAATTGTTTTTTGGTTTTTCTTTTGATTTGCTCATTACAATGCAATGTAAATTAAGCAATATTCTTAAACATTCTGGGAATATTTCAAGCGTCTACCTGTAGCCGTTATTAATATCGAGCAAAAAACGTCAAAAATATCACGTTTGTTGTATGGGAGCCCCCCTTAAATATTTATTTTATACTGTTTTTAGTATTTGTTGTTATAGCGGCAACAGAAATACATCATCTGTGAAAATTTCAACTGTCTAGCTATCACGGTTCATGAGATACAGCCTGGTGACAGACGGACAGACAGACAGACGGATCGCGAAGTCTTTACATCATAACCACCAATAATTTTCTTAGTATGTAATTTATCTGTGTTTTGTCTCTAGCAGCGTATCTGCTACCTACATTTATAATTGTATATTCTAATTAAAATATTTGAGAATTAAAATTTATATTTTCCAGTCAAGTTCTTAAAACATTTAATTGTGTATCTACATTAAGATCACCAGCTGTTATGTATTCGTAATCGAGCTATAAATTTTACTTTGGAGCTTCACTTTATGTTAGAGCAACAGTACGTGTTTGAAAACAATTTAGTGCAATTTTGTGCATTTCTGTACTAATTAGTAAATGACTAATATAAAAAAAAATGTTCTACAGAGTAATTGCTAATTCTTTTTAATTACTTCTGAAGGGTTAAACGAAACCTAATTGACAACCGACAATAGTAAATATGTGTCGTTTACTAATTAGTTCTGCAATTCCCACGTATATTTTTCCATTTATGTTAAATCTTAGCTAATTACTGATAGTTTTGCATATTCAAGACATAGCACACATTACGTAAGTAACGAGTTTTTATTATTATACCAGACTCATAACCACAAAATAGTAGGCATTTTGGGGTTATGAGTCTGGTATAATAATAAAAACTCGTTACTTACGTTTAATTTATTATAGTTAGTTAGTAAAATTATATAAACTACAAAACAAAATTAAAACTTTCTTAATAAATCCAATTTTATAGGCACTAAATTAAACCGTTTTAAAATGGAAGTAATTGCTTTACAAATGCAATATTGTGCTTTTAAACATTGTTACTACAATATAAGGAAAAGAGTAACTATATGGACAACCACGGCTGCTGCTCAAAATAAAATTTTATGAAAATCATAGGAAACAAAGTTCTATTTAAAAAATAACATTTTTGAATGGTACGTATTGTGTAGTAAATACATTAATATCCATCATAATTTTTATGCCCTTTGAAACGACTCAAAGTATTATATACTTAAATTTTATTGCAAAAACGCTGACCAATTCATTTTTTATTAATTTTGTTCCCTATCAGGGGATTATATATTTCCGTTTGTTAATGGTTTTGCCTTTAAATGTGCTATTGTTTTTGGGATTGCCTGCAGCCGCTGGTTTCTTAGTTTTTCTCAAAACAGTTGGTATAGATAATCAGCTCGGTAGATAACAATGGACCAAATACTATCTTACTCTATTGTGTAAAGAACAATTACATTTTAAGCTTATTCGCAGTGTTGTTTCATTTCAGTTGTACTAGGTATCTAGGCGTAAGGAACAATAGACACCAAACTCTTTTGTTTAAGGGCTTGAGATTCATAGTATTGTTTTATTTAAATTAAACCACCTACACATTTGCCAAATTTTCACAATAGGCTCGAAACCATATTGTTTATTTAAGCGCATAACACATACAAACATTAAACTGATAACGATTCCATGTATTACCACCTTATTGTTTCGTTTTAACTAAAAATACCTTGTAACCGTAAAGAATGAATATTCTCTTTATTTTTATTCATTTATGGTCAACTACAAAACTGCTTAGCGATACCTATTGCTTTCTTACTAAAAACCTTTTCTTATCACTTTAGGTACATTCGTAATGAACACACAGTATGGCAATTAAACATACCTAAGAATCTTTTGATAACTGGTGTAATAAATTGGCTAAGGTTCATAATATTGTGATTGATTAGTTATATTGTTATTATGTGAAGTCATGATTTACCTACTTGTCCTGTTTACCTTGTCATTCTGATCTTTAACAACTATTTGTGAATCATTTATCGTGTGAAAGTGTAAATAAACTGACCGGGCTTATTAGTATAGTAAAACTTCATGAATCACATATTGTATTGAATGTGAATAGATAATTTGAATATGAAATTATAATACAAATTGTAGGTATGTTTAATGTAGGTGTGATTCTAATTTTAATGCTACTGATATTATATTGAGAGAGCAGTGGTGGCCCAGTGGTATCGGCCGCGACTTACAAGTTGTAGGTCGTGGGTTCGAGCCCAGGCAGGCGTTTTACTTTGAATAAATTATTTCATCACCATTGCTCTCAAAACGGTGAAGGAAAACATCGTGAGGAAACCGGCATGTCCTTGATCCAAAAACTCGAAGACATGTGACATCCACCAACCCGCACTGGGCACGCGTGGTGGATTACGGCCCATTCCCTCACAGAGAGAGGAGGCCTATGTCCCAGCAGTGGGAACATTAATAGGCTGATGATGATGATAATGTGATATTGTCTTGATTTCGCAATTTTATTAAATCTATCATAATTATAACCTAAAATGTATGGCATTATCTAATTTAATTGTTTGTGTTGTATTCTAATTTAGTTATTTGAAAATAGATTAAAATTTATTTACTTAATAACATTAAAACCAAGAATTATGTTAGTTGTAAATAAATAATATTAATGTGCAATTGAAATATAAATTGTAAGTATGTTGAATGTAGGTATGTAATTTGTTTTTAAGATTTATATTTTTTAGATGTCAATTTATATCACATTGTTATCTAACACGATTGAATCTTTAGGTAAGTAATTAATTGCATGATTTTATTTAAATGATTATATTGCATTATGATCAAATCAATGGTAAATGAGTTTATGGTTTAACTTTACTAGAATCATGAAATTCATAATTTTAGTAAGAAATTAAAAAGAAAAATGTAAGTTTAATTTATGTGATTTCCTACAGAAATGTATTAGATATTAAGGAGTCATATAGTTTGTAATATTTTTATCTTTTTGGGAATAGAATCAGATATTATTTAGAATCAGATTTTATCAACATTATCAAAGAATATGCAAACCCAAAAGTTCAGACTGCGTTACTCATAAATCCACCTCTGCCAATGTACGAAATCATACCTATTATTTAAAATAAATTTAAAAGCTCGGCAATTAACCTTGTTTTAGCCATGGCCAAGAGAGAGGTCGAAAACGTTAAGGAATATTTAAGGCAGCAAGAGATCATTAAGCATTACCACGATGGGAAAACAAACCACCGTGGAATAAACGAATGCTACTTAGCCCTCTCTGAGCGTTACTATTGGCCAAATGTTTTGTGCCTGCAATAAACCGACGAATTTGAGTGTATCCACAGACATAAATCTGACTAGATAAAATAGTCCCTCCATCTGTATGGAAACCGTGCCATTTTTCACAAATAATTTAAGGTATAATTTGCTAACCGACGAAAATATTTTTATACTTATGGTCTCTTCTGTTATGGTATCTTAGCAAAAGATAGAAAAAACTTAAAGAAAAAAATGGTGCCTGCAATAATGCGGCCAATCAGGAGACTCCTGCACCCAGTTTGGCCACGCTACAAGCGACAAGCGAAACTCAGAGCTGCGCCCGCGTCAGTCCCCTTTTCGTTTTTGTGCAATCAGTTCGGTCAGACACACGCGTGCGAAAGGTCAACTTCCCGTGTGTTCCCGTGCGCAACCAAATGTGACTACGCTAATTCTACAATAAAACTTTAAACGTGGTTGATGTTGATTGTGTGTGTGGACCTAAATGTAAGTATTTCAATTTTTTTTTTCTATTATTTTTATTCTTGTTCGTGCAAATGGCGGCTTTGCCAGCAGGTGTTCGGTACGAGTTATTGTCGGAGTCCAATTATAAAGGCAAGAAGGAATTAGTGTTTGTGAAATTAACAGATTCAGCGCTGAAAGTTATTGAGGAGTTCCTTAAAGAACAAAAAAGGGTCGGATCGGCAAAACCTAAAATATATATTTCAATTCCTACCCGGAAATGAAGGGAAAATCTCCATTCCGGCAATAGCCAGAGGCAATGACCATGGCCTATCAGGCGAAGCCACATTTCACTTCAGCATTAATAGTAATGCAGAAATGGAGGGTACACGGGGTTCATTCGAGTGCCTTTCTAGTGGCGGTGCTCGCCGGTTGGAGTCATGCGGGCCTCTACTCCGCAGAATGCATGTCCATGCTAATGACGACTCTTACGTATCCACCAGGGACCGCATGGCGAGTACTATCGCCGCGGAGCAGACAAAACGAATCCGCGTTATCAAACTTAATCAGACGGACATCGCGTCAATGTGCGCACAGCGCATCCTTGCTCAGTTGCGGTAGCCCGGCCGCAGATTCTATCAACTAAACCGGGTCTTATTAGGCGGACCCTCAAAGACAGACTAATACAATTATTAGCATTGAAAGCCTTCAAGAAGCTCGAAATATACTCAAAGCTTTCTAGTCTGGGTATTAAAGACAAAGAGCGTAGTTTGGTGAAATATATTTTACCGATTATCAGTACGTTCAGTAACAACTGTTACCACTTAAAAATAAATATTTGGAATGATGTCCGTGAGGACTGGCCTTTTTATAGTGAGGAGGATAAACGAACGGTCAAGAGTCGGAAACGTCTAATTCTATCCGCACCGCTAAGCAGCGTTTCGGCAAAGTCTCTCCCACCGGGTGCGTTGTCCAGTGCTGGCAAGCGACCAAGCTCCGCAGCCAGGCTGTTTAGCCTGCCCGCTGGGGCTCCCAGTAGTGGCACCACCGCGGCTGCCAGCGCGACGGTGCTGCCCGACGAGCCCCCGCACAATAAGCGGCGCATCTCGCACTACCGCCGTCCTTCCCCGCCCTCCTCAGGATACGCCACCATCTCCTCTAGCGAGCCACAGGCCGAGGATATCCAACCCAGTCCCGTCAGTCTGAAGACGGTAGACATAGACATCATAAAAAAAATCGCGTTGCGAAAAGTGTTTGGACGGCGATTAAAAATATGTTGAGGTATTACTACTTTGGCCGCATATGTCTCAAAATTAATATTATTTCTTTAATGGAATTGTCTAAAAACAACCTTGTTCCGAGAACACTTTGCATGAATGCTCGTTTTCATACCTTTTTGTTAAAAAAAAAAAATCATTACTTTAATGTTTCGTAGTGCTGGATAAGTAATTAATTTATGGAAAATTCTTTTTGTGAATGCAGTTGCTTGTACTGAACCCTCAGTGCGCGAGTCCGACTCACACTTATTTTTATCAGTCGAGCTTGTCTGCTCTCGACCGTCTAACAAATCTATTCATAGTCCAGGATAACAACTGCAATTAGAGGCAAATCTGATAAAAAATTCTAGTTAAGTACTTTCACCGGAATTACGTTCATTATGGTAGCAGTAACGTTGACTGAAAAGTCCAAAAAGTAAAATTTTGCAGATTGGCCTTCAATAACGATATACTTTCCTATTATTATTTCTCACATTTCAATATGTTCGAAACTGTGGTACTGAGGTATATTTCAGTACCGTTAACTTTCTCTAGTTCGAAGTATCCAAAATAAATAAAATTGCATACCATACCAGAGAAAACCTCATTTTGAAAGTTAAATGGCTCTTCTCGCATAAAAACATAATTTGACTACTAACCAACAGTTGACTAACCAGTCAACGCACAGATTAAGAACAGTTTATTATCCATATTTGAAAAGCCATAAAAACCACATATCACTACGGATAAAGCTATACCGAACGCCATACATCCACAAACTTTCTTATAAAAGATAAAATCGTCATTTAGTTCCATTAAAAATATAATCCACTGAATCTTAAGGATCGTAAGTTTTATACATTTAGTTGTAAAAGCAGTTTTGTTTTCTATTTTATTAAGACTACTCAAGACTGTTGAAGCTAGGTTACCCAAATATAATAACATAATTATGTGATATTATTTCATAAAATCACCGACAGATAACAAAAAATATAAAAGTAACACCTGCCTCAATGCTCAATGTATTCCAATATTTCAAACCCATAAAAAAAACCATATAAAGTCAGTGTCGCTAACACGATCAAAACAAACGTATCATGATAAGAGGCGTCCTTGACGCTTTCACTTGGGATAAAATTATTTTCAGTAATGAATTAATATCGCCTAAACTCATTGACATGATTTAAGTTATGTTTTTAAGTTAAGTAATCATACGTCTTTTTGGTACAAGTCGGATCAATGACTTTTATTTTTTTTTATCTCCAGCGAAATCTTTAGTTACATAAGGAAAATTTTGTGTGGCCCAAAAATTTGAGGTTTAAAAATAAATAAATGTGGCCAATGATGATAAAATTTTTGTGAATAATAACAAAAAACAACCGGTAATATCTGATAATTTACTTCTTCTTCGTACTGTTGACACGAAGAAGAAGTTCTTTTGGAGCAAGGAGTTAAAGTAGTGCATTACATGTGGATTAGGCCTACTGGGGATACCACGATGAAAAAAACGCGCCGCTTACTCTACCTCATGGTGGTGTGGAAATGAGTATTATTTCGTTTAGTCTATAGAATTTTGTTTGCCCAGCAATGGGGCAACATATGTAGTTAAAACAAAAAATAATGTAATTTGCATTGGTTATAGGCGTTAGAAAATAATTATCTAAATTATACTTTAATCGTGTTTCGCTTTTTCTTTTGATTTGCTCATTACAATGCGATGTAATTTAAGCAATATTCTTAAAAACAAAATGCCAAAACAAACCTCTTTACATCTGCCTCTTTACATCATAACCACCAATAATTTTCTTAGTAAGTAATTTATCTTGTTCTTATCTGTATGTTGTCTCTAGCAGATACGGGCACCTACATTTATTATTTTATAATTTGATGTTATAGTACTTCTTTCATATTCCAATTTAAATATTTGAGAATTAAAATTTCTATCTGCCAGCCAAGTTCCGATTGAAAACAATTTATCACAATTTTGGGCATTTCTGCACTCATTAGTTAATGACGCACATTAAAAAGGAAGGGAGACCTAATTGACAACCGACAATAGTAAATGTTTGTCATTTACTAATTAGTTCGGTAATTCCCACGTATATTTTTCCATTTATGTTAAATCCCAGCTAATTACTGAAACAAAATATTTTCCAATTAGTTTTTATTGCTAGTTACGTAGCTTAAATTGGGTAAGGTAAAGAAAACTAAGTGCATAAAAGCCTTACCGTATTTCAAAAGTATTTATTTTGACACCAATTTTGTATGATATTTACGATCTACTAGAGACCGGATTACATACCAAAGCCAGAAATTATTTTATATTATATTATACTAGCTGTTCCCCGCGGCTTCGCTCCCGTGGGCCACACTACAGGACTCGTTTCCGGGATTAAAAAATAGCCAATGTTACTCAGGAATAACGTAGCTTTCTATTGGTGAAAGAATTTTTTAAATCGATCCAGTAGTTTCGGAGCCTATTCGGTACAAACAAATAAACAAACAAACTAACGAAAAAATCTTTCCTTTTTATAATATTATAAGTATAGATTGCCCACAAAAAAGTTATTTTCTCTATTCGCCCAAACTCACTTGAAGTCTTCGCTGGTTGGAGTCGTAATCTAGAATAAGAAAAGGGCTGGGTAGTTTTGCATGTTGAAGACATAGCACACATTTATGTAAATAACGAGTTTTTATTATTATACCAGACCCTAGGAAAGAGGAACAGCAAGTGGAATATCAATCTGTTAAATACAAATCAATGCTTTTCTAAAGGAACACATAAATTTACGTAAATAATAACATTGATTTCATAATGCCTACTTTCGTAAAATTATATAAACTACAAAACAAAATTAAAATTTTCTTAATAAATACAATTTTTGAGGCACTAAATTAAACCGTTTTAAAATGGAAGTAATTGCTTTACAAATGCAATATTGTATTTTTAATCATTGTTACTAGAAGAAAAAGTGTAACTATTTGGACAAACACGACTGCCTTTCAATATAAAATTTAATAAAAATCATAGTAAACAAAGTTCTATTTAAAAAAAAATAAGATTATTGAATGATACGTATAGTGTAGTAAATAAATTAATATCCATCATAATTGTTATGCCCTTTGAAACGACTCAAAGTATCATGTACTTAAATTTTATTGCAAAAACGCTGACCAGTTCATTTTTTATTAATTTTGGTCCCTATCAGGGGATTATATATTTCCGTTTGTTAATGGTTTTGTCTTTAAAGATGCTATTGTTTTTCGGATTACCTGCAGCCGCTGGCTACTTAGTTTTTCTCAAAACAGTCGGTATCTATAACCAGGTCGGTAGATAACAATGGACCTAATATTATCTTACTCTATTTTGTAAAGAATAATTACATGTTAAGCTTATTCGCAGTGTTGTTTCATTTCAGTTGTACTAGGTATCTAGTCGTCAGGAACAATAGACTCCAAACTCTTTTGTTCAAGGGATTGAGATTCGGAGTGTTGTTATATTTAAATTAAACCACCTACACATTTGCCAAAATGTTCACAATAGGCTCGGAACCCTATTGTTTATTTAAACGCATAACACATACAAACATTAAACTGATAACGATTCCATGTTTTGCCCCTTTTGTTTCGTTTTAACTAATAATACCTTGTAACCGTAAATAATGAATATTCACTTTATTTTTATTTATTTATGGTCAACTACAAAACTGCTTAGCGATACTGATTGTTTTCTAACTAAAAACCTTTTCTTACCACTTTAGGTACTTTCGTACTGAACACACAGTTTGACAATTAAACATACCTGTGAATCTTTTGATATCTGTTGTAATAAATTAGCTAAGGTTCATAATATTTTGATTGAGTAATTATATTTTTATATGTGAAGTCGTGATTTACCTTCTTGTTGTCCTGTTTACCTTGTCATTCTGAGCTTTAAAAACTATATGTGAATCATCTGTCGTGTGAAAGTGTCGGGCTTATTAGTATAGTAGAACTTCATGAAGTTATAGTTAATTCTATGCATTGTACGTACTAGGGCATGAATATCGAAATCTCGTTATATCGGAATCTCGGTACAAAATATGCGATATTTCAATTCCGATACTGAGTGATCCAATATCGGAATCTCGGAATCAGAAAAAAAAACTATATTTTAGCTCCTTGTGAAGCGCCAAACGCTACGATAGCGTAGATAAATCCGTTGACAACGGTGATTATAAAAGCAGTGATCGGACAATCTGGCGCTTGTTTACTTTAACTTAATACCGGATTTACAGTCCTGAGATTACCAAAAATATTTGAATAACGCTTAGAATGCGGGAATCCGCTAGACAACTTGTCAACAACTTGTCGTAAGGGCTTTTATATGAATTTGAGTGTAGCCACAGACATACATCTGACTAGATAAAATAGTTCCTCCATCTGTATGGAAACCAAGCGTGCCATTTTTCACAAAAAATTTAAGAACAAATTTGCTTCCCGACGAAACGAAATTTTTACATTGTCTAGGCCGTGTTTTTTGTAGAGTTTTACAGTTCAATACAGCTTAATTAGGCATTTTTAGGCTGGATTCCGTTTAACGTGCGGTGCAGATAACGCTATAATATATGAAACAGCTCAAAGTACTGTCACATACACACACTTTAACTGCCATTTTAGATACGCGAAGTAATTCGCGTCATCTAGTTTAGATTTAAATATTTTATATCTAGAATCATTTGTAGAATACACTTAAGGCGAAATGAGAATCACGTCTAAACGGCTAGTCGTAATTTTTTGGAAAATATATATGTTACACTAGCTGACCCCCGCGGCTTCGCTCCAGTCAACTGACTATCTATCTACCTACTACTACCTACCTACCCTAGCTACCCTATAAACAAACAAACGAACAAACAAACTCTTCAGCTTTATGATATTGGTATAGATTTTGATAAAACTCCTTCGCAAATGAACAAATTTGATTACCATAAAAAAGGTAATAGTGAGTCAATCTTAAAAGATAGACATTATGCTGTCGCGGACTTTTTTTTAGAACTTTTAAAGAGGAACAATTCCGTCATCTATACTAATATTATAAAGAGGAAAGATTTTTTTGTTTGTTTGTTTGTTTGTACCGAATAGGCTCCGAAACTACTGGACCGATTTAAAAAATTCTTTCACCAATAGAAAGCTACGTTATTCCTGAGTAACATAGGCTATTTTTTAATCCCTAAAACGGGTCATGTGGGGTGGCCCACGGGAGCGAAGCCGCGGGGAACAGCTAGTACATGATATTTGCGTAACTTAAACCGTTTACGCAGCGCACGCAACGGAAGCTCTCAAAAAGGAATATTTTTTCCTGTTTTTGCAACGTTTTTGATTTATGCTGCGCTCCTATTGGTTGCATCGTAATGTTATAGGTATAGCCTATTCTATCTACATATACCTTCCTCAATAAATGGACTATTCAACACAAAAATAATTTTTCAATTCCAACCAGTAGTGCCTGAGATTAGCGCGTTTAAACAAACAAACAAACTCTTCAGCTTTATAATATAAAGTATAGATTAGACCATTGTTTAATAATTTGATCTAAGAAAATTATGAGTTTTATTCGTATAACATAGTGTAATTAATTTGTAAAGTTTTGTCTAAAACGGACTAAAACACGACAATTTGACACCATCTCAATTTTTTTTTTTTACTTTACGCTTCTTTTTAATGTCATAGAATAATAAGGAAAGTACAATACACTACTGAATTTTAGGTCGCGCAGGTGTGAAACGAGTGCGCGTTTTGTTCTCTCAAAGTCGTTGGCGACTGTCATCGTCTTAACCTTAGGTTGCAACCTTGTTGCTGCAAGGCGGTCCAGTGCGAGGATAAAATAATAAATAAATGTTTGCATAGACATTTGCATATTTTACCCGTTTTTGCTGGTTATTGCATGTTTTAACTAAAAACTTGTGACGATGAATATTTTCATGCATACTATTATATCGACGTAGAAACGACCATACTTTTCCTTTTACTTATAAAACAGTTTTGAGCGATCGAAGAGACAAACTTACTACCTACTGAACATTGGGAACCGTCCCTGGTCGTTGATGCTTACAATACTATACACTAAATTTGGTTTGAAGTTACAGTCCGTATCGTAACTAGCATCTTAGAGAAGACAATTCCATTACTCAAAAGATTACAATTTCGCATTTATGTTAAATGTGATTATATATTAATTGTGTATTTTGTAAGGTAATCCAAAGTGATTCGGGATTTTAGTAACTTATTAAAGCTACGTTTGTTCAAAAATATGATTGCTAAATTGATTTTAAATAATTGCATATGAAATTTATAAATTTAAAATGGAGTAAAAACGTCGGTCATGATTCTGTTATATGCCGATCAGAAATAAATGTTTGTTGCTACATAATTTGAATTAAAATTCTAAAATATAGAAAACAAAAAAATCATAACAAAGTGCTTAAGAAAACTTCTTCCATTGTGGTGGACTAATTACATACTTATGGTCTCTTCTTTCATGGTATCTTAGCATAAGATAGAGAAAAACTTAAAGAAGGAACCTTTGCTCTGCAGTGGGGGAAAAATGGTTATAAAAAAATGGTGCCTGCAATAATCCGACCAATCAGGAGACTCCTGCACCCAGTTTGGCCACGCGACAAGCGACAAGCGTAACTCAGAGCTGCGCCCGCGCCAGTCCCCTTTTCGTTTTTGTGCAATCAGTTCGGTCAGACACACGCTTGCGAAAGGTCGACTTCCCGTGTATTCCCGCGCGCAATCAAATGTGACTACGCTATTTCTACAAAAAACTTTAAACGTGGTTGATGTTGATTGTGTGTGTGGACCTAAAATTTATATATTTTTTTCTATTATTTTTATTCTTGTTCGTGCAAATGGCGGCTTTGCCAGCAGGTGTTCAGTGCCAGTTCCTGCCGCAGATTCTACCAACTAAACCGGATCTTATTAGGCGGACCCTCAAAGACAGACTAATACAATTATTAGCATTGAAAGCCTTCAAGAAGCTCGAAATATACTCAAAGCTTTCTAGTCTGGGTATTAAAGACAAAGAGCGTAGTTTGGTGAAATATATTTTACCGGTTATCAGTACGTTCAGTGACAACTGTTACCACTTAAGAAGAAATATTTGGAATGATGTCCGTGAGGACTGGCCTTTTTATAGTGAGGAGGATAAACGATCAGTTAAGAGTCGGAAACGTCTAATTCTATCCGCACCGCTAAGCAGCGTTTCGGCAAAGTCTCTCCAACCGGGTGCGTTGTCCAGTGCTGGCAAGCGACCAAGCTCCGCAGCCAGGCTGTTTAGCTTGCCCGCTGGGGCTCCCAGTAAAGGCACCACCGCAGTTGCCAGTGCGACGGTGCTGCCCGACGAGCCCCGGCACAATAAGCGGCGCATCTTGCACTACCGCCGTCCTTCCCCGCCCTCCTCAGGATACGCCACCATCTCCTCTAGCGAGCCACAGGCCGAGGATATCCAACCCAGTCCCGTCAGTCTGAAGACGGTAGACATAGACATCATCAAAAAAATCGCGTTGCGAAAAGTGTTTGGACGGCGATTTAAAATATGTTGAGGTATTACTACTTGGGCCGCATATGTCTCAAAATTAATATTATTTATTTAATGGAATTGTCTAAAAACAACCTTGTTCCGAGAACACTTTGCATGAATGCTCGTTTTCATACCTTTTTGTTACAAAATATAAATTCATTACTTTAATGTTTCGTAGTGCTGGATAAGTAATTAATTATTGAATATTATTTTTATGAATGCAGCTGCTTGTACGGAACCCTCAGTGCGCGAGTCCGACTCACACTTATTTTTATCAGTCGAGCTTGTCTGCTCTCGACCGTCTAACAAATCTATTCATAGTCCAGGATAACAACTGCAATTAGAGGCAAATCTGATAAAAAAATCTAGTTAAGTACTTTCCCCGGAATTACGTTCATTATGGTAGCAGTAACGTTGACTGAAAAGTCCAAAAAGTAAAATTTTGCAGATTGGCCTTCAATAACGATATACTTTCCTATTATTATTTCTCACATTTCAATATGTTCGAAACTGTGGTACTGAGGTATATTTCAGTACCGTTAACTTTCTCTAGTTCGAAGTATCCAAAATAGATAAAATTGCATACCATACCAGAGAAAACCTCATTTTGAAAGTTAAATGGCTCTTCTCGCATAAAAACATAATTTGACTACTAACCAACAGTTGACTAACCAGTCAACGCACAGATTAAGAACAGTTTATTATCCATATTTGAAAAGCCATAAAAACCACATATCACTACGGATAAAGCGCCAAACAAAAACACAAGAACCCACCATAAACTTTCTTATAAAAGATAAAATCGTCATTTAGTTCCATTAAAAATATAATCCACTGAATCTTAAGGATCGTAAGTTTTATACATTTAGTTGTAAAAGCAGTTTTGTTTTCTATTTTATTAAGACTACTCAAGACTGTTGAAGCTAGGTCACTCAAATATAATAACATAATTATGTGATATTACTTCATAAAATCTCTGACAGATAACAAAAAAATTAAAGTCGTTAACACCTGCCTACCAATGTATTCCAATATTTCAAAACGATAAAAAAAATGTAAAGTCAGTGTCGCTAACACGATCAAAACAAACGTATCATGATAAGAGGCGTCCTTGACGCTTTCACTTGGGATGAAATTATTTTAAGTAATGAGTTAATATCGCCTAAACACGTGTATTCATTGACATGATTTAAGTTATGTATTTAAATTAAGTAATCATACGTCTTTTTGGTACAAGTCGGATCAATGACTTTTATTTTTTTTTATCTCCTGCGGAATCTTTAGTTACATAAAGAAAATTATGTGTGGCCCAAAGAATTTGAAGTCAAAAAATAAATACATTTGGCCAATGATGATAAAATATTAGTGAATAATAACAAAAATCAACTGGTAATATCTGATAATTTACTTCTTCTTCTTCGTACTGTTGCCACGAAGAAGAAGTTCTTTTGGAACTAATACCAGAAGAATACATGTGGATGAGGCCTACTGGGGAAACCACGATAAAAAAAACGAGCCGCTTACTCTACCTCATGGTGGTGTGGAAATGAGTATTATTTCGTTTAGTTTATAGAATTTCGTTTGCCCAGCAATGGGGGCAACATATGTAGTTAAAACAAAAAATAATGTAATTTGCATTGGTTATAGGCGTAAGGTAATAATTATCTGGATGTAAATATTATTCTGGACTAGTAGGATCTACTACTAGGATCTAGTGATCAAAATTATACTTTAATCGTGTTTCGTTTTTCTTTTGATTTGCTCATTACAATGCAATGTGATTTAATCAATATTCTTAAAAACGAAATGCTAAAACAAACCTCTTTACATCATAACCACCACAAAAAGTAATAAATAAAAAAGTAAAAACCATCATAAAAAAGTTTCCGACGAATTGAGAACCTCCTCCTTTTTTGAAGTCGGTTAATAAAATATAATAATATTTTATTTAAACAATTTTGTTGTTATGAGTACCCACATTAAGTTATTTTTAGCATTTGGGATCCAACGGAAATAGTTTTTGGGATTCAACGACAATAAAACGTATCTCTCTTGCATTTTTTAAATTTGGGATCCAACAGAAATACATAATAATGTTTTGTGGGATCCAACGCCAAAAATTACAAAGTGGGATCCATCGAAAATAAATCGATTTTTATACAACTTTTACCGGCCGTTGCACAGTGTTTCGGCTAGAACAAGCTAGGTGGAAAAAATATTTCGCTGTATTTTTGGATTGTATTACCTCGATAAATAATTATTGTAAGTACGTGCAGCATTTTTTATAATACACATAATTACGCAGGGTTGCCATAAAAAAAAAGAAAATTAATATAAAATTCTTATATTTTACTTTATATATCTATACAATAATTCAAATATACAAAAAAAGAGTGCAATAATTTAAAATATACAAAGAAAATATAACAAATAAAACGTAAAAAGTCTAATACAAAGAAAAACTACAAAATTACTTCTCTTCAGGATCAAATAAATTAAAACAAAAAATAAAGAATAAACAATAAATTAAAGAAGATTTTCACTTACCCTCCTCATCAGACTCGTCCGATGAATCAGATATAAAACAAAAAAACAGTATTTATCTACTCAAGGAGCTCTTTTTTTTTGTGTTGGGCAATCCTCCAATGACTTCTCCCGCTCTTGGTGAAGCGGAAGGGCATGTCAGACTTTTACTGACTAAAACCCACCCGTGTTCCTTCAGTTGCTTGCGCCAGGGGCACGGTAACTCTATTTCAAATTTATCCACGACCCACTTAACATGCTCTAAATAACGATAACCCACTCGATGGGGTAGGTAATTTTTTTTACACGCTGTTGCTGTAGAGGGGGAGCCTTTTTAACTTTTTAATGGTATTGGGTCAACAAGATGCTTATACTATGAAAATTTGAAGACTCTAACTCCAACACAAAATATGAAAAAGAAAATATATATTTTTTCTTGTATTCTATATTTCAATGGAATGAATATGTGATGCGTTGAATGCTCGATCCAACAAACATTCGATATTTTGAACACTCGATGTATTGAATGTTCGATTTATCTACCATTCGATATTAAGAACGTTCGAGTATGTAGGCGTTCGATTTATACTGGTCAATCAATTGATATTCGATTATTTGGCTTCCGATTTGGCGTAGTACGCCGGTTATACGACGATATGATGACCTTGACATACTGTCATCATATTCGCAGACAAAAAAATTGTCAGCATATAATTTAAGCGATTTTTAAGACAAACAAAACAAAAACAATTTTCGTAGTGAAAAATGATTTTAATGTATCCATTGTATTCAAAAAGATTTGATAATCTCTTCTCTGAAGAGAAGAGATTTTATTTGTATTTCCTTTATTCATTTAAACACGCATTTCATATGCGTATTTAAATGAATAAAGTAAATTTCAACAGCGACATATTCCCAGGATAAAAAGTATCCAATGTGCTATTCGAGACTATAATCTATCTTTTTGCCAAATTTAATCCAGACCCGTTCTGTCGTTTGAACGTGAAGAAGTAACAAACACTCACAAACTTACGTCTTTATTATTTACTAGCTTCTGCCAGCGGCTTCGCCCGCGTGAATGTCGAAAATTGTCCCGAGGAAACATATTCCCGGGATAAAAAGTATCCTATGTGCTATTCCGGACTTATAATCTATCTCTGTGCCAAATTTCATCCAGATCCGTTCAGCAGTTTTTGCGTGAAAGAGTAACAAACATACATCCTCACAAACTTTCACATTTATAATATTAAGTAGGATTATTTTACAATATTAGTGTGATTATAGTGTGATTATAAAGCATATAAAGTTCTGGAGCGGTGACTGCAGATGGGAAGACGCTGCGTTGGAAGGCCTAACACTACCGATGACCTGTTGAGGGTGATGGGAGTCCGCTGGTTGCGAGACGCACAGGACCAGTCAATGTGGCGACACTTGGGAGAAGTCTATGCCATGTTCAGCAGTGGACGTCTTTCGGCTGAAATGATGATCATTATGATGAAGAATCTTTTCTTCGTTCAACCTTCTTCCCAGTTTAGCTCTTGTCGGGAAACCCTGTACGTCTGCGCCAGAGAGCTCTGTTCTGGGTTGTCTAAGTGCTCAGGTTCTCTCTCAGTACCTCTTTTTGCATGCTTGACAACCAGGTGGCGGACGGTCGTACCCTGCCTCGTGGTCGGTCGGTATGATGATGAAGAATATAAAAAAAATTGAAGTTATTTATGGGTGCGTTTGACAGACGTCAGACATTGTATTAACTAGACAGAACGTATTTACGACGAAAAAGGAACTGTCAATTCTTTGGACTTATAGAAAAACTATGAAAAAAAAAGAGACAAACATAAACAAACGCAGAGAGTTTGTATATTATCTAGAGAGAACGTATTTACGACAAAAAAGAAACTGTCAATTCTTTCGTTCTTGCTTATGGATAAACTCTATGAAAGAAAAAGAGACAAACATAGACAAACGCTATCATCCTGAACGAAAGAGATAACTTTTTAGTCACTGTTGTAACCCATCGGTTAGCAGCTGTAATTAAGTATTGTGCAGGGAATACATTTCATAGGCTGTCCGGAATATAGGAATCTTAATTCAAAATACGTCAAGGACGTGTAGTATCATTTAAACCATTATATTTAGTGAAATAATAAATTTTAATGCGTTCGCTGATAGAGCTATGACAGTTTATGTAAGTATTGTCATACTGTCATAGCTCTCGTCACATACGGAGTGGGACAAGGGTCCCACTCCGTATGTGACTATTTCTTCGGAACTAGTGACTGATCCTTTTTTTTAGGTCTAAAAATACTGCCATACACTTATCACGACTGTCCATATTTTTTGTGACTATAGATGTAAGTGCCTAAACCGCGTCTTCTGTAGACTTACCCTGTCTGAAGCCAAACTGACAAGGATGGAAGTACAGATATCGGTCTGTAGTTAGACGGTTCAGCTACGTTACCGCTTGTACACACGTGTTATTATAGCATGTTCAGGGCGGCTGGAAAAGTTCCTTGTTCAAAGCAGAAGTTAATAAGGTGTGCGATAATTGGTGAAATAATAAACTTGGCAGCTTTTAAGAAGTTTATAGGTATTTTATCCCAGCCAGTTGCACTGTCGTACTTTAGGTTCATGATTACGGTTGCTACTCGTCAGGGTCAGAATTGTGGAGAACAAAGGACGAGACCGGTGAAGCTGCTACGTCCTGAGGTAAGGCGGTGTTCGGTTTATTCTGAGGGTTTTTTTTATTATGTTGTCAGCAAGACTCTACCCTATAGTGGAGAAGTATTTGTTAACTTTGTTTACTGCATCAAGAGGGTTAGCATCTGTTTCCAACAATGTTGTATTTTGTGTTTTAGGTGGCCTTCGTTGGGAAATATTGTTTATTGTTTTCTATAATTTTTTAGTGTTTTTGTGTGACTTATATAGTAGTTTACGATCATGTTTTTGTTTTTTAATAATGGTGTTGCAATAATTCCTATATCTCCTATAGGTAATGTTCAATATTTCATTAAAAGGGTCTAGTTTTAACTTTTTCTTTGCATATTGTTGCGATTTTGTATGCAGCGCAGCAGGCCTATTGTCATCCAAGGTTTATTATAAGGGGATTTTCGTAATAAGAGTGCTGGCTGGCTTTGAGGCATTTTTGTAACAAGCCTATTAATAATCTATCTAATAGAATAGTAGGGTTTGTCAGGTTTGTGAGGTCGTGAATGTTGTTAATTGTTAAAAGCTCGAGTGCATGTTCTACGTTTAGTGTTGTTTTCGTACCAAGTGTTGTATGTATATTCACCAATTCAGCTAGTTTTAAGAAAATCATAGAGTGACCGGTAATAGTTGAGTCGATGATTGCAATGAACGCAGATATTTTGTTAGGTCTAGTTTTAGCATGAAGTGGTCTAGACAACTTTTGTCTCTCGTGGGATATGAGTGTCGGGGAGTAGGCCGTGTGTTGCTAACATATTTAAATAATTAAGTCTATTTAATCTCTCGTATGATTGCTCTTCTAGCCTGTGTATTAAATGTATATTAATATCAACAGTTATTATTACATTTTTTTGAAGGAACGGTATCTAGGTGGCGAGATAAGGAGTTTATGAAATCTTACGCATTTCTCTTTGATGAAGAGCGGTAAACTCTTCGGATTATAAGATCAGGTTTAATATTAACTTGTAAGCATGAAGCATGTGTTAATTCTATCTCTTTCATTTGATATTTGTGTGTGTTATTAACAAAGACGACGACACCGTCGGCTTTGCTTAAATGTTTAGCTGTGCGGCCAGCAGAGTTATTACTTAATTGAGGAATATTCTTATTAGGGTTAAGCCTGCACTCACTCAATACAATAACGTCAGGGTTATGATTTAAATTAGCTAGGTTCAGTTGTACGTCGCTAAAATTAGAGAATGTACTTCTGATATTCTGTGATATAATCGTAAAATCGGTGGTCTTAATTTTTACTGTTGTGCTACAATCGCGTAAGGAGCAGTTTGACACTTGGGCTATTTCTTTATTATCTATTTCAGTTATAGTGTCTAGAGTTCTATCATCCATACTTGAATTTTAGGTGACTGTAGTACAAAAAATTATAGTGTTTTGTTATTTGAGGTGTGTGTGTGTCTTTGTGTAAGTAATTTGAAACGAAGGTTATTCACGGAAGGTTTATTAGTGTGTGTTTTTAATGTGAGTGCGCGCGTAACAATAACATTATTTCTAATTCTTAGACTTATTAATAACAATAATACAGTAATACATAATTTTAACTTATCAACTATATGCCCAAGTCTTTAAGGATTTAACATGAAGCAGTTACAAAGACTTATGTGCTTAAGTTTTCCACATGTAGCATGTTGGTTAATTGATACTAGTCACATTTGTTGCATAAGGTTGTTAATTTGCATTTCGCTCTTAATTATTATTTTTGGCGAGCTATCATCTTTTTTGTGACATACTTGGCCAAAGGAAGTCAAACAATATTTATAAGCTTTAGATTTGGCCAGATCGCGGGCGAGAAAAAATAAGCGCGCACCTTTGGAGGTGAGCTGCTCAGATACATAGATGGGCACACGCCCAGACGTATGATAAATTATGTGCAAGACATCTAGGATTCACTACTAATGAATACACATTAATTAGTAGTGAATCCTAGATGTTTTGCACATAATTTCTCTTTGTCTGATCTATTGTAGTTTCGAGTCGATTTTAGAAAGTCACTTTTTAATATTCAGCTATATTAAAAAGTGACTTTCTAAAATCGACTTTTCGAGTTAGCTCGACCACGATTGGTCCATTTTTCACAATTCCGGTCATTGGACTCGGAAAATGTCTTTTATTTCATTTTATTGGATATGGCATTTAGTAACATTTGACAAAGTCGTAACCATCTTTATCGAGTCGCTCGTAGTTTCATTTGGTATTTTTGGTGTGTCGTAATATCGATATGACAGTGGTATATGTCTATACAGCATACTCGGCCACACTAGGACAAAAGATGGCATAGACAAAAGTATATCTATCTCTTTTTGCTTATGACGTTATCTGTAAGTGCGAAAGTGAATACCGATATTGAAATTGCGTCTTAAATACGTTCCGTCTAGTAATACAATGTATCTGGTTCGATAGAAAAATGGAAAATGGCGACCGCGTACGTCAAATTGTCAAGTATCTTGTCAATTGTCATTTTCATTTCAAACGGGTTATTTTCACGAAACTTTGCGTATTATAATTAAAGCAAAGCATGTATTTTTTCAAGTTCTGCTTCAAGGTACTCATATGCTCCAAGAAGCTCTACGGCTCACGACGGCAAGGCATTGCTGTACTTGTCGCGTTTCTCATGACCGTAGGTGCTGTTAAATACATGTTTTCAAGGAATACGACGATAATGAGCTTGACTGAAGCTCAAGGGTAAGTCCGGTTCTCGAGTGACATCTTATAAATAAATAAATCTTAGCATAAATAAATAAATCTTAGCTCTTACTTCCAGGCAAGCTTGTGTTATATTCATGAATGGAACTTTATATACTAGTATTAACATCTATCTGCCAAGTACCAGCTTGATGCACTAGAGCCGATCAAAAAACGGGCCAAGAGGCTCATCGGCAATGAGGCACTGGTCGAGTCAAAGCTCCGGAGACTTGAACATCGTCGCCGAGTTGCCAGCTTGTCGGTTTTTATCGGTTGCATTTGGGAGTGTGCTATGGCATTGCATCATCTAATTCCTAAGTTTG
The DNA here is from genome assembly GCA_945859665.1 of Anorthoa munda. NCBI lineage: Eukaryota > Metazoa > Arthropoda > Insecta > Lepidoptera > Noctuidae > Anorthoa > Anorthoa munda. The sequence continues at coordinate 13,989,953 of OX243915.1, read as the reverse complement.
CTATCTTGGTAGATACCAAGATAGCAAACTTTGAATGTCAAGATGGTTGTTGGTTATTTACTGTGTATCAGAGTTCTAATGTATATGGTGTGTAAGGGACTGGTTTTATGAATAAAAGCACAGAAAGACAAGACTAGGTATTTATTTAAATAAGGCTTGTCAATTAATTCATATTGAGAAGGCTCAGTGAGCTTACCACCCTTTCGCTAGTCTTGTGGGGAAGAAGGAAAACAAACCCCACGGCAGCACTTTCATAGTATTTATCGATACCTTTTACAACCACATAAAGTATTTATAATATTATAGAATCAAAAAAACAAGGATAAGGCAAAGAACATAGACTAGCCCTTAAATCAATATAACATATAAGGGCTAAAATATTACGGTTATATAAATACAGTTTCAACAGAACCATTAGCAATAATAAAGTAATAATATCAAATAACTTACGTTAGCCTTGTGTAGTCGATCTTACACCAAGTATTGATAATAATAGTACAGGCCAGATATATTCTGGCCTGTACTGGCTTGTAGTTTACAAAAAAATAAATCAGATTAACAATTACACAATATTTTATATTATCGGGTCTATCTGTGTCTCAATACGTTCAATATGAGAAAATGGCACGGTATCCCGCCATCTTCTATATTGCTTTAAATAATCTCACAGTTATGTGAAATTATAATCAATTAACATGTAATGAAACAGTTTTAAATCGTAACATGACAATTAAGGAATTTAATATCGCCTCGTTAGTCATTCTTAATCGATATGCGAAAGAATATTGATACTAACAGACAGTATTGTACTAATTGTATCAAAGAACTTATTATACTAAAATAGCAATATAAAATCCAGGATACATCACAATGATCATTGCAAATTACGTAATAATTTATAGGAATATCATCAATGTGGATTAAATATAAGTTTAGAGTTATTTCCTGTACTCTTTTACATTTGTAGGTAGTTGACAACACAATATTAAGTTAGACCTACATGACTTACTTAGACATTTGTCAGTAGGTGCTGAATAAATATGACAGGTGTACGAGGCGGACGTTATCGCTTGAAGTAGATAGGTATTCTGGAGGTTGTAAAGCTCCTGCTCAAAGCGCGTTGACGCCCCTATACCTATAGTTCATTGTATTCAAGAATTCTTGAGCCTGGGATTTGACTGATGGCTGCTTATGTGTTGGTAGGTGAAGGCTTGAGGTCCAGGAAATAAAAGACTTAATTCTTCAAGACTGTATGCGATGTTTTTGCAAGATCTTCGTCACACAAAGTTGCGCAGATTTGACTAATACATAATAATGGCTACAAATCGCTCAGCGTAGCTGCGCACTTTCGTACTACCAAACTTTACCGTAACGAGGACCTTGATTTCGCATGCCCACAAGATTATTATTTACAAAATTTTTCATTATAAATTTATGCTATAAACCAACAGAACCTCCCCTTTTTCTGAACCATATGGTTGGATGCGCCCTGAAATGGCATATCCAATGAACCCTCAACCAGGTTCGTGACTATATCCTCCGAGGAGTTCTTCTAGGAAGAAGTGGAGGATGAAGGGAAGTTCTGTCGATTTCTGAACTTGGAAGCTATTTTCTCCTAGAACTATACAATTTACTACTAAAGTGCTATAAGGGTCTTGAAGCCCTTCTACTAGGCTATAGAAATGTTATATTTTTATAGCTGTATAAAAATGCAACATTTCTATATCCTTCAGGCGCGTAACTGCCTGGAAGCGTCAAACGGAAGAAAAATTATCAATTTCTAGCACAAAAGGTTAGATTGTACTTCGGCTATTGGAGGGATGCACACTCACCAAGCACCATCGAGTAGCCATCTTGACATAGAACCTATGGTGGTATTCTGGTGGGCGTAGCTTCAACCCTCGAAGTAGTATTCACCATGGAGTAAACAAACCATGTGAAATTTGCGGCACGAGGCAACACGTCTAGGGGGCTGCCTCCCAATCCATCTGGTGACTTTATACAAAAAAAAAATATTTTGTATAAAGTCACCGGATTTTTGCAAATAATCTTTTATATTACAAACGAACTCAAGAGCAATACACATAAAAATTTGACAGTTTATAACCTCTCCTTGTCATGCCGAAAAAATTTAGACGAACATAAACACTCCGCTCCGTACACAGATGTTTTGGTGAAATAATCTCTTTATCACAGTGAGATTTGCTGTAAGAGAATCCAATTATGGCTTACCATCTGGTGAGATAGTGGCCAAGCGTGAACCTATTAAAATAAAAAAACAGCTCGCCTTTGGACGTGAGCTGTCCTACTGTATTTGAGTCTCTATGTTTTATGTAAAACTTGAGTTTATGTGTTAGTAAATGCACCCACAATTCAGGAGAAATCCCTAGTGAGGGGCATTTTTTTTCAATCTATATGCTGACAAAAATGAATGAAAAAAATTACATCCTTTCGAATTTCGATCATGGCAGCCAATCTCAGTGGGACATGCGTGTACAGAGTCATTGACGTGGTAAATACGTGTGAACGTAGATACACTCTCTCTTCCCTCGCTTTTGAAAGTCCGATGGAACTGCTGAGTTATTAATTCTAGATTTTAACGAAATACCAATTAAACAAGGGACTCTCTTTACAGACTCGTTGAAAACCGCCTGAAGGAGTATTATTTAGAAGAGAAAGGCAAGGGATGCGATATACCAAAATTGGATCCGTTTTCTGCAGAAGCTATGAAGTTTGACACGGATATCCCGAAAATTACTTGCGACGGCACTGATTGGGTTACATGTCATGTAAGTACCTTATCGAGAAAAATATTGAACTCGTATAAAGACCATAATTTAATCGACAAGTTCTTATGGGCGGCGCTTTGCCACAAATATACGTTTTTTTTTCCTAGCCTGGCTTAGTCTCTAGTCAGATGGACTGCATTTCTATTGCACTCCGACTGCAAATTTGCAGTTTGAATGCAATTTACGTGCACACACATAATACGTTGACATACATAATACATCTGAACAACTGCATCGAAACTTCCAACCGACTGTGCAGTCCACTCAAATGCAGTCTGTCTATCTAGAGCCTTAGTGCAGCACTGATGGAAAAGTGTCCGTGGAACTGGGCGTTTGTTCATACAAAAAAGCGAGAGATGTGTGCGCAGGACGCGCGAACGTGTGCGAGAGACGCAAGCGTTAATGCTAATTACACTTCAGTGCTACAGCACATAGGTCTCACTAAGTACCTTGACGATAGACGAGTTATTCTGAAATATAAACTGCGTTTGTCTGTCTGTCCGAAAGAGCCATCGGCAGTCCTAGAGAGAGACGCCGTTACTAATATTCAAACCTGCACAATGACCACAAATATCAGCTGTCACAGCTGTCGTCAGATTTGTCACATATCTTCAATTTCCATGAGTAAACGGTGGCTGAACAGTCACTGATACGCTTGATTTGGATGGCAAATCTTGTCAATACTTTCTCTGCTAGTGGCAGCCGAGGCACCTGGTGCTCTATGATCCTTTCGTCCGCTCAGAAATCAAGCAATTTAACCAACAATTTACATTATCAATTTATCTTGCTTTCGTATGGATGTCTGGCAACTAGTCATTGATTTTTAAGCACTTCCTGGCATCCGATTAGAAACATTGAAAGATGGTCTCATGATGGATGTGGCCATAGTAAATTCTCAACCAGACAAGATAGCACCATCGTGTTTGGGCTCATGGGGTATGTTATGACAAGCGATATTACATATTGGACATTTTTTATTTTTATTTATGATGGTTTTGCACTTGACTCTAGTCTAGGTCAGAGGTGACAGAGAAAAAGTCGACGATGGAGTGAGCTTACCCAGACGAAGTCTGTTCACTCTAACTTTGAAGAGATTCGGGTTGTATGCGTTCGGAAACACAGACGCAGGCAGTGAGTTGCACTCTCTTGCTGTGCGCATTATGAAGGATGTTTGGAAGCGCTTGGTGTGAATTGGTGGAATGGCAACTAGGTGAGGATGGTAACTTGCAGCGCGTCTAGATGTCCGATTGTAGAAGGGACCGGTGGGATGAGGTCGTGGAGTTCATGAGCACACTCGCCAAAGTTCAGTCTATAGAAGACCGACAAGCAGGTAACCTTACGGCGATGAGCCAAGCTGTGAAGCTTGGCATCCACCAGTTTGACGTCGCAAATTAGTCTCTTAGCTCTGCGTTCCACCGAGTCAAGCGCGGCAAGTTGATATTTAGCTGAGCCATCCCAGAGGTGGCTGCAATACTCCATGTAGGATCGTACTTGCGCCTTGTAAAGAGTTAAAAGCTGCCCAGGCGTAAAGTATCGCTTCACTCTGTTTAGGATCATCATGTTTGCCGCAATTTGGGCTTTGTACTCAATGGAGGCGCCGAAGTTGAGACTGGATGTCAACTCCATGCCGAGGAGCTCGAGCCGATCAGTTACAGGTACAGATGCACCCCGAAAAGTAGGCGTTTGGATGAAATGAGTCCTCTTTGCGGTAAAAAGACATGCCTGTGTTTTGATGGCGTTAAAAGTGACCAGATTGTCATCACCCACTGGGAGACATGGCTTAGGGTCAAATCTTGCCGCACCACCATAGCCTCTCTCAAGGAACGAACTTCATCCCCGTTGGTTTTGCGCTGGACAAGTATCTCTCTGAAACAGTACTGTCATCCACGTACCCAACAATATCAGGCAGAAGTAGGTCATTGATGTGCAGCAGGAAAAGAGTTGCAGAGAGAACAGACCCCTGAGGAACTCCGGCATTAATAGCCATAAGTTCAGTGGAGCAGCCGTCAACGACTACTCGGATCAACCGTTCACTGAGGAAATCTGATATCCAGCTACAAAAATCAGCTGGGATATTGTGACTACACGTCATTTATCTCTATATTATAATATTTAAAACTGCGCATTGCCGGCCAGATGTGGCGAATACATTGAGACAAGGACTTTCGGGTTTAAATTATGGTCTGACAGGCAACCTCATAAACTATGAATTTCTATTCATTTTAAAAGGATAAAACAATATTACCTCTAAAAAAAGCCCTTCGGTTAGAAAGCCATGGGAAAGGATGTCGAGAGTGGAGATTCTGTACGAATTCTAAGAAGTTGCCAAGTGGCAGCGATAACACTTGCTCTCCGTCCCAAAACTAATAGAAATTGCACAAAAAAAAATGTAATAAAATTGACCCTTCGTAGCGTTGCTTAACTGTGGGAAGTGAGCTCTTAGTTTGGGGAGCAGCAGGTAAGGAACGCGGGGAGAGGGTAGGGAGCCGAGGTTTAGAGGCGGACGAGGACTCGGGACTTGACTCTACGCATTGAGAGAGGAAGGACGAAAGATGAAGAGTGGCTATGGAACCAATAATCAAAAGTCGTGTCGTGGTAGATATCGTGTAACGAATTTAATTATTAAATTAATTATAATTAGTCTAACGCCGTATTAATATTGTGAGTGAGTGAGTGCAGGTATGTTTGGTAAGTTTTAATCATTATATTACATAGGTAGGAACAATTGTGTGGAGCAGTGGTGGCCCAGTGGTATTGGCCGCGACTTACAAGTTGTAGGTCGTGGGTTCGAGCCCAGGCAGGCGCTTTACTTTGTGTAAATTATTTCATCACCACTGCTCTCAAAACGGTGAAGGAAAACATCGTGAGGAAACCGGCATGTCCTAGAACCAAAAATTCGAAGACATGTGACATCCACCAACCCGCACTGGGCCCGCGTGGTGGATTACGGCCCATTCCCTCTCACAGAGAGGAGGCCTGTGTCCCAGCAGTGGGAACATTAATAGGCTGATGATGATGTGAATCATTATATTACATAGGTAGGAACAATTCACTAATGTACCTTTTGGTTCTGGCGTGGCGAGACATTGTATTTATTTCCTAATCCACACCTTGGCAGATATTTGTCACTAGCATTTGGTCTAGGGAAGCGGTGAAGTCTTCTTTCACACTTTCATACCCTAATTCATCATTTATACACTAAACTATTACTCATTTGAATAAGGGCCTTTACTGAGCGTTAACTGACACTACATACATGGAAGGCGGAACTGCTAATATTCATTTCTATAAAATAGGCTATATATGGCCGCTCTTAATTGGGCACGAAGGACAACCAAATGTTAGTTGTTAAAATATACTGTTTCCTATAGAAGGTCTAGCTCAGAACACTTCGCGTAATACTTGCTGTCGCTCAGATCCAGGGAGATGGGTTAGGATTCACACGGTAGGCTTTATAAAGAACCCCAAATTACATCGTCTAATGACGTCTAGGGAACGTGTCTCGTTAAAACCACTCCAAGCCAATTGTAAAGGCAATACTAAATCGTCACTATTTAGCGAGACACGATATTGGATGGCTGCCGCTCCTAGCGGCCCCGAAAATCCAGGCAATGGGCAGATTAAGGAAATGAGAAGCGACGAATAAATCCGCTGCGACGTACATCAAGTATCTATCGCAATAAGTTCTGCTACAGACTGAGTCTACTATACGCTTGCATTATTTTTGTATTGTCTTTGTAAAGGGTGTTATGTCGAGGGAGAGCTACTTACCATAACGCGCGTCCAATAATTCTGGTAGCATGTCTCGCTCAAATGGCAGCGGCAATTAGGCGCAAAACTGACCACTGTCTTAGGACTGGGCAAGGCATGCTAGAGTATAGGGAGCTTGTACTCTTGGAGCCTCAGCAGGTTCTATCTAGAACCAGCAGTCTAGGCCCGGCAGTACACGTTACGACGTGCCTGCAGCTGAAAGGCGTTCGCACGTCACTTGAATGGGAATCTAGACTATTGTCGAGGAACTCATTAACGTAATTCAAAGTATTGTATTACTCAAAGCAAGCGTAGCGTTCCTTCCCCTGACCTTCTGTTAGGTATATAATGCACTTTGCAACCCCTTTATCTAATTAACTTCATACGTCACTATTGTTTTACTAATATAGTCCTTATGGCTAACAGACAGAAAAGTGTGCTGGGAAGTTTGTTTCATTATTTCTTCTTACCAGCTATTACACCTAGGAAATGATGGCGGGATGGGCGTTTCTGGGGCTGTCTGTAGGAGAGTTGATCTAATCAACTCCAGTCACTTCTAAACTTAAAACTCTCTGCCAATTTAGTTACTTTTATTTGTATTAATGCTTGAATGTATAATTACTATCAGCGACCACTATTCGGTCTTTGGTTTAATACTCTATACATTAGTTTAAAGAGTTTCTCACACAAACTTTAGTTAATTATAATAATTTAGTTTATATCCCTTTAGTTACATTTATCCTTCTATACCACTTCCAAGTTATAATCTTATAACTGTGAATTCCAAAACAAAACAAAACCATAATTTGGAATTCACGTGTACTCGGTGGAAAGGTGTCCAGGTCAGGAAGACGAACCTTACAAATTTGTGCGGCTGGATGGGGCACAGATTCTACTTCTTCAGAAGTAGCCGACCTTTTACTGTAAATCTAGGGCAGTTTAGGAAAAACTAAATTTTTATCAGCCTAGGGTCTTTTAGGAACAGTCACAATATCATAAGCAGGAAGCTTGCTGAGTAGACAGGCGCGCCAAACCCTGTCAAAGGCTTTCGAGATATCGAGCGATACAGCAAAAGCTTCGCCATGTTTCTCGATGGTTTCGCCCCAGCAGTGCGCGACAAACACAAGAAGATCGCCAGTTGACCGTCCCCGGCGAAAACCATATTGACGGTCACTGAGGAGATTATTGTCTTCAAGGTAGGTTAGCAACTTACTGTTCAGTACCCTCTCCATAATCTTGCACAGTAGGGAGGTAATGGCTATCGGACGGTAGTGGGCAGGGTCTGCACGGTCGCCCTTTTTGGGTACTGGTTGTACATTTGCAAGCTTCCAGGATTTCGGCACCGTTCTTTGTTTAAGAGAGAGGTGGAAAAAGCGAGTCAACACAGGAGACAGTTCAGGTGCACACTGCTTCAATACACTCGTTGGAATGCCGTCAGGCCCGCTGGCCTTGTTCACGTCTAGGCTGCACAATACTCTCCGAACCTCTTTAGTGTGAACTGCGATCTCCGGCATCGAAGAGTCACAATGAGGTATATAATAGGTGGTTACTTAGAGCCAGCTTTCAGACGTGAACTGCTTGCAAAGATAGTTGCAAATAAATTTACTTTCTCACATGCAGAGAGAGCCAGCGACCAATCAGGTTTCAGCATTGGAGGTAAAGTGGGACGACAGAAATTTGTTTCAACCGCTTTGGGCAGGGACTAAAACTGTTTACTACCTGGAGGGTGCGATGCCAGCTTGGCCCCGATACGTCCAATATGGTCAAAACGTGCCCGACGCAGAACCCGCTTGGAGAGATTGGCAGCAGAATTAAAGGCTCGCGCGAACCCTACGCGCTCTAACTTTGCGGTCGCGGGCCTTGACCCAGGGTTGGTAGGCAGACTCTTTTCGGGCCTCAGCGTGGGCGCATTATGCATTATACCAAGGCAGGAATTTGTGACTGAGCGGGATATCGGTGAATTGAATAAAATACTCCATTCCCTGCCGAATCACGTCCGTAACCACGTCAGCATAGTACGAGGGGTCACCCGAGGAGAAGCAAACCTGCCACCAAGGATAGGACGCAAAAAAGTGCCGCAACTCATCCTAGTCTGCTGACTCGTATCGCCATACTCGCCACATACATTTTAGTCCATTAAAAGCTTGTTTTAAAAAAAAAAATACTTTTAATTACAGAAATCTAAATGCTATGTCAAGAGGAAAATACTAAAAAACATGAGAAATGTGACTTGTATTTATAGAGATATTGTTTACGTGGATGATCAACGATACGTCTTATCCGACTTTACCACAGTGAGAGGAGGGGGAAAGTACATACTCTACGATAGCGACCATGTCAAGATATATTGTTCCGGTAAAAATTTGAATAGGTTAGTTTATTATTTTTTATTTAATTTATAGATAACCTTAGCTAACCAAATCACGGATGAATTATGCTAGCGCCTCGCGCCCGCTACGGTCTAGAATAATTAATTCAATAATTCATTCCTCTTTCGTCTGGATCTCTGTTGCGAGCAGTCGTGCGCAGCTAATTTGTTAAAAATATTCTAAAACTAAAGTCAAAATATTAACCAGTTTAGATCTTATTATTAGTGCAATAAACTCGTAGGTACAACTATTTAAAAGTGAAAGTAAACGAGCAGTCGCCGGCTCCGATAACAAGCGGGCACTGCCCCCCGCAACCCACGAGTGAAAAAGACCATCACCATAATTGCCGTCTCTGTTAAACACGGGGGCGGAGCAAGCGTCAGGCGCTACGGGCTACGACTACTACGGCAGAGCGGCTACCTGTGCTACGACGAGAACCGAATGTTATTATTGTAACTCACGTCTGTTTACGGAAGGATAATAACATTAAATCGTTATCGACAGCAGAATGGAGCGTAACTTAGATAAATCTTTGTCGGAAACGGATTTGGACCGGGTAGGGCTGCAGAAACCAGAGCATATAACTCCCCCCAACTTTGTGACATCCCGGCAAAAAAGAAGACGCGATGAAGATTTTGTTGAAGAATTTGCTATATTTAAGGAAGATATGCAGTCTATGTTCTCCAAGATGATGACAGCCCAAGAGAAAGAATTTAAAAAAAATGCCACAATACTTCGAGGAATACAACAATCAAGTTGCAACATCGAAAGTTCCATCGCCTTCTTGACGGCACAAAACGAAGAATTTAAGAAAAAAATCGAATCTCTAGAGGACAAAACAAAGGAGGATAAAAAATATATTATTATTTTGGAGGATAGAATAGAAAATATGCAACAGGACTGTAGAAAGGCTAATTTTGAAATAAAAAACGTACCTAAGAAGTCAAACGAAACCAAAGACGACCTAATTCATATGGTTACAAGCCTATCGAACTCAGTGGGTTGTGCGTTTGATAAGACTATTATCCGTGATATATACAGAGTACGTGCAAAGAAAGATTTAAATAATACACCAATTGTAGTGGAAACAAACTCTACACTGATAAAAAATAATATTCTGAAATCTTGTAAGGCATTTAACATGAAACAAAAGGTGAAACTATGTGCCAAACACCTGGACATGCGTACAAACGAGGATACCCCTATATTTATCACTGAGCAACTTACTGCAAAGGCTGCACGCCTACACTTCCTTGCACGTGACCTCGTGAAGTCAAAATCTTACAAATACTGCTGGACTGCATATGGACGGGTATACCTCAAAAGAGAAGACGACTCTCCAACCATTATAATTAAAAGCGAAGCACAAATCCAACAGCTAATTATCAATCAATGACTAAATTATCATATAGAAGTTCAGTATTGTTTTCACTGCTATTTTGCTTATTTTCGGTGCTCATCAAACTGGGTATGTAAAGTCTGTTACACTTACTTGACATTCACACAAATTACATTATTCATTACTCCTCTAAATACACCAACAAACACACACACACATTATCATCATCATACATATTATACAGCTAAAGGTTTATTTACATTTGAGTCAATTTTAATTCATTACAGGAATTTAAATAGTACAATATATAGATACAAAAATCTAAAAATAACTAAAAATACATTAATTAATATTCACATAAAAAATTATTTCGTACAAAATAAGTATTATTCATCCCTAAAACCCATAAACGTATGGCATGAGTTCCTACGGCTTCAAACATGTTATATAAACATTACCCTGATTCTAAAACGTACTGTGTATTTTATAAAACATAATAATGTGTGATCTACTACAAACCTTAAATGATATCGATAATTTGAGTATTGCGAGAACAATAGAATGTGACTGTAGTGAACTTCCTAACAACTATAACATAAATAAAAGTGACCTTACCATAATCTCCCAAAATATTAGGAGCATATATTGTAATTTCGATGACTTCATAGCAAATATGTCTTGCCTCAACTTTGATACGGACGTAATAATTCTGACTGAATGCAGACTTGACCGAAATAAACCTATACCGACATTAACTAAATATCGGTCCTATGCCACTACTCGTCAACAAAATCAAAATGACGGCGTGGTGGTATATATCAAGGACACCTTAAAAGCCAGTGTCTCAGAGTTAAGCATAAGCCACGCATCCTGTCTACAATTGAATATATTGAATAATATAATTTTAGGTATATATCGTTCACCATCAAATACCAACGCGGAATATTTTATAAATTCGTTGGCACTCCATTTAGATAAACTAAGTTCTCAAAAAAGTAATGTCATAATTGCTGGTGACATTAATATTAAACCTAAAAATACTGAACAAACATACGAATTTAAAAATAGAATTTCATACCTGGATATGTTATCGGGTCATGGTATTCTCTCAGGTCACACCTTATCTACAAGGGAAACCAATTGTCTTGACCACTTTATGTTAAAAATAAACAGGAAACGACATTCTGCATTTATTGCCATCCTACGCACTACTGTTACAGACCATCGTACAACCTTTCTGTCGTTATCTAAAATAAAACATTGCCAAAATACACCAACAACTATTACTAAAATTGATTTTGAAAGTGCTTTACAATATTTAAAAGAAAAAAATCTATTGACATTACTTTTTTGTGATAATCCTAACTACATAACAGACTGTTTAATACAAGTTCTTATTGAGTCACTAAAAATAAATACTGCTATTCACAAGATCCCTAAAAGTAAACGAATATAAGCCCTGGATCACAGAAGGCATACTAAGATGTATAAAAAATCGTAATTAGCTCCAAAAACAATCTCGAGACGACCCCACAATGAAATTAAAAAAATAACATATGCTCGTTACAGAAACCATTGCAACAACCTTATAAAAAAAATAAAAAGAAAATACGAAAGAAACCTTCTTAATAAATCGTTAAACAATAACAAACTTCTATGGGAAAACATAAAAACCATCACATATACAAATAAATCTACTAGAACTAATTCTGAATTAACTAATCTAAAAGCATCACCTACGGAATCAGCAAACTACATTAATAAATATTTCGCAAATATTGGTAACCAACTTGCTAATGACATTCAACAAACCGTAACCCAGAATGACCTAAACCTATACTTACGTTCCTTACCTAGTGTCTCAAAATCTTTTGTTCTTCTAGATACAGATAACAATGAAGTAAATTGTATAATAAACTCTCTAAAATCAGATAGTGCCCCAGGATGGGATAATATCTCGACTAGGTATCTAAAACATATAAAATATGAAATAATTCCAATTATAACGCATTTAGCTAAACTTTGTTATAAACAAGGCATCTTCCCTAACTCTTTAAAAAAATCAATAATAACCCCTATATACAAGGGTGGGCAGGAGGGAGATGTTAATAACTATAGACCAATTTCTGTTATTCCTGTTATTGCAAAAATATTAGAAAAACTTTTAAATTCCAGATTATTAAGTTATCTTCAAACCAACAATATTTTATCTCCCTCTCAATTTGGCTTTAGACGCGGTATTTCTACGGAAGACGCTATCACATCTTTAACTTCTGTATTAACAAAAGAACTTGATAAAGGAACTAGGTGTTTATCGGTTTTTATAGACCTAAAAAAGGCCTTCGACACGGTCTCTATTCCCATCGTTGTCCAAAAATTAGAAAAAATTGGTATTAGAGATACACAACTATCTATATTTACCGATTACCTGACAAAAAGAAAACAGAAGGTTAAGCTAGAGAATGTTGTAAGCGAGGACGTTGATGTAACATGCGGCGTACCTCAGGGAAGCGTTTTGGGTCCTACTCTATTCCTCATTTATCTAAACGACTTATGTAATATGACAATCAACCAAGCAAAAATTTTCTCGTATGCCGATGACACCGCAATCGTCTTCACCGGCTCAACCTGGGCTGAAACCAAAACCAATACAGAAAAAGGAATGGTACAAGTAGCTTCATGGCTAAAAACTAATCTCCTTACGTTAAACACGAGCAAAACTAATTATATCTGCTTCACGATATATAAAAATGTCCAACCAGAACATGATTTCAACATTAAAATACATGAGTGTGGGAATGTGGCTGATTACGACTGCAATTGTCCAACCATCAATAAAGTTAACCACGTCAAGTATCTAGGTATAATGTTGGACCAAAGCCTGTCCTGGTATCCTCAAATCGAACAAATAACTGCAAGAATACGAAAATTTATATGGATTTTTAAAACATTACGACATATTGTCCCAAGGAGTGGCATATCAAAAAATCTTCTTAATGAAGTGTATATCTCGTTAGTTCAATCCGTAATAATATATTGTATTTCCATTTGGGGAGGCGCGCGTAAAACACGTTTTCTTGATGTTGAAAGAGCGCAACGGACATTAATAAAAGTAATGTACTTCAAAAAAAGCTACCTACCTACTTATGAGCAAACCAAACCAAACCAACCAACCAAATTAGCAACTTATTATCAGTCCGAAAATTATATATTATACATGTAGTACTAAAAAAACATAAGACCCTACCATTAGATCCCAATATATTAACCAGAAGAAGGAAACACAATGTTGCTTGTACCCATTTTGTAAAAACAGAATTTGCTAATATTCAGTATGACAGACGCTCGTCTTACTTATATAATAAAATAAATAAATTAATAGATATACATACTAAACCTTTTAAAGAATGCAAATCGTTACTGATTAAGTGGATAAATAAGTTATGCTATGATGAAACAGAGAATCTTCTATAAACTGTTTCTATTTACACAAACCACTTCCGTATAAAAAAGCCATGCACACTCACACACTCACTCACACACACACACACACACACACATACACACACACACACATACACACACACACATACACATTCACACGCTCACACGCACACACACACCAACAGACTATGGTTAATAAATACAAAAAATAGACTATTAATTATTAATTTTCATTGCACTTTTGATTTGTAACTTATTACACTCGTAAGATATAAAAGAGCGGCGCCTCCTGGTACAGGCATCTATATGCTTAATAGGGGACGCCACCAACTGTATACCATTGTATAACGTGTAATAACGAAATAAACATTTTTGATTTTTTTGATTGATTTATTCTGTACATGTAGGTACTGTTAAACTGACCGAACTTACCTACAACTAAATGTTCATGGTTTGCCACTACCTGCTTCGTTTTACAACTGGTAGATTTAGTTTCACGGTATTTTAAAGGCTCTCTACACCGATTTTTAACTGCAACCTTGTGAGTAACTCACACCCTCTACATACTGACGCTTAAATTCCTTTACAGTAACGATTTTGTTTATTCTCGATGGTCCGGCTGTAAGGCAGGCTTCAGGCCAGTGCATACCGCGCCGATTCCACCAGGTCGTGAGGATTCCTATAATGTCATGATACTAGCCTTTGACTCCGCATCCCACAATGGATTTATACGGAAAATGTCGAAAAGTTACAGATTCTTGGCTGATAGAGCGATCATCTTGAACGGGTAAGAAGCTAGCAGTTACGAATACTCTCGTTTCACAACTTTGTGCTAAGCTTTGGTATCTTAATTGGAACGCACAACGCTGAGAATAACGTTGCAGGACATATAACCTTTTCGCCGCTGACGCATACGGTAACGAAATAAAATACCTTTGGACACGTTTTTTACACGATTATGTGTCCGGCACCTAATACCGCAACGTTGTGGGTTCTAATCCAAAAGACCAAAGCTTGTATATGTTTTCAGCTACAATATCGTCGGTGATGGAACTCCCGCAGCTTTATATGCAATATTAACAGGCATAGCTGAACACGAACATCCAGATGCAAGAAAAAAGATTACAGAAAAAGTGTTTGTTGATCATGAATTGTTTATGTTTCACCAGTTAAAGAAATACGGGTGAGTTTGAACTGGTTTAAAATATAATACCAGTTTGCTTAATGTTATTTGACGTCAACGTTTTTATGTGAAGCTATTATAGGACCTACTTGACTTATACTCAACATTTAGAAAAGTCAGCATGTGTAAACAACTGCCAAAATGTGCACATTATCATCATTTCTTCGCGCGATTTATTCGCGCTCGTTCGTAGAATACAGACGTGTTCGTTAGCAATATTTAATTAAAACAATTATAATAGTGACCTTCTTTATTATATACATTTTTGACTACTGTGTAGTTTTGTAGATATAATGAAAACTTAGAAACAGTGAAGTGACTATCAAATAAAATGGAAAACAGGCCCTGTAATCCAAGCGGCCGAGTGCAAGCCTCCACTTCGCCAGCGAAGACGACGACGCAAAATCCAGCCCAATCAGATTTCAGATTTCTCGATTGAAGTCGCATCCACGCCCGACATACAAATATGGATGACAACCACTGAGCCGCACTTAAACGAGGTTTGCTCTATTGCCTCGGATGGCAAACTAAACTCGAAACAGAAACTGAAAATTTCTAACTTGTATCTTAAAATAGGATCTGGCACCTCTCAGATGGCAGTCCTGTACCAATCTCTGAAGTAGAAAGCAATTCTAGCACACGAAATTATTGATGCCTTAAAAAAAAACCGCAATTTGACGGAACACATCTCGAACCTCAAGCAGACGATTAAGGACTCTGGCACTGCGGGCAATGTTTCGGGATCAAATAATTTTGTTCAACCGAATAATTTAAGCTCTGTGGTCATTGGTCTAGTGACAAAACTAAAGACTTGGTAACAAAAATCAAACGACCTGATCAAATGAAGCTGCATGAATGAGGTGTCCGCAAGACCAAAAATGGAGGTGTTATTATTAGCACAGAGACCAAGTATGACGTTGAAAAAATCAAGAACGCCGTCCAGCTTTCTACATCTGGACTAACCGCTGATGAGCCTAACAAGCGCAAACCACGGATCGTGATTGTAGGACTGCCGTCTTCCCTGTCTGAAACTGAAGTCTTCAGGTGCATTTACGAGCAGAACATACTCGACAAGTTGCCAGAGATGTCCATGGAGTCCTTTTTGGCCTTTGTTAAATTAAGTCACAAATCTGGGCAGAAAGATGCGTCGAGCTGTAATTACATTATTGAAATTCCAGCCATTATACGTAAAGCCCTAATTTCGACATCAAGGCTGTTTATGAATTGGACGTCCTGCCCTGTTAGGGACTTCACTCTGGTTACCAGATGCTACAAGTGCCAATTAATGGTCATGCAGCCAAAACATGCAGAGAGGTCAACTCTGTGTGTGCTCACTGCGGTGAAGTTGGACACTCGGTGTCCGATTGCACGAAGAAAGCGGACACATCGAAATGCGCAACTTGTTCGCGCTTTAAAAAGTTCAACAACCATAAAACAGGAGACCCTGCTAGGAAAATAGCGGAATACAGGCACATCAACTCTATCGACTATGAGGGCATCTAGTACGTCATACTCAAGGTCACATGCGTTGAATGTCTGATGCTGACCCTGCAAAGGCCTACTAACCGCCAATTTGTTGCTGGCTAAGCACATTAAGTGACTCTGTTTAGTTTTACAATTCTGCTTACCAATTATTTCCCAATCTTTATGTGTAATCAAAGTGCACATTTTTGCAATAAAGGTAAATAAGATATTAAGTAATTATGACCTAGTAATTTAGTTCTATGTTTATAGTTTTAATTAAATAAAATTAATTTTCAAAATTATACAATCTTGCCACTATTTTTAGACTTCTTATGTTAAATATTGTTTAAATTCTGTTGTTCTAGGATAAGCATATTTTTAGAGCTCCTACAGCCTGTGATACAGGATTACCTAGTACAGGCATCTTACATTATTATACCTACATTAGTTATCTAAGATTAACAAAAAACCGGCCAAGTGCGAGTCAGACTCGCGCACGAAGGGTTCCGTACCATTATCGCAAAAAACGGCAAAAAAATCACGTTTGTTGTATGGGAGCCCCACTTAAATATTTATTTTATGCTGTTTTTACCCGGCTGCAAGGAAACGGTTATGTTTTTCGCGCGTATCTTGTATGTTTGTATGTATGTTTGTATGTATGTATGTTTGTATGTATGTAATATTCTTTATTACCTCATATCTTTCAAACTAATTGGCGGATTTATATAATTAAGACATCGTTAGATAGGTCTTGATCGCCCAAGTGTTTTTAGCTAAGTGCCTTTAAAAAAAATAAACATGGCGGATTTTGAGCGCCATATTGTGGGGGTTTCAATTTCTTTTTTCGTCCATACCCATCGAGTGGGATATCAAAATGAAGGGTTTTTAGAGGAAATTTCAAAAATATATAACACTTATATGTTTAAATGTACCTAATTCGAAAAAAATATGTTATTTAATAAGTTATAAATAAAAAAAGTTCAAAAACTTTTTTTATTAGTATTTGTTGTTATAGCGGCAACAGATATGAAAATTTCAACTGTCTAGCTATCACGGTTCATGAGATACAGCCTGGTGACAGACAGACAGACGGACCGCGGAGTCTTAGTTATAGGGTCCCGTTTTTACCCTTTGGGTGCGGAACCCTAAAAAACTGTGCTTTTACCATTTCTAATTTCTGAATAAAGATCTATTTTATTTCAGCCGAAAGTCGTCTACTGTCGGATATAGGCCTCTCCCAAGTGTCACTACTCCGATTGGTCCTGTGTGTCTCAGTCTTTGGCAATTCTTCGGGCTATGTTGGTTTCTGCCCTGCACTTCCCTTCTAGGAAAACAGTCGTGATATTATGTTTTTATTATACATATAACAATAAATCACCTTCTCGTTCAGGTACCAAACAGCGTACTTCGAAGATAGGCCGGACATAGGCACCTTCCAATATAGATACAATGGATTCCGTCGCCAGCCAGCAGACCACTATCTTCGAGCCTTTTTACTGGAAAACGAAAAGCAAGATATTATAAAGAAAATAGGAATTTCCTTTTTTAATCACTTTCAAAATAAATTCTGCATAGGGGATACTCCCCAATATCAGCTGTTTCTGAATCTGACCAATGAGGTAGGTACTCATTTGAATTTATCTTTATTAGCGCGTAATTGCAATAACTTTACTTCAGATTTAATGGGTTTTCCTTTGACTCGAATAGAAGATGAAGGCATCGTATACTCGTTTTCAAAAATGTAGGAAAAGCCTTTGTTACTAGAGATGCGACGAATATTCGGTTACAATCGATATTCAGCCTATTTGGCTGCTTTTTATATTATTCGGAATTCGGCCGAATATTGCTAACTAATCATCATCACCATCATCATATCGCTGAAAGACGTCCACTACTGGACATAGGCAAAACCTAAGTTTCGCCACATTCATCGGTCCCGTGCGTCCCGCATGCACCGGATGCCCGAAACCTTCACTAGGTCATCGGTCCATCTGGTGGGAGGCCTTCCAACGCAATGTCTTCCAGTTCGCGGTCGCCACTTCAGAACTTTTCTGCCCTATCGGCCATCTGTTCTGCGAGTAATGCCCTGCCCACTGCCACTTAAGTTTGGCAATTCTTCGGGATATGTCGGTAACCCTGGTTCTCTTGCGGATCTCTACATTTCTAGTGCCCCAAAGATGGCGTCCTTTCAGTGCGTGTCTGTAGGTTAGTAGCGTGGAACCTCATCTCACTTCCTTCCAGTGCACTGATCATGCTGGACGAGAGATGCGCAAGCTTGCGCTAGCGCTAAATCTCACCCAGCTGGTCCTGGGGGCAACGAGGGTGCCAGATGTTGTTTTGCACACAGCCAATTGCTTGGACCTTCTGCTGACAACAGATCCAGACCGATACTCACTACATACTAAGTCTGTATCCGTCTACTCCCCGCCCGATCCCAGCCCAAGAGGCTACCGGCGGGTATGGCGGTACATGTCAGCAGATTGGGATGGGATGCGATCTTTTTTCGCATGCTATCCTTGGCAGCCCACTTGCTTCTCTTTGGATGATCCATCGTCATGCGCTGACGCCGTGACTGATGTGTTGCGTCGGGGGATGGAGTACTATATTCCATTTTCTGACGTAGCAATGTCTAACGTCGACAGACCATGGTTTGGAGCCGAGTGTAACCACGCCAAAGCGGTCAAACACAAGGCCTACCAGGAATAGGTCGACGCTCGAACGCGCAAGGCAAATTACGTGAGTCAGAAGAAGAGAGCCTTCAACAGGGCTGCCAAGTCCTGCAAAAAGGTGATGCGAAGAGCACGGTTTGACCACATTAGCAGAATCGGGAACAAACTTGCTTCATACCCAGCGGGTAGCAAAGCGTTTTGGTCCCTGGCTAAGTCGGTCGAATCAAATTTCTGTCGCCCCTCACTACCACCACTGCTGAAACCTGACGGGTCATAAGCCCACTCCGCTGAGGATAAGGCAAACTTGTTTGCCTCCCTTTTTGCGGAATCTTCGCATCTGAATTCTGATGGCGCGCAGCCTCCTCCTTCTTCTGATAGATGTGTGACGAGTATGTCGAACATTCGCATCCATCAAAAGGACGTCCGTAGGGTGTTGCATAGCCTTGATGTGAACAAAGCGAGTGGCCCCGACGGTATACCAGCAATTGTACTTAAAACCTGTGCGCCTGAATTGTCTCCGATCTTGACACGCATGTATCGCCTATCGATAGAGACTGGAAAAGTGCCGAAGGCTTGGAAGCAAGCCAACGTACAGCCCGTGCCCAAGAAGGGCAGTCGAGCTGACCCTGCCAACTACAGACCCATAGCTGTAACGTCCATCCTCTGTAAGAGTATGGAACGTGTGCTCAACGAAAGCTCCTGGCATACCTAGAAGCAAACGACATTCTCAGTGACCGCCAATACGGCTTCCGCCGAAATCGATCCACTGGGGATCTTCTAGCGTATGCCATTCACATCTGGAGTGAGGCCATCGAGAGACACGGGGAAGCGCTAGCCGTCTCCCTCGACATCTCGAAGGCTTTCGACAGGGTCTGGCACGAAAGCCTCATTGATAAGCTTCCTTCCTTCGGTCTGCCTAGTGGTCTGTGTGATTGCATTGCGAACTTCCTGAGGAATCGATCCATCCGAGTGGTTATCGACGGCTGCTCGTCCGGTCAGTTAGATATCAACGCCGGAGTCCCTCAGGGGTCAGTGCTCTCGGCAACATTATTCTTGCTGCACATTAATGATCTGCTAAAACCCGGAACCTTTGGGTACGCAGACGACAGCACTGTTGCTGAGAGATACGTGTCCGACGCGCGGGCTACTGGGCCTCAGATTCGGTCTTCGGCCATGGTTGAACGTTTGAACTTGTCCTTGGAGGCAGTCTTCGAATGGGGCGATGCCAATCTGGTCAAGTTCAATGCCGCAAAAACACAGGCGTGTCTCTTCTCCGCGAAAAAGAGCCAATTTCACCCGGCTCCTTCTTTCCGAGGTGTAACCATACCGATAACGGACCATCTTGACCTTCTTGGCGTAACGTTGACATCGACACTTAATTTTGGCCCATACATTGAGGCAAAGGCTCAACTGGCTGCAACGAAAAAGTTGGGGATCCTTGCGAAGGTGAGACGGTACTTCACGCCGGAACAGCTGCTTAAGTTGTATCAAGCGCAAGTTCGATCTTGCATGGAGTACTGCTCTCACCTCTGGGATGGATCTGCCAAATACCAGCTTGATGCACTTGAGTCGATTGACAGACGGGCCAAAAGGCTTATTGGCAACGATGCACTGGTTGCCTCAAAGCTCCAGAGCCTTGAACATCGTCGCCGAGTTGCCAGCCTGTCGGTTTTTTATCGGTTACACTTCGGGAAGTGTGCGACGGAACTGCACAATTTGATTCCGCCTAGCCCTTTCCATCATCGGACTACAAGACGAACGGCCATGCGCCATCGGTACATGGTAGACATCCCTCCCATACGCACAAAGCGTTTTGCTAATACTGTCATTGTGCGCACAGTTAAGGAGTGGAACTCCCTTCCGGGCCGGTCTTTGTTCCCTGATAGCTACAACCTTGGGATCTTTAAGTCAAGAGTGAATAGGTTTCTTCTTCATTCTACTCGTTGCTTCGGATCAGTGAGAACGTGTGTTGTGTTATTCCTCATAACTATTATACTATTGGTTGATTAGTGAAATTTCAAATCTCTGTCGCACTTTGAGTGTTCTTATGGCTTAACCACGCCTATTGGGAGGGTCAAGAAAGAGACAATAGTTTTTGCAACTTTACATTCACAATTGGGGCAAGAAGATCCGCTCCGACTGGTGTGTTTGCAAACGTCTGGTGGGGATCGAACTTGCGAACACGGGCGCACGGTTCCGCGCGCTGCACTGCTGAGCTACGGTGTTACCTGGCGCACTCGACGAAATAGTGAATCACCTACGACTGACCGGCTACGAGTGCTACGAGTGCTACGACTGGAGACGTCCTCTGCTACGAGCTCGAACATCGGCTACGTGCTACGCAGCTACAACAACTTATTAGTACAAGCGGTATTATTTTGTTTGAATAATCAATTGTTGGTCATGCAGCGTCCTCCGCCGAATAAATCACTTAAAACCCCGAATACTCCGATAGAGCAGACGCAGTCAGTCCCGAATATCGTGCAGGCTGTTAATGACCCTGAATTTCATGCACGTCATAAACGCCCACGAGCTGATTCTACTAGTGATCAGCTGGAAGATTTCAAGCAGGAAATTAAAGATATGCTGTCGTCGTGGAAACGTGAGCAAGAGCAAACCATATCGAAATTTATGGTAGAACAGAATGCGTTGGTGACAAAATTAGTTTCCGATATGTCCGATATGAAACTTCAAAATTTAGAGATCCAAAAAATAAATATTGGCATTGAAAAATCCATTACCTGTATTAGTGATCTTTATGATGATATGAAATGTCAAGTAAAGCGACTCCAGGATGATTGCAGCGAATATAGGAAACTGACAGAGTCACTGGAAAAAACGGTAAGAGATCTACAATATAAGTCTCGGTCATCAAGTATTGAGATCCGTAATGTCCCCAGTCAAGATAAAGAGTCAAGTGTGGACCTCCTAAAGATTATGACTGCTATCGGAAATACAGTGGACCTGCCGATTTCACCATCCATCATCCGTGACATATATCGTATTCCAGGGTCTTCAGCCACCATTAAACCGATCGTCGCTGAGTTTACGAGTGTCCATGCTAAGTCTGAACTCATTTCTCGTGTTCGATGCTTCAACAACAAGCAAACTAATAGGGACAATAAACTTAATACAGAGTTGTTGGGAATCACTGGCCAAAAACATGCCGTGTATGTTGATGAACACCTGTCTAATACCACGAAGAGACTATTTTATTTAGCGAGAGAACACGCAAAAAAACACGACTTTCAGTTCTGTTGGGCCGCAAATGGGAATATCTTCTTGCGCAAGCAACCTGGACTTCAACAAATACTTGTCAAATCTGAAGCTACCCTCATCGAGCTACAAGAGAGGAAATGACTACTCAAAACCGACGCATTACATAGTCATCCTTCCAGCTGGATATCATGTAACGTATTTCAGTTGCTGGCTGTGTTCGCTGAATTGTTGTTTTTTAACCTTATTGGTATTGTGTTTTTACTTTGCTTTAATTTACCCTATAAATACATCTACAGTCAACACTTTCAATCTCATCTTCTAATAACACTAATTTTCATACTTACATCATATCATATTCTTACTCACACACTAAACCTTACATATACAGTCAGTACCCTAAATGATTTTACTGTGCCTTGTTTATACTCCTGCCGGTCTGTAGTACAGCTTCTTTTTGTCCTTTTTGGTTCTTGTATTTGTGATCTCTGTTATTCATACATAAAATGGCTAATTTAGTAGATAATATAGCATCGGATTTGGACGATATTTTTGTTGCAAATGCGCATTGCTGTGTACCGGAGGAGTGTACAAAATACTTAAAGATGTCTAATAATTCCACTACGATTTTGCATATTAACGTCCGCAGTATAAAAAAGAACTTTGACCAACTCTTAACGTTACTATCCTTAATTAAAATAGATTGTGATGTTCTGGTGTTGACTGAGTGTTGGTTAAGTAAAATCACAAACCTTCCGGTGTTAGATGGCTATAACTCCCACTTAACATATAACAATAGAAACCAGAATGAAGGCGTAGTAATGTACATAAAAAACTATATTCAATGTACCGTTCTGGAGCCTGTTTTCAATGGTGGTAACTGTCTTTCTTGCCAAATCAATAACGATCTAGCAATAATCGCCGTATATCGTTCGCCTTCTCTGAATTCTAAAGTGGATTTTGATAATTTCCTAGACAGTCTGGACTGTGTGCTTACAACATTAAATAAGTGTAGTAGTATATACCTCATTGGAGATACTAACATAGATATTAAACCGTCAAATTCAGATGAACGATGTGCTAATTATCTAACCCTCAATGCCACCCATGGTCTTCTACCGGGACATTACCTGCCCACTAGAATTAATAATTGTATTGATCACGTTATACTAAAATCAAACAAATCTACATCCATACTTGTCTTGGAATCCCACATCACTGATCACCTTCCACTTCTAATATGTATCGATGATCCAGGTTCGGTGAAACAGACAGTGCCTGCCTATAAGATCCCAAAAATTGATTATCCTAGTGTTGTAGAAGATATGGAAAGTCAGGATTTCTCTCAAGTAACTAGCACAAATGACCCTAATCTAGCTGCCACTTGTCTGATAAACACAGTTCAATCTATTCTTAAAAAACACACACGTATAATCAATGCTCCTAAAAAAGAAAGAAACCTTAAGCCTTGGATTACTCCAGGTTTATTGCGTTGCATTCGACATCGTGATAAACTCCATAAAAAAGCCCGTAGCTCAAGCAATAATGATGTCGTCCAAATCTCATATAAACGTTACCGAAATTATTGTAATAATCTTCTCAAGAAGCTTAAATCAGCATATGAGAAGTCTGAGTTGGACAAAGCTAAACATAACCCTAAAACACTCTGGAACAAAATAAAAGAAATTACTCATACGCAAAAAAGAAGTGCTCCTCCTCTAGAACTTCTAAAAACCCGTTTGGACCCGTATACTGCAGCCAATCAAGTTTGTAAGTTCTTTGCCAACATAGGCGCAGACCTAGCCTCTAAAATTGCGGCCCCCTCACAGCCATTTTATCCACCAAAAACGTCCTCCCCTGGTTCTTTTGTCATTCTCGACGTCGACTATTCTGAGGTTGTGTCTACCATCATGAATTTAAGACATGATAGTGCCACTGGATGGGACGGAATATCTTCTTTTCTCCTCAAAATATGTCGCAAACCTCTCGTTCCTGTTATAACACATATAATAAATGTATCTATAGCGTCAGGAATTTTTCCGGAACCCTTTAAGAAAGCTTTGGTCCATCCAGTGTACAAGGGTGGGAGCAGAGACCTTGTTAATAATTACAGACCGATCTCAGTTCTTTCGGCAATGTCTAAGGTTATGGAGAGATTGATAAATGGTCGTCTACTTAACTTTCTATGCAAACATCAAATCATTGCGAGCAACCAATATGGCTTTAAAAAAGGTGTATCTACGGAAGATGCAATTGCCGACCTAACGGAAACTGTTGCTAAGAATTTAGATGATCGTCGTAAATGCCTTTCAATATTCTTGGACCTGCAGAAGGCCTTTGACACGGTCTCTGTTCCTATTCTCCTGTCGAAATTGGAAGCCGTGGGCATTCGGGGAGCAGCGCACGAGCTTTTCAAGAACTATCTCCAAAACAGGAAACTCCGCGTTAAGATCGATTCATGCACTAGTGATGAAGAAATTATCACATACGGTGTTCCGCAAGGCAGTGTGTTGGGGCCTACGCTCTTCCTAATATATATAAATGATCTTTGCACACTAGCACTCCCCAACACCAAGATATTTACATATGCTGACGATACTGCGATCGTGGTATCTGGGAATACATGGTGTGACGTGAAATATCATGCCGAACAATCGCTACGTACGATTTTTGGGTGGCTGCAGGGTAACCTTCTGTCACTTAATTTGGCTAAAACCAACTACATTCCTTTTGCGATTAGTCATAGGACCTCAGCCCCATCTGATTTAAATATTCTTGCTCATTCCTGTTTGGACTCCTCTTCGTGTTCATGTTCTGCACTATCTCGTGTCAGTCATACCAAATACCTAGGTGTAGTGATTGATGACGGACTAAAGTGGTACTCTCAAGTTGTAAGCCTAACGTCAAGGATCAGGAAACTTATTTACATCTTTAAGTCTCTAAGGCATTGCGCTGACTTCAAAACATTAAAAATGGTGTATCTTGCACTTTGCCAGTCTGTCATCGGTTATTGCATTCCGGTTTGGGGTGGCACCGCTAAGACAAAACTACTTGGATTGGAGCGCGCCCAGAGGGCTGTGCTCAGGGTGATGCTCGGCAGACCGTATAGATTTCCCACAAGTGAATTGTACGCGGAATGCAGGGTACTTACTGTGCGGCAGCTCTTTGTGCTCAATGCCACCCTCAGGAAGCATAGTCAGGTTCCTCCATTAGATCCGACCAGTCGTAAAGCCAAATCTGCATGCCCATCTATTTCTCACAAAACAGCTCTAGCTAGCCGCCAGTTTTATGTGATAAGTTCTCTCATTTACAGAAGGGTCAACAAACATATCCAAATAAGTAATTTAAACAAACGCACAGTCAAAACCAAATTGCAAAACTGGCTGTATAATCAGGACTACTCCAGTACAGAAGACCTTATTTCTTATATAATGTAGGCACATAATAATCATTGTCATTATCACACAAAAACGGATATAGAACACACATGCAACATCACACGAACACACCTTACACGACAACACACACTCTCACACACACACTCCCACAAGACACCCAATCTCATCTCATACACCACACCACACTACTTCACACCCCATCCCAATCACACAACCATCTCCCCTTGTACACACATACACACATATTAATAATCATAGTTAAATCAGGACATTATAGGTCTATTATATTAACACACATAAATAAAGGTTTATTTTGTACATGAAGTTACAGTAGAACACTGACTCCTAGGTCACAGGGTTCCCCTAGTTTAGGAGGCAGGGATTTTCACTATTTGTGTAGCCTTTTCCAAAATCCAATGTATCTGTGTGAAATGTATTGGTATTGTATACAAGGGTATTTTGTGTCAATAAACTTATTTTATTTTATTTTATTTATTTATTCTAGGCAAGCGTGCTTCACCGTAGACCACATCATCGCTTAACATCAGGCGAGATAGTGGTCAAACGCGAGCCTATAAATTATAAAAAAAAATCAGGCTGTAAGAGTGATCCCTCTAATTATAGACCTATATCCGTGCTTCCAGCATTGAGTAAAATCTATGAAAAAATCATGCTGAACCAGATGTTGTCTCACTTCAATTTAAATGGGATCCTGCATAGTCATCAGTTTGGTTGCACGAAAGGTAGGTCGACAACGGACGCGGGAGTGAAACTCATCAGCCACATCTTGGAATCTTGGGAGAAGTGCCAGGATGCAATTGGAATTTTCTGTGATCTCTCAAAAGCATTCGACTGCGTCGATCACAACACACTGATCTGTAAATTACAACACTACGGAATTCGAGGACAAGCTGCTGATCTTGTGCTTTCTACAGCAAAAAGTGAATGTAAATGGGGCGACGTCCTCCGGGTCTCTAGTAAAGATGGGCGTGCCCCAAGGTTCAATTCTCGGCCCTTTCCTTTTTCTTGTTTAAATTAATAATCTCCCTTTTATGATGGCCAAATTATCGGATATAATTTTATTTGCTGATGATACTTCGCAAATTTTTTAAATAGATAGGAAAGATACGGATGTTTTACATGTCAACGAAAGTCTAATTGTTCTTTCAAAATGGTTCACAGCTAACAATCTTTTACTGAATGCGAAAAAAAGAAAATGTCTAAAGTTCGCCTTACCAAATGTACCTCAACGTGACCTAAATTTAAATCTTGACGGCAAAAATCTTGAAGTTATAACGGAAACTGTATTCTTGGGGATTACAATCGATTCTAAATTGCAGTGGGGCGCGCACATTAGAACTCTTTCGGGTAGGTTAAGTTCGGCTGCGTATGCAGTAAGGAAGATAAGGCAGTTAACCGATGTAGCTACGGCTAGGCTAGTATACTATGCTTACTTCCACAGTATTATGTCTTATGGCATTCTGCTGTGAGGATCAGCAGCGGACGTTGACTCAATTTTCGTCTTACAAAAGAGGGCAATCCGCGCCATCTATAAAATGGGTCCTCGCGACTCCCTCAGAGAATAATTTAAAGGGATCGATATACTGACTCTACCTTCACTATATATTTTGGAATGTATTTTGTTCGTACGCAAAAATCGAGGGCTTTTCAAAACTAGAAGCGACTTCCATAATTTAAATACACGCAGTAAGCATGAAATTGTAATACCCAAAATCAGATTAACGAAAACTAGCAAGTCTTTTCTTATAAACAGTATACGCTTCTATAACAAGTTGCCAAAGTCAGTTATAGAACTGACGGATGGAAAGTTCAAAAACTTCATCAAACGTGTCCTTATTAAAAAAGCATATTATAAAATCAAGGACTACGTCGAAGATAAAAATTTTAGCTCCTTCTACGCATGCGGCTTCCCTGGTAACTTATAAACGGTACAAATATGTGGATGTCTCTTACTATTCTCAATCTCATTTTTCTTTTTTTTCTCTCTTCTTTTAATTGGACTTTTTACAATGGTTTTCAATCATCTTAATAACCCTTTGCTAAGAATAGTTACAGCACTGACTACATTTGTGCTATAATATGTTAAATTTAGTATTGTTATTTAGTATTTTTTTACCTTTGTATAGATGCTTTTACCGATTGTTTTGTGAATGTGTGAACATTGTAGGCCTTCTAGATTTCTAGATGCTTGGTAACATTTGATATTTTTTTATCTCGTTTTACTTTTTATTTTTAGTTTCTAACGTTTTATTGTCGTGCGTACGTTGTCCTCCCATATCTAAGTAATGCTGATATGGAAATATTGTTTTTTTAATTACAAACCATATTTTTAAAAGAGTAACCATGGAGTTTCTTGCCGGTTCTTCTCCATAGGAAACGACCAACCCGAACCGTGCGCCTTTTGTCGACGTTTTATATGTGCCCATGTAGGCCTATGTAAAATAAAAATAAAAAAATTGATTTGATTTGACGTCTCCCTGTCTCACACCTCGCTGCAGAAGGATAGGTTCCAAGGTCTGATTCTGAAGTCGAACTGACATGTTGGCGTTTTTGTACAAACACTTCAACACTTCGATGTACTGGTAGGCGATTTGGCATTGTTGGAGAGTCTGCAACAATGTACTGTACAGCCCAAGTCTCGATCGAATCCGAGGCTTTCTCGTAGTTCACAAACGCTAAACAGAAAAGCACGTTGTACTCTTCGGTATTCTGTATAACCTGCCGCAGTGCATGTATGTGGTCTACGCTGATAAAGCCTTTACGGAATCCGGCTTGTTCGGGAGTCTGGAAATCATCAAAACTGTGCGCAAGACAATTTGTGATGACTGTTGAAAACAGCTTATACACATGGCTAAGAATTGAGATGGGCCTGTAGTTCTTCAGTAGGCCATTGTCACCCTTCTTGAAGAAGAGTACCACCATACACCTGCACCACCATGCCTGTGGCGCTTTCGCCTCGAGTATGACGGAATCAAATAACATCTGAAGGGTCTTAAGAATTGGTTTTCGACCCGCCTTCAGGAGTTCGGCCGTAATTCCGTCATCACCCGGTGCCTTGTTTTTCTTAAGCCTTAGTTTAAGAGGTATCTTAATCTCGTACAAGCTGACATCCGGAATGTCTTTGGTATAGTGACGGGTCAATCTAGCTCTAGGGTCTTTTGCTATATTCGCGACGGGTTTACTGGTTGATGTATACAACTGCCTATAGGATCTCTCGATCTTCCTCTGAAGCTCCAGTTTGGAACATAAGATCCATCGATGCCATCGTCGGTCTTCAGTTTCGTGAGCTGGCTCTGCCCAATAGTCAGATATCTGGCAAAGACCTTGGAGCCCTTATTCCGCTCAATCACGTATTAAAGCGGTGGAAGTCGCTTTTCAAGGACTTTAAGATCCGTCTATTTAGCTGTCGTCCACAGAGCTCCCTACGCACTCGAAACAATTCTGGAGTTCGAGCTGAAAGCTCTCGGGGTTTTGGATCTGGATCTGTTCTGGACGGAGCGTAGACTTCATCAGTCGAGACCTTTCAAGCTTGATATTAATATTCAATGTGCATCTTACCATGCGGTGATCGCTTCCGGTTTTCACCGAATTGATCACAGAGACATCATTGAACATTTGCTTCTTGGTTGACATGATGAAGTTGATCTCGTTTTTAGTTGCACCATCGGGGCTTTGCTAGGTACACTTCCTGTGCTCATGCTTTCTGAAGAAGGAGTTCATCATATAGAGGCCCTCTATCTCCATTTTACTGTCCAGTAGGTGACCCCGGTGGTTCCGATGTCCAACTCGAAATTGATCCACTTGCAGCTCATCCTCGTCTCTTTTGCCCAGTTTCGCGTTGAAGTCTCCCATGATAACGGTGAAGTGAGTTTTGAAACCATGCATGGCTCTCCTCACACATGGTTTTTACCTCGTCGTCGGGGTGTGTCGAGGTCGGGGCGTGGACCTGTATGACCTTCAGCGAATATCTTGCGGATATTCTGAGTATAAGGTACGCCACCCTAGTCGACACACTCTCGATCTTCACCACGTTGTTCCAAGGGATTTGTGGACGATAAACCCGAAACCACTTTGGGATTGCCGGTCACCCTCTCGGAAATAGAGCAGGTTACCGGATTTGACGATTATCGAGTCCTCCCTCTCTCTTCAGACTTCAAATAACCCTATAATACTCCATCGTAAACTGCTCAATTTTTCCTCGAGTTCGGCTATCTTCTCGTCGCTCCGGAGTGTTCGCGTGTCAGGTTCAGTTGTCGGTGTTTATTGGGGTAGCCGGGTCGTTCTCGTTTTCTTCGTACCCCTTGCCACGCCATCGCCTCGACCGTTACCGTAGTCGAGGATAGATGGGCTGCCGAGCACGCAGGGCCGTTTTTTCGTTGTGCTGTTCATTTTGGTTTGCGGGGTTTGCCGTAATCACCACGCTTGGCAGGCGGGTTGGCGAACACAGTTTGTTGTTCAGGTGCACAGAGAACGCTGCTGCCCATTCTCTGGTGTATCCCTTAGTCGCCTTTTACGACACCCACGGGAAGATATGGGATGGTGAAATTCTTTACGTCCGACACCATACAAAACCTTATTGAATATCGGAATATTGCTTAAATGCTAACTGATAGCCGAAAACAAAATCATGAAAAAAAAAACACGCACACAATATTACGCATAAAAATAAGCATACTTAATTCTTAAAATCTATCAGTGATAATTATTGATTAAAATTAAAACAATCAGCTTTTTTGATAGCAAAAGGATTGTGCTTTTCCTTAGAAATTACGCCTGCTTCCGAAAATAGCCTCTCTTTACATACTGTTACCGGGAGAAGATAAATAAATCTTCCTAAGGTTTGGATACTGTTTTGCGTTTACTGACCACCACATGTAAGGTGCAGGTTGGAACCTGTCACCCGCGAAATGTGTAAGTGTCGCCGAATGTTCGACTGCCGAATATTCGAAGCCTAGCCGAATATTTGGTATTTGGCAAAATCTTTATTCTTGGCATCCCTATTTATAACCACCTATACTAGTTGTAGAAATAGAAAAGGCAATAGAAACGCAGGAAAAGGATAAAGCTCCCGGTCCCGACGAGATCACCAACGAACTGCTTTCAGACTGCAAAAACAACATTGCACCACTACTAAAATACGTTTTCAACGATATACTATACACTGAAATAATTCCAACACAATGGACCACATCAACGATCATCTTACTCCACAAAAAGGGTGATAGGGACGAAATTAATAATTATAGACCGATTAGTCTAATGTCCAACATTTACAAAATCTTTGCAAAGATAATTCTATGGCGAATAACTAAAACTCTTGATGAAAACCAACCCAAAGAACAGGCTGGCTTCAGGGCAGGCTACTCAACATTAGATCATATACTTACTGTGAGACAAATCTTCGAGAAAAATAAAGAATTTAATGTGCCATTCTACTGTTGCTTCATCGATTACAACAAGGCATTCGACTCAATAGAGCATGAAAATATCTGGCATTGTCTGAAGAAACAAGGGATCGAACACAAGTACATTAGAATCTTAAAAAATATCTACACTAATAGTACAGCTAGAATAAAACTAGAAAAAGAGGGGACAGAAATACAAATAAATAGAGGTGTACGTCAGGGAGACCCGCTATCACCTAAGCTCTTCACAGCGGTATTGGAAGAAATCTTTCGAAAATTAAAATGGGACCAGTATGGACTAAACGTAAACGGGGAACAACTATCACACTTACGATTCGCAGACGACATTATATTATTCGCCACAACAAAGGAGCATCTACAAAGCATGCTGATAGACCTGGAAAGAGAGAGCCACAAGGTAGGCCTAACGATGAACACCTCTAAAACTAAAGCCATGACAAATGCGACAGAACACCCTATCATTATAAACGGCGGGCCAATCGAGTATGTTAAAGAGTACACCTACCTAGGCCAACAAATATCTACAACCAATATAATGTCCAAGGAAATAGATACAAGAATCGGGAAAGCATGGAAATGTTACTGGGGGTTTAAAGAAGTAATGAAGAACAAAGAAACTAAGATAGCTGTCAAAACAAAGTTGTATAACACCTGCATACTCCCTGTTTTAACATATGGCTGCCAAACTTGGGCACTCACCAAAGCACAAAACAGGAAACTGAAAACCTGTCAGACTGCAATGGAGAGAAGCATGCTAAATATAGGGAAGTCCGATAGAATATGCAACAAAACCATCCGAAAACGCACGAAAATTGAAGACGTAATAACCAGAATAAGAAAACTAAAGTGGAAATGGACTGGCCATTTTATAAGAGGCATAGAAAAGTGGAACAAACAATTAGTATTTTGGTACCCAAGAAATAGGATAAGAAAACGAGGTGGACAGTTTCGAAGGTGGGAAGACGAAATAAAGATCATAGCAGGGAAAATATGGACTAGGAAAGCGCTAAACAGAACAGAGTGGAAAGAAATGGAGGAGGCCTTTGCCAAAGTTGGGCAAACAGACCGAGTTGTCGGTGTCACCGACTCGCTAGAGACGTTAAGATAAGTTTTAATTATTGTATAAAATAGTGTCTGAATAAAGGCTTATATTATTATTATTATTATTATTATTTATAACCCATTCATTAATTATAAGTCATTGCTGGAGGCAAAATACACATATAATATTACCTTTTTTTTGTGGACGGGGTAAAACCTTCAAAAGTCGCCTGGGCTTTTGAGGAAAAGACCAGAGAGTGTAGGATTACCTCTCAAAACACTACCTCGGAATCCCCTCCATGCAACGCCTGTTAGGGCACATCCCTGGGGAGACTAAAAAAACCGGCCAAGTGCGAGTCGGACTCGCACACGAAGGGTTCCGTACCATTATCGCAAAACACTGCAAAAAAATCACGTTTGTTGTATGGGAGCCCCCCTTAATTTATTTAATTTTAATTAAATAATTATTATTTTTTGAAGTAAATATACAACTAAATATTCTGTGAATATTTCAAGCGTCTACCTGTTGCCGTTATTAATATCGAGCAAAAAACGGCAAAAATATCACGTTTGTTGTATGGGAGCCCCCCTTTAATATTAATTTTATACTGTTTTTAGTATTTGTTGTTATAGCGGCAACAGGAATACATAATCTGTGAAAATTTCAACTGTCTAACTATCACGGTTCATGAGATACAGCCTGGTGACAGACAGACAGACAGACAGACAGACAGACGGACAGCGAAGTCTCAGTAATAGGGTCCCGTTTTTACCCTTTGGGTACGGAACCCTAAAAAGCGCCTTCTCTGAGCCTCGCTGTATACGGCAGCACTTGATCACTGTCTTTCATAGAATCATCGGTCATCAAAGGGGAACGTTTTTCTCCGTAATACACAAGGTGAAAAACAAATATTAATCTTATCCGAAAAGTGTCTCCAGGATTTGAAGAAAAATATGTGACTGGCACGAGTTGAGTTCACTGCATTTCCTATGTTTGATCTCTTTTACTGTAATCCTAATATTGCATGCAAAAATAACAACAACTATAAAACTAGAAATCCGTAATATAAAATATTAATAATTAAAATTTTCTAGCTTACTTGCAACCTTTACAAAAACACGATGTGTGTACCAATTATATATCTCACAAACAAGTACAACACAAGAACACTTTATACACAACTACTACACTCTCTTTCACACAAACACTTAAAAATAACAACTCATCAAAATGCAATTGTATCGCATTACGTGCTAATCATAAACCTCAATTCGGGCGCCCTATTGTTAATAATAATAAATGGCTAATATATATATATCGCATCAAGGCTGGCAGATAGATGTAAACCATCGGGAAGTCAGGATGTATTCCTTTAGGTTAAGACATCGTGTGTGGGCAGGTCGGTGGGTACAATCGTGAAAATTAAATCACACAAATTATTCGATACACTGAGTATATTCAAATAGACACAAGCTACATTCTTGCTTACTAATATTACGGATCGACACTGATTCTACGACGTGTTAGCTCTACGGCTGTCAGTACTCAACTGCCTTCTTCTAGGGATGGTGCGTATTTACTGGTACAGGTATAAAAACCCAGTACGAGTTTATCAGTACGCAGACCGGGTATGTACAGCTGAGACCCGGTCCGTACCCGATAGGTATAATGTCAAGCTACGCACCGAACTAAATCGTATTACACCACTCACCCGCCACAGAATACTTGTCGCATCGGGTATGACGTCATACCCAGTGCGGCGGGTGCGGCGGCGCAGTAGTTCACCACTCAGTCGCCACAAAATACTTGTCGCATCGGGTATGACGTCATACCCAGTGCGGCGTGTGCGGCGGCGCAGTAGTTCACCACTCACCTGCCACAGAATACTTGCCGCATCGGGTATGACGTCATACCCAGTGCGGCGGGTGCGGCGGCGCAGTAGTTCATAGAGTCCGTCCAACGAAAAAAGTCCCGCGGAAATACACGGAACTAACAAGACTTGTTAGAGGATAGCGTACAGTCGCATAGAAACTAGCGCCGCGTCTACGGAACTTCTTTCGTTGGACGGACTGTAACGCCTGCGCTCGACCGCCCGCCATAGAGAATTCGTTGATGCAAATTTGTTCTTTATTTATATTTTAATAAGGAAGTAAATTGCGTATTAATGTTAAAGATTATTATTTATTTTGAATTACTTTTTTCCAGAAAATGGGTTCTAAAGACGCTAATAAAGATAGAGGTGATTTTAGAATATATGAAAATATTTTAAGATATTTTTAGGTATAATGTACTTGAGTCGACAATAATAATATTATTATTTTCAATTCTTTTTAATTTTATGTCAGTTCACTTTCACTTGTGATGGTGGATTGAACTATTGGCCTTGAAAAAAAAATGATCTAAATTTTTTTTTTTTTTTTTTTTTTTTTTTTCTATCGATCGAGTCTCCAAAAGGCGACCGCTCCGAAGGCCAGGTCTGAACATACCCATAGGTATTTTGATATTGGGTTTTAGTGCTGGGTATATGGCCATACCCATATCTTTGAGGTCGGGTATAGAATGTTGCAGGTATATCTCATGCCTACCTTCTTCCCCACCACGCAACCGCTTATAAAAAGCATGCCAATGCGTATTTGTTCTTGCTTTGCCGCCAGATGGCGTGTTTGCAATTTGTTTTGACTGCTGTACTATTGACTAAACCCGACATATAATATAAACTCTGAACTAGACTCACTTGAAGTCACTAACTCACTTACCTGTAATCCAGAAGACTGCCAAAAATATATTTCCTCGCCAAGGGATTTGGATGATTTTCCAAGCGTGTTCTGTAGCGTTCTGCCCAGATTTTCGCCTCCTGGTGCACTGTATTTACGGTAAGATATTCATGAACCTCACAGTTTCTTATCATCATCATCATCATATCATATCAGCCGAAAGACGTCCACTTCTGGACATAGGCCTCCCCCAAGCGTCGCCACATCGAACGGTCCCGTGCGTTTCGCAACCAGCGGATCCCCGCAACCTTCACCAGGTCATCGGTCCACCTGGTGGGAGGCCTTCCAACGCAACGTCTTCCGGTTCGCGGTCGCCACTCCAGAACCTTTCTGCCCCATCGGCCATCCGTTCTGCGTGCAATGTGCCCTGCCCACTGCCACTTAAGTTTGGCAATCCTTCGGGCTATGTCGGTAACCCTGGTTCTCTTACGGATCTCTACATTTCTGATTCGATCACGCATGGAAACTCCGAGCATAGCCCTCTTCATTGCCCTTTGAGTGACAGTAAGCTTCCTGATGAGGCCCATTGTAAGCGACCACGTCTCAGAGCCATATGTCATCATTGGCAACACACACTGGTCATTGACTTTCGTCTTGAGACACTGTGGTAAGTTGGACGAGAAGACACCACGCAACTTCCCGACCGCTGCCCAGCCGAGTCGGATTCGACGGTTGACCTCTTTCTCGAAGCTGACCCTACCCAACTGGGTCGTTTGTCCCAGTAGACATAGTCGTCCACAACTTCGAGTGAAGAGTCTCCAACCTTGATAGGAATGGGTGTAACATGGGCATTCAACGACATCACCTTGGTTTTGTCCATATTCATTTTCAGACCCACTCTTTCGGAAGCTCTACTGAGGTCATCGAGTATTGTATTGAGGCTCTCCATGGTCTCGGCCATGACCACTATGTCGTCGGCAAACCGAAGGTGATACTCGCCATTAACGTTGATGCCTAGGCCCCTCCAGTCCAGGACCTTGAATACATCCTCCAGCGCAGCAGTGAACAGTTTCGGAGAAATGACGTCTGACGTCCGGCGTGGCGTGAGACAGGGCTCACGCCACGCCGGAGAAGGATTGGTTTTGAGGTCTGATCCTGAAGACGGACTGACATGGTGGCGTTTTTGTACAAACACTTCAACACCTCAATGTACTGGTAGTCAATCTGGCACCGTTGGAGAGACTGCAGTACAGCCCAAGTCTCGATCGAATCGAAGGCTTTCTCGTAGTCCACAAATGCTAAACATTATATTTTAAAAAGTAAGACATTCATCACTAATTCAGTATCATCACTCTGACACACACGCAACATAACACTACTTTACTATCATTAATACACAACACATTACCTTATATAACATTGAGCACACACTTGCAAGATAGATTTTTAGATTTTTATTAAATGGTAACTTAGTAGTAGATGAGAACTTAGTGATAGTAAATTCTATATTGTATATCATATTTCTGTATCTATTGTCTTTTGTAAATACCTAAATTTCTAAATTTGTATTGCTTTGCTATGGAAGAGCGGAGCTTCCCAACACAGGCATTACTTGCTTAAAGGGAAGCTCCAAACACTAAACTTTTTATGTAAACTTATGTAGCAATAAACTATTTTGTAAACTTTGTAGACAGAGAGGCAGGTTGTACTCTTCGGTCTTCTGTATAACCTGCCGCAGCGTATGTAAGTAGTATACGGTGCTAAAGCCTTTTTGGAATCTGGTTTGTTTGGGAGGCTGGAAATCATCGAACCTGCGCGCGAGACGATTCTTTATGACTCTTGAAAACAACTTGTAGACATGGCTAAGAAGTGAGATGGGCCTATAGTTCTTCAGCCGGGCATTGTCGCCCTTTTTGAAGAATAGTACCACCACACCCCTGCACCATGCCTGTGGCATTTTGCCCTCGAGTATGACGGAATCAAACAGCTTCTGAAGGGCCTTAATAATTTAATAATTTTATTCAACAAGAGTTTGTACATGGCATACAGAGTTGTCTTACATACTTAAGTGTTATAAACAAAAATCAGTACAATAAATATAAAATGGGTCTTTGGACTCCCTTTCCTAAACTAGGCAGGAAACCTGTCTGTATCTTAGGAAAGAGTATCCATACATAATGAGTCTTATTGCGGTTACAAAATATTGGTACGTGCAGTGGATAAGCAAAGGACAAGAATACAAAATAAAAATGTGTGTAAGGTGCATGCGTGTGTATGGAATGTGTGTGTATGAAAGTGAGTGAGTTTATGTTTGTTTGTTATGAAGCCTTTAGTGTGTGTAAACCTATCTCATTTTAATGTACAGTGGTTAGAAGCTCCTCGGTATCACTATAAGTCAATGTCAGTAGCCAGGAATTAATCTTATGTTTTATCTCACGTTTAGTCAAAGCGTAGATATTAAGTTGTTTGTGGGCTTTATTATAGAGCCTAGCACTTAGGCTTTTAAACTGTCGACTTGCGAAGGCAGTCCTACAGGAGACAGTTGGACATAAAGGAAAGCCACGACGACGCTGACTGACAAGCATCTTATTGAACGGCATCATAGAGTGCTTGTAGAGGATGGATCTTAAGATATACAATTTCCTAACAGTTAGGACATTGCATTCTGAATATAACATTGATGTGGAGTAGTCGCGTGGTTTAAAGTGAATTACTTACAGCACAGCCCTTTGAGCTCTTTCAA
Organism: Anorthoa munda; assembly: GCA_945859665.1. NCBI lineage: Eukaryota > Metazoa > Arthropoda > Insecta > Lepidoptera > Noctuidae > Anorthoa > Anorthoa munda. The sequence continues at coordinate 13,952,386 of OX243915.1, read as the reverse complement.
GCTTTATTAGCTCAGTTTTATGAGTTCCCCCCCACACTGGGATACAGTAAGTCAGGATTGCCTGACACAGAGCCAGGTAAATCATTCGGAGAGTGTCTTTGTCCGCTGAAAACCTAAGATTTTTGAAAATGTATACTAGTCTTCTCGTGCGAGAAGTTAAAGACTCCAGTTGAGTGGTCCAGTCTAGTTTCTCGTCGACGAACACTCCGAGATATTTTATGGATTCTACTCTTGTCAACGACAGACAAGTACAGGCTTCAGTGTTTTGCAAACAGTTATGGACTCTTAAATTTCCGGTTTCTTCAGCTGGTTTTGATGTATGCGGTAGAATAAAACGTAGAAATTTGGTCTTTTCAACATTTAAGGTTAATATATTACTTGCTAACCAATGCATTACTCTCCGTAATGCGTTTTCCGAATGCAATTTAGCGTCATCCCAACACTTGCCATATGCCACTAGTGCAGTGTCATCTGCGTAAGTGAAAATATCACAGTTGACGAGAGGCAGATTACAAAGGTCATTGATGTAAATTTGGAAGAGAGTTGGGCCCAAGATACTTCCCTGGGGCACTCCGAAGGTTATTTGTTCCTCTGTGCTAATTATATTGTCTATCTTGACAGATTGTCTACGGTCAGAAAGATAGTCTTTGAAGATGTCAAGAGCTAGACCACGTATTCCCACATTTTTCATTTTCTCAATCAGTTTGGAAATACAGACAGTGTCGAATGCTTTACTGAGATCTAGGAAAATGCCATAGCATTTCAGTTTTTTGTCTAGTTTGTCAGCAACCGACTGTACAAGGTCGATCACGGCATTTTCCGTAGAGATACCATGTCGGAAACCATATTGGTTGTTGGCGAGGATGTTGAATTTAGTTAAATAATTAGTTAGGCAGTTGTTAAGAACTCGTTCCATAATTTTAGACAAGGCGCTTAAGACTGAGATGGGACGATAATTAGAGATCCGATCTTTATCTCCAGTTTTGTATACAGGGGTGACTAACGCCGTTTTAAAGGCCCTCGGGAATACCCCTTGTGATATGGCAAGGTTGCAGATATGAGTGATGGGAGGCACAAGAACGTTTCGAGCCATTTTGATTAATTTTGCTGGTATGTGGTCCCATCCCGTGGCACAGTCATCCCGAAGGGTTTTTATAATCATCTCGACATCGCTTGCACTAACCGGGAGTAGTGCGATCGAATTAAGCGTACTGTGTTTGGATATCATATGTCTGTCACTAGGGGGGGTAGTTATTTTAGATGCCAACGTCATACCTACATTAGCAAAATAATTGTTGACTAAGTTAACAGAGGATAAAGGGTCCGTGGCTAATGTTAAGAGATTCATAGCTGGTTGGTTAATTGTTTCTGTATGAGTGAGTTTTTTGACGACCTTCCAAGTTGCTTTGCTATTATTTTGGGCTCTAGTAAATTGAGATTTTTCATAAGACCGCTTAAGTTTATTAATAAGCCGATTACAAAAATTACGATATCTGGCGTAGGTTATTTTCAGAACAGTGTTTTGTGGATCTGAATTAAGCCTTGAATGCATGGTGTCTCGGTTTTTGATGCACCGGATAAGACCGGGTGTCATCCAAGGCTTAATTATCCTAGTCTTTCTTGAGATTTTGATGTGTGAGGTATGTGTTAGAACAATGCCTTTGAGAGTAGTGATTAAATTATCTGCAGCAATGTTAGCATCGGTAGCGTCCATCACCGGGGCTAAGTCAGCGCTGCCCACATCTTTTACTGCATTAGTATAGTTCATATATGTGGTTGTCTGTGGAACAAATTTGCGGTTCACTTTGGTTCTATCTATACATAGCGCCGTAGCATGATGATCCGTGATACTCGTTTCTAATATAAAGGAGTTTGATGGGGATTTAGTTTTTAGTAAGATATGATCTAGACAAGTGTTTGAACTTGGTCTAGTGGGATGTAGAAAAGCTGGCAAAAGACCCAGTGTCGCTGTATGTAGAAGATATTTGTGTGAGTTTGGGTCCCCGTTGTCAGGTTTAATATCAACGTTCAAGTCACCCATTACTAGAACAGACGTGCTATTTTTCAAGGCAGAGACAGCAGTTTCCAGGCTATTATAGAAATTAGTTAAGTTAACATATGAAGGTGAACGATATATGCCAATGATTGCAGTGTCTTGAGTACGACAGATTAAGCAATTTGCGTCCACAAAGAAAGACGGTTCTGTAACAGTACATTGTAGGTTATTTTTAACGTAGATTACCACTCCATCATTTTGAATTGGATTTTTAGTAGTGGAGTACGCCGTATACCCGTCTATAGTTGGTGTAGGACCAGCATTTTTCAGCCGGCATTCTGTCAGTATAATAATATCGAATTGTATAGGCATCTGTGCAAGAACAATCAAAAAGCTATTAAGGTTTTTGTGAACACTACGAATATTAATATGAATAATTTTAATCGATGATTGTGCCACATTTTGTAAAGAAGTGTATGCGGGTGGGGCACAGATTTGAAAAGTAGCTACACTGTATTGATCAATTTCGTCAAGAATATTATTTATACAAGTCATTTATAATTGATATTAATTAATTTTAAATATAGGTCTAAAGGAAAGTCTATTTGAAGTGTTTTTTGTGTTGAGATAGTTGGAATGACTGTTTTGGACTTAGTGTAGTGTGGAAGTAATTGCGTTAGTTTCTGCAAAGAAGAAGTACGTGTATTAGAAAAGGTGATATAGGGCTTCATGTGAGATGCATCGTACGTGTGCCGCTGTGCAGCTGAGCAGTGTATGAAAGGGGTGTTATATTTGCGAAGATTGCGTCTTATGTTAAAAAATTTCACAATAGTAATTTTAAGACATTTACATAGTATTTTTAAGTAGTAGATAGCTAAGAAGAAAGTCGGGGTAATTATGTAGTACAGGTTGAGTAGTCATATTCTTTTCAGAATGTTTGCCAGGCAGTCTTCCGTCTTAACTGTGTAAGTTTCTTTGCACTCCGGGCCTTTGCGTAGCAGAATCTTGCCGTTAGAAATCCAGCAGAATCTAAAGCCATTATTTTTGGCGAATTCTCTAGACTGCATGAATAATTTCTTCATCGATCCGGGAAGATGTTCGTCGACATATATCGGTTTCTTATCTACGCATATGCCTGCTACTTGCGTATTCAATTTGTCTTCTATTTTCCGGCTTCTGTTGAAATTACGAGCTGCCAACAGGTATTTGGTTTTAGTATGCACAGTAGAAAACTCGGCCACAATAGTTTTGTTCGTGCCAGGTTTGGCTGGCAAACGATATATGTCACGTAATTCGGACGCCGGTACTTCAAAATCGATAGTTTTGCCGATCTGAGATACAATATTGATCATCTCCTCAACCGATTCGTTGTCCTTGTTCGGGACATTTCTAATTTCGACGGTAGATGACCTCGAACTCAGTTTTATATCTTGGAGTTGCCTCCCGAGCTTGTTGATAGTTTCAGCATATTCATCTCGGGTCTTTTCAAGGTCCAGGATTTGAAGCTTCAGGTCCTCATAGTGATTATACATATATTCCATCGACTTCTCGATTTCCAAATTAGTTTTTTGTATTTGGTGTATTTTTTCCTTGACATCAGACATTTCAGAGAAAATTTTGGCAAAAGTCACGTCTTGTTGTGTCTTCATAGCGGTCAATGTAGTCATAATTAATTCAAGTGAGACATTGCTCGAGAATTCTTGGTTGTTAGGTGAAGATTCCATGCGCGGCCGCTTAGTTCTCGAAGTAATGTTCCTTTGCGGAGAGGGAATCACTTCAGAGTCGGAGTGTGAATGCTCTCTGCTTAGGTTAACATTCTTGGGTTTCGATGGTGGGGTCTTTTTTCCGCTAGGCATGTTAAAAATCGGAACGTGTTTAGTTGAGTAGTAAACAAAAATACATGCGTCGTTATCTGCTACGGGCGGCGCAACGATGTCGCGTACAATGGCAGCGATGTAGGCGTAGCGTAGCACTCGTAGCACAGTTGTAGATCACTCGTAGCGGTAGTCGGTATCGGCTACGCCACGCGCGCCGTAGGAAGGAGATAGTAATATTCAACACTCACGGTCACTTGCACGGTGGCGCAGCGGCACAAGCATCGATGTCCCACGCAGCACGTCTCGGGTTCAAATCTCAGTAGCCACAAACCAATTGATGAGCACTTTAGCAAGTTGGGTAATGTTGTCCCTCTCACAGACCGCCCACTGGGAGGAGTTGGTCCATATAAACTCCACAAGAGTGACAAGAAATTCAAATTCAACACAGTAGCCAATAGAATTAATTTAAAATAAAATAAGAATTAGAAATTAGCACACGTCCACTCTCCGACACGACCAAAGCGTAGATTCTTAAGGACCGGTTTCCCACCCGGTTTCAGGAGTTCAGCCGTGATTCCGTTGTCACCCGGTGCCTTGTTGTTTTTAAGCTGTTTCAGAGCCATCCTAATCTCGTCCAGGCTGACGTCCGGGATATCTTCGGTATAGTGTCGGGTCAATCTAGCTCTTGGGTCGTTTGCTAGATTGGCAACGGGTTTGCATGTTGACGTGTACAACTGAACATAGAATCTCTCGATCTCCCTCAGAAGCTCCGGTTTGGCGGATACGATCCTGCCATCATCGGTCTTCAGTTTCGTGAGCTTATTTCGCTCAATCGCATTTTTAATACTTTCGGTATTAAAGCGGCGGAGGTGGCTTTCCTAGGACTTTGAGATCCGCCTATTTAGCTGCCGGTATTTCACCGCATCGTCTGAAGACTGCAGGATCATCTCACGCCTCTCCTTCATTAGCTTGAGAGTAGGATCAGAAAGCTTTTTGTTTCTATCTGTACGGTGGGTCTTGAAAACTTAGACCCGACCGTATGGACAGCTTCCACGAATTCATCGCTGTATTCGTCCACGGAGCTCCCTAGGCACTCGAAACGATTCTGGAGTTCGGGCTGAAAGGTTTCGGGGTTTTGGATCTGGATCTGTTCACAAAAAGTTAAATAGTCAAAAATTTGCTAATCATGGCAGGCTAATTGATAACAGCACCATCTATCGGCATTGTGCTATACCTTTATCAGCATTGTCAATACGTTAGTTCAATCTACCGGATGTGTCAGAAGCTTCAAACTTTCAACACCGCCGCTTCGTAAACCGAACAACAGATGTCACTACTTACTTAATTTTGCCGTGGCGTCAAATGTAAACAAACCAAATTAAATTAATTAAAAATTAAATTAAAATTAAATAAACTTTATTTCAGAATCACTTTTAAACAATTCCACATTTGTTAGTAACAATGTAAACTTATAAAATAGTGTTAGTCACATTTATTCTAAACTGTGCGAGACACGCCGATCCCGGGGAATGTCTGTTTGACTGCGTGCAGTCGTATCCATCGCCCCAAGATCGGAGAGTCCCACCTATCAGCTAACGCTCTAAGAATGGTGTTGGGGCTGGCGCAAACACGGCGTAGCAGAGATGCGCATCTCTTGCGCATGATGGCCGCAAAACTATCAACGAGCAAATAGCAAATAACACGAATACGAAACGATTCAATATAAATTAATATTTAACTATTACGATAATTAATACGAATATGGAAGCACAAATGCAATCATTTTTGAAAAAATACAAGAAAATCTAGACCAGCAAATGCATATTATCTCTGAAACAGTAACAAGAAACGGTTTCGAAAAATTTAATGAGAAACTAACTTCAGTTATAGAAGAAAATAAAATTATGAAGACTGAGATAAAAGCCCTGCAAGAAAAGATTAAAATTTTGGAGCAAGGCAAGAAGAAAAATAACTTTGAAATATCTGGCATACAGGAACAGCAAAACGAAACAACAATAAATACTATAAAATTAGTTGGAGACCTTATCGAATCCAACTTGGGAATTAAAATTAACCCACAGGAAATAAACAAAACATATAGACTGGGAAAGAAACCCCAGAACAAAACACGTCCAATCTTGGGTAGGTAGTATAGTGGGTAGTGCTATTCTGGGTGCATTGTCCTCACATGTATGAATTTAATAATGTATGTACCTATGTTCCTAAATATTGTAAAAAAACATTTTTTTTTAAAAAAGAGTAAGTATGGAGTTTCTTGTGCATTCTTCTCCATAACAAGCTACTTTCCGAATGCACGGTATAATCATTTTGATGTAACGTTCAAAAGTGCCGCTTGGTGGCCTAGTTGAAATAAAATATCTTTGTCTTTGTCTTTGTCTTGGTAAGCATAACAACAAACGGGAGGAAAAATGAAATATTTAAAAACAAAAAGAAACTGCCCAAGGGTTTAAGATTTTCCAAAAGAGGTTTTGGAAACTCGAAAGAACCTACAGTCGCTGCTGACAGAGGAAAGAGAAATCGCTTACATTAAATACGACAAACTAGTAGTGAAAGATGGTTTAAATCGTGATAAACGGAAGTATGAAGATTCAGCCTCCCCAACAGCTCAAAACGACTACATTAAGATAAAGTAAAATACATTAGAAAAAACTAAAATTCCTAAAAAACCAAACACAAGAAATATGCTGGACTACTATTCAAAACCTAATAAAGAATAACAATTAAATTCCCTCTCTACTCATTCTCCAAGCCGGCTGGTCCCCGTGGAGAATTACGACCAAATCCCCCAAACAAAAAACCTAGAAAGCAGGAAACATCAAGCCACTTATGCGTTGCGAGTGTAAACGTTAGAACCTTACTTTCTGAGACAAGGATTACAGAGCTGAATCATGCTACTGAGAAATTACTATGGGATGTTATTGGGTTATGTGAAACAAGAAGAAGTGAAGAAAGTATAGAAGAATACCCTGATTTCATATTGTACATTAGTAAGGCAACAAAAGGGAGATGTGGAGTAGGATTTATTATAAAAAAGTACCTAAAAAAGAACATAATTGGTTTTAACTGCTATTCAGATATAATTGCGACCCTAGAGTTAAATATGTCCGATAATAACGCGTGGTCCATAATACAAGTATATGCACCAACCGAATTATGTGACGAAAATGAGTTGAGCGAGTTCTACAAAACTTTAGAAACCGCTATAGAGACCTTTAACGCAAGAGACCTCATTATAATGGGTGATTTCAATGCCCAAATAGGGACAGCACAACAAGGCGAGGAAACTGTATTGGGCAGATACTCACAAGGCAAAAAGGTCAAAGCACGGCCAGAAGTTGATAGAGTTTGCTCATGACATGAAATTCGTAAATACCATGTTTAAAGCAAAAGAAAGAAAACAATGGACATGGGTATCGCCGAATGGAGAGTACCATAATGAAATCGATTTCATCCTTACAAACAAAGGTTCAGAAATTTTTGCTTTCGACATAATTAAAAACCTTAATTTTAACACAGACTGATAAGGTGCAAAATATAATTGGATTTCACTAAAAAACGAAGCTATAGCAAATCTATTAACACTCATTGTACAAGAAATTTGCCAACACTAGCAAAAGAAGACGGTATGCACTGGGAAAATGAATTTATTGAATTGATTAATATATCCCCACAAGTTCAATCACTGTATGATCATTTCCTAAGAGGTATGAAACATTTATTAACGCATATACCATGCGAAAAGAACAAACAACAATACCCGATAAGTGCACACACACGTCAACTACTTGAAAATAGAAAGAAACTATACAAAGAAAAAAGAACAAAGGAAATAAAAAGAAAAATTACTCAAATAAGTAAGGATATAGACAAAAAAATCTCTAAGAACAGGAAAAAGCACAGGCAAAATGGTTTTTGAAGAATACTTATCGAAGAAGGGAGCCATTAAAAAGGCTTACAAAGATCTTCAAAGTATCACAAAATGGCCAACAAACATGGTGGATAAGAAATGAAAGATTATCTCGAAGAGGTCAGATCTAATAACAGAAGCAACTAATTTTTATCAGAATCTGTACTCATCACAAGAAAGATTCAGTTTAACGCAGCACGTCAGAAATAAAGAATGTCGACGAACCTTTGCCCGAAATACTAAGATCAGAGATCATTTTTTCTATAAAAACTCAGAAAAAGGACAAAGCACCCGGAGAGGACAAGACAACAAATGAGATATTAAAGGCTCTATCAGAATCCTTACAATACCCACTGGAAATCATGTTTAATAACATTTTAGAAAGAAGAGAAACTCCAAAGCAATGGTCTGAATCGTCGATATCTCTTCTTCACAAAAAAGAGATAGATGTGACCTCAGTAACTACAGACCAATTAGCCTTATGACAAACTTGTATAAAATATTCTCAAAAATACTATTGAATAGGCTTACAATTACTCTGGATGAAAATCAACCTCGTGAACAAGCTGGATTCCGCAAACACTACTCAACAACTGACCACATCCAAGTGGTAACACAAATAGTAGAGAAAGCCAACGAATATGGCAAGACTATATTTATGCGATTACACAAAGACATTCGACTCTCTGGAACATGGTGCAATATGGAATACGCTAGTAGAACAAGGAATAGACATAAAATACATAGAGATACTCCATAGCATCTATTCAAAAAATTCAGCAAGAATAAAGTTAGAAGCGGAAGGACCAATTTTTCCTATTAGAAAAGGCGTCAGGCAGGACGACCCGCTATCACTTAAAATATTTTCGTCTGTTCTGGAGACAATATTTAGAAACCTAGACTGGGAATACAAAGGCGTGAAAATCGACGGCGAATATTTAAACCACTTGCGTTTTGCAGAAGACATCGTTGTGTTTACAGAAGAGTCCACGCAATTAGAGAACATGTTGCAAGAGCTTGCGGACGAAAGCAAGAAGGTTGGATTAACTATGAATGCCGCAAAGACCAAAATGATTACAAACGGATCAGAAGTACCAATACTAATAGATGGAAAATAATATATTAGGGGAAATAGAATATGTTAGAGAATACGTATATTTGGGCCAATCCATTTCATTTGAAGACCAAACGGAAAAAGAAATAAATAGGAGAATAGCAATTTCATGGAAAAAATCCTGGAGCTATAAAGAAATTATGAAGATAAGCATGAATTTGAAAAGAAAGTTGTACGAGATAGCAATCCTTCCATGCCTTACATATGGATGCCAGACATGGTGTCTACGGTCAAAACTACAAACTCGGAGTTATGCAAATAAAAATGGAGAGAAGCATGTTGGGTATAAAATTGTCCGACAGAATTACAAATGAAGAAATTAGAAAGAAAACCAAAATAGCTGACATAGTAGAGAGAATAAGAAGTCTGAAATGGAAATGGGTGGGGCACATCTGTAGATTGGAAAACGAAAGATGGACAAAGAAAATCATAATCGAGGAAGGCCGCGGCAACGCTGGGAAGATATATTTAAAGAAAGATGTGGACCAGACTGGACGAGACTAGCTAGAGATAGGGAAAAATGGAGAAAGTTGGGTGAGGCCTACGCCGCAGAGGCGACTTCCATAAATAATTAATTCCACGTGCATGCTACTAATAATAATCTATATTAATGTAATATAATAATTTATCGCAAATAATAATAAATAATATTCAATGAAGATTTAATGAAAACCACAGGGTGGAATACCAATTTATGTAATAGTAATACTTAATAATAATTTAATAATAATCTAAGGAATTAATGTGATAGGAAATATTAATTACTATGTTAAAATGTCTATGTTTTTATGGTAGAATAAAGGCTTTTTTATTTTATTATATATATAGGGAAAACAAACAGTAGTATACTAAAAATATATAAATTGTCTTAAACATATGACTTAACAAATATACTACCCACTACATTTTCCACAGATTACTACTAACTTAAGCTGATTAGCAAACGTTATTGTAGCCAGGATATGTAGAAACATTAGAAGCTACTGTTGATCCTTAAAAATTTTGATTATGTTAGTTCTAAAGGTATATCTGCTTAAAAATAATATGTCAATTGCACAAAATTGTTTATTGTATGTATCGACCAGGCGGCGTAGCGGTGAGCGCACACCAGCATTAGATTTGCAAGAGATAGTAGCGAATAGTTGCCTGATGCGTACCTCCCGCCCCTGCACTGTTCGAGGAACCAGGTAACACAAACGGTTGTCCAAGTCGGGGCAATAAAATTTGTTTCGGCATACACTGTATAGAGTCATTGTCTCAAGGAGCGTGCGCCTTGACTGTAATGTAAGAAGACCATATTTTTTGAGATTCGACTGATATGACGTTTTTTTTTTCGAAAACATTTATACGCCATAGCTCGAAGGTACTAACGTTGAACTAATTCTATAATTTCGCAATACTTTGCATAATGGGGATTCCAGATAGGTACTGCGTATTCCAATTGTGGTCTAACTATGGACCTGTACAAGTGCAAGAAAGTGGAGGGTCGATGGAATTCTCTTGATGCTTTCATCACAAAGCCATACATCTGGTATGCCTTATTAACAATACGGTCAACATGACTATCCAGAAGAAGTTTCGAATCCAACTGCACACCAAGATCACGAAGACAAGTAATTTTTTTGATAATACTTGCAAGTCGATAATTAAAATTAATAACATTTTTCTTTTTAGTAAATGTTATGCTATGACATTTGGGCAGGCTAAGGTGAAGTTTGTTAGAAGAACGTTTCAACGTTTTTAAAAAAGAAGAAGAAGAAAGAAGAACAATATTCAGAAAAACGATCAAGATCCTGTTAAAAATCAATACAGTCTTGCTCATTTGCAATTTTTTTATAAACTTTTAAATCATCCGCGTATAAGAGAAATTTTGAATTCTGGAAACAATCTTTAATGTCATTAATAAATAGAATAAATAATAGAGGTCCTAGAATTGAACCTTGTAGGACTCCGGATGTGACTTGGATACAGCTGGACTCGAAGCCATCAATCACCACCTTCTGGGTCCTATTAGTTATATAAGAAACAAACCAACGCAGGAGGTCCCCTCTGATACCATTGAATGCGATTTTATTAAGTAGCAATCTGTGATCAACTTTGTCAAACGCTTTCTGAAAATCAGTGTATACTGCGTCGGTCTGTTGCCTATTGTTCATATTTTCAAAAAGTTGTGATTTAAATATCAAGAGATTGCTCATGCAAGATCTATCCTTTGACAAAAACATGCCTGTCCTTTATTAGAACACGACGAACAAATGGGTAAATCTCAACATGAACAAGCTTTTCAAAGAGCTTAGAGAATGCTGACAATATTGAGATTGGACGATACGTCTCCACGTCATTTTTAAAACCACTTTTGTGTACTGGTGCAATATTTGCGCGTTTCCACACGTCAGGAAAGACACCACAGGATATACATTTGCTAAATATTATAAATAAGGGATAGCATAATGTATTATGGGTATTTTTTTTAAATATCGCATGTATACCGTCCGGGCCAGGGCCTTTGGTAGAATCCAGCATTTTTAATTATTTACGAATACTTTCTAAGGAAAAGTTTAATTTGAATAAATTTATATCACAAGCATCACTAGCAGACGGAGGTTTCCATGAATCAAGATCAAATGTGGAGGGTTCATACACTAAGTGAAAGAAACGAGAGAATAAATTACATGTTGCAGTAGGATCATAGGCGAAATTTTGTTTGTAATGTATTGTGTTAGGAATTTTATTTGTAGTTTTACGGTTGTATACATATGTCCAGAAGTCCATGATATTGGTATTAATGTTATCTTCAACTGACTCCATGTATATTTTATAATATTTATGAGCCTCTCTTCTGAAACTTGCTCTATGATTGGAAAAAAATTCATAATCAAATATATTCCCGCGCTTCTTCCACTTTATCCATGCATATGTTTTATTTTTAAATAAACGAATAAGTGATTTTGTAAACCAGCTGGGAAAGTTACGATTCCTCTGTTTACAAGTGGGTGTATGCGATCTAATATTTTCGTAAAGCTTCACGTAGAATGAAGAGACTGCTTCCTCAGGCGTCAAGCTATCTATTAAACCATTCCAATCAACACTGTCAATATCTTCATTAATCCTGTCTGCTGTCTCCTCTCAGTTTGAATGGAGTTCAAATTGAATACGCTAGGATGGCTAAAAACTTGGGGGTGATCATGGACTCCTATTTATCATGGACTGCCCACGTCGCTGAAGTCAGTCGCAAGGTGCACTACACTTTCCATTCGCTGAAGTGCCTCCAGAGCTTTTTGCCCTTGAACACCAAAATTTCCCTTGCCCAAACGCTTATTCAGCCCATCATGAACTACGCCGACGCCTGTTATTTGGATGCCACCGAGGAGCTTTTAAATAAACTTGAGCGTTTGCAAAATATATGTATTCGTTTTGTTTTCAATCTCAAAAAGTATGATAATGTTTCAGGCTTTCGCAAAATGCTCAAGTGGCTCCCTATGCGACTTCGCAGGAACTCTCGGATTTTGTGTTTGCTATTTAACGTCCTTCACAACCCTAAAACGCCTTCTTACCTCCGCAAACGCTTCTCCTTCGTCCTTCCGATGCACTTTGTAGGTCGCATCTTAAGCATCTCCTTGAAACATCTTCCCACACTACCGACTTTTACTCCTACTCCTTTACTGTGCACGCGGTGCGGTTGTAGAACTCGTTACCGCCTGATATTAGGGACTGCCAAACTCTTGCAGTTTTTAAAAAGAGAGTGAAGGAGCATTATCTTTCCATTCCGTCTTAGTTGCATATAATTATGTATTATTATTTAAGTATTTATGATATTAGTTAGTATTTATTATTGTAATATTTAATTTAATAATATGCATGTGTATAAGAGTATATATTAATTATCTATACAGTATTCTTCTTTATTGTGAATTGTTTAATATTTTTTTGTTTTCATCGTTCTACACACGGTGTCTACATATCTTTTTTTGCAACTCTCCTCTCGCAGGTATGCTGGAAGAGATTTCGTTAGAAATAAGCATACCTTTGTACCTTACCTTTGTATTTTCTGTTCCTTCTTCTTGTCTATTTATTCTGTGTGTCTACATTAATAGTTAAATAAATAAATAAATACAGATGTCTTCCCTGAAGCCTTCAAAATGCAGTTATTCAACCAATCTTCAAGAACGGGGACCGAGACTGTGTCAACAATTATCGCCCCATAGCAGTGATTTCTACCCAATCTTAAATATTAGAAAATTACTTAATTTATCTCTTAAAAAGTTTCTGAAAAAAAAAACATATTTTAGCCGATAATCAGTATGGTTTTCAATCAGGCCTCTCTACCGAGGACGCAGATGGCAAATGGACGCAATGGATTTGACTAATCTCGTGGTTACGAATGAATAAGCTACGAAATCTTTAAAGACTTCCTCACGAACAGAAAGCAACGTGTTATAATTAGGGGTTACATGAGTGATGAGGAGACCGTCTCCTACGGCGTTCCACAAGGGAGTGTCTTGGGTCCCACCGTCTTCCAGTTTTATATCAATGACCTTTGCACAATGTCCCTCCTTACACTCGCATTTTCACGTATGCAGACGACACCGCCATATTTTTCTGAGGTCCAGACTGGCACACAGTTAAACAAAGAGCAGAATTAGCACTAGCAAACGTGAAAATTATATTGGCTGACTCACAACCTACTAACCCTCAACCTAACCAAAACGCTATATGTTCCCTTCCTCATCAATAAAATGAAGACTCCACAGCGAGGATTCACCATACAAGCACACACTTGCAACTCACAGGCCAACTGCAATTGCTAATAAATGTGTGAATGTAATGTTTTTATTTTTGTTTTTCTTATATTGTATGTCGTCTTGTGACAAATAAACACTTTTTTTTCTTTCTTTCTTACATGGATAGTGGCTTGAGGTGGGATAACACATAAGTATAGTTGACTCCAAAATAAGAAGACTCATTCATGTATTTAAAACGCTTAGAGATAGTGCAACTACAAAACAACTCTGACTTCAATTTTGCATCACTGTATGGGGAGGGACCGAAAAGACGCATCTGAGCTTAGAAAGAGAACAAAGAGCGGTGCTGAAAGTGATAGCGAGAAAGCCTTTCAGACATCCAACATCACAGCTGTACTCGGAATGAAAAGTCCTAATAGTTCGTCAACTCTTTGTGCACAGAGTTATTCTCAAGAAACACCAAAGCATACTATTACCCAACCCCAATAGACGCAGGAAAATGCCTGTGTTTTCTCGTGTTACATGCTAGAACTCCTTCGTAAGGAGACAGTACGAGGTCATAAGTTGTAAGCTATACAACACTATAAACAAGCATCTCAGCGTTAATTCTCTTAGCAGACACGAACTTAAAGGTAAAGTTTCTGAATGGCTTCAACTATTGGACTATCAGAAGATGGAATACCTACTCACATAAATATTGAGTAACATATATCATGCAATGCATTTAAACAAAGTCTGACATACACACACTCACAACCAAACACTAACACCCACACTCACACCATATACATACACACACTCAGACACTGATCATACACATCTGTTAAACTTAATAAAATTAGATAATAGAATAAGAACTACCGAAAGTTATCCTAAGAAATTTATTCGTATTTTATTATGTGATATTTCCTGCGGCTGAACACTGTTTCCCAAAATACAAGCTCAGGCTTAGGGCCAGTTTCTTAAGTCCACGTCACATCTCAAATCAGCTGACAATTTGTCACAAATTAACCAGCCGTCAGTTGTCAGTGAGTTTCTCAACCTTTCATCATCGAGAAATTACGTAATCGCTTGTTACATTAAATAATCGACATTAATTTATTTCGGTTGGCTAGCCTAGCTGGTATTCATTCACTACTATAACCTAATCAGTAACTTTAAATAGTATTTTATCTTGAGAGGCTGGGTTGGTGTAGCCGCCAAGTTAAGCAAACCTTACCAAGCTCGATTTTTGGATGGATAACCACTTCTTTTTTGGTTTGCTTGTTTTTGGATAGGTGACCCCACACAGGTTAAGCAACACTTACCAAGGTTATTCTTTGGATGGGTGACCGTTTTTTAATGGTTCGTTTGTTTTGGATGGGTGACCCTGCCAGAGTAAGCAACACTTACCAAGGTCAGTCTTGGAATGGGTGACCACTTTTTTTTGGTTCGCTTGTTTTTGGATGGGTGACCCTGCCAGGGTAAGCAACACTTACCAAGGTCACTGTTAGGATGGGTGACCACTTTTTTTGGGTTCGCTTTGTTTTTGGATGGGTGACCTTGTTAGATGTTGTTTAACGTAACGGGGTGACTTTAGGATGGGTGATCAAAATTTTTGTGGTGATGGTCACCCATCCAAAGACTGACCTTGGTTAGTGTAGCTTACCCTGGCGGAGTCACCTATCCATAAACAAGCGATCCAAAAAAAAGTGGTCACCCATCCAAAGACTGACCTTGTTTAGTGTTGCTTACCCTGGCGGAGTCACCTATCCATAAACAAGCGATCTAAAAAAAAGTGGTCACCCATCCAAAGACTGACCTTGTTTAGTGTAGCTTACCCTGGCGGAGTTACCTATCCATAAACAAGCGATCCAAAAAAAAGTGGTCACCCATCCAAAGACTGACCTTGTTTAGTGTTGCTTACCCTGGCGGAGTCACCTATCCATAAACAAGCGATCTAAAAAAAAGTGGTCACCCATCCAAAGACTGACCTTGTTTAGTGTTGCTTACCCTGGCGGAGTCACCTATCCATAAACAAGCGATCCAAAAAAAAGTGGTCACCCATCCAAAGACTGACCTTGGTTAGTGTTGCTTACCCTGGCGCGGTCACCACCCCAGCCGCTTCAAGTTAAACACAAACCTATCCAGAAGCTGACCTTGGTAAGTACTAAGTACAGGGTATAGTCAACACTGACCTGGGGATCGAACCTTCCTCACGCGCACTAGCGTGAGGAAGGTTCGATTCCCAGGTCAGTAACAGTTTGTTTTATTTATTTACATAAATACAAAATAACAAATTTTGATAATTGTGTCAAGTTTTTATAATGTAATTAATTTAAAAGTGTGTAATATCCTATTTTTTTTTTAAATCTTGTTATTCAACTATAATTGATTTATTTAACATATTTTTTATAACTCAACCCATACCATAGTTTTCGCCGACCCCTATTATCTTTTTATCGTAATATAAGCCTTTAAATTCATAATATTAATTTTAATCCGCGAATAATCGACCAATTTCCAACAATTATAAATTAGGCTCGTTGACAAGAGATTAACTTTTAAAAAGGTGCTCAGAAACCCAAAACTGCTGTAACATGCGGTTAATTCGAGATTTTACTCAAATGTGACAAATTGTCAACCACTTGTCACACTTGGATGTTGAGAAACTGAAAGTAGAATTAACAGGCGATTAATCCTCGATTACGTTAACAGCCCGATAATTGAGAGCTGGGAAACTGGCAGTTAGCTTGTGAATCAGTACCAGTACATTTTGTGTAATACACTAATACGATGCATAATATGTTAGTTAAAGATAAGATGAATGTATTAACTGGCGGCAATAAAGATTTTTTATTTATATCTTGGAGTCTTGACCTGGTGGGTGGACAGAGTCCTCAGTCTGAACGCCCGCCTGCATAGGCAGGCATATTTTTTTTTATTTTCTTCTTTTTAGGCATCGAGGTGTTTGCCTCCCCGACGCTTTCATTTCCGAAGTTGATCGGCCCTCTCACGATCCTGCTTCACGGCCTCCGTCTAGACCATCACTGTCTCTCAAAAGTAGGCCATTTCCCTCCAGTTTTCTCTCTCTGCCAGCATCGCCCTCAAAACTGCTGGCATAGACAGATCTCATCTAATCCTGGCGACCTAGACCTGCCACTCAGAGGCCCACGCAGGGCACAACTCGAGTGTGTGCTATGCAGAATCAAAATCTCCTCCACAATGGTGGCAATTTGCCGTGGCCTCTTGCCCAATCCTATTCAGGTACCTACTCATCGAAGCAACCGTGCTCGGTCATTACCTGAGTAAGCCTTTATGAGACGTGCTCCCATCTTTTCAGCTAGGCTTCGAAGTGTGGCAGGGCGGCTTACAAAACACGTTTACGCGAGATTTGCGGCTGTTTTAGCCACTCGCGCCACCGCTCGAGGTCGTGTGGCCGCTCCTGCAGCCTCAGCTTAGCCGCAGTGATTCTTGGCACGCTATTGCCACTTTGACGGATGGCGTGAATTCGGTCATATACCCTCGTGTCCTTATCTGCCAGTTTGCCAGTGGTGGAAAGCAGGCCAGAAGAGTTGCCGCCTTAAAAAATGCCTACCGTTCGGTATCCACGTGCGATTCGAATGGCCATATTCCGCTGCAGGCTGTTGATTTTAGTCCTGCAGAGTTGGACACCTGACTCTCTGTTTGACCAAACCAGTGCCCGATATTGGACGAGTTCCCCCGAGATTGGGCAGCAGTCTATGTAAAGCACCCACTGCCTCCAACGCGGGGGGGGACCAGGCACATGAAATACCCTTTGGAGCTCCACCAACCATCCAGGGTTAGGCCAAAATACTTTATGTGCTGACTCACTTGAACTTGCGTATGTCTTACAGTCACTGACGAGTTGGGCAGCTCTCTACTCCTCCACAGTTTATGGAACCATAGCGCCTCAGTTTTATGAGGCGCTATCTCAAACCCAGTCCGCGGATCAACGCCCCAACTTTTGCCACCCCGAGCCCGGAACGCTGGCATACTTAATGTTACCTAGCTGATTTTTGACAGTTACTGGAAAAGATAGGAGGCACATTGCTTGAACATAACTGCTCAATGTTCAGGCGGCTCATCTTTAAATGCAAGCAATGGTGGCAATGCAAGCCTGCGCCTTGTTCGGCTAAAAAACTCATCTTACTACTTAAACTTGCCACATTATTTAGTTTTTACGAGCATCTTTTAGGATGTATAGTAACTATGTTTCTTGTAACAGTTTTTACAGTTAAAGGGCAAGAAGTTCTGTTTCACGTTCATAGTAGATATCAGTCATGATGACTTCAACCAGATCGCTACGGCAGACGAAGCAGTTCTCAGGTTTCTCGAGACTTTGGATGCAAGGAAGGTGTTCAAAGATACACTCGTCATTGTTATGGGAGACCATGGAACTCGGTACCGAACAAAACATACTAATAAAATAAATGCGAAAGTAACTCTGTATATCTGTTTGTCTATTGCTTCACTTTTCTCACCTTACCGGTTCAACGGATTTGTCACATGGGTGGACCATGACCTGTATTAGGATATAAGATAATTTTATCCCGGTAGTAACATACTATCGGGATATTTATTACCCTTGAGATATTACTTCAAATAATTTTCACGTGGGTGATGCTTCGGGCAAAAGCTAGTCTACTATATATATATTATATATATTTCAACCAGCATTTCATTTAACCAAACCCCTACGTGGCTGATCACGCAACCACTTCTCGTTAGTCTTTCACTGGTGATAACGATAATCCATCGGTTGAAATTAGTTCATACATCCAATATTTCAGGATTTCAAAGATACGTCAAACATATCAAGGCAAGCTGGAAGAACGTTTGCCTTTAATGGCTATAATCTTACCAGAAAAACTGAAACTACTCAGGCCTAAGGCTTTTGAAGCACTGATACAGAATAAAGATGTTCTGACGACACCTTTTGATATACATTCGACATTGCTGGACATATTGGACTTGAAGCATAAAAGCAATAAGTACAAAGTACCTGGTGCTGATATAACGAGAGGCATGACTTTATTAGAACCGGTAAATATTTATCTTCTAAGATAAAACCAGAACGTTTTTCATATCATATCATAATAATATAACAAGCTGATCCGTTTAGCTTCACACATAACCCGAAAAAAAAATATACAAGCTTACTGCTTACCTTATCAAGCCCGTTACGGTTTTTTTTTCTGTTTATAGTAGTTTGCGGGTAAAGATAAGGTTTACTTATATTTAAAGAGCTGACCCAACTTCATCTGGCC
Source organism: Anorthoa munda (assembly GCA_945859665.1). Classification (NCBI taxonomy): domain Eukaryota; kingdom Metazoa; phylum Arthropoda; class Insecta; order Lepidoptera; family Noctuidae; genus Anorthoa; species Anorthoa munda. The sequence continues at coordinate 13,933,519 of OX243915.1, read as the reverse complement.
TCATCTAGTTTAAAAAGACAAAGAAATTGACTTAGAAAAGTGTTATTTTAATCTATTTGCAAAAAAAATAACATTTAACATATGCTTGCTTCTTCAGATCCCTAAAAATAGAACATGTGCTGAGGCAGGCATCGTTCAACATTGGTGTTCTTGCACGAAGTGGTCCAACGTATCTGAGGTCACGCACATGTACAAAAGAGTGGCCAATGTGCTGGCCGAGTATATTGACAGCGCCAGTGAAGAACAACGGTAAGTTGTAATACCCACTTACCGTAGGCTGGATTATTCAAGTCTGTAGGCCTCAAAAAGGCTACCTCCACCCGCGTCCCCTCATGTTAAACATGACTTATTTTACATTCGATTTTGCCGCTGCCGATGACCTCTGAACTCTTCGTGGAAAATCTATGTCACTGTAAACAATTGAGGTACAGTCATCTACTGAACTATTTTTCTTTTCGACACGATTTTTTCTCTGCTACATTATATCTTTAAATTTTCGTTTAGCATTTCTGACTTTAGTTTTTAGATACAGTACACCTAGTGAATTGAAAATATTTTTATTTTAATAACTAGCGACCCGCTCAGACTTCGCCCATGACAAATTGTATAAAAACCTGGCTCGTTTCTCACTGTTTCTATTGGTGATAACTGCATGTAAATCTGATCAGTAGTTTTTGAGTTTATCGCGAACAGACGCGGTACAGAACTTTGTTTTATAATATGTAGTGATAATTCACTACATATTATAAAACAACTGATGTATAATCACACGTGCATGAATAGTTATTTATGCTACAAGTGCGGAAGGTAGGTGATTTCCGATGAGTGGCGAGTGAGTGGATAAATCTACACGAGTCGGCAATCATCTTACGTACGTGTATCATACAACATTTTACTATAATGCGAGGCAATAAAAAAATATATCTGAACCAAGCATAAATTAATAAAATGGCGGGCTTATTCAAGCGCGCTCAGCATATCCACAGACTAACTAAAAGTTCCTCGGGCATATCTACTGCGCATACGTGCAAATAGCTCTCACATCGTCATGCAAAAAGGCACGAGTAAAATATACGTTCTGCCAATCATATTTAATGCCAAACATTTAAAATTAATAATTTATTGATTAAAATCTAAATTTAGAGAAATCAAAAACGCCTTTAATGAAGTATCAATTTTATTTTACCTTTTATATGAATGATAATCTTTACTTAACTAATTTTTAAATTTTTACTCAAATAATGAAAACTCTATGCGTCGGGCTGACGTTTGGAGTTAAAAATTAAAAAAATACAGAAAAGTAAAAAGCACTAGTGAAAATAAGTGACACTTTCTGCACAGTTTGGCTGCTTGGAAAACGCTCTTTTCGAGGACATGCATTGTAAAATTAATTACAACACCAAAAGTGAATCTTACATGGACATACAAAATACTTACTATTTATGAAATACTAGCGGACGACTCACAGTTTCACCCGCATGGTTCCCGTTCCCATGGGAACACCACCAAACTTTACAGAATTATCCGCTGTGTCAATCTTAAGATTCTCTGAAAATGTCATTAAAATCGGTCCAGCCGTTTCGGAATCTATAAGTAACATACATACCTTCTCTTTTATATATATAGATATATAATTATAGATATGAAATATAATAAATGAATGAATGAAAATAAAAATTGTAATTAAAGACTGTGAATGATGTGCACGCCTTTAACTGACATGTTTGCACAGGACAATCTTGTACGTCATTGACTCGGCTATGAATTTGTAAATATGTTGTTGGCATGCTTATTGAAAATAAATTAGGTTCCGTACCATTATCGCAAAAATTTGCAAAAAAATCACGTTTGTTGTATGGGAGACCCCCTCAATTTATTTTATTTTAATTTAATAATAATTATTTTTTGAAGTAAATATACATCTAAACATTCTATGAATATTTCAAGCGTCTACCTGTTGCCGTTATTAATATCGAGCAAAAAACGGCAAAAATATCACGTTTGTTGTATGGGAACCCTCCTTAAATATTTATTTTATACTGTTTTTAGTATTTGTTGTTATAGCGGCAACAGAAATACATCATCTGTGAAAATTTCAACTATCTAGCTATCTAGCTATAACTAAAAACAGTATAAAATAAATATTTAAGAAGGGCTCCCATACAACAAACGTGATATTTATGCCGTTTTTTGCTCGATATTAATAACGGCAACAGGTAGATGCTTAAAATATTCACAGAATGTTTAGTTGTCTATTCACTTAAAAAAATAATAATTATTAAATTAAAATAAAATAAATTAAGGGGGGCGCCCATACAACAAACGTGATTTCTAGCAGTATTTTGCGATAATGGTACGGAACCCTTCGTGTGCGAGTCCGACTCGCACTTGGCGGGTTTTTTCTATTACGATACAGGTCAAATCCAAGAAGTTAATATCACCTAGGAGTTATAAGGCTTATGCGGGCCGCGCCATTTTTACCTGACTGCTGGAGGGAAATGTTTTTTTTATAGTACCTATTATATAAAGTTTTGATTCAAATTTTTACTTGTCTGTGGCATCGCCCGTTTTAGCGCATGTACGGTTAATGCGGTGATGTGCTGTGTTTTGGCGCCATTCATACGTTTTGTTGTTCTGAAAGTTTTGTTGTTGTTTTTTTTTTTATTTAAATGCTGCCAGCATTTAAATAAAAGGGTATAGAACAACTAGTTTTTCTGCACCACATTCTGACCCTTTTGGACTTTAAATATTAAATTATTAATTAAAAAGTTTGACTAATTATTTTCAACATGACTGATTTATGACTAAGTTTTTTATATTAATTATTTTGTTTTGTTTTTAAATATGATTTAAAGTTTACCTAATTGTTGTTAAGTCTATATAGCCTAGTAAAAAATCGACAGTAAAAATGGCTAAAATCGCAGAGCATGATGAAATTCTTTTTGAAAGCTCAACCACAGTTCTATAAAACGTATACACACAAGCTATGCTCTTCTCAAAATCATAGCCAGCAAATATAAGAAGGGATGCAAGGGGCGTAAACTACCATTTTTTGGGCTTGCCAGCCTTTTATTGACTAAAACCCACCCCTGTTCCTTCAGTTGCTTGTGCCAGGGCTGCGGTAACTATCCTTTAAATTTAGCCGCGACCGGCCCTGCATTGGATCTAACGGACCCCGTTAGTTTCTGCTTACATCTGTTAGAGCCGCGCGTGGAACACTACGCGCCGTCGACTCAGGCCTGTTCCTTATCGAATGGTGAGTTACCCATTACTCGCCGTCTGCAAGCCCGCGCCTATGGTAGCCGGGGATCGGCTTGCGACTCCCGCAAGGGCGTATACTTGCCTGAGATCTCGGTTGAAATTCCGTTTTATATATAATTTTATGCCTTTTCCTTTGGGGCTATGCACAGAAATATGTATCCAGAGGGGTTTGTCTTCAAAAATCTATAATGTATAAGCATCTTGTTGACCCAAAGCCATACAAATTGTCAAAAAAAATTGTCCTACCCTATTGAATGGTGTATCGTTGTTTAGAGCTCGTTGAGTAAATTAATACTGTATTTTTTGTTTTAAAAATATTGGAAAACAAAGGAATAAGAAGCAATCATTTTTTTTATGTTTGCTGAATGTTTTTGATGACTTAAAATTCGTCAAAATAGTTAAATCTCAGTATGACGCCTCTGAATTACAAAGTGATTTGGATGAATTGGTGATATGGTGACAAATAAATCAGATGCTTCTAAATCCTAGCAAATGTTACCATATAAAACTTACCAGGAAACATCATCTCATTGACCAGGATTATTATATTGACGGAGAAAAAATAAAGGAAGTGGACACAATAAAAGACCTTGGTTGTTATCTTTGATCGGAAACTAACTTTTATTCCTCAAATAGATAATGTAGTGAAAAAGTCTTCCAAAATGCTGGGGTTTATTATCAGAAACACAAAACAATTTAAAAGCTGTAGAAAAAAAAAATCTTTATAATTGTTTAATTCGGAGCATATTGGAGTATTGTAGCGTGGTCTAGCGGCCACACTATGCTACTCACTCATTGCGTCTTGAAAGTGTACAAAAACGTTTTCTGGGACACCTGGCCTATATTAGCGGTTTGACCAAGAAAATGCGCTCATATAGTGATAGGCTCAAGTATTTTAATATGGTTTCTCTGGACAAACTTCGACGTCTGAATGACGCGATGTTTGTGTGCAAAGTTATGGCCCATAAAATAGACTGCCCGCAAATACTGAATATTTTTGACTTCCGTGCCCCCTCGAGAATTCCATGCAGTCCAATAACGCCACTCTGCCCTCCGCAGAGAAAAACGGTTCTGGGTGCTAACTCTCCCTACGCGAGGTTTTGCAGGATTGTGAACAGTTGCAGTGATCGGATCGACCTCCATTTTGACAGTTTATCCAAATGGCAAACCAGTTTTTATAAGTTTCTGCCCAAATATTGAGTTTCCCATATTACCTATAAAATTTTTAAAACATCCACCAACCCGCACTGGGCCCGAGTGGTGGATTACGGCCCATTCCCTCTCACAGAGAGGAGGCCTGTGTCCCAGCAGTGGGAACATTAATAGGCTGATGATGTGTGTGTGATGTGTAGTGCAAGTTGGATAGTGTAGTCTTTTATTTATATTTATCTTGTAAGTTACGACAACGTTTTGTGTGCATGCAGAGTTTACCTGTAAGTAATTGCTACACTCTATTCTGATTTTTGGCTTCTGTTAATTTGCTAATACCAGTGTATACAATGTTGGTGAACCAAATAAATAAATCAAATTCAGCTTTTTTATAAAATTTTGTTCACAAGTATTTTTAACTTTCAATTGACTAATGAACTTGAAATTTGGTGATAATATTTATTTTTTCGTATATTTTACGAACAAACGCCAATATATTGATAAATCAGATTTTTTCTTTGAAATGCCTATATTTTTCCCTATCCACTACATTTGGTTCGGAACCCTAAATGCGCCAACACGCACTTGGCCGGTTTTCTTTCTTTTGTTTTTTGATTATCATGATAGAATTATATGCATAACGTTGTGGAGATAAGAGTCAATATGCTATGAACATTTTTAGATTGACGCGTCGCTTCGCTTCGAGTGTCTTTATACCTTTTGACCCTAAATATTGCGTTTCGTTTTTTTCCATTTGCATTCACAAAAATCTTGATAATGTTACAGAGCAAAGTGTGCAAGAAGACATCTTTCAATCATACATTATGTGCTACAACTGAATGTGAACAAACAGCTATTGAAATATGGCTACTCAAAGGAAGAAGACGCATATCTTGGTAACCCAATATGGGCAGCACCAAGAGCGCCTAAAGAATATTACCAGGCAAAGGTAATTTTGTTTAATCTTCATGACTTGATTTCCGAGAAATATAACAAAGAGGTTCACCTTATTCATTCAATATGTAGATATAGGTACATGGAGTAGGAGATTCTTAGCCCCTGCATGAAGCAATAACACACGGAGGGGCTATCCAACTTACACAAGTTGGATGCTGATCATGTAGAAAATGTCAAAATACATTTTTTTTTATAAATAAAATTAATTTCTCGCAAAAAATCATTGATTATGTTAGAACGGTTCCGATTTGGCTGTTTTTTACCCGACTACGGTGAAGTCGGCGGGTTATGATTTTAGCAGTCTATGGATGTATGTTTGTATATTTTTTTTATTTTTTTTTTATACTCTATAAGCGCGCGCTTGACCACAATCTCACCTGATGGTAAGCGACGATGATGTATTTACGTATGTTCCTCCGTAGCACCTAAACTATTCATCCTATTTTATTGAATAAGGTGTCAATCACAGGTGTCAATCGATTCATTGTTATGGCCCGGGTAACATAGGATAAAAAATACCGTAATCGGGTTACAGTTTTTGTAAAACTTTTTTCCCATAATGGTCTTTATTGTCAAGACAAAGTTTGTATGAAAGAACTTTGTTGGTATATTCACCGGTAAATTTGGTGCCCTAGCTTTGCATGGATCGGGATTCTGAAGCTGGGGCGGGATAATATCTCTAACACATTTCAGATAACAATGATTCCTGGCCGTGGTGTTTTCGAAGGAACGCTGACGTACTTCACTCAAACTGATTCTTTCTATATCAGCCCAAAAGATATTTCTAGAATTAGCAGGTAAGTGCATTTAATCGTACTATATAATATACAGGTTTTCGTTACAGGTACGTTTTTCAATAGTCAGACATTTTTAAAAGCTGAACTAAAACGGTAGTTTGACAGTATTTGTATAGAAAATACGAGTAAAGGACATAGCACACTTATCAACTCAGAAAGGGATCGTCACCGTATCAATTCGAGCCGTGAAGGAATTCTTTGTATGAAACTCCCTACTGTAACGTACACTAATCGGAATCATATCGTTAATGGGATCCTGCCCTTTTGCCGAAAACATTTTGACAAAATTACATATCTCGAACATATTTTAGCAACCTTTTTTCATCCCAATGCAATATTTGGAATGATTATTAAAATCGCACCTTTTCATTTGGTCAAATTTTTACTTGGCATGGCAAAATATTACCAAGGATAGTGTCATTAAGTCATGTGTTCTTTAATCAAATGATTTATTACAGCAAATAATCTTTAGACTATAAACGTTTGGTCAAATGATTTGTTATGACAAACAATATAAAGGCAAAAATATTAAAGTTAATAATACTTGATTCTACCATCCATTCGGAAAAGTTGCTTGTTATGAAGAAGAACAGACAAGAAACTCCATACATACTCTTTAAAAAAAATTGTTTTTAACATTTACTTACATACATAAATTCATATAATTTTTATAATAATTATTTATTTATTTATTTACCCAGCAAAGATTGTACAAAAAATAACAACTTATAAACTAGCAATCTATTATAAGTTCAGTACAATGTAGGAGCATCTGCAACCGAACTAGGTCAAAACCTGTATCTCGGTATACAGCGCCAAACCTCTACGAAAGCTATTTGCATACAAAAAGAAATAGCTAACGAGTACAGCATTAATTCAATTTAAGAAGAAAAATAAAATAAAGTAAAATAAGCTAAAAAAACCGGTCAAGTGCGAGTCGGACTCGCGCACTAAGGGTTCCGTACCGTTATCGCAAAAAACGGCACAAAAATCACGTTTGTTGTATGGGAGCCCCACTTAAATATTTATTTTATTCTCTTTTTAGTATTTGTTGTTATAGCGGCAAACATATATACATCATCTGTGAAAATGTCAACTGTCTAGCTACCGCGGTTCATGAGATACAGCCTGGTGACAGACAGACAGAAAGACAGACAGAGGGACCGCGGAGTCTCAGTAATAGGGTCCCGTTTTTACCCTTTGGGTATGGAACCCTAAAAACTAAACTATGTGAGTTGGTGTGTAGTATGTATGAAGAATGGTGAGTAAGAGTGTAATTTAAGGTGAGTGTTGAAATGTGTGTGTGCGTGTGATGATGTATGAAGAGATATATGTGGAGTAAGCGCGTATGAGAGTTTGAGTGTATATATATATATAGAGCAATAAAAAAAAAAAAATGGTAAAAAGTACCCTATTTACTCTGGTACGGTAATTAATCTTTCTGTGTCATCATAAGTTAAAGTCAATAAGTACTTTTTCACCCTGTCTTTGCAACGATCCCTATTAAGTGAGTAAACATCCAGAATATAGTTAATTTTATTATAGACATAAGGACCCAAAAATACAAAAAATCTCCTAACAAAAGTAGTTACGGGTTTATGTTCACGAGCACACACTAATTGTTTCCTACGCTTATGTATAAGGTTGGGGTCGTGAAGTTGCTTTAAAATTATTGTGAGTATGTAGAGTTGTCTAACCGTAAGCACTTCACAGTATTTATATAGCTCTGTAGTGGGAAATAATCGTGGCTTAAAAGCGCAGACCTTCAGAATTGCGCGTTGAGCGATATCAATAGGTTTAAGTACCGTTTTCGGAATTCCTCCCCAGGGTGAAATACAATATGTGATTACTGACTGGCACAAAGCAAAGTAGATTTGTTTCAATAACCAAGCATCAACCACACATCGCAGCTTTCTAAACACATATATAAGCCTTCTGACTCGAGCGGTGAGTAATTTTATATGGTCTTTGAAGCCGAGACAGGCATCGAAGAGTATCCCTAAGTATTTTATTGAATTAACACGTTCTATTGGTTCACAAGTGCAGTGCGTGTATAGTGAACATTGGTGAGGGACTATGTTGTAGTTACTCCCTACCTGTTTTGAATGACGTATACTGAAAGTTAGGTATTTGGTTTTATCAGTATTTAGTGTTAGAAGGTGAAGTCTAAGCCATTGGTTAACTATATTAAACCCATTCTGTGCAGCAGTAAAGTCTTCATCCCAGGTATCAGTGGCAAAAAGAAGAGCTGTATCATCAGCGTAGGATATGATGTATCCCCTGATAATGTCGATGCTTGTAAGCTCATTAATATAAATGAGAAAGAGTGTAGGCTCTAAAATGCTACCCTGGGGAATGCCAAAAGTCACTGGAAGATCAGCGCTTACATAACTCTCTATTCGAACACGCTGCGTCCGCCCCGTGAGATAGCTCTTGAAAAGATTGAGTTGAAGTCCTCTCACTTCAAGCCTTTCCAACTTGGTAATTAAGATGGGAATAGAAATGGTGTCGAAAGCCTTTTTTAGGTCGAGGAAGATAGACAAGCATTTGCGTCCCTTGTCCAGGTTAGTGTTCACAAATTTGGTTAGACAATAAACAGCATCATCGGTAGATCTATTTGCTCTAAAGCCAAATTGATTATTTGCAAGTAGGTTATTTTGTTCCAAGAGTTTAGTGAGTCTACTGTTTACTATCCTTTCCTGTATTTTTGAGAGAACGAGTAGAATAGAAATCGGACGATAATTGGAGGTATCATTTTTATCACCACCCTTAAAAATTGGACAAACTTCAGATTTTTTCAATTGGGAAGGGAAAATACCTGCATTTAAGCATTTTTTAAAAATGTAAGTAAGCGGCGGGACAAGGAAGTCAACATGTCCTTTCAAAAATCTATTTGATATATTATCTCGGCCCACCGTACAATCTGATTTTAAACTCATTACAAGGCGAGTGACTTCATCTTCACTTGAATCTTCCAGCACAAATGAGTTAAGTTGTGCACTAGTAGTGGAAGAATCCGTCAATAGCAGTGAGGCAGAATCGTGTAGGTTCAAGCAGTTTTCAGCTAAGGTCTTGCCTATGTTAGCAAAGTACTGATTTATGGAGTCCAGAGATTTTTCGGGTGAAGAATTTACTTTCAAAAGGTGATGAGTGTGAATAGTGACTTTATTCATGTTAGAAATTTCCTTAAGACATTTCCAGAGCTTTTTAGGATAATTTTTTGCTATTTCGACCTCCGAACTTTCATATTCACGTTTAACTTTCTTTAAAATTTCAGTACAAAAATTCCGGTATCGCGTATATTTTACTTTCAGAGTGACATTATCTGGTGAAGATTTTAGTTTATAGTGTAGCCTGTCTCTATTTCTCATGCATCTCAATAACCCAGGAGTTATCCATGGCTTAAAAATCTTTTTACGCCTAGACGTTTTTACAACCACAGTGTTTTCTTTTATGGCAGTCTCAATTGAGCTGGTTAGGTAGTTGAGAGAGAAATTGGGATCGTTGGACTGGAAAATTGGAGTTAGATCGATTTTTAGTATGTTGCTTAAAGATTCCTCATTGGTTACATTGTACTTGGTGTTTGTAGGAGTTCGTGGTACCTTAAGATCTAAACATAAAAGCACAGGGTAATGATCAGTTAAAGTAGTTGTAGGAATTAAGCGTACGGTAGGAACTTCTTAATAATACATGGTCAAGACATGTGCCACTCGCACTACGAGTAATTTCTTTATGGGCAAGTAGTAATCCGTGAGACTCTGTAAGAGTTAAATATTTCTCTCCAATTTGATCAATTTTCGAGTCGTTGACAGGAATATTGATATCTCCTAATAAAATCAAATTGTTAGATCCCTCAACCTGCAAAAGAGTTTCGTGTAAAGAATCTAGAAACGGATCAAATTTTTTGTAAGAGGAAGAGCGGTATATAGAAACAATAGCAATCCGTTTGCCAAGACGCGCCACAAGACAGATTCCCTCTTGAAAAGATGGTTCGGTCCTCAAACAGCAACTCAATATGGTCTTTGTAATAAATAGTCACTCCGTCATTCTGTTTAAAATTTTTCGAAGTAGAGAAGGATTGGTATCTCGGTAAAGTAGGAATAATGCCATTTCTTAATAACCAGCATTCTGTGAGGACTATAACGTCACAATTCATTTTTAACCTGTCAAGTAGTAACACAAGTCCAGGGAGATTACAATTTAAGCTGCGGATATTTTGCGTGAGTATGGTCAGACGATTGCCAGGCGGAAAAGAAATCAACTCATGACAATGGTCTAGATCACTGATAGATAGATACAGGGACATTTGCAAAGCTTACTCTTTGTTTCTGAAGGTATGTAAAAGTGTGTGTGAAGTTTAATGTTGAGTGTAGATGGACACGACTTACAGATTAACAGTAATAAAATTGAGGCATGCATAAAATAGATATTAGAAATACAATAATATGACAAAATAATTTTCAAGACTAGTCACTCGGTACACTTTAGTTTTTCCACATCAAACTCCGAAGTTATACGAATTTGCGGATCATTGACCTTTTTTCGAAGGTACACTACACCATTGGCAGTCCAGCAAAATTGATAACCATGGCTCCGCTGGAAAGCCCTGGCAATATAAAAAGTCTTTGTGTTCGGTATGTAAGGCACTCAGAGACATAAACGGGTGCCACAATGCCTTTTATTTTTAGGTGGTATTAAGTTTATCTTGTTTAGCCCTGGATTTATTGAAATTTTTAACTCCACTGATGACTTTTTCTTTAGTGACAACCGTGGTAAAGTCCACAATAATCGGGTGGGCGTTGGCTTTCGATTTTAGTCGATATATATCTCCTATCTTGGCGCTTTCGATATCAATATTCAGTGATGTCCCCATATTGAAGACTAGGCTGCAAAGGTCTTCCTTTGTCTCTTTATCAGCCTTAGGTATGTTTTGGATTTCTATACCCGTCGATCGAGACTTACGTTCCAATTGCTCTATTATATTATTATATATTGCTCTTCTGCATTGGTGTAAAGTTGCGCCGTGAGTCAGTACAGGCGCTAAGCTTTCGGTCGACATTGCAGTTGGTGACGTAGATAATGGTGGAGATGTACGATTCTTAGGCATGATTCCGTAAAGTCCACCACGTAGTTACCAGGAGAGCAGATATAAAGGGAGGCAGAAGTTTATAGTAGCTCAAAAGTAGCAATGGCAGATCGACCAAAATTTTAATGATGATATCTTCGGTTCAACAGCAAAAATAAGGCTGCATAACAATGCTTAGAGAATATTATTTGTCAATAGTTGGGATATTAAGCACCGTCAAATACTAGGCGCGCAGAAATTCCGTAGCAGTAGTGTTCGCCTAGAATGACGCTTGCACGGGCGGGGCCAGAGAGGCTTCGTCAGTGAGTGGTACGCTCGCTGCGTGAGGGAGATGGTAGTATTCCAGCAAGACGGTCATGCGCAGCAGGCCGGAGCACAGGATTACGTTGTGTAGCGTAGCTTAGCTCCTTACGTTAATGCACTCCTAATTTTTTCACTTTCCTCCGCGCGCTCGCATTGGTTAGCGGTGATTTGTTCGCTCCCTGATTTTAATTGCAATTATCGTGTTCCGAAATTTATTTCCGGCTTGTGAGTTGCTGTCGATTGTTTATTTTGTGATAAGTGCTGGTATCGTAAGTTTTTAAACGTGTTTACGTCCGTTTTTTACTTGTAATTAGTTAATTTCGTCAGCTATCGGTGAGTACATTTACTTTTCTTGACGTGGTATATCGAAATAATTGTATTGTCCGTTAATCTTTCACCTTTTACGTTCTAATTCGTTTATTCATTTGATTTGCGTATATAACTATGATAACTGAACTGATCGTGGTGGAGAAATATTATTTCAACGTAACAATAAACAAAGGTCGCCGTCGACCTCCGCTAATGCTAAACGTTTGTTTAGTGAAATGTCTCCTTCGTACATTTCACCTGAAGACAGATCAAAACGACTGCAAACATCGGAGTCAATTGAAAGGTCTTCGCCTATATTAAATGCAAGCAGTGCAAGCAATGACGACTATTGTGATTTGGTTTCTCAGGCGTCTGCATACCTGTCTAAAATTAATGACCTTGTTCATTAACAATAACCTTGATCATTAATGACCTTTAATGACCTTGGTCATTACCAAGGGTCCCGCATAAATGTTGCAAATAAATCCGCTATTATGGACATGACTCAACGCATAACGGGTATTGTTTCCTTCCTAGCCATAAAATCATCTGGCAACGAAACTAAATTAGCCAATACGGAACGCGAATTAGACAAAATTATTTAATACCGGTGTCAACATTGCCAAGTCTGATGTCAGTAATATTTCATATGCTAATAAATTAAAACTTCGTTTACCCAAAATTGCTCCAGTAGTAGACTCACGTGCCAAACTTCCGTGTCTTGTGGTTTACCCCACTGATGAGCGATCAAATGATTACACAACTTCTTCCGCGACTAAACAAGCGCTCATAAAAGCAATAAATCCTAGTGACGGTTTTCAAATTGTAGGTGTCAAGAAAGCTGCGAAGTCTGGTGTCGTGTTACGTGTCGCTAACGATAATCAAATAAAAAAATTACAATCGGTCGATGCCATTAGGTCCGCTTGCTTGCGACTTGAGAAACCAAAAGGCCGTAGACCTCGTATTTTAGTCAAACTTACCGTCGTGTATGGAGGACAGTGCCTTTTTGCATGCGTTGTAATGTCAAAACATTAAAGACGAGTTGCCATTAAAAGAAGATGATTTTATTAAATCAACAAAAATTATACGTAGGCGTTCGCTAGACAACGGTCGGAAATGGATAGGGATTGAACTCGAGTCCGTGGTCCGGAAACATTTAGTCTCGACTAAAGATAAATTGTTTATTGATTGGGCGACTTGCCGTTTCATTGATGATGTCGACGTAGTACGTTGTGCACATTGTCAACAGTTCGGTCATGTTAAGAAACACTGCACTATTAAATCACCTAACTGCGCTAATTGCTCTGAGGCACATGAAACCAAAGACTGCCCGCATAAGGATAATCTAAATTATACACCGTCTTGCGTAGCGTGTAAGCGATCAAAGAAACCATCTGACCATCGCTGTGGGTCACCTGGGTGTGCTACTTATAAACTTAAGCTCGAACAACTGATCCTCAATACCAATTACTAAGATAATGGATAGATTAACCATAGGAAAATTAAATCTCCACAACGATAGGGTGGCGACTTCTGAACTGGACAAACTAATTATCGATTATAACTTAGATATAGTGTTCGTTCAATAACAACATCAAAACGTGCGGTTACGTCACAGAGTAGTACAGTTGGATGGCAAAGAACGAGCTGAAATTTACGTGGCGCGTTCTTCTAACTTCACAGTAACGTCTTTACGTAACCTTATGACACCCCATTGTGCCGTTGCGGAGGTCTCATCGTCTTCTTTTAAAGTTTACGTTGTGAGCTGCTACTTTCTATATTCAGACCCTGTTGCTCCTCATATACATAACCTCCGTCATGTCTTGCAGTCGCTCGCGGGCTGCAAAGTTATCGTTGGCGCTGATGTTATGTTAATGCATCTTCGAGTCTATGGTATGGCAAAGTTCGGTCTACGGATTTGAACGACGCTGCGCTGTTGAAGATTTCATTGCTGAAATGAATCTGACTATTCATAATACCCCTGACGCACCACCAACTTTTTGCAGCCAAATGGGCGAATCTTGTATTGACGTCACACTTTCTAGTACGCTTGGACAGGTGGCGTGTCCTACCGGACGCATCTTGTAGTGATCATTGCTTGATCGTGTACGAATTTGTTCCGGTTTTTACTCAGGGTACGCCACATGTCATTGGTAACTTTAGGTATAAATGTAAGGGTGCTAATTGGGAATTCTTTAGCTCGCTTCTTGCGTGTCACGCCAAAGACTTCACTCGTGATGGGCTGTCAGCTGAAGAAAGTGCTGAAATTATGTCAGACACCTTCACTTACTGTGCTGACATTGCCATTGGTCGTGGATCTGTGACCAATATACGTAGATGTGATTGGTGGTCTGACTACCTAACTGAACAGCGTAAAAGTAATCGCCGAGCGCGTAAGCATCTTAACAAGCTTAAAAAACGTAAGGTCACCGGTGACCCTCTTTGCATTGTGTTAAATACGTTTAGAGTTGCCAGGTCCCGCTACAGAGCTTCGGTGGAAAAATCTAAGGATAATTTATTGCGTAAAATAGTAGAAAAATTAGATAAAGGAGGTCCGTGGTCTCCTTTATATCAAGAGTTTAAAGCCAATCGATCAGTCGACCTCGCGTTTGTTCAGAACATTAAAGTAAATGATAAACACACCACCAGTATTGAGGAAACAACTGAAGTTTTGCTGAATACTCTTATACCTGATGACTTACTTGCTAATGACAACTACTACCATCAACAGATCAGAGCGTGGGCAGCTGTACCACCTGAGTCACCAGCGTCAGACCTTTCATCCATTGACGAATTTATAAACGTTGTCAAGAGGTTACCACTCAACAAGTCATCGGGTGAAGATAAAATATCTAATCGGATGATTATAGAAGCGTGTAAAACAGCCGGTGATGCGATTTTGACCGTTAACAACCGTTGTATTACGGAGGGCGTATTTCCTCGTATATGGCGATGCGGATTTTTACGAATCATCCCGAAAAATGGCGACAAGCCCCCGGACGACTCTGAAGTCGTACCGGCCCATAACATTACTTCCATCTTTCGGAAAACTCTTGGAGCGCCTTATCGTTCCAAGTTTGCTACCGGACGGACCAAAATTTCATAACAATCAATTCGGTTTCACTACTGGAAAATATACCGTAGATGCGGCCCTTACTGTTAGGCAAATAGTTAATACATCTGAACATAAGTACGTAATTGGGCTTTTTCTAGATATTTCTGGGGCTTTTGATAACGCATGGTGGCCAATGCTACTACTTTAAATGAAAATTCGGGGCTGCTATAGAAATATATATAATCTAGTTTACTCTTTCTTTTTAAATGGTTTCGCGAAACTCAAACTCGGCCATCATTCCATGCCGAAGTCTCTCACCATGGGATGTCCTCAGGGTTCGGTTATTGGTCCGCCTTTATGGAATTTAGGCTTTGATGATTTCCTCGCGATTCCTCTTCCAAGCGGCTGTTCATTAACCGGTTACGCGGACGACGCTCTTCTGCTCATTCAATCAAGCACTCGAGCTGGACTCGAGAACTTGGCTAACACTTGCCTACGATTAATATCTCAGTGGGGCGATCGAAACCGCCTGACCTTTGCTCCGCACAAAACTTATCAACTCATTTTGAAGGGTAATCTTAAATCCTGTCCTACTATTAAATTTAATAACGTTCCCGTAAAAAAGAAGCAGTCCGTGTGCTATCTTGGTCTCGTGTTAGAGAGGAATTTTGCATTTATAGATCATATTAAAAAATAAAAAACTATGCCTTAACGAGAATATCTAAATCTACGTGGGGTCTGTCTTTTTTAACTTTAAAAACTATTTATGGGGCTACTTACTTGGGTTGTATTTGCTATGGGGCGCCTGTTTGGGCTGATAGGGCCACCAAAGAGGCGGTGCGACGTAAGTTGCTTCAGACTCAGCGTTTAGCTTTAATATTCTTATGCAAAGCGTACAGGACGGTTAGTACTGAGGCCTTACCGGTACTTGCTGGCGTACTTCCGGTCGACCTTAAAGTGCAGCGACGTGCTGCAATGTACATTGCCGCACGAGCGACCACGGACGCGAACTTTTTAACGCGGAGTGACCGTGAGAAAATCTCTAGATTATTTAAACCACCTATTGACGTCTGGGAGGAACTTTTATCCGAATGGCAATGTAGATGGGATAATTCCATCAAGGGCCAACATCTCCACCAATTCTTTCAATCCGTTCGCATGCGGCTGGCCAGGACGTGGCTGGAGGTGGATCACTGTGTTGCCCAATTTCTCACAGGGCATGGTAACTTTAAAAGTAAATGGTTTTCCTTTAAGCTCGTTGCCTCGCCTTTATGTCAGTGTTCTACATCTGACCGCGAATATGTACAATCTGCACATCATATCTTATGAGAGTGTATTCTTTGGCAGAATGAATGTAATATTATGTTGAATACCTCAGGAGTTGTTTATTATACGGACCTTGTGGAAACTAGAACAAATTTCCGTGCGTTCAAGCGTTTTTGCCATACCTATTATTGGAATCAAACATAACAGCTCACAATGTTAGGACCCATTAATATTAATTCTTATTTTTATCCGTGGTGCTAGGCAACTGGGCTTATCCCAATTGTAAACGACCCTTTGTGCCTTGTGGCCTTGTTTGTTCTGTCTCCTGCTTGATATGGAGGGACGTGGAAATTTATGTTTTTTCCTACTCCTCCGTTATTCTTTTCTCATTAATTTCGTTGCGGGATCCAAGACAGTTAAATTCATTCTCCGGGACTTCGTCGAGCTTCATTCCCTCTGCGCTTTTCTGGTGGTCGCCACTGTTGATTCTGGCTTTCAGGATTTGCAGTGGTTTGGGAATAGTGCGAAGAGATAGTCACAAAAAAAAATTAAAAAAAAATATGGTCACGCGCAGCAGGCCGGAGCACAGGATTACGTTGTGTAGCGTAGCTTAGCTCCTTACGTTAATGCACTCCTAATTTTTTACTTTGAATGTAAATAATAAATACTGATTTAATAATTAGAATAAAACTATGTGGGGTCCAAAAACACGTCAGCTCGTAATCGAGGTCCGGGAGGAAGGGGATACGTGAGGACGATGCACACAGCACTACTATACTATGTATAGTTATAAAGTATTATAAGCACAAACAGGTAAATTCTTTCACTTGATAAATGGAAATATGGTTTTCACATACTTACAAATATTGCAAACATAGGTAAATTAACTAATTCAACAACAACGGAACAGTGTGCGGTTGAATTTCTTAAATAAAAATAAAAATAAGGCATTACTTTAATTATGAATTTAGTATAAATTATGAATCCATACTAATATTATAAATGCGAAAGTAACTCTGTCTGTCTGTCTGTCTGTTACCTTTTCACGCTTAAACCGCTCAACCGATTTAGATGAAATTTGGTAAGAAGATAGTTTGAGACCTTGGAACGGACATAGGCTACTTTTTTTTGCAAAAAATTCGAAGGGGGAGAAATGGGAGGGGGTTTAATTTTGAATGAAACTTCTTAGTATGGCCTAAGCCGTTGAACCGATTAAGATGAAATTTGGTGTGAAGATAGTTTGAGACCCAGGGCAGGACTTAGGCTACTTTTTTTTTGCATAAAACACAAAGGGGAAGAAATAGGGGGGTGGGTTAGATTTGTATGAAAATTCTTATTATGGCTTAAACCACTGAACCGATTTAGATGAAATTCGGTATGCAGGTAGTATGAGATCCTGGGATGGACATGGGCTACTTTTTTGTATTAAACAAGGTGCGGGAGAAATGGGGTGGAGTAGTTATAAAATATGAAAATAATGAAAATAATATGAGACTTCTTTTTATGGCGTCCTTCTTATTCGGCTGTAGGCATGATATAATTGTTTATGAAAGATTTGAGTGTCAATTTGAAAAAGTCAAATTAATGTCAGTGTCCGTGAAAGTGGTAATTTAAGCAAAACTTTTAAATATTCTACTGCTTATTTTTATTAGGGGGATATTTTTATGCTGTGATATTGTGAAGCACTCAAGTGGAATGATGAGACACCGGGTATGTGTTGCTCTGGTGGAAAAGTTTCAGTTTCAACGCTTGGTGAGCCAGAAGAACCACTCAAATCTTTGCTTTTGTATGACAGTGATGAATCGCGCCGTTTTTTAAGCAGAATAAGAAAATATAATACATCCTTCCAAGCAAGCTTGAATCAAGTGGCAGCAGAGTGACTAACCCTGAAACTCTACAGGGTGAGAATCTCTACCCTGTAGAGTTTTCTAACTCTTTAGAATTATCAGGGGTGCCGTCCCATACGTTGAGGCTGAAAGTTGGTGTCCCAGTACTGTTAATGAGAAATCTGGACGCACCAAAATTATGTAATGGCACCCGACTACAAATAACACACCTGGGACGCAATATAGTAAGGGCAATAATTATGACAGGGAATAGCAAAGGGAGAAGATGTAATGATTTCACGTATTCCGATAATCCCAACCAATATGCCATTCCAATTTAAAAGGTTGCAATTTCCCCTTAAAGCGACATTCGCGATTACCATAAATAAAGCTCAAGGGCAAACACTGAAAGCTGCAGGAGTGAATTTAGAAAAAAACAGATTTTCCCATGGGCAACTGTATGTAGCGTGTTCACGAGTAGTCAAGTCCACATAATCAATATGTTTTAGCAAAAGATGGTAAAACTAAAATATTGTTTACACGACTGTGTTAAAGTAAGTTATTAAAAATTACAACTCTGTGCTCACAACCTATTTCCACACTTTTGACGACAAAAACAATATTTATAAGAATCAAAAATCAAATTAGTACCTACTGCATTTTATGTTACGCACAATACACTATTTTTGTACTACTCTGTGTTTCCTTTTCTACGTTTTACGCGAGCGAAGCCGCGGGTAAAAGCTAGTTTAGTATAAATGAACCAGTTTGATTTTGTCTACACCAAAGATTGCCCTATGGAGCAGGACCAGCATGTTTCTAAGCATTATATTATCATCTAATTTGTAAAATACTTGTTTACAAAGTTTGCTTTTAACAAAAGTTTTAAATTTTCTTTAATTTAGTTTTAATATATGACAAGGTATTTTGTTATAGAATTTAAAAGCTGAGTGCAAAGGAGAGGGTAACCTTTATTTTCTATAACTTCTAATCTTGATCTCATTCCATTTACCATATTATTAAAACAAATTGCAATGGTTGCAAATCTTATCCTAGCTTGAAGATGACCTTCGGTTAGTTCTTTTTTTTTGGAAGGTTTATTATTATAGATCCCAGTTGCATGGCATGTGAATGTCTTCGGACAGTGGTAATCGAAATGCCATGTCTTATAGCACCAGATTCGGTGGTTGTAAATAATCCATGGTTTGGCTATTCACAATATCACGATGACGGCTGGATTGACTTATGTAACTAATCGGACGAGGCCCGCTGTTACACTTTACTTCAGCAGTTTCTTGATACCGTCGCACCCATAAACGAATTGTGTTTCTCTATAAAGAAGTAAATTAAAAAGTTAGATTTCTAATGGCAAAAAAATAAAATATAAATTGATTATAGTTTAGATTACACTTACGTCGACATTTAATTGTCGAGCAATACTCTTTAAACTTTGATTTAGTTCCAAAAGGACGATTATATTCACTTTTAAAAAGTTACTCAATCGAGACATCATGTTATTGTAATTATAAGTCGTTATTCGAACAACACAACCAGACGAGTAATTATGCTATGATGCTATGTCATGTTTTACTTATGAAAATTATAAGCTTACCCTCAATCTTCTTCATAATCTAATTTTTAAAATATGTTATCAACGTCACGGCCGATATGAATAATGTGATGGATGATTTTATAAATATATCGATAAATTTCACAGTTATGATAAGTGTCAGAATGGCGCAGCGGTATTGCAGGTCGACTCGTTAGTTATAGGATCTTGCTTCAGCCTAACGTTTTTATAAAATTTTAAAATTCTCTTGTGAGTTTATAGAAATCTGTATTTGGAAGTTTAAAAATATAAATAGATAGGATGCGATGGATATTACCTCACGGTCGCTTGCATGATCGCCGTCAGATTTTTTTATTCTAGTTCTAATATCTTAGCAGTTTCATTGATATCACAGAGATGGCGCGCACGCGGCGCACGTAAACTTTGTTGTGTACTTGGATGTACTGTCCTCATATGCAAATTTCTTAATGCAACTGAGGTTTGCTGTAAGAGAACCCAATTATGGGTTAAGCTCGCCTTTGTACATAAACTGTCCTATTGTATCTGTGTCTTTATGTTTTTTTTGTGTACAATAAAGAATAAGAATAACTAAACATCGTAGTATATCCTCCTGTCCATAGATGTCACTTTTGATACATTTCTAGGGAAGAGGATTCTCTGCTGCTTTATGTACTCAGCTGAATCCGGTAAGACTGGAAGCCGACCCCAATATAGTTGGGAAAAGGCTAGGCAAATTTTAACAGTCTCGGGTTTATACCTCTTGACTTCGAAGAAGATCTATTTATGATCAGACATGGCGGATTCTATAATAGCTAGATGTATTTTTATGATCTTTGAGGATGGTGCATACATGCTCCAATATAGTCTTATATATAGTCTTGGTGGTTAAAGTTTCCCTAGTGCAGTATCTAGCATCAATTTTATTCAATATGTACTCCTGTTCTACGAGTGCATCTGTATATTCAGAGATAGATCGGTTCGGTGCAAGCAGATTGTAGTTAAAATCTTATATTAAGTCTAACAAATACATCAAAATTTATTACTAACAGCGAAGAAGGACATCAACGGAAGATGGAAAGAGTACTACGAAGAGTACGTACTTGTCGGGTTGACGACGTAAATAACGCGCTACGGCAGGTTCAGGATTGGTTCACTGCCAATAATTTAGTTTTTAAATGGTAAAAAAACCAAGTGCGTAAAATTTACCTTGCCGAATGTCAAAAGTACTGATTGTGACATTATATTAAACAAGGAGAAGCTAGAATTCGTCGATAAAAACGGTTTTCCTTGGGATCACGCTGGACTTAGGGTTGCAATGGTATCCTCATTTGGTATCCCTTGCGGGGCGGCTGAGTTCGGCAGCGTATGCTGTTGCAAAGATTCGTAGGTTAGCCGATGTGGATGCCGCTAGACTGGTCTATTTTAGTTATTTTCATAGTATAATGTCTTACGGTATCCTACTTATGGGGAAGGGCTGCAGACATTGAGTCAATTTTTATTCTGCAAAAACGAGCCATCAGAGCAATATATAATCTTCGCTGGCGCGATTCTCTAAGGGAACTGTTTAAGGACATTAACATCATGACGGTTACTTGTCAATATATTTATGAAAACATCATGTACGTGAGAAAGAATTTACATATTTTTAGTAAAAACGGCGACAGACATAATTACTAGATTTTGTTACTAGAAATAGTTTAAAACCTGTATAAAACGCACACTATGTAGGCTGGCATATTATAAGTTGGGGGATTACATCACTGATAAAAATGCTTGGCTCAATGCTAGTCCTGCTCCACATCTACATCCACTAGGGCGCAATAACAAGTGATATGCAGAACATTATTGTTATGAGGTATTGTTGGACCTGCTGAAGAATGTATGAATATATTTGTATTGTATAAACTCAATTTCCTTAGTATTTTATAACTGCACAGCACGTGTGTGAGTACTATGTACCCAACTGTAAATCTACCATTTACACCTACCTACCCGTACCTACCGTCCCGTCCCGTCTACCGTTTACCTGTACCTATGCGTCGTTCGTTGACTTGTGTGTGCCCTGGCCGTTGAGTGTGTCATGCTCTCTCAGATGTGTCTCTGATGGTTGCGCGTGTGTTGGATCATCCGGTTCCCTTCATGATGGTTGAGCTGGGTGGTGCCATTTCATGCGTCATGTTCGTGAACGGACGCCGTCAGTTGGGATTGGTCATAACTTTACTGCTTCGGATGTTAATGTTTTTCTAGTATCTATTATATAACTGCACAGTACATGTGTGAGTACTTCTAATACTTTGTCTGTAGGTGGTATAGTGTGTAGTGCTATTCTGGGTACATTGTCCTTACATATATGAACTAATAACTATATATGTACCTATGTTCCTAAATATTGTAAAAAATCTTTTTTTTTTGAATTATTAAGTATGGAGTTTCTTGTGCATTCTTCTCCATAACAAGCTACTTGCCGAATGCACGGTAGAATCATTTTTATGTACGTTCAAAAGTGCCGCTTGGTGGCCTAGTTGAAATAAAATATCTTTGTCTTTGTCTTTGAGTTTAAGAACGAAGAATTCCCTAGAGGAACAATGCCCCATATGCTACCTGCTGAAGGACCCTTAAATAGTATAACAGTCGAAGAGGTGAGGAAGGCCTTATCAAAAATTAAATACCATACAACCACCGGCCCCGACAAGATTCCGGCGGATATCTGCAAGAATCTCAAATATACCGCACTACCATGGCTCACCAAGTTATACAATCGCATCATTAAGGACGGTAAGATCCCAGAATCCTGGCGAAATAACACCCTATGCCCGATATATAAACATAAAGGAGACATCGCTGAATAAGGCAACTACAGGGGTGTAAAGCTCACATCACACACACTAAAGGTACCAAAACTGTAGAAAACACTCAGTCACTGGGTGACACAGTCAGAAAAACATGGGCTAAGTATAAATCGGAGTATAACTGAGTTGTGTTCTTCTTTTTTTTTTTTTTTTAATTATACCACCGCATCAAAACCGCCTGGCTCAAATGGAGATCGCTATCAGGTGCCCTTAACTTTTGCCCATTCATGCTATGGGCAAAGTACCTATATAAAACGGTAGTATGACCAGCCATAGCTTACGGAGTGGCGTGCTGGACCTTCAAGAAAGCACACGAACAACAACTGCATATAAGTGAAATTAAAATGCTCCCATGGCAAGAAGGAGTAACCCGTCTAGACAAAGTGCGAAACGAGTATGTCAGTGGTTCGTTCAAAGTAGCTCCGATAAGCGGGAGGGTCAAAGAAAGCTGGCTGCGTTGGTACGGCCACATCCTGAGACGTGGAGATGACAAGGTATATTAAAAAGGTCCTAAATATCTCCAATCTACCGCGAGGAAGGGGATGACCTCCCGCCTGGATGGTGGTCAAACATGCAGAAAGAGGTCCTGAAGGAGAACCTGAGACAACCCAGAACACAGCTCTCTGGCGCAGACGCAAAAGGAGACCCGACTCCAGCTGAATTGGGAAGAGGGTTGAACAAAGAAGAAGAAGATTTACGCACTGTCTGGTTTAACTACGCATGTTGTTCCTTACGGCACAAAGATTTCCGTTTTTTGAAATGTTTTGCAAACAATATACAAAAAATTAAAAAATTCTACTTGGTCATAATACACTAATAGAAAATTATACATTTATTTAGGTAGCCATTAATTTGAGTTGTTGGGATTTATCGGTAACCGGAATGACCCTCCCGGCTCTCTGGTTGTGCTTCGCTCCTTAAAGATTTTTCAAAGTCGCGGCGCGTCAGTACGCGTCCCGCGTGCACGCTGCCCGGTTTTGAAGCCAATTTTTTCCTAAATTTATATTATGTGAGTGAGTGTGTGGCTAATGATAGATTTATGTAAAATAGGGTGGACTTTGGAAAAAAAAAAAAAGTTTATCTACTTTTGTACACAAAACTGGGAAAAAATCCTTTCCGCTGACTTTACACATTTTTAACGAATACAAAACAAGTCCAAACATGAAAATCCATTCGAGATGATGATAGCTTAGTTCATTGACATTACAACAACATAAGTTTCATGTATAGCTCACATACAAAACTTTCGAGATAACGGTGTTAGTGGCGCGCGGTGATAGCGCGCGAAATCGCCCGACCGACCCGTCACAGAGTGACGGTCCGGGCGTTTTCGGCGACACAACCGATTGTTTAATAGTTATTTTAACGACTGTGTTTTAATGTTTCAGATACGGAACCGAGCCAGATTGTATTAGTGCGACACATCCACATCTTAATCCATTCTGCTATTGCAAAGAAAACCAACGTCGTAAAGAAAACGATTCTAAGTATGTTAATTGAGCTTGTGAATTATTTAATTAGATAATAAAGGTTTAAACCTCTATGTTTCTGGCATTAAGAATAAGATCTGTTTATATCTTCCCCCTCCCGACATTTTTACTCACGTCTGCTTTGTAAATACCTTTTGTTAGCCACATTCATCCTCTCAACATGACGAGATATAAATAAATAATGTAACAAACAAGATATCAACTATAACCACCTTTTACCAGATAGGTGAAACCACGTAAACATAATGTCGAAATTAACATAAAAATCAAATAAAGCATTGAATACTTCGGTACACAAACCGCTATCGTAGGAACTCGCTCGGAATATATCGATGGCCGCTGATTCCTGTGTGGAGTTGCGGGAAGTCACGTGGAACGACTACCGACCGCCCTGGAATGCCCTGGAGCAAAAACACCACAATTAATTTAGGTATACGGAGTAGCCTCAGGTTAGGCTTTCTATAAGTGGACACAGGCTTTTATCACGTCAAAATTGTATGATGCACGGGTGCAAAGCCGCAGGAAGAAGCTGGTAGATAAATAAAAGATAACATACATAATTTTTAACCCTTTGTTCCCACTGTTGGGCAAACGTTTACCTTTCTTCTTTCCATTCAAATCAAATCAAAATATTTTAAATAGAAAGAAAGAAAGAAAAAGCCTTTATTTGCGCCAGGCACGACGCATACCATAAAAAAACCGGCCAAGTGCGAGTCGGACTCACGCACCGAGGGTTCCGTACAAACCTCAGCTTAAAGATATTATAGACCTGAGTATTTGATATGAATTTCAATTTAATATCTCTACGCGTTCATGAGGTAAGGTAAGTTTGAATTTTTATTTTTAATATTTTTAATAATTTTAAACTTACTACCAAGTTTAAAATTATTAAATATATTTTTTTAATTATGATGTCACAAAAAATTTACGGATCTCGCAATTTTTCCTTTATCTGTGCTATAAGACGTTGCTTCGTACCAAAGTTCAAGATTCTGTGTTCACGGGAAGTACCCTGTAGGTTTTGATTCCCTTGCGAGTGTCGAAAATTAGCGGTAATTTGTGGCATAAACGGCTGCATCTTTTGATTGCATTGGCTTAGAAGTTTGATTATTTCACAGCTTTAAGGAACAGTAGACCTGAGTATTTGATATAAATTTCATCAACTTGATACCTCCACGTGTCCCTGAGAAAAGGGTCTTGACAGACAGACTGACGGACGAACAACAAAGTGATCCTATAAGGGTTCCGTTTCTTCTTTTCGAGGTACGGAACCCTAAAAACAAAGAAAAATTAAATACAAATACAGAGTATACGTCACAACCACGCAAAACTGTCATCGCTCAGCATAATGCTGAGACTCGCGTGCAAGACAGAGCCACATTGCTGGTTTTCAGAGATAGCCGGTGTCGACTGGATTACGCCGAAACAATTAAACCTTAAGGGCAAGTGACGGAGCGAACATGTTCCATTTATAAATAAAATAAACAAATGAATGAGTAAAAACAAATACGAAACACAAGTGTCCAAAACAAAAGATCAGTCTTTATAGTTATAGACTAGCTGTGCCCGCGGCTTCGCTCCCGTTAACTGCCTATCCTACTCTACTTACTCACCTACCTGTAATACCCTACTTACGTAGACCTACTTACCTTTCTACCTATCTAAGGTCTATAGTAGTCATATAACAGTGCTGCTTAATGGACTGCAAAAACTCATCAATAAGTGGAAGTGGGTATGTGTCAGTTTTTGTGATGGAATTCAACCGACGATAATCTACGCAAAAACGTACACTATTATCCTTCTTAGGGACTAAAATCGCAGGAGAAATCCATGCTGATTCACACGGTTACCTATCATAAGTTCGAAAAACATTTGTCCGAATTTCATTTCACCTAAAACTTTTCAACTATTATCGTTTCGTTTTTTTTTACTTCATCGAAGTCACGTCTGCCACTGTCTCAGTTGACCTATTATCAATTCGTATTTTTTCGTTACTCCGACTTTCCACTTGGTCGAAAAACTTTTTACCGAAGTTACACTAAGCCGAAATTACATTTGCTCGAAATATTAATTTTTAAACGCGATATCAAAATACTAAGTGAGAGAGAAACAGTGGGCGAATACAAATGTTTAAAACAACGACTTGAAAAATAAAATTGTCGACGGAGGCGCGCCTCGGGGCTCCTTTTTCTGTCTGCAGGGTCTAAAGTAACCTAACACGAAGGAGATGACGGGAGCTGAGTTCACTCGCTTTGCTCGCTCACTTCAGCTCCCATCATCTCCTTCGAACCTAACCTTTCCGTGTCGGGGTACCCTAATTGCCCGAGCTCACTTCGCTCGCTCTTGGACAAATTCTTTGAAATTATTAATTAATTAAAATGTCTAATGCATGACAGCTATTAATTAATAAATCATTTGCATGAAAATTCGAAATAAATACGTCAACACAGATAATACTGCATGAAGTCGATTTTGCAGCGATTCGTTTCTGTCAATTTTGTAGCACAACATATTGACTTTTTATGGCACTATTTCAATTTTAAATTGAAAATTCTACCAAGTTACCGGCTATATATTTGTGACTAAATAATATTCCCTAAAATGTTGTTTCGGTTTGGTGAAAATATGGCAAATGAAAAAAGTTCAAAAGAGGCTTCGGCCAAAATCAAAAAGTTATTTTGTAAATCGGTAAAATAATACCTGTGGCAATTGATACTTCTATGATCTGAAATTATGTCAAATAATGCATATAGCAAAAAAGACGTCGGTCAATAGTTTTCGGTAAAATGAAATTCGAACAAATAAAATTCGGAAAAGTGATCGGTTCCCGATTCAAACTCCTCAATGATTCCTTCCTCAAGCATTGCATTCACTTCAGTCTTCATTAGCGCTTTCTTAGCGGGTGTGAGACGATACGGCGGGACAGATATGGGCGGATGGTCACCCGTATCAATGTTGTGTTCCGCGAAACGGTGTTGGTACTCCCCCTAGCTGAAAGATATCTTCATTACACTGAAGAAGGGAGGTGAGACGTTCACGCTCGGCAGTGTTGAGAACCACTGCTTCATCATCACGTAACAATGTAGCTGAACAACACGAGACCTCGTTGCGTGGCGACTCTAATTCTAAAGGATAAATAATACTGTCATCTGAAAATGGCCACGTCAACGCTGCAAAGTCAATAATAATACCAGCGGCGGTAAGAAAATCAATACCCAAAAGAGAATCATTATCAATAGCATCAGGTAAGATAACAAAGTCTAAAGTAACAGTCTTGCCTTGCTTCAAGGTTACTTGTAGATTCGTAGTCAGTATGCGGCGTGTCTGCGTAGAACCATCTGCAAGTGGTACGAGCATACTAGTCTCGTTAAAAGGTTGATCACGCTGCTGAAGTAACCTATATAATGAACTACCGGCGATACTACGTTTCGCGGCAGTATCTACAAGTGCTAAAAATAAAAAATAAACATTTTTTAAAATTGGTCTTTCAACCCAGGAATTACAACGGGAGACGCTAGTCAAAGATGATAAATC
Source organism: Anorthoa munda (assembly GCA_945859665.1). Taxonomy (NCBI): domain Eukaryota; kingdom Metazoa; phylum Arthropoda; class Insecta; order Lepidoptera; family Noctuidae; genus Anorthoa; species Anorthoa munda. The sequence goes on along the minus strand of OX243915.1, from coordinate 13,906,067 downwards.
TATAATTTCATCGTAATCAATTGTAGACGTCGATGGTACTAAATAACTATTTTTGTCCTGAAAATTCATGGTCACCCTACTTTGAAGTTCGGATTTCCGTATTTTTTTAGAAAACCGCATGGTCTTACTTTGCGATTTTGGTTGAACACGGTCAACGCGACTATCGAGACCGGGATTATTTACGTAAAATTTATTTGAAGTTGAAAGAGTATTATTGTTATTAAAGGAATTTAATAAATTATTAGAACTACAATGATTAGTCTCCGATCCAATACAATCACGCTTAGAAGTGAAATTCGAACTTACCAGTTCATCCGGCTTTTGAACAGACGGTTGGAGAGGGGGCACTGACCTTTGTTGTTGTTGTTTACACGATTTTACGAAATTTATCGCGGCGATGTCCGCACTACATTTTGGACAGTTGGTACGCACAACGCCTCTCTCACCGCACCCGTAACATACAATTTCATTGCCTTGTTTAGGTGTAGAAATTTTCAAACTTAACCTACGACATACATTTTTATTATGACCGAATGATTTGCAATACGCACAGAATTGATTGGATTTTGGTTTCACTTCAGTTTTATTATTTTTTAATTGCCTGAAGGGCGTTTGAGCCGTGCTATCACTAGCTAACACATCACTTTGGCACTGAGGTGTCGAAGACGACGGCGCGGGCGGCGGCGCTGGCTTGCTCGGCGCTTGCGTGTCCGGCGGCGCACGCGATGTTCGGCGCTGGGCACCATCAGTAGTTCTGGGGCTCACAGCGACTGCATCATGAGATGACTCGTTCAGAGACTCTTCAATAAGACGAGCGGTGCGGATGAGTTCCGCGAAGCACTTAACCTCATCACGTTAGACGTTTTTTAATACGCCTATGCAACTGACCGTAGACCATGTCAACTTGGACTTTCTCGCTGAGGTCTTCTGGCGGTAATTTTGAAAGAAGAGCTCGAGCCTTAGCGATAAATATATCAGTTTTCTCTTCGCCTTGTTTATATTGAAACAATTCTTGATAAATTCGATGCGGGGGGCGATGATCTCCGAAGGCACTACGTAGGTATTCAATTGCCTCCGACCATGAATTAAATTCCAATTTGACGCCCTGCCACCAGGTGGCTGCGTTGTCAGCCAGCCAGTTTCCACGGCGTCGATAAACGCGTCTACAGATTCAGACGCATCACCAGAAAACCGGGAACTGCAGCTCGCGAAGTTCCCTGATGATGACGATGCTTCGGACCCTGCGGCCATCGCAGGTCGCGGCGTAGCTGCTACCTTTTCAAGAAGCCTCTCGAAGGCTTCGGTCTGCGACCGTTGCAATGTCGCCATCATGGCGGTGACGTGATCCGTAGTAAACGTAATCGGGCCCTCGGCGCCGGATGGTTCATCAAAGTGGTCGTCTGACGACTGACGTTCCTTACGCATTTGCGGCATTTTGTAATCACTTTATCACGTTTTCGAAAGTTCACAAAAGTTTTTCAAACTTCGCCTTATGCTTGGGACGCCATTTATAACCGCGACTGGGTGTGAGTTCTAGCGAAGTTTGGATTTGTGAATTAAACGATGGATAGAGTTAGAATCACTGTTTAATGTAACACATGATACAAAATAATAATAATAAATAATAATAATAATAATAAAGTTTATTTAAAAATCATTAGGTAAAACAATAAGTACAATTTTTGCTTAAATCTATGTCAAGTTCACACGTGTTATGTGCCTGAACTAGGTAAACCTGTGTTTCAGGCGAAAAGAGGTACATATTTTTCCTAAATAATCACTGTAAATCAAATATGAGATAGTCTTAGGTAAATTTTTAAGAGTGTAAATAATATAAAAAAAAAATTCTAATTTTCTAACATCTTATATACTAAAATATCACCATACATAAAATACGAACAATATCTATTTTAGTACAAGTAATAACCTCTCTGTGTCTTCGTAGGACATACTTTGTAGAGTTTCTTTGAGAATTTTCTTACAGTTACAATAATTTAGGGAATAAATGTTTGTTGTTACGTTTAGTCTATTGTAGAGTAGTGGTCCGAGGAACACATAAAATTTGTCTGTGAATGCATGTTTTGTACTTTTTTGAAGGCAAACTACATCTTTCCGTCTTTTTTTAGTATATTCATTGCGATAGGGAAGGGCTGCGTGTTGTTTTAATACGATGCTCATTATGAATAATTGTCGAACTGTTAGTACTTCACAAGATTTATAGAGGAGGTTAGTGGGAAATAGGAACGGTCGGAAAGTAGATACCTTGAGGATCGCTCTCTGCGCTCTCTCGATGGGTAGTAACAAAGTTTTACCCACCCCACCCCATGAAGTAATGCAGTAAGTCAAAATTGATTGACATAGAGCAAAGTAAACTTGCCTAATTAGTAGTGGGTCTGCAATATATCGTAGCTTTTTGAACACGAATATTAGCTTTCGAATTCTATTATTTAAAGCTTCTATGTGCTGCTTAAAGGAAAGTGTTTCATCAATAATGATACCTAGGTATTTTATTTTATTAGCCATTTTGATATTGGGACACCCACACTGGCTATCGGTAGGGTCCGTACAACAATGAGCATACACCGTTGGGGCAATATTAGTTGTCTGTTTGCGCATCGAAAACCTAATGTAATTAGTCTTATCCGCATTTAGTGTTAATGAGTTATGTTGAAGCCAATTATTTACAATATTAAATCCGTGTTGCGCAAGCTTGTACACTTCATTTTCTGAGTCTGCTGAAAAAAGTAGAGCAGTGTCGTCAGCGTAAGATACAATTATGCCGTGTTCTAGCTTTAGATTACAAAGGTCATTTATGTATATCAAAAACAGAGTAGGCCCTAAAACACTTCCTTGGGGAACACCAAAAGACGTGTTTTTTTTATCAGCGCTGAGCACATTGCCAATTTTTACGCATTGGGTACGGTCCTCCAAATAACTTTTAAAGAGTTTCAGCTGAGTTCCTCTTACACCAATGGTCTCAAGCTTGCGCAACAGGATGGGAATGGAAACTGTGTCAAAAGCTTTGGCGAGGTCCAGGAAAATTCCTACTGTGTGGTTACCCTTGTCAAGTTCCCTTGCTAGATAGTCAGTCGGTTGATGTACGGCTTCGGCGGTTGAGACTTTAGGCCTAAATCCAAACTGGCGCTCGGATAAAATTGATTTATCCTCCAGATATTTGAACAATCTTTTATTGATATTTTTTTCTAATATTTTAGACATACAAGGCAGTAAAGAAATAGGTCTATAATTTGTCACTTGCTCTTTACTGCCTGATTTATAGATAGGGAGAACTACTGCTTTTTTTAGGCAATCGGGAAAAATACCTGAAGATAAACAAATGCGGAAAATGTAAGTTAGTGGTGGTACTAAAATATGCCTGAATTGCTTAATAATTCTATTGGATATGTTATCCCAACCAACAGCACAGTCGTCCTTCAAATTCATTATTATGCTTTCTACCTCATTTTCATCCGTATCCAGCAGCCCAAAGGAAGTTAAAGTGGTGCTACACATAAAAGGAATGCCTGTTAGATAATGTGATTGACCCCGAACTTGTTCTGATAGACACTTTCCAACATTAACAAAGAAATTATTCGCTGTGTTAGCAGATGTCAAGTGTGACGAATGTGCTTGTAATAAACCTGATGATGACTCATTTTGTTTTGATGCATAAGTTACATTTTTAATATATTTCCAGACTTTTTTACTATTTGTGCCAGCCTTTTCCAGTTCAATTTTATCGTAGTTGCATTTAACTTTTCTCAGTAGATCATTGCAAAAATTCCTGTATCTTTTGTACGACACTTGAAATATTAAATTATCTGGATTAGATTTTGCTTTCAAATGCAGTTTATCTCTATGTTTCATACAGCGAATAAGCCCTGGCGTGATCCACGGTTTTAAGTTGTGATTTTTTTTGTTCAACTGTGATAAAACTGTGTTTTTCTGAATTGCATGTCTAACATTTTCTATTACATACGACATACAAAACTGCGGGTCAGCGGAATTGTATACTGGCTCAAAATCGATGACGCGTAAATCTTCTTCAAGTTTATTTATATTCAATTTAGAAATTGTTCGAGTATTTAATTTAGGTAATTCACAATTGAGGGTTAGTAGGGCAGCATTATGATCGGTTATTGTTGAATTAACAACAAGTGCAAGTGAGGGAAAAATCGATTTAAGCATGATATGGTCCAAACAAGATCCGCTGTGATGTGTAGGAAAGCTGTGTGCGGGGAGCAGGCCATGAAAGGCGCATAAATTGAGATAGTCCTGAGCAGGTGCATTAGTACTACCTGAAAGAATATTTATATTAATATCGCCAATTAAAATAGTGTTTTTGAAGGATGACAGAGTTTGCAAGGTGTCGTTCAGAGAGTCAGTAAAACTGGTGGTATTTTTAAAAGAGGGCGGTCGATATAGCGCTAGTATAGCAAATTCAGACTCTATTTTAATTAACAATCTGTTACAGTCGTGCATATTTGGTTCCTCAACAGAGACATTCAGATGATTCCTTGCATAAACTATCACTCCATCGTTTTGATTATAATTTATATTACTTCTATACATATTATAGCCCGGCATTACTGGTATGTTATATTGCTTGGCAAGCCAGCATTCGGTTAAAACAATAATGTCACAATTTATGTTTAGCCGTTGCTGAAATGTACTAAAGCTATCAAAATTCTTAAAAATACTGCGAATATTTTGTGTTAGTATGGTTAACGGACTTTTGTAGCCAGATAGATATTGTTTGCAGTTTTCAGCTTCACAAACCTTAGACTCAGACACAGAGAAATTATCTAAATCATCAATTAAATTATTTATCATATTTATGACAGTAGAGTTACAAAATAAAAATAAAAATTTAAATAATAACCGTAAAAAGAAAGAAAAATAAACAATGAAACTAAAAAGGTCCGAAAAATATCCAATTTACGGCGCTCTTAGGCGCCTCCATAATCAATGGAATTGATGTATTTCTTTTCAGCCATTATTTTTGCGGGGCAGTCAGCAGAACCTGTGTTGTGTTTGTCGGGCTTTTTGAAATGCAAGCAAGTAGCGCATTTTGGATCCTCTGCCTTCTTTAGACATTCCTTTATGGAGTGACCTTGATCGCCACAGTGTCCACAGGTGTAGGATGCCTGCCGACATGACTTGGCAGCATGTCCATACTGCTGGCACTTATAACATCGTGTGACCAGAGTAAAATCTCTAACAGGGCATGATGACCAATTCACAAACACTCGGTCTTTTGACATCAGGGCTTTGCGTATTTCTGCAGACACTTCTACCACATAATTACAGGTCTCAGCGTCCTTCTTACCTGACTTGTGGCTCAACTTAATTGAGGTCAAAAACGTCTCAAGGCTGCTGTCCTGAAGTTTCTAAAAAAATAACACGAAACAAATTATTATAACAACACAAAAGTACTTATAAATCAAGTTTGGTTGGTTTTGCGTGCGTACGATCAGAACGTCGTGTCGGAACGTGATCGGTTGCGACCACACGTTGCACGGCGCGCGTATTTGAAAAAGGGCGTTCCGCGCATGCGCGGACTGACTTCAATGTTGGTACATTGGGAGAGGTGTTGCCATGGTTAATATCAAATATAGGTGACCGCGTTATAACATCCTTTTTCAGTAAAGTCAAAGGTGAAGTTAATGTGGCATAATCTTTGAACAAACCGCCTAAAAAGCCCAGATAACCCAAGAAATTGCCTCAACTCGAGAATGCTTATGCGCGTTAGAAACTTCGAGATAGCTTCTGTCTTTCTACCACCCGGTCGAACGAGTTTACTTCAAACCCTAAGAAATCTCTGATGAAGAAATATGTGATGCGTTGAACGCTCGATCAAACAAACATTCCATATTTTGAACACTCGATGTATTGAGTGTACGATATATTGAATGTTCGATTTATTAACCATTCGATATTATGAACATTCGAGTATATAGGCGTTCGATTTAAAGTGTTCGATCTATTAACATTCGATTATTTGGTATTCGATTTGGCATAGCACACCCGAAATCTACAGTGTCTTGAAAGAAGTTACATTTGCTGAGCCTAAAAGTTAAACCTCCTTGCTTCAAGAGATGTAAAACTTCCTCTAACCTATTCAAACCTTCAGAGACGTCTTCACTAGGGATAAGAATGTTGTCCATGAAAACTATTGCATACTTGATTTTCGCGTCATGAAGAATTTCATTCATGGTTCTTTGGAACACTGAAGGTGCATTAACGAGACCAAATGGCATGCGGTTGTAATCAAATTGCCCGTCTGGGGTAACGAAGGCTGTTTTATGATGTGCCTCTTTACTAAGTGGTATTTGATAATAGCCTGAGGCTAAATCAATGGACGTGAATAATTAGTTGCCGGCCAATTTATAGTTGATCCTCAACGCGTGGGAGGGGGTAATGGTCTCATTTCGTCTTCCTATTTAGTGCCCGATAACGTTCTACGCACAATCGTTTTTCGCCAGTCTTTTTTTGTACTAAAACGATGGGACTAGCATAAGGTGAAGATGACTCCCTCACAATACCACTATATTTTTTTTTTTGGTCCATACCATTTACTATTGATCTTTCCGATTGGGATAACCGATACTGTCTGTATACTTTTTTTTTTTTTCTTTTTTATCTTTTATAGGCTCGCGCTTGACCACTATCTCACCTGATGGTAAGCGATGATGTGGTCTACGATGGAGCACGCTTGCCTAGTAGTAACCTATTCACTCTTGACTTAAAGACTCCTAGATTGTAGCTATCGGGAAACACAGACTCCGGCAGGGAATTCCACTCCTTAGCAGTACGCGTAATAAAAGTATTCTCAAAACGTTTATTGCCTCCACCTCCTCCATACTCTGTAAGAGTATGGAACGTGGACTTAATATTAAGCTCCTGGCATACCTAGAATTGAACCTAGAAAAATACGATTGGTTCCGTACTTTCTAACTCAATAACCATTTCTGTCACTTTGATAAATCCGAGATCTTTAAGGCTTTTGTAAAAACAGTCTTGATATTTATTTAATAGTTTTTGTAACCGTAAGCGCTCGGATCGTCGTCATTGAGTTTCTTACCACAGTGAATAAGCTCATCAGCGTTAGTAGAATCAAAACACAACTGATGACAAATAAGGACTTCTAAAGGGTCTTAATATTTGCTTTTAATAGAACGAGACAATAATGATTTTTGAGAAATAGTGATCTTGCTGTCAGACACGTTATACGCAAGCAACGCACTACATCCATTTTTACCCGACTGCCGAAGGAGGGTAATGTGTTTATCAGTCTATGTATGTATGTATGTTTGTTCCTAAGTGGCGTTCCAGATACCAAACGCGTTGACCGATTTTGATGATTCGTACGTCACTCGATTTGTCTTAACCATGCGAGTGTGACTGGTTACATTAAAATTAGAAAATAAAAAAATGGCGGATTTTGGCCATATTGTGGGGGCCCAAATTTTTTTTCATCTAAACCCATCGTGTGTGGTATCAAAATAAAGGATTTAAGAGGTGATTTAAAAATATATCAACACTTATATGTTTCATCATCATCATCATCAGCCCATAGCAGTCCACTGCTAGACATAGGCCTCTCCAATTGCACGCCATTTGGTTCGATTTTCGGCAACTGTCATCCAGCTGTTACCAGCCACCCTGCGAAGGTCGTCGCTCCACCTAGCCTGAGGGCGTCCTACCTTACGTTTACCAGTTCGCGGCCTCCACTCAAGAACACGTTTACCCCAACGGTCATCGGTTCTACGACTTATATGGCCGGCCCATTGCCACTTCAGCTTACTTATTCTATGAGCTATGTCGACAACTTTAGTTCTCTGCCGGATCACCTCGTTTCTGATTCGATCCCTTAGAGAGACTCCGAGCATAGCCCTTTCCATAGCTCGCTGAGCAACTTTGAACTGATGAACCAGCCGTATTGTGAGTGTCCACGTCTCGGCACCGTAGGTCATAACAGGTAGGACGCACTGGTTGAAGACTTTAGTCTTCAGGCTTTGCGGGATGCGCGACGAGAAGACTCGACGAAGTTTTCCAAACGCCGCCCAGCCCAGCTGTATTCTTCTGCTAGCCTCCTTCTCAAAGTTGTTCTTACCAAACTGCAAAGTTTGCCCGAGGTAAACGTATTCTCGAACAACTTTGAGAGCACCGCCATTGACCACAATCGATCCCGGTGTGACGTGTGAATTAAACATAACCTGGGTTTTATCCAAGTTCATCCGGAGACCGATGCGTGCAGAAGAATCAGCTAGGCCATCCAGCATCTGCTGCAAGTCGTGCAGCGACTCTGCCATTATGACGATGTCATCCGCAAATCTTAGGTGTGAGATGTACTCGCCGTTTATGTTAATGCCGCGTCCTTCCCAGTCCAGCGTCTTAAACATATCCTCCACTGCGTTACTAAACAATTTCGGGGAAATAACGTCCCCTTGTCTAACTCCTCGACGCAGTGAGATATGCCTAGTTTGCCGGTCTTGACTTTGAACGGTCATTGTTGCGTTTTCATAAAGACATCTCAGCACTTGGATGTATCGCCAGTCAACTTGGCATCGCTGCATAGACTCCAAAACAGACCAGGTTTCGATGGAGTCAAAAGCCTTCTCATAGTCCACAAAAGCAAAACACAGGGGCCGATTATACTCTTCGGACTTTTGTATAATTTGCCGCACTGTGTGGATGTGGTCTATGGTGCTGTATCCTCTTCGGAACCCGGCCTGCTCCGGTGGCTGAAACTCGTCGAGTCTTCGCGCTAGACGATTCGTGACGACTCTCGAAACTAAAACTCTCGACACTTATATGTTTAAATGTACCTAACTCGAAAAAAAATGGTAACTAAAAAGTTTAAATAAAAAAGTTAATTAAAAAATCCAAAAACCCCGACTGCTTAAACAGCGAACTAAAAAGACGTAAACAAGAAGAAAATCATGCTGTGCAGTTGGAGGATATATCTGGTTTTAGTCAGCTAGCTCGCAAACATGTATCCTCCGACTGCACAGCATAATTTTCTTCTTGTTTACGTCTTTTTAGTTCGCTGTTTAAGCAGTCGGGTTTTTTGGATTTTTTAATTATCTTTTTTATTTAAACTTTTTCTTGGTGTTATATTCACCTGAGAAGAGATAAAAGTGTTTGCCATTCAATTCTCTAACCAAGGCGCGTACGTAAACATTGCCAGTAATAGGATGTGATTTCACTTGCATAACGCGCAATGAAAATGGTGGTATGCAAACACTACGATCACATAGCAGGTGTACTCAAGTGGCTTTTTTTTTAAATATTAAGTTTTTCGGGGTCTTAGTAATTACAAGATCTGGCATTCTTTCCTTAGTCTTCCTTAGTCTATGTGACATTTGTGGTATTTCGCTATTTTAAACCACATATTTTAGTTATTTCACTGAGTGAGCTGGTCTTCTCACCTAATTCACACTTAGGTCTCTTAATACTTACTTCATATTATTCCATGCCAATACATTTTTACATCATATACTTATACTTCGCATCCTTTATACGTTTCCATTATTATTCTGCGAATCGGTCTAAAACGATTCGTTTTCTTATAAAATAAACATATTTTTCAATGTTATGACACCTACGTCAGGTTGTCAAGCTGTCAATACTTTTCCTTTTAAATTTTCTGTCATAGAGCTTCTTACTAGCTTAGTCTATGAAGATTACTTTTGATTTATATAATTTAAATTCTTTTTATCAATATGGTTAGCTCAAATATTGTATTTTATAAATTGAAAATTAATTTACACGCTCTCAGAATTCATCGAAAAGGTTTTGGATTGAATATTACTGGCTGTTTTGAATAATGGCAGGTTGCACTTTTTTTATGACAACAAGATGTCACTAACTTAAATTCTGAGCTGATTCTGTCAAGCGATGGATATAAAAGACGGAAAGGCCGAGGGCTTGGCAGTCTTGAATCGAGTCTTGAATCTGGACTGAACGCTAGTAGTCCATTTTTCTGTTTGATACTATGAAGTTTACAATTGTATTTAAAATTTCTCTTTACAACTATAATATATAAGGCCTGTGAACCAATTCTGTTTAATACAATAAATATAATTTATTGAGTGTGTTACTGGTTCTTTAACTTCGACGGTCACCGCTTCATAACAAAAGGGCTTGATTGATCAGCATATTAAGCCACAGCCTGACCTCCACACTCCTATCTGCCTGTTCCTGCACCAGTGCTACTGCTACTGCTACCTGCCTGTTATCCTGACAATTGGTTCAAGCCTTGACCATCTGCGTGCTCATCTGCCTACCTCGGGCATTCCACGCCTTCGTGTCCGTCCAGTTGCCTACCCTGCCCGTCCAGCTGCCCAGCCTTCCTGCCTGCTATGAAAAACCTGCCCACGTCGTGCGAAGCCGGCCCATAGTTTTATACTCAATATCCTTTTAATTAATTTTAATTTATAGTTACCTTTAATTTTATTAACGTGGCTTACGTATAGTTCTTTTGAACTATACGTAACGCTACAGTTTGGCGCCCAACGTAAAATCAGCGTTATCTTTTTCAAAATTCTAAAAAAACTACCACTAGTACTTTCTTTTGGACTCTTATTTGGCTTAGTCTACTCATATTCATTTATTTATTTATTTACCTTATTCACTTTTTCTCTTCTTCTTCTTTCTTCTACTCAACACATATTCATATCTACTTACACTACACCCCACACACATCCCTTTTACCCTCTGGTAATTGGCACCCATTCTTCACTTGGAAGTGTTTTTAAAACCATTCGTGGTCACTCACAAGCTGGGGTTTGGTTTACTCTACGACGTACTGTAGGAGAATATCCTATAGTCGTTACCATTTTATTTATTTACCTTATTCACTTTTTCTCTTCTTCTTCTTTCTTCTACTCAACACATATTCATACCTACTTACACTACACCCCACACACATCCCTTTTACCCTCTGGTAATTGGCACCCATTCTTCACTTGGAAGTGTTTTTTAAAACCATTCGTGGTCACTCACAAGCTGGGGTTTGGTTTACTCTACGACGTACTGTAGGAGAATATCCTATAGTCGTTACCATAACGTTCCATAACACATAACTCTCTAATACTTCACTACCCTACACTCACCTCTTAAAGTCCTCTTAAACTTGAGTTTTCTGTAACTCTTGACCTCAACTCTACTCTCTTGAGTCGCCTTTAGCACTCATTAACCCTCACCCTCACCCTCATTTGGCTATAATGCATTATTTTTTTTTTTGAGCGGTAGCAACTCTTTAAATAAGCCCCTAATGCATTATCTTTTCTTAGAGGTATTCTTAAAACCCTCTAAACCTTAAACTCAAGTTACTCTTGAGCTCTCTTAAACTCAAGTTACTCTTGAGCTCTCTTAAACTCAAGTTACTCTTGAGCTCTCTTAAACTCAAGTTACTCTTGAGCTCTCTTAAACTCAAGTTCCTCTTGGGCTCTCTTAAACTCGAGTGTCTCTTAAACTTGGGGTTTTTCTTAAACTTTAAACTTTTCGAGCGGATAAGCAACTCGTTAAATAAGCCCTAATGCTCTTGAGCGGATAAGCAACTCGTTAAATAAGCCCTAATGCTCTCTTCTAAATTGGGTTTTCAAACAGGTGCGGGTTACGACACCTAATTAAAAAAAAAAGCCTTCGTAATTATAATATAAATATTTCTTTGTTGGAGTATGCGTCATTGAATGTGAACCATATCCCCTACGTGTGAATGAATGAGAGTGTTTGACGAAAGTATGAAAGATGTTGTGTGTTGGAGCAAGGACTTATTTTAACCTTCAAAATTTTCAATGGAGTTGAAAATTTTCCGGGGTTGTTGGGGAAATGTGGTATTTCGCTATTTTAAACCACATATTTTAGTTATTTCACTGAGTGAGCTGGTCTTCTCACCTAATTCACACTTAGGTCTCTTAATACTTACTTCATATTATTCCATGCCAATACATTTTACATCATATACTTATACTTCGCATCCTTTATACGTTTCCATTATTATTCTGCGAATCGGTCTAAAACGATTCGTTTTCTTATAAAATAAACATATTTTTCAATGTTATGACACCTACGTCAGGTTGTCAAGCTGTCAATACTTTTCCTTTTAAATTTTCTGTCATAGAGCTTCTTACTAGCTTAGTCTATGAAGATTACTTTTGATTTATATAATTTAAATTCTTTTTATCAATATGGTTAGCTCAAATATTGTATTTTATAAATTGAAAATTAATTTACACGCTCTCAGAATTCATCGAAAAGGTTTTGGATTGAATATTACTGGCTGTTTTGAATAATGGCAGGTTGCACTTTTTTTATGACAACAAGATGTCACTAACTTAAATTCTGAGCTGATTCTGTCAAGCGATGGATATAAAAGACGGAAAGGCCGAGGGCTTGGCAGTCTTGAATCGAGTCTTGAATCTGGACTGAACGCTAGTAGTCCATTTTTCTGTTTGATACTATGAAGTTTACAATTGTATTTAAAATTTCTCTTTACAACTATAATATATAAGGCCTGTGAACCAATTCTGTTTAATACAATAAATATAATTTATTGAGTGTGTTACTGGTTCTTTAACTTCGACGGTCACCGCTTCATAACAAAAGGGCTTGATTGATCAGCATATTAAGCCACAGCCTGACCTCCACACTCCTATCTGCCTGTTCCTGCACCAGTGCTACTGCTACTGCTACCTGCCTGTTATCCTGACAATTGGTTCAAGCCTTGACCATCTGCGTGCTCATCTGCCTACCTCGGGCATTCCACGCCTTCGTGTCCGTCCAGTTGCCTACCCTGCCCGTCCAGCTGCCCAGCCTTCCTGCCTGCTATGAAAAACCTGCCCACGTCGTGCGAAGCCGGCCCATAGTTTTATACTCAATATCCTTTTAATTAATTTTAATTTATAGTTACCTTTAATTTTATTAACGTGGCTTACGTATAGTTCTTTTGAACTATACGTAACGCTACACATTTCACTTCTTTGCCGTTAATCATAATATCAAAAATATATTTATCGATAGATTTATCATTCGTCTTTAACTGCGAAACCTGCTTTTCGTTTTTATCTTTTAATTCAGTATCGTTTTTTGTAAAATCAGTTTTAGGTTTATTTTTAAAACAACTAGAAGCTCGATGACCTAATCTGTCACATAGTGATTATTTATTACGGGGTTTATCGCATCTAAAGCTGTGGTGACCGTGTTCGATACAATTAAAACACCGTATGTTAGGATTCATCGTACCGGACTTTGGATTTTGGACTCGAGATGTCGCATTCGTAGAGGCTTTGCGATCATTCCTATTCCTAACATTAGCTTCATATGCTTCCTTGCTTTGACCCACTTTGACCGTCCAAAAATTTTTTTTTTTTTCTGGTTCCCTAAATTGAGCTGCTTGTGCACCTACTCTAATGATACGTTCATCCACTCCTTATAAAACTCAATCTGCCTGTTTAGCAAAAATTTTCAACTATTTAATAAATTAAGTTTCGCATAATAATAGATAACCCTGTTTCACTCTCTCACAATAGTGCAAGAGTGGGCCAGGGCTATGCAACAACAATGGTTTTTGAGTACTGTCGTTAAGTAAATACCAATAAATATTCTAAACAAAAAAAACTAATTAGGTTTTAGTCAAAAGTAATGACTGTGACATAGTATTGAATAAAGAGAGACTAAAATTCGTCGATAAAGAAGTGTTCCTAGGAATCACACTCGACTCAAGGTTGCAAAAGAGTCCTTATTTAACTTATCTGGCCGGACGACTAAGCTCAGCATCATACGCTGTTAGAAAAATCCGACACAAGACTGATGTGGATCGACCGCGAAACTAGTATATTTTAGTTATTTTTAATAATACCATGTCATACAGTAATCTACTATGGAAACGGGCTGCAGACATCGAATCTATTTTTAACATGGTTTTATTAGCTTGGTATGTAGTGATTAGTAGTATGTATCTATGTAACGGATTCTTAGAACATGATTTTCACGAGAACCGATCACTTTTCCGAATCTTTTTTGTTCAAATTTCATTTTACCGAAAACTATTGACCGACGTCTTTTTTACTATATGCATTATTTGACATAATTTCAGATCATCGAAGTATCAATTGCCATAGATATTATTTTACTGAACTAAATTTCGCCGATTTACAAAATAATTTTTTTATTTGCCATATTTTCACCAAACCGAAACAACATTTTAGGGAATATTATTTAGTCACAAATATATAGCTGGTAACTTGGTAGCATTTTCAATTTAAAATTGTAGTGTCATAAAAAGTCAATATGTTGTGTTACAAAATTTAGTGACAGAAACGATTCGCTGCAAAATCTACTTCACGTGTATAGTATATATGCATAGTCTTGTCTGTGTTTACATATTTATTTCGTATTTTCATGCAAATGGTTTATTAATAGCTGTCATGCATTAGACATTTTTATTAATTAGTTATTTCAAAGAATTTGTCCAAGAGCGAGCGAAGCGCGCTCGGGGATTTAGGGCACCCCGATACTTTAGACCCTGCAGACAGAAAAAGGAAACCCGCGGAGCGGGGCTCCGTCGACAATTTTTTTTTTCAGGTCGCTGTTTTAAACATTTGTATTCGCCCACTGATTCTCTCTCACTTACTATTTTGATATGCGTTTAAAAATAAATATTTCGAACAAATGTTATTTCGGCTAAGTGTAACTTCGGTAAAAAGGTTTTTGACCAAGTGAAACGTCGGAGTAACGAAAAAAAACGAATTGATAATAGATCAACTTAGACAGTGACAGACGTGACTTCAATGAAGTAAAAAAAAACGAAACGATAATAGTTGAAAAGTTTTAGGTGAAATGAAATTCGGTCAAATGTTTTTCGAACTTATGATATAAAAACGTCATATTAATTTGATAATTTTCACACTTATCAAACGCCGATGACAAAGCAATAATTTTAATAGTTTGTCCCATTATCCTTACCTGGATCTTCAGGATTAGTGCTTTTTTATATTCAATACCCGGTAGTGTCTTTGTGACAAGTACCAAGGCGCGTGCTAAGACATGCGCATGGCTTAATTTTTAGTTATATCCGAAGACACGGTAGTGTTCTTGCGCCAAGTACACGTATTAAATCAATGTTCCGGAGAGGGAGCCTGAGATACTATCACATCCAGGGAAATCAGTAGGCACGCTAATTACACACACCCATCATAGGGAGGAAGTTGCATTAATAAATTGTCGTTTAAAAAACTAAAAATTACTTATTGTGTAAAAAAACTTCTTTTCCAAATGTTATCAGAATCGGTTCAGCAGATTTAAAGATAATGAAAAATATTATAACTAAACTCCTTAACGACATACAGCACGAATGTGTAAATTGAGTTATTCTGGTTTTTTGTCAATCCTGTCGGCACCTTACTATAGAACTTGCTCACTTCTTAATGATGGTGTACCAAAACTAAAAAGAGAAAAGTATTTAGTTATTTAATTAATTTTAATGTTACTTTATTATATTTCTTTTTGTAGGCACTAGGTATTTTTGCCTATCTGTAATGTGAATTTAGGTAGTGCAGGTGATGAATAATTTTACAAACTGTTCATGAAATTCAAATACTTAACTCAATTTAGTCTGCTATGAGATCGCTCAGATCTCAATCTCATCGCTTGCCTTCGACTCACTGCGGTGACTCATAAGTATTGTATATTACAGGAGACATAGTCTATGACTTACTGTACCTATTTATATCCACTATTTACCTACTTATATTTCTAGATAGTAAGACGCTTACTCTTAGATAAGTGTAAGTGAAGAAAATTGTTTACATTGCAAATGTAACTTTGTAATCGCATATAAAGCTTAGGGAGCTTACGAGTAATAGAGCAATGTTCGGTGTTTACAATGTATATGAACTTCAGTATTTTTACCTAATTATGTTGGGGAATGTAGCTGTTTGTTTTTTAAATATTTTTACCTGGTATGTACTTATTACTGCCATTACTTAAAATAGTATTATTAAGTAATTATGTGTACATATTATACAATTTTTTAGATGTCGCGCAATTTTTTTAATAAAAATATTATAAACTACGCTTCTTAAACCTAAAAGTGTAAGCTGAAATATTCTATCAAGTCACAATTTTTTTCTTCGTTTCCCAAGTTACATGGTGGCCGTAATGAATAAGAAATAGCTTGTTTTTAAATGATCTAAAATGTTGATTAAAAAGTAATGTAAACTTAGCTCTGGCTTATAATATAAACTGTCCATAAACATAGCAAAGAATCGTCTCTGCTGAGTTTGTGGTAAGTTGACATTTTCATATAAGGGAGAGTACAGTGCACGACGACCTAAAATCATATAAAACATCATTCAACCACATGACGTCCACTACTGGATATAGATACCTTCCCCACGCATCGCCTTAGATACCCTAAAAAAGTCATCGAATTTTAGCCTAGGCCTGCTGAATATATATATTTTGCTTTCCATAATAAATAATCCATAATAATAATTATATGACAATAGTAGCACGTCTACCTACCGCAGTCAACCACCTTTTTCAAATTATAATTAGGTAGGTAGCCCAGCGATGAGACCACTATTGTACCTATTGTAATTGTTCCTAAAATACTTAGAAAGGGTAAAATGGTCGTAAATGAGTCTAAACCTCTTTAACTAATATTCTAAGGCTTTCATTGTCTGTAACAGATAATGATTCCTGGAACTACTAATCCTATAACAATAGTTCTTACACTGATAGAAATTACACATTTCGACAGGTGTATGAAATGTTTTATGGTTATAGGTCCAAAGTAAAATTTATAGCGCTTATCAAAATGATTTATGAATACTTAATAGCAGATGATCTTAATGAGATAGATGTAAAATTAACTTTTTTAAGAACTTAACTGGAAAATTGTAATTTAACTTCTCATTTTTTTAAATTAGAATATGAAAGAAATACTATAAGATTAGATTATACGAGTACAATTATATATGTAGGTGCTCGTATCTGCTAGAGATAAAACAAAGACAAGAACAAGACAAATTACATACTAAGAGATTATTGGTGGTAATGGTATAAAGAAGTAGATGTAGAGAGGTAAAAGCATTTTGTTTTTAAGAATATTGCTTAATTTACATTGCATTGTAATGAAGAAATCAAGAGAAAAAGCGAATCAAAATTAAAGTATAATTTAGATCTAGTGTCCAGAATAATATGTACATCCCAAAATATGTACAGCCTTTAACTAATGCAAATATTATTATTTTTTGTTTTACCTGCGTATGTTGCCCTATAACTGGGCAAACGAAATTCTATAGACTAAACGAAATAAAATACTCATTTCCACACCACCATGAGGTAGAGTAAGGGGCGCGTTTTTTTTATCGTGGTATCCCCAGTAGGCCTAATCCACATGTAATGCACTACTTTAAGTCCTTCTGGTATTATTTCCAAAAGAACTTCTTCTTTGTGTCGACAGCACGAAGGAGAAGAAGTATATTTTCAGATATTGCAGGTTGACAATTCTTGTTATTGTTCAGTAACTTATCATCAGCGGCCACATTTATAATTTTTTTGACCTCAAATTCTTTGGGCCACACATTATTTTCCTTGTAAAAGTTTATAGAGTATTCGTCCATTACTTTTACAACTTCACCTCTCACTTTCCCCCCGTCTGGTATTGCTTCTGCTAGCACATAAGTGCCTCTTTTTACCCAAGTATATTTTATGAATTTTGTTGGCATAGACACCAAGTGCTTTTCACCTGTTGGAGTCATAACCTGAAACAAGAAATATAAAGAAAAGTTTAACATTTCGAACTCATAAATTAAGTGTTTTTTTATCCTAGTAGACACTAAGAAAGAGGGACAGCAATAAAATGCAAATCAATAATAAAAAATTCACGTATAAAATAAGAAACATCATGATCTAATTATTAAAAACCTGTTATTTTTTGACAAAATAAAAACATCCTCATGTCTTTTAGGATTGCCTGGTGGCCGACTGGTTGCTTGGCCATAAGTATCTATTGCTACAGTTTAATAATAATTAGATATTCTTACCTGATGTAAGTTATTTCCTTCATATCTCATAACTTTTACAATACTTTGATTTTCTTTAGGTAAGCAATGGTCGTCCCAGCGTGTTTCAATCGCCACATGTTTCCTGTTTTGAATTTTAGGCATTTTTGCTCTTTATAAACAAGTTTACCAGACGCTTTCTTCACACTTCACGACGAATAACTACTATACTAGTAACAACAACCGTACGGCCCAGAGTATAGACGGCTAATGCTGGGTCTAACTAAACCCAAACCCCCGTATACTGTCAACTACCTGAGGTATGAGGAAGGGGTCAAGGCGGTGTGGAAGTGGTCTCTGATTGGTCCAACCAGAATGCAGTCGCACACACAAACAGGACAAGACACGGACAGGTTTAAATAAAACACGCAGCTATAGAATAGAATAACGCCGCGTACATTTGCACGTCTATGAACGCGTGTCACGCGGCGTCCAAAATGCAGCGCGTGCTCGAGCTTCTTCCCGACTGGCTGTCGAAATGGCGGTTGTCGGTGAACGTGGGTAAGACACAGGCACTCCTCGTCGGGTCCGCCCGCCTCCCACCACCCCTTAGGCTGCAGGGGGTGGAGATAGAATGGACCCCCCGGGCAAAATACCTGGGGGTAACCATAGACCGTAGGCTCAATATGGGCCGCCATGTTAAACAGGTCGTCGCTAAGGCTAGAGTGGTGCGCGCAATGCTCAAGCCAGTGCTCTCGTCTCGACTCCCTATTCGCACAAAACTGGGCGTATATAAGACTTATATACGCCCAATAATCACCTACGCTGCACCTGCGTGGTACGTCCTCACTAGCGAGGCCAATAAGAAACGTATCCGCGCGCAGCAAAACCAGACGCTGCGCCGGATAGCGGATGCACCTCGCTACGTGAGAAACGACGTACTACAAAGAGATTTAAAGATTGAGAGCCTGGATAGCTTTTGCGCTCGCCTCTCAACGAATATGTTCTCGCGTGCCGACGCCTCTGCCCACCCGCACATCAAGCAGATAGCGCCATGGCACGCGAGACCGCCTGACGCCCGCCGCCTCCCGCGCGACCTGTGTAATGCATAGGCCCCGCCCATGCGCCCCCCTACACCTCCCCCCCGCAGCCTCATTACCGGACTGACGCTTGAACGGATCGCTCACCACTACACGCGCCCGTTCATACAATAATACTCTACTATACATACATTTATGCGGTGTACATAGTGTTCTAAGTTAATATAGGCATTATGTACACTGTAAAACATACATGCACGACTCCACAACATTCTAATACACATAACAAGTATAAGCCGCGCGCGGTGCGTGCTTCGTTATATACATGAACGGTGTTACACAATTCAATACCGTTCAAACATACGCAAACGGTCCCTTAGCCTGGGGCGCAACCGGCTAGATCTGGAAACGTGTCAGGCGGGGACTTTACATCCTCAGTTGGGCGCGCCAATATAGCCGGCATCTAGTCGCTGATTATTCCTTGTTCGGCCTCTGGAAGTTCGCTTTCAGTCTCACCGGGCAGGGATGTATCGCCTAGGTGCCGTGAAAATTCGACGCCGCGAGGCGGCGTCGCGGCGCTCCCGCTGAACACATAGCATTCACTCTCGGGCGGACAGAGTTAGCTCGCCCGCCCAATACCTAGGCCTATAAGGCCGCCCAAAATGAAAACGTGCCCGTAGTTACGGGCACGCAACGAAACCGCGGGACAAAGGCACTGCCTACAGCCCGCCCGCCGCATCCCATACGGGGTAGCAGCGATTACCTACGACGAGAATAGAATAGAGTACTCTTTATTATGTACACCATATACGTTACAGAACGTATAGACGAAGAAAACATTACATTATTTATTATTTTATATATGATAATTGTACTTATTCAAATATTTAATCGGTTTCTATTCTTAATATTATTTTAACATGTAAGTAGGTACGGTATGTTATTGCTATTAAATGCAGGATTATCAAGACCATTATTTATTTTTTGACTTTAGTTCCGTGACAGAAAATAACCGTTTCAAAAATAATTGAGTAACTATTATGTACTTGTTAATGAAAAAGGTCTACTTATTTCATAAACAACTATGTTTATGAAATTATTTAAAAAAAGCCTAGACTGTGTTAAAGACGTTAATAAAACATAAAACCACGATATCGATACAACAAAAACCAAAATACTTATTTTATTGCACGATGAACCATAACCATTTTCAATTTTTACAAGGTTTGAGAGAGAGATTCTGATGTAAGTAACTGCTAGAGACTGGATTAATATGCATTTTGCATATTTAGCTTTTTCCACCGGCTTGGTGATGCAAATGTTCGTGCATTTTTCGACGTAGAACGGTTATTTTGTGACACAAATTATTTTGAGCGATCGAAGTACAATTTTCACAACAAAAAATATGGAACAGTCCTTGGTTGTTTATGTTCATAATAATTATCAGTGCCGCCAGTAATAAAGGGAAAGTATAATTTTTTTTTTATTTACCCTGGAGGTAAAAAATAGCCATTTCTTTGAATGGGAATCACTTTCAGATTTAGTTTATATATTATTTTAGTTTTTATGGAATGGTTCTTGTCCTTGTTAACGAAATTATCATGGAATGACGTTATTTATACCAGTCATTTTTGTCGTATTTAAAGTAATTTTACGATTTATACCCATATGGGATTAAAAATAATTTAAAACATAATGATCGAAATTTCTTTTTACTTTCGATATAGAGGATTTAAAAAAACTAAAAAAAATATTTAGTCATAACATTAGTAGAATAGAATAGTATTTATCCTACAAAGACGCAACAGAACAGCAAAATCTGGGTGCTCGACTTTGTTATTTTTTAATGTTAGCCCACACACTGTCCCACTGCTGAGCAAAGGCCTCTCCCAAATCCTTGCAGGTAATTTTTCCTAAGCCTTATGAAATTTTAACAAATAAACACTTTGAATAAAACTGTTCAATTATCCCTCCTCTCTGTCCTTTTCATTGCTTGGTACAATTTAATTACCTTTTCACTTTTATATATTACAACAACTAAGATTTATATTATACTTGTCAAACAAATCTTAACTTAAACTCAACAGCTTATGTGATAAAGTTGAAAAATCTCCTACACTAGTGCCGTCGATGCTAGCGCACCTTTGACTGCTGTAACGAAGAAAACTACAAATGTTACAATTTTCAGTCGGTATGAAATTGTTTTTATATAATAAAGTTCCATGCGACGATATGCGACTGACTTTTAGACCCCTGGGCTTCAATGCACCTCACTATTTTTATTTAGTTTAAAATAATCTGAAGCAGCTTCTTACGAAATTTGGTGCCGTATGAAATCACTCAAATCACTTTTGTTTTGGTAATTTTACATGGCATAACTTTGTGTTTGGACCTCTACTGGAGCGGCTGACGTTTAGAGTTCAAGTTTTTGGCAAAAAAACTAATGTTATAAATTTCGTTTGGTATGAAATTACTTTACAAATAAATTGTAAAGTGTACGCAGATGAAATTGTGGCCAGAAGCTAGCATTTATAATAAACGCGAAAGTTTGTGAGAACAGATAGAAGTATGTTTGTTATTCTTTCACACAAGAACTACGGAAGGGATAGAAACCCCAAATAAAAATAAATAAAAATAACTACGGAACAGATTTTGATGAAACAGGATTGAGGAAAGTATTAATTTCACGCGGGCAGCTATAACCTAACATTAAAAGAAGTTTTCGGTTGAGCGCGCGGACTGGTCTGCGTTCCGTTCGGTTGGTCGCCCCAGTACAGTGTACCGCTGTAGGCAAGTATATATCTCAGTGGTAAGTAAGTAGGCAGGGTAAGTAAGTTCGTTTTTAGACACTTCCATTAAAGAAACTATTGAATCATATGCGGCCCTGAAAAGGGCCTTTTTTATTGGATGTCCGCGTTAGATGTTGTGTAACGCGGCGGTGAGTTCGGCTGGAGGCTTCGTTGGCGGATTGTCGCTACACGATAGGATTATTATTTACATCTCGATACTCCTGTAATATCCTGGATAGGACATGGAACTCTTGTATCATGCTCTCCGTGAGCGTTCCACCGGACGAAACATAGTGCATGTAATATACGCACTGGTCAATAATATAATCCACACGGTAGATTTGAAATCTAAAACAATTGAAAAATAACGTTAATTATGTACATTAAATATTCTCCAGGATAAAACATTACTTCAAATTAAAATGTTTTGGACTAATAATATTATTGATAGGTTGCCGAAATCTAAGAAATAAATAAATTTAAGTGACAAGTAACTATAGAAAATCGATATGCAAAAATAATACGATAAAAGAAAAATTAATATGCTAATAGTTACCCTCCAATTTCGGCAAGCGCAGGCAAAACCATGTTAAACACAAACACTTCATTCGACTGAACAGGAGCGAATGAAGAAACTTACTAAAAAACGAACTTTGCTATTTTTTGGGGATAACATACAGGTGTGGTGGTAATACCACACTTGATATTTTGTATCATTCCACGGTATAGCACTGTATTGCTCTTTCATAGAACAATGTTAACCTATCATTAGTAAATTGTTCTCTAAAGGGCTAAGTATTGGTAGATTACAGAATTGTAGTCATGTCTCTTTCTAATATATATCTGACAGATTACCCTGTTTCACTCTCTCACAATAGTGCGAGAGTGGGTCAGAGCTATGCAACAACAATGGTTTTTGAGTACTGTCGTTAAGTAAATACCAATAAATATTCTAAACAAAAAAAACTAATTAGGTTTTAGTCAAAAGTAATGACTGTGACATAGTATTGAATAAAGAGAGACTAAAGTTCGTCAATAAAGAAGTGTTCCTAGGAATCACACTCGACTCAAAGTTGCAAAACAGTCCTTATTTAACTTATCTGGCAGGACGACTAAACTCAGCAGCATACGCTGTTAGAAAAATCCGACACGAGACTGATGTGTATCGACCGCGAAACTAGTATATTTTAGTTATCTTTTATAATACCATGTCATACAGTAATCTACTATGGAAACGGGCTGCAGACATCGAATCTTTTTTAACATGGTTTTATTTTAGCTTGGTATGTAGTGATTAGTAGTATGTATCTATGTAACGGATTCTTAGACCATGGTTTTCACGGGAACCGATCACTTTTCCGAATCTTTTTTGTTCGAATTTCATTTTACCGAAAACTATTGACCGACGTCTTTTTTACTATATGCATTATTTGACATAATTTCAGAACATCGAAGTATCAATTGCCATAGATATTATTTTACTGAACTACATTTCGCCGATTTACAAAATAACTTTTTTCATTTGCCATATTTTCACCAAACCGAAACAACATTTTAGGGAATATTATTTAGTCACAAATATATAGCCGGTAACTTGGTAGCATTTTCAATTTAAAATTGAAATAGTGTCATAAAAAGTCAATATGTTGTGTTACAAAATTAAGTGACAGAAACGATTCGTTGAAAAATCGACTTCACACAGTCTTGTCTGTGTTTACGTATTTATTTCGTATTTTCATGCAAATGATTTATTAATAGCTGTCATACATTAGACATTTTTATTAATTAATTATTTCAAAGAATTTGTCCAAGAGCGAGCGAAGCCAGCTCGGGAATTCAGGGCCCCCCGATACGGATAGGTTAGGTTCGAAGGGAATGACGGGAGATGAAGTGAGCGAATAAATCGAGCGAACTCAGCTCCCGTCATCTCCTTCGTGTTAGGTTACTTTAGACCCTGCAGACAGAAAAAGGAGACCCGCGGAGTGGGGCTCCGTCGACAATTTTTTTTTTCAAGTCGCTGTTTTAAACATTTGTATTCGCCCACTGATTCTCTCTCACTTAGTATTTTGATATGCGTTTAAAAATAAATATTTCAAACAAATGTTATTTGTGAAACGTCGGAGTACCGAAAAAAATCGAATTTATAATAGGTCAACTGAGACAGTGGCAGACGTGACTTCGATGAAGTAAAAAAAAACGAAACGATAATAGTTGAAAAGTTTTAGGTGAAATGAAATTCGGTCAAATGTTTTTCGTACTTATGATAGGTAACCGATTTTCACCTCCTTAAAAACGTCAGATTAATTTGATACTTTTCACACTTATCAAACGCCGATGACAAAGCAATAATTTTAATAGTTTGTCCCATTTTCCTTACCTGGATCTTCAGGATTAGTGCTTTTTTATATTCAATAACCGGTAGTGTCTTTGTGCCAAGTACCAAGGCGCGTGCAGAAATGCGCATGGCTTAACTTGCTCACTTCTTAGTGATGGTGTACCAAAACTAAAAAGAGAAAAATATTTAATTATAATATATTTCTTTTTGTAGGCACTAGGTACCTTTTGCCTATCTGTAATGTAAATTTAGGTAGTGCAGGTGATGAATAATTTTACAAACTGTTTGTTCATGAAATTCAAATTATTAACTCAATTTAGTCTGCTATAAGATCGCTAAGATCGCTTGCCTTCGACTCACTGCGGTGACTCCTAAGTATTGTATATTACAGGAGACATCGTCTATGACTTACTTTACCTATTTATATCCACTATTTACCTACTTATATTTCTAGATAGTAAGACGCTTACTCTTAGATAAGTGTAAGTGATGAAAATTGTTTACATTGCAAAAGTAACTTTGTAATCGCATATAAAGCTTAGGGAGCTTACAAGTAATAGAGCAATGTTCGGTGTTTACAATGTATATGAACTTCAGTATTTTTACCTAATTATGTTTGTGAATGTAGCTGTTTGTTTTTTAAATATTTTTACCTGGTATGTACTTATTACTGCCATTACTTAAAATAGTATTATTAAGTAATTATGTGTACATATTATACAATTTATTAGATGCCGCGCATTTTTTATTTTTTAAATATATTAAACTACCTTTCTTAAACCTAAAAATGTAAGCAGAAATATTCTATCAAGTAACAATTTTTTTCATCGTTTCCCAAGTTACATGGTGGCCGTAATGAATAAGAAATAGCTTGTTTTTTAATGATCTAAAATGTTGATTAAAAAGTAATGTAAACGTAGCTCTGGCTTTTAATATAAACTGTTCACAAACTTAGCAAAGAATCGTCTCTGCTGAGTTTGTGGTGAGTTGACATTTTCATATAAGGGAGAGTACAGTGCACGACTACTTAAAATCATATACAACATCATTCAACCACATGACGTCGACTGCTGGATACAGATACCTTCCCGACGCATCGCCTTAGATACCCTAAACAAGCCATCCAATCTTAGCCTAGGCCTGCTGAATATATTTTGCTTTCTTTAAAATCTTAGAAATCCATAATAAAAATACGACAATAGTAGCACGTCTACCTACCGCGGTCAACCGCCTTTTCAAATTATAATCAGGTAGGTAGCCCAGCGATGAGACCACTATTGTATCTATTGCAATTGTTCCTAAAATACTTAGAAAGGGTAAAATGGTCGTAAATGAGTCTAAACGTCTTTAACTGATATTCTTAGGCATTCATTGTCTGTAACAGATAATGATTCCTGGAACTACTAATCCTATAACAATAGTTCTTACACTGATAGAAATTACACATTTCGACAGGTGTATGAAATGTTTTATGGTTATAGGTCCAAAGTAAAATGTATAGCGCTTATCAAAAAGATTTATGAATACTTAATAGCAGATGATCTTAATGAGATAGATGTAAAATTAACTATTTTAAGAACTTGACTGGAAAATTTTAATTTAACTTCTCATTTATTTAAATTAGAATATGAAAGAAATACTATAAGATTAGATTATACGAGTACAATTATATATGTAGGTGCTCGTATCAGCTAGAGATAAAACAAAGACAAGAACAAGACAAATTACATACTAAGATATTATTGGTGGTAATGGTATAAAGAAGCAGATGTAGAGAGGTAAAAGCATTTTGTTTTTAAGAATATTGCTTAATTTACATTGCATTGTAATGAAGAAATCAAGAGAAAAAACGAATCAAAATTAAAGTATAATTTAGATCTAGTGTCCAGAATAATATGTACATCCCAAAATATGTACAGCCTTTAACTAATGCAAATAACATTATTTTTTGTTTTACCTGCGTATGTTGCCCTATAACTGGGCTAACGAAATTCTATAGACTAAACGAAATAAAATACTCATTTCCACACCACCATGAGTCTACCTCAGGGGCGCGTTTTTTTTATCGTGGTATCCCCAGTAGGCCTAATCCACATGTAATGCACTACTTTAAGTCCTTCTGGTATTATTTCCAAAAGAACTTCTTCTTTGTGTCGACAGCACAAAGGAGAAGAAGTATATTTTCAGATATTGCAGGTTGACAATTCTTGTTATTGTTCAGTAACTTATCATCAGCGGCCACATTTATATTTTTTTTGACCTCAAATTCTTTGGGCCACACATTATTTTCCTTGTAAAAGTTTATAGAGTATTCGTCCATTACTTTTACAACTTCACCTCTCACTTTCCCCCCGTCTGGTATTGCTTCTACTAGCACATAAGTGCCTCTTTTTACCCAAGTATATTTTATAAATTTTGTTGGCATAGACACCAAGTACTTTTCACCTGTTGGAGTCATAACCTGAAACAAGAAATATAAAGAAAAGTTTAACATTTCGAACTCATAAATTAAGTGTTTTTTATCCTAGTAGACACTAAGAAAGAGGGACAGCAATAAAATGCAAATCAATAATAAAAAAATCACGTATAAAATAAGAAACATCATGATCTAATTATTAAAAACCTGTTATTTTTTGATAAAATAAAAACATCCTCATGTCTTTTAGGATTGCCTGGTGGCCGACTGGTTGCTTGGCCATAAGTATCTATTGCTACAGTGTTATAATAATTAGATATTCTTACCTGATGTAAGTTATTGCCTTCATATCTCATAACTTTTACAATACTATGATTTTCTTTTGGTAAGCAATGGTCGTCCCAGCGTGTTTCAATCGCCACATGTTTCCTGTTTTGAATTTTAGGCATTTTTGCTCTTTATAAACAAGTTTACCAGACGCGTTCTTCACACTTCACGACGAATAACTACTATACTAGTCACAACAACCGTACGGCCCAGAGTATAGACGGCTAATGCTGGGTCTAACTAACCCCAAACCCCCGTATACTGTCAACTACCTGAGGTATGAGGAAGGGGTCAAGGCGGTGTGGAAGTGGTCTCTGATTGGTCCAACCAGAATGCAGTCACACACACAAACAGGACAAGACACGGATAGGTTTAAATAAAACACGCAGCTATAGAATAGAATAGAATAGAATACTCTTTATTATGTACACCATATAATTTACAGAACGTATAGACGAAGAAAACATTACATTATTTATTATTTTATAAATAATAATTGTACTTATTCAAATATTTAATCGGTTTCTATTCTTTATATTATTTTAACATGTAAGTAGGTAATTTATGTTATTGCTATTTAATGCAGGATTAACAAGACAATTATTTATTTTCTGACTTTAGTGTCCGTGACAGAAAATAACCATTTCTAAAATAATTGGTTAACTATTATGTACTTGTTAATGAAAAAGGTCTACTTATTTCAAGACACGGACAGGTTTAAATAAAACACGCAGCTATAGATATTTTTATAAATAATAATTGTACTTAATCAAATATTTAATCGGTTTCTATTCTTAATATTATTTTAACATGTAAGTAGGTACGGTATGTTATTGCTATTAAATGCAGGATTATCAAGACCATTATTTATTTTTTGACTTTAGTTCCGTGACAGAAAACAACCGTTTCAAAAATATTTGAGTAACTATTATGTACTTGTTAATGAAAAAGGTCTACTTATTTCATAAACAACTATGTTTATGAAATTACTTTAAAAAAACCTAGACTGTGTTAAAAAAGTTAATAAAACATAACACCACGATATCGATACAACAAAAACCAAAATACTAATTTTACTGCACGATGTACCATTTTCAATTTTTACAAGGTTTGAGAGAGAGATTCTGATGTAAGTAACTGCTAGAGACTGGATTAATATGCATTTTGCATATTTAGCTTTTTCCAACGGCTTGGTGATGCAAATGTTCGTGCATTTTTCGACGTAGAACGGTTATTTTGTGACATAAATTCTTTTGAGCGATCGAAGTACAATTTTCACAACAAAAAATATGGAACAGTCCTTGGTTGTTTATGTTCATAATATCAGTGCCGCCAGTAATAAAGGGAAAGTCTTAATTTTTATTTTACCCTAGAGGTAAAAAATAGCCATTTCATTTAATGGGAATCACTTTCAGATTTAGTTTATATATTATTTTAGTTTTTATGGAATGGTTCTTGTCCTTGTTAACGAAATTATCATGGAATGACGTTATTTATACTAGTCATTAATGTCGTATTTAAAGTAATTTTACGAGTTATACCCATATGGAATTAAAAATAATTTAAAACATAATGACCTAAATTTCTTTTTGCTTTCGATATAGAGGATTAAAAAAAACTAAAAAAAATATTTAGTCATAACATTAGTAGAATAGAATAGTATTTATCCTACAAATACGCAACAGAACAGCAAAATCTGGGTGCTCGACTTTTGTTATTTTTTAATGTTAGCCCACACACTGTTCCACTGCTGAGCAAAGGCCTCTCCTCAATCCTTCCAGGTAATTTTTCCTAAGCCTTATGAAATTTTAACAAATAAACACTTTGAATAAAACCGTTCAATTATCCCTTCTCTGTTTCCTTTTCATTGCTTGGTACAATTTAATTACCTATTTACTTTTAGTTATTACAACAACTAAAATTTCTATTATACTTGTCAACAACAAATGTTAACTTGAACTCAAGAGCTTATGTGATAAAGTTGAAAAATCTCCTACACTAGTGCCGTCGATGCTAGCGCACCTTTATTTTTTGGATGACTTTGACTGCTGTAACGAAGAAAACTACAAATGATACAATTTTCAGTCGGTATGAAATTATTTTTATATAATAAAGTTCCATGCGACGATGTGCGACTGACGTTAAGACCCCTGGGCTTCAATGCACCTGACTATTTTTATTTAGTTTGAAATAATCTGAAGCAGCTTCTTACGAAATTTGGTG
The DNA here is from genome assembly GCA_945859665.1 of Anorthoa munda. Classification (NCBI taxonomy): domain Eukaryota; kingdom Metazoa; phylum Arthropoda; class Insecta; order Lepidoptera; family Noctuidae; genus Anorthoa; species Anorthoa munda. Next base: position 13,876,920 of record OX243915.1, on the reverse strand, counting down.
CCGTATGAAATCACTCAAATCACTTTTGTTTTGGTAATTTTACATGGCATAACTTTGTGTTTGGACCTCTACTGGAGCGGCTGACGTTTAGAGTTCAAGTTTTTGGCAAATGTTTGTTATTCTTTCACACAAGAACTACGGAAGGGATAGAAACCCCAAATAAAAATAAATAAAAATAACTACGGAACAGATTTTGATGAAACAGGATTGAGGAAAGTATTAATTTCACGCGGGCAGCTATAACCTAATATTAAAAGAAGTTTTCGGTTGAGCGCGCGGCCTGGGTTGCGTTCCGTTCGGTTGGTCGCCCCAGTACAGTGTACCGCTGTAGGCAAGTATATATCTCAGTGGTAAGTAAGTAGGCAGGGTAAGTCAGTTCGTTTTTAGACACTTCCATTAAAGAAACTATTGAATCATATGCGGCCCTGAAAAGGGCCTTTTTTATTGGATGTCCGCGTTACATGTTGTGTAACGCGGCGGTGAGTTCGGCTGGAGGCTTCGTTGGCGGGTTGTCGCTACACGATAGGATTATTATTTACATCTCGATACTCCTGTAATATCCTGGATAGGACATGGAACTCTTGTATCATGCTCTCCGTGAGCGTTCCACCGGACGAAACATAGTGCATGTAATATACGCACTGGTCAATAATATAATCCACACGGTTGATTTGAAATCTGAAACAAATAAAAAATAACGTTAATTATGTACATTAAATATTCTCCAGTATACATTACAAAACAACCGCCCAAGTGCGAGTCGGACCCTCGCACTAAAGGTTCCGTACCATTATCGCAAAAAACGGCACGTTTTTGTATGGGAGCCCACTAAAATATTTATTTTATTATATTTTTAGTATTTGTTGTTATAGCGGCAACATATATACATCATCTGTAAAAATTACAACTGTCTAGCTATCGCGGTTCATGAGATACAGCCTGGTGACAGACAGACAGACGGACCGCGGAGTCTCAGTAATAGGGTCCCGTTTTTACCCTTTGGGTACGGAACCCTAAAAACGAACTTCGCTATTTTTTTGGGATAACATACAAATGTGGTGGTAATACCGCACTTGATATTTTGTATCATTCCACGGTATAGCGCTGTATTGCTCTTTCATAGAACAATGTTAACCTATCATTAGTAAATTGTTCTCTAAAGAGCTAAATATAGGTAGATTACAGAATTGTAGTTATGTCTCTTTCTAATATATATCTGATAGATAACCCTGTTTCACTCTCTCACAATAGTGCGAGAGTGGGCCAGGGCTATGCAACAACAATGGTTTTTGAGTACTGTCGTTAAGTAAATACCAATAAATATGCTAAAAAAAAAAGTAATAATTAGGTTTTAGTCAAAAGTAATGACTGTGACATAGTATTGAATAAAGAGAGACTAAAATTCGTCGATAAAGAAGTGGTCCTAGGAATCACACTCGACTCAAAGTTGCAAAAGAGTCCTTATTTAACTTATCTGGCCTGACGACTAAGCTCAGCAGCATACGCTGTTAGAAAAATCCGACACAAGACTGATGTGGATCGACCGCGAAACTAGTATATTTTAGTTATTTTTTATAATACCATGTCATACAGTAATCTACTATGGAAACGGGCTGCAGACATCGAATCTATTTTTAACATGGTTTTATTAGCTTGGTATGTAGTGATTAGTAGTATGTATCTATGTAACAGATTCTTAGAACATGATTTTCACGGGAACCGGTCAATTTTCCGAATCTTTTTTGTTCGAATTTCATTTTACCGAAAACTATTGACCGACGTCTTTTTTACTATATGCATTATTTGACATAATTTCAGATCATCGAAGTATCAATTGCCATAGATATTATTTTACTGAACTACATTTCGCCGATTAACAAAATAACTTTTTTCATTTGCCATATTTTCACCAAACCGAAACAACATTTTAGGGAATATTATTTAGTCACAAATATATAGCCGGTAACTTGGTAGCATTTTCAATTTAAAATTGAATAAGTGTCATAAAAAGTCAATATGTTGTGTTACAAAATTTAGTGACAGAAACGATTCGCTGCAAAATCGACTTCACGCAGTCTTGTCTGTGTTTACGTATTTATTTCGTATTTTCATGCAAATGATTTATTAATAGCTGTCATGCATTAGACATTTTAATTAATTAATTATTACAAAGAATTTGTCCAAGAGCGAGCGAAGCGAGCTCGGGGATTTAGGGCACCCCGATACTTTTGACCCTGCAGACAGAAAAAGGAGACCCGCGGAGCGGGGCTCCGTCGACAATTTTTTTTTTCAAGTCGCTGTTTTAAACATTTGTATTCACCCACTGATTCTCTCTCACCAAGTATTTTGATATGCGTTTAAAAATAAATATTTCGATCAAATGTTATTTCGGCTAAGTGTAACTTCGGTAAAAAGGTTTTTGACCAAGTGAAACGTCGGAGTAACGAAAAATATCGAATTGATAATAGATCAACTGAGACAGTGACAGACGTGACTTCGATGAAGAAAAAAAAACGAAACGATAATAGTTGAAAAGTTTTAGGTGAAATGAAATTCGGTCAAATATTTTTGTTTTCAAAAAAACTAAAAATTACTTATTGTGTAAAAAAACTTTTTTTCCATGTGTTATCAGAATCGGTTCAGCAGATTTAAAGATAATGAAAAATATTATATCTAAACTCCTTAACGACAAACAGCACGAATGTGTAAATTGAGTTATTCTGGTTTTTTGTCAATCCTGTAAACCTTACTATAGAACTTGCTCACTTCTTAATGATAGTGTACCAAAACTAAAAAGAGAAAAGTATTTCATTATTTAATTTATTTTAATGTTACTTTATTACATTTCTTTTTGTAGGCACTAGGTATTTTTGCCTTTCTGTAATGTAAATTTAGGTAGTGTAGGTGATGAATAATTTTACAAACTGTTCATGAAATTCAAATACTTAACTCAATTTAGTCTGCTATGAGATCGCTCAGATCTCAATCTCATCGCTTGCCTTCGACTCACTGCGGTGACTTATAAGTATTGTATATTACAGGAGAGATAGTCTATGACTTACTATCCTATTTATATCCACTATTTACCTACTTATATTTCTAGATAGTAAGACGCTTACTCTTAGATAAGTGTGAGTGATGAAAATTGTTTAGATTGCAAAAGTAATTTTTGTAATCGCATATAAAGCTTAGGGAGCTTACGAGTAATAGAGCAATGTTCGGTGTTTACAATGTATATGAACTTCAGTATTTTTACCTATTTATATTGGTGAATGTAGCTAATATAATTAGCATAATTATTTAATAATACATAGCTCTGGCTTTTAATATAAACTGTCCACAAACTTAGCAAAGAATTGTCTCTGCTGAGTTTGTGGTAAGTTGACATTTTCATATAAGGGAGAGTACAGTGCACGACGACCTAAAATCATATACAACATCATTCAACCACGAGACGTCCACTGCTGGATATAGATACCTTCCCCATGCATCGCCTTAGATACCCTAAACAAGCCATCCAATCTTAGCCTAGGCCTGCTGAATATATTTTGCTTTCTTTAAAATCTTAGAAATCCATAATAATAATAATACGTACTTGCATAGGCACAACCTTGTAGCCAGGATTATCCATCAGCAACTCGCTCTGAAATACACTCTTGTGGCATCGGAGGTACCGTACAACAGGTATGTGCCCGACCCAGTTCTCGAAAATGGCAATATCACATTGTACTGGGATCGGTCCATCATCACTGACAGGACTATTGTAGCCAATAAGCCTGATATTGTGGTGGTGGACCGAATCGAGAGACGTACAATGATTGTTGACATTACCGTCCCGCATGACGAGAACCTCGTGAAAGCCGAGAAAGATAAGCAAATCAAGTATCTTGACTTGGCTCGCGAGGTTGTCGACATGTGGGATGTGGACACAGCGATCATTGTACCGATAGTCGTGTCGGCCAATGGCTTAATAGCCACGAGCCTCGACCAACACCTTAGGAGGCTCTCGTTAGGCGGCTGGGTCAAGGGCCTGATCCAGAAAGCAGTACTGCTGGACACGGCTCGCATTGTTAGGAGGTTCCTCTCTCTGGAGCCTTGACCACCGGTAGCTTGGACCCTATTCCCGATACCGGTGGGCCTCTATCTATACTAATATTATAAAGAGGAAAGTTTTTTTTGTTTGTTTGTACCGAATAGGCTCCGAAACTACTGGACCGATTTGAAAAATTCTTTCACCAATAGAAAGCTACATTATTCCTGAGTGACATAGGCTATTTTTTAATCCCGAAAACGAGTCCTGTGGGGTGGCCCACGGGAGCGAAGCCGCGCGAAACAGCTAGTTTTTTATATTTTTAAATGTTTTTAAATTTACTTTATAAAAATATTTAAAAATGTAGATAATAAGAAAGACAATTAAATAAAGGAGATAATACGACAATAGTAGCACGTCTACCTACCGCGGTCAACCACCTTTTTCAAATTATAATCAGGTAGGTAGCCCAGCGATGAAACCTCTATTGTACCTATTGTAATTGTTCCTAAAATACTTAGAAAGGGTAAATGGTCGTAAATGAGTCTAAACCTCTTTAACTAATATTCTAAGGCTTTCATTGTCTGTAACAGATAATGATTCCTGGAACTACTAATCCTATAACAATAGTTCTCACACTGATAGAAAATACACATTTCGACAGGTGTCTGAAATGTTTTATGGTTATAGGTCCAAAGTAAAATTTATAGCGCCTATCAAAAAGATTTATGAATACTTAATAGCAGATGATCTTAATGAGATAGATGTAAAATTAACTATTTTAAGAACTTGACTGGAAAATTGTAATTTAACTTCTCATTTATTTAAATTAGAATATGAAAGAAATACTATAAGATTAGATTATACGAGTACAATTATATATGTAGGTGCTCGTATCTGCTAGAGATAAAACAAAGACAAGAACAAGACAAATTACATACTAAGATATTATTGTTGGTAATGGTATAAAGAAGCAGATGTAGAGAGGTAAAAGCATTTTGTTTTTAAGAATATTGCTTAATTTACATTGCATTGTAATGAAGAAATCAAGAGAAAAAGCGAATCAAAATTAAAGTATAATTTAGATCTAGTGTCCAGAATAATATGTACATCCCTAAATAGTACATATTTAGCCTTTAACTAATGCAAATAACATAATTTTTTGTTTTACCTGCGTATGTTGCCCTATAACTGGGCAAACGAAATTCTATAGACTAAACGAAATAAAATACTCATTTCCACACCACCATGAGGTAGAGTAAGGGGCGCGTTTTTTTTATCGTGGTATCCCCAGTAGGCCTAATCCACATGTAATGCACTACTTTAAGTCCTTCTGGTATTATTTCCAAAAGAACTTCTTCTTTGTGTCGACAGCACGAAGGAGAAGAAGTATATTTTCAGATATTGCAGGTTGACAATTCTTGTTATTGTTCAGTAACTTATCATCAGCGGCCACATTTATAATTTTTTTGACCTCAAATTCTTTGGGCCACACATTATTATCCTTGTAAAAGTTTATAGAGTATTCGTCCATTACTTTTACAACTTCACCTCTCACTTTCCCCCCGTCTGGTATTGCTTCTGCTAGCACATAAGTGCCTCTTTTTACCCAAGTATATTTTATGAATTTTGTTGGCATAGACACCAAGTACTTTTCACCTGTTGGAGTCATAACCTGAAACAAGAAATATAAAGAAAAGTTTAACATTTCGAACTCATAAATTAAGTGTTTCTTATCCTAGTAGACACTAAGAAAGAGGGACAGCAATAAAATGCAAATCAATAATAAAAAAATCACGTATAAAATAAGAAACATCATGATCTAATTATTAAAAACCTGTTATTTTTTGATAAAATAAAAACATCCTCATGTCTTTTAGGATTGCCTGGTGGCCGACTGGTTGCTTGGCCATAAGTATCTATTGCTACAGTGTTATAATAATTAGATATTCTTACCTGATGTACGTTATTGCCTTCATATCTCATAACTTTTACAATACTATGATTTTCTTTTGGTAAGCAATGGTCGTCCCAGCGTGTTTCAATCGCCACATGTTTCCTGTTTTGAATTTTAGGCATTTTTGCTCTTTATAAACAAGTTTACCAGACGCGTTCTTCACACGTCACGACGAATAACTACTATACTAGTCACAACAACCGTACGGCCCAGAGTATAGACGGCTAATGCTGGGTCTAACTAACCCCAAACCCCCGTATACTGTCAACCACCTGAGGTATGAGGAAGGGGTCAAGGCGGTGTGGAAGTGGTCTCTGATTGGTCCAACCAGAATGCAGTCACACACACAAACAGGACAAGACACGGATAGGTTTAAATAAAACACGCAGCTATAGAATAGAATAGAATAGAATCCTCTTTATTATGTACACCATATAAGTTACAGAACGTATAGACGAAGAAAACATTACATTATTTATTATTTTATAAATAATAATTGTACTTATTCAAATATTTAATCGGTTTCTATTCTTTATATTATTTTAACATGTAAGTAGGTAATTTATGTTATTGCTGTTTAATGCAGGATTAACAAGACAATTATTTATTTTCTGACTTTAGTGTCCGTGACAGAAAATAACCATTTCTAAAATAATTGGGTAACTATTATGTACTTGTTAACGAAAAAGGTCTATTTATTTCATGACACGGACAGGTTTAAATAAAACACGCAGCTATAGATATTTTTATAAATAATAATTGTACTTAATCAAATATTTAATCGGTTTCTATTCTTAATATTATTTTAACATGTAAGTAGGTACGGTATGTTATTGCTATTAAATGCAGGATTATCAAGACCATTATTTATTTTTTGACTTTAGTTCCGTGACAGAAAACAACCGTTTCAAAAATATTTGAGTAACTATTATGTACTTGTTAATGAAAAAGGTCTAAACAACTATGTTTATGAAATTACTTAAAAAAAACCTAGACTGTGTTAAAAAAGGTAATAAAACATAACACCACGATATCGATACAACAAAAACCAAAATACTTATTTTATTGCACGATGTACCATTTTCAATTTTTACAAGGTTTGAGAGAGAGATTCTGATGTAAGTAACTGCTAGAGACTGGATTTATTTGCATTTGCATTTTGCATATTTAGCTTTTTCCACCGGCTTGGTGATGCAAATGTTCGTGCATTTTTCGACGTAGAACGGTTATTTTGTGACATAAATTCTTTTGAGCGATCGAAGTACAATTTTCACAACAAAAAATATGGAACAGTCCTTGGTTGTTTATGTTCATAATATCAGTGCCGCCAGTAATAAAGGGAAAGTCTTAATTTTTATTTTACCCTAGAGGTAAAAAATAGCCATTTCATTTAATGGGAATCACTTTCAGATTTAGTTTATATATTATTTTAGTTTTTATGGAATGGTTCTTGTCCTTGTTAACGAAATTATCATGGAATGACGTTATTTATACTAGTCATTAATGTCGTATTTAAAGTAATTTTACGAGTTATACCCATATGGAATTTAAAATAATTTAAAACATAATGACCTAAATTTCTTTTTGCTTTCGATATAGAGGATTTAAAAAAACTAAAAAATATATTTAGTCATAACATTAGTAGAATAGAATAGTATTTATCCTACAAAGACGCAACAGAACAGCAAAATCTGGGTGCTCGACTTTGTTATTTTTTTATGTTAGCCCACACACTGTCCCACTGCTGAGCAAAGGCCTCTCCCAAATCCTTCTAGGTAATTGTTGCGGACGTAGCGTGATCGCCTTCCCCGAGGAGGGAGGTCGTAAAGCTCCCGGATGGCGCGCTGGACGCCCGAAGAACATTGACTCTTCAGATTGGATCTGGTAACCTCTTTGGAATGTTGCCTCAGGACTTCTAATCAAGCAGGTGCAGGGATGATAATTGTTTAATCAAATAAAACACTTCAATTATTTAAAACTTGGTACGAATTTAGGGCTCTCAACAAGTAACTACTAATTAAGTTCAAGTGACTTGTTTCTAGTGGCTATGGCCGATGACTACAATTCTATCTTTGGACCGAGGGTGTTTTATACCCTCGGTCGTTACTACTATCGAGAGCCCCGCGATTTTGTGCCGAAAATAATTTTATTTGCCAAAAAAATCCCTTACCCGACAGTGGGTTTTAGGTCTGTACTATCCCTTCCATGGTGTTATCAACGCCTGGATTTCTGTGTACTGTAGCACAGTAACACCCCCTATCTCAGTATCTAATCCATACATCTATATCCAGGCATTGATAGTGTCCCTAGGCTATATCTATAGAAAAAAGGGGCAAGTTCCCTTATTTTCATGTCGGAAAGTTGTATAACAACATCCCTAGCCCAGAGAGTACTATAGGTTGGGGTGACCTGCTGACAAATTCAGCAAGTCGTCTATGGGCGGCTTAAAAAAGCTTATTTTCGGACGTTTATCGTGGGATATCATCCCTTAAATACACGCTCCTTAACGTTTTTAGACAATTTATTTTATTACTTGAATTTCTACTCAGACCATCCAAGCTATCACCACCGAATATGGGTGGCCTGGTGGCTGAAGGAGAGCACTTTACAGTTCTAGTGCCTCCACAAGTATATATATACATTTTGTACATAATGTACCCAAAAAAGTGTTAGTTCGACAGCTAGTCACTCCCTTTGTGTCTAGCTATCTCCTAAACTACTTAACTGATTCTATATTTTTATGGGACGACACGATGGCGCGTCTATCGGGCCATCGGGAAGTCCCCGAAAATTCCCTATTTTTTGAAGTCTCAGGGGTGTATAGTCCCTGGGAATGCCAAAAACGGGCCAAAAATCACAAGTCCAGATTACCATGTCTGGATTTGTGCCCAAACTATATGAGCGATTTTCGCTCTAAAGGGATGGCCTGATAGCTAGTCCAACGGGCCATCCGAAAGTACTTCTATAATAAGTACATCTATTCCCTTCAGGGAGTTATTCGACCTGAAGGGTCTACATATTTCAACAATTTTGTTTGTTTACAAGAATTTTTGTTCGCAAAACGCTAACATATAAAACTACCCGCCGCCATCTGGCGCACCATTCGGAACTAGGCGGGCGCAGCGAACGCACGCATTCACATGAAATTGATTTTACGTTTTAAGTATGAAGACTATAATATTTATATATTTCAATGCTTCTATTCTATTAATCTGGTATTACTAAAACCCAATACGCATAAATAAACGTTAAGGACGTTATATTACTACCTTAAAAATGCGATTTAAAATACCCTTACATACCGAGCTTATAAATAGGACCGACGTGTTTACAACATTTTCATTCCTACTTGGCGCTCGGGCGTGAGCAGACGTATGACTCTAATACATACTTTATTTACAAAAACCATTCAATTGGTTGGTGAGTCTCGTCGCGAACATATCTCCCGCCGTGCAGTGCTGTGCTGGCTCGAAGTGATGTCGGCGCGGCGCTGCACTCCCATGGTGAGTGACGAGTGGCAGTCTCGGATGCCGTCGCCAGGCTCACCGAAGGATGATCGCCGCCCCGGCGTCTCTGGTTACTGAGGCAGTGGGACGAGTTTCTTCACCGGACGCTTCAGGATGCCGCCAAGTGTGCGCACCTCAGCAGTCCGGGTTTCTCCGTCGATTCCTGGATACACGGCTATAATGCGGCCTCGAGGCCATGTGTTTCGAGGCAGCTGGCCGTCGGCTATCAGGACGGGGTCGCCCACATTAAGTTTGGGCCCACTACTATGTGGCTCCCGCCGATTTTGGAGCTCAGGCAGGTACTCTCTGACCCAGCGGCTCCAGAACATATCAGCGAGGATCTGTGATCGTCGCCATACTTTCCTGCTGTCTATATCCTGCTCAGTGAATACGCCAGGTGTAGGTAGTCTGGCTGACCCACCGAGCAGGAAGTGGTTCGGTGTGATGGACTCATCATCATCGCTGTCTACTGACACATGTGTCAATGGTCGGCTATTCACAATGTACTCTGCCTCACAAATCAGTGTGGACAACACCTCTTCAGTTGGGTGTTTTTCTGTAAGTACATTGTACAGCGTGTTCTTTACGCAGCGGACTAGGCGCTCCCAAGCGCCTCCCATGATGTCCATTTGCTAACTGGACGATCATTCGATTCAAAATGTCCTCTGCCCTTTTCTCAGGGTCAGAGGCGGGGCGCTGTGGTTTTATGCACAGCGATTCTATAGCGAAAAATTCGCGTACGCCATAACATGGCGGTTTCTATATGTCCATTTGTTCTGAGTATCTTCTTCGAAGTACCTGGTTCTTGTCCAGCTTCTTCTCAGTTGAGACGAGCCTCTTTAGAGCTGTCTCATAGCTATCTGGCATCTCAGCATGCTCATTACGCCATAACGTGGCGGTTTCTATATGTCCATTTGCTAACTGGACGTTCATTTGATTCAAAATGTCCTCTGCCCTTTTCTCAGGGTCAGAGGCGGGGCGCTGTGGGTTCATGCACAGCGATTCTATAGCGAAAAATTCGCGCACGCCATAACATGGCGGTTTCTATATGTCCATTTGCTAACTGGACGGTCATTCGATGGTGGTTTCTCTGTGGGCCATAATTCGGGCCCAAGAGACAAAAAACTCGGCCCGCAGTACCACTCGTGGTCCGAATTGAACCGCAGTGGTACATCACGGGTTGCGGGGTGCTGTGGGTTTATGCACAGCACCTAAGGAACGCCTGGCTCGATTGGGTTCTTGCGATCCCTTCAACGTCGGGCCTTCTGGTGGCATCCCTCCTGGCCACACCGCTTTGCCCTGCAAGTGTGGATCCTCTGCCCTTTTCCCAGGGTCAGAGGCGGGGCGCTGTGGGTTTATGCACAGCAATTCTATGGCGAAAAATTCGCGCAACTGATGATCTAAGCCATCATCAGTTGTTATGGAGGGCGTATGTCGCCACCTCTCCCGCCGGTCCGATGACCCGGACCGGCACTATCTTGAGGAACGCCTGGCTCGATTGGGTTCTTGCGATCCCTTCAACGTCGGGCCTTCTGGTGGCATCCCTCCTGGCCACACCGCTTTGACCTGCAAGTGTGGATCCTCTGCCCTTTTCCCAGGGTATGAGGCGGGGCGCTGTGGTATTATGCACAGCGATTCTATAGCGAAAAATTCGCGCAACTGATGATCTATGGCATCATCAGTTGTTATGGAGGGCGTATGTCGCCACCTCTCCCGCCGGTCCGATGACCCGGACCGGCACTATCTTGAGGAACGCCTGGCTCGATTGGGTTCTTGCGATCCCTTCAACGTCGGGCCTTCTGGTGGCATCCCTCCTGGCCACACCGCTTTGACCTGCAAGTGTGGATCCTCTGCCCTATTCCCAGGGTATGAGGCGGGGCGCTGTGGTTTATGCACAGCAATTCTATGGCGAAAAATTCGCGCAACTGATGATCTATGGCATCATCAGTTGTTATGGAGGGCGTATGTCGCCACCTCTCCCGCCGGTCCGATGACCCGGACCGGCACTATCTTGAGGAACGCCTGGCTCGATTGGGTTCTTGCGATCCCTTCAACGTCGGGCCTTCTGGTGGCATCCCTCCTGGCCACACCGCTTTGACCTGCAAGTGTGGCTGCCTCGACATAGGCAGCGAAAGCACAAGTTGTATTTCTTGGCTAGCTCCCAACTATTTTTCTCCGTGGCCGAGTCATTTTAGTTGACGGCGGACGGCTATGTTCGATACGGGTGTCACCCCGGGTAGTCATCGGCATGGCTGTACGTCTATCTTCTAAAGTCTTCTCGTTCCGAGAAGGTTTCAATGTTGAGTCTGAAGTTCATTCTATACTGGTTATTTTTGTGGAAGCTACTTGGTCTGTTTCTATTGGTTAATATTCGACGGTCAGAACGTCAACCTATCAGCATGAGTTCCAGTTCAATATTTTTATTGCGACGGTCAGAACGTCTATTTACGACACAAGACCTAATTCCCATAATTTCCGACGGTCAAAACGTCAGTTTTCAAAAAAATCACCAAGTGGATTGACTATAATTCAATCTCCAAAAATTCAAATCACCAAAAACTCACGGTTGGTGATAAGTCCTTATGAAACTTCAGACATCTGTAGTACACGTTTGTTTTTTCTCAAAACGTGTATCTTCAATACGATTGACTATAATTCAATCGAAATATCAATCACCGAAAAGTCGAATGTACTTTTCAGCGATAATGCCTCACTAGCTGCTTGTTCCAGACGTCAGAGTCGTAACTCAATCTTCTGAGTACGTATCTTCTTTCGATTTGACGAAATTTCAATTTTCGAAAATTCCCGAAAGCTTAAGGGTTGCTTTCAGTCATAAGCCTTCAGGATATGTTTGTTCAAACATCAAAGCTGCACATCAGTTTCATAAACGCACGTCTTCTATTTGTTTAGACGGGCGCTTAGTATTCGAACGAAATCGCTAAAAACGTAAGGGTAGTTTTCAGCGATAAGCCTTCAGGAATTATTTGCTCGACGTAAAAGACGCAATTCAGGCTTAAAAACGCATATTCTTGGTAAAATTAAACCAGCGTTCAGTTCCAGAACAAATCACTGAGAACATAGGGTGGTTTTCAGCGATAAGTCTTCAGGAACTATTCTTATAGCTTCATATATGCACATCAGTCTTCATACGGCACTTTTACAGCTCACAGGAAATATATTCAATCTTCTAACAGTTATTAAAAACAAGAGGGTAGTTCTAATAACTGTCTCCCGGAATTTACCTCTTTGGTCCAGCGGTGGGCTTGGGCACGCAGGATCTATTCTCTGCGGTGCTCGACTTCAATTTGTTTCTTGTGAAATTAATTCGTCAGGAATTCGACAAATTAATTCCACCACTATTTCTTCCCGCTGTCCTGGAGCTGCTTTCCTGGCTTCAATCTTCAGTTTGAAGGCAGCATATTGTGCGGCTGAATTTCCTCTATCCCTGGTGGAATTTCAGTATTTCTTCCCGGTTTTCCAGGTTTCTAAAATCCGGCACAAAATCTATTTAGTGTCGGATTTATTTTATTTTCGACGATTCTTCCTTCTTTTTCTTAGACGTCCTGGAGCTGTTCTTCCAGGTTCCAGGCTGATCAAATCCGGTTCGACAGGACCAATAAATGTTCTGAGTGCGCAGCTTCAATTGATGTTTCTATCTTCTTTTTCTTAGACGTCCTGGAGCTGTTCTTCCAGGTTCCAGGCTGATCAGATCCGGCTCGAATGGACCATTAAATGTTGCGGACGTAGCGTGATCGCCTTCCCCGAGGAGGGAGGTCGTAAAGCTCCCGGATGGCGCGCTGGACGCCCGAAGAACATTGACTCTTCAGATTGGATCTGGTAACCTCTTTGGAATGTTGCCTCAGGACTTCTAATCAAGCAGGTGCAGGGATGATAATTGTTTAATCAAATAAAACACTTCAATTATTTAAAACTTGGTACGAATTTAGGGCTCTCAACAAGTAACTACTAATTAAGTTCAAGTGACTTGTTTCTAGTGGCTATGGCCGATGACTACAATTCTATCTTTGGACCGAGGGTGTTTTATACCCTCGGTCGTTACTACTATCGAGAGCCCCGCGATTTTGTGCCGAAAATAATTTTATTTGCCAAAAAAATCCCTTACCCGACAGTGGGTTTTAGGTCTGTACTATCCCTTCCATGGTGTTATCAACGCCTGGATTTCTGTGTACTGTAGCACAGTAACACCCCCTATCTCAGTATCTAATCCATACATCTATATCCAGGCATTGATAGCGTCCCTAGGCTATATCTATAGAAAAAAGGGGCAAGTTCCCTTATTTTCATGTCGGAAAGTTGTATAACAACATCCCTAGCCCAGAGAGTACTATAGGTTGGGGTGACCTGCTGACAAATTCAGCAAGTCGTCTATGGGCGGCTTAAAAAAGCTTATTTTCGGACGTTTATCGTGGGATATCATCCCTTAAATACACGCTCCTTAACGTTTTTAGACAATTTATTTTATTACTTGAATTTCTACTCAGACCATCCAAGCTATCACCACCGAATATGGGTGGCCTGGTGGCTGAAGGAGAGCACTTTACAGTTCTAGTGCCTCCACAAGTATATATATACATTTTGTACATAATGTACCCAAAAAAGTGTTAGTTCGACAGCTAGTCACTCCCTTTGTGTCTAGCTATCTCCTAAACTACTTAACTGATTCTATATTTTTATGGGACGACACGATGGCGCGTCTATCGGGCCATCGGGAAGTCCCCGAAAATTCCCTATTTTTTGAAGTCTCAGGGGTGTATAGTCCCTGGGAATGCCAAAAACGGGCCAAAAATCACAAGTCCAGATTACCATGTCTGGATTTGTGCCCAAACTATATGAGCGATTTTCGCTCTAAAGGGATGGCCTGATAGCTAGTCCAACGGGCCATCCGAAAGTACTTCTATAATAAGTACATCTATTCCCTTCAGGGAGTTATTCGACCTGAAGGGTCTACATATTTCAACAATTTTGTTTGTTTACAAGAATTTTTGTTCGCAAAACGCTAACATATAAAACTACCCGCCGCCATCTGGCGCACCATTCGGAACTAGGCGGGCGCAGCGAACGCACGCATTCACATGAAATTGATTTTACGTTTTAAGTATGAAGACTATAATATTTATATATTTCAATGCTTCTATTCTATTAATCTGGTATTACTAAAACCCAATACGCATAAATAAACGTTAAGGACGTTATATTACTACCTTAAAAATGCGATTTAAAATACCCTTACATACCGAGCTTATAAATAGGACCGACGTGTTTACAACATTTTCATTCCTACTTGGCGCTCGGGCGTGAGCAGACGTATGACTCTAATACATACTTTATTTACAAAAACCATTCAATTGGTTGGTGAGTCTCGTCGCGAACAGTAATTTTTCCTAAGCCTTATGAAATTTTAACAAATAAACACTTTGAATAAAACCGTTCAATTATCCCTCCTCTCTGTCCTTTTCATTGCTTGGTACAATTTAATTACCTATTTACTTTTAGTTATTACAACAACTAAGATTTCTATTATACTTGTCAACAACAAATCTTAACTTAAACTCAAGAGCTTATGCCGTCGCTGCTAGCGCACCTTTATTTTTTGGATGACTTTGACTGCTGTAACGAAGAAAACTAGAAATGCTACAATTTTCAGTCGGTATGAAATTATTTTTTTATAATAAAGTTCCATGCGACGATATGCGACTGACGTTTAGATCTCTGGGCTTCAATGCACCTGACTATTTTTATTTAGTTTAAAATAATCTGAAGCAGCTTCTTACGAAATTTGGTGCCGTATGAAATCATTCAAATCACTTTTGTTTTGGTAATTTTACATGGCATAACTTTGTGTTTGGACCGGCTGGACTGGAGCGGCTGACGTTTAGAGTTCAAGTTTTTGGCAAAAAAACTAATGTTATAAATTTCGGTTGGTATGAAATTACTTTACAAATAAATTGTAAAGTGTACGCAGATGAAGTTGTGGCCAGAAGCTAGCATTTATAATAAACGCGAAAGTTTGTGAGAACAGATAGAAGTATGTTTGTTATTCTTTCACACAAGAACTACGGAAGGGATAGAAACCCCAAATAAAAATAAATAAAAATAACTACGGAACAGATTTTGATGAAACAGGATTGAGGAAAGTATTAATTTCACGCGGGCAGCTATAACCTAATATTAAAAGAAGTTTTCGGTTGAGCGCGTGGCCTGGTTTGCGTTCCGTTCGGTTGGTCGCCCCAGTACAGTGTACCGCTGTAGGCAAGTATATATCTCAGTGGTAAGTAAGTAGGCAGGGTAAGTAAGTTCGTTTTTAGACACTTCCATTAAAGAAACTATTGAATCATATGCGGCCCTGAAAAGGGCCTTTTTTATTGGATGTCCGCGTTACATGTTGTGTAACGCGGCGGTGAGTTCGGCTGGAGGCTTCGTTGGCGGGTTGTCGCTACACGATAGGATTATTATTTACATCTCGATACTCCTGTAATATCCTGGATAGGACATGGAACTCTTGTATCATGCTCTCCGTGAGCGTTCCACCGGACGAAACATAGTGCATGTAATATACGCACTGGTCAATAATATAATCCACACGGTAGATTGGAAATCTGAAATAATTGAAAAAATAACGTTAATTATGTACATTAAATATTCTCCAGGATAAAACATTAGTTCAAATTAAAATGTTTTGGACTAATAATATGAAGGTTGCCGAAATCTAAGAAATAAATAAATTTAAGTGACAAGTAACTAAAGAAGATCGATATGCAAAAATAATACGATAAAAGAAAAATTCATATGCTAATAGTTACCCTCCAATTTCGGCAAGCGCAGGCAAAACCATGTTGAACTTGTTAAACAAATCGGATCACACGAACACTTCATTCGACTGCACAGGAGCGAATGAAGAAACTTACTAAAAAACGAACTTCGCTATTTTTTGGGGATAACATACAGGTGTGGTGGTAATACCGCACTTGATATTTTGTATCATTCCACGGTATAGCGCTGTATTGCTCTTTCATAGAACAATGTTAACCTATCATTAGTAAATTATTCTCTAAAGGGCTAAGTATAGGTAGATTACAGAATTGTAGTTATGTCTCTTTCTAATATATATCTGATAGATTACCCTGTTTCACTCTCTCGAATTGATTTCGACACTTTGTCACAATCAAAACCCTTTAACAATTTCCAAACTCTTCTTTTAAACAATGACTTAAAAATTGACATTCACCAGCCTACACAAACTGTTTGTTCATGAAATTCAAATACTTAACTCAATTTAGTCTGCTATAAGATCGCTAAGATCTCAATCTCATCGCTTACCTTCGACTCACTGCGGTGACTCCTAAGTATTGTATATTACAGGAGACATCGTCTATGACTTACTTTACCTATTTATATCCACTATTTACCTACTTATATTTCTAGATAGTAAGACGCTTACTCTTAGATAAGTGTAAGTGATGAAAATTGTTTACATTGCAAAAGTAACTTTGTAATCGCATATAAAGCTTAGGGAGCTTACGAGTAATAGAGCAATGTTCGGTGTTTACAATGTATATGAACTTCAGTATTTTTATCAAATTATGTTGGTGAATGTAGCTGTTTGTTTTTTAAATATTTTTACCTGGTATGTACTTATTACTGCCATTACTTAAAATAGTATTATTAAGTAATTATGTGTATATATTATACAACTTTTTAGATGCCGCGCAATTTTTTTTAATAAAAATATCTTAAACTACCTTTCTTAAACCTAAAAGTGTAAGCAGAATATTCTATCAAGTCACAATTTTTTTCTTCGTTTCCCAAGTTACATGGTGGCCGTAATGAATAAGAAATAGCTTGTTTTTTAATGATCTAAAATGTTGATTAAAAAGGAATGTAAACGTAGCTCTGGCTTTTAATATAAACTGTCCACAAACTTAGCAAAGAATCGTCTCTGCTGAGTTTGTGGTGAGTTGACATTTTCATGTAAGGGAGAGTACAGTGCACGACTACCTAAAATCATATACAACATCATTCAACCACATGACGTCCACTGCTGGATACAGATCCCTTCCCCACGCATCGCCTTAGATACCCTAAACAAGCCATCCAATCTTAGCCTAGGCCTGCTGAATATATTTTGCTTTCTTTAAAATCTTAGAAATCCATAATAATAATAATACGACAATAGTAGCACGTCTGCCTACCGCGGTCAACCGCCTTTTTCAAATTATAATCAGGTAGGTAGCCCAGGGATGAGACCTCTTTTGTACCTATTGTAATTGTTCCTAAAATACTTAGAAAGGGTAAAATGGTCGTAAATGAGTCTAAACCTCTTTAACTAATATTCTAAGGCTTTCATTGTCTGTAACAGATAATGATTCCTGGAACTACTAATCCTATAACAATAGTTCTTACACTGATAGAAAATACACATTTCGACAGGTGTATGAAATGTTTTATGGTTATAGATCCAAAGTAAAATTTATAGCGCTTATCAAAAAGATTTATGAATACTTAATAGCAGATGATCTTAATGAGATAGATGTAAAATTAACTATTTTAAGAACTTGACTGGAAAATTGTAATTTAACTTCTCATTTATTTAAATTAGAATATGAAAGAAATACTATAAGATTAGATTATACGAGTACAATTATATATGTAGGTGCTCGTATCTGCTAGAGATAAAACAAAGATAAGAACAAGACAAATTACATACTAAGATATTATTGGTGGTAATGGTATAAAGAAGCAGATGTAGAGAGGTAAAAGCATTTTGTTTTTAAGAATATTGCTTAATTTACATTGCATTGTAAATGAAGAAATCAAGACAAAAAGCGAATCAAAATTAAAGTATAATTTAGATCTAGTGTCCAGAATAATATGTACATCCCTAAATATGTACAGCCTTTAACTAATGCAAATAACATTATTTTTTGTTTTACCTGCGTATGTTGCCCTATAACTGGGCAAACGAAATTCTATAGACTAAACGAAATAAAATACTCATTTCCACACCACCATGAGGTAGAGTAAGGGGCGCGTTTTTTTTATCGTGGTATCCACATGTAATGCACTACTTTAAGTCCTTCTGGTATTATTTCCAAAAGAACTTCTTCTTTGTGTCGACAGCACGAAGGAGAAGAAGTATATTTTCAGATATTGCAGGTTGACAATTCTTGTTATTGTTCAGTAACTTATCATCAGCGGCCACATTTATAATTTTTTTGACCTCAAATTCTTTGGGCCACACATTATTTTCCTTGTAAAAGTTTATAGAGTATTCGTCCATTACTTTTACAACTTCACCTCTCACTTTCCCCCCGTCTGGTATTGCTTCTGCTAGCACATATGTGCCTCTTTTTACCCAAGTATATTTTATGAATTTTGTTGGCATAGACACCAAGTACTTTTCACCTGTTGGAGTCATAACCTGAAACAAGAAATATAAAGAAAAGTTTAACATTTCGAACTCATAAATTAAGTGTTTTTTATCCTAGTAGACACTAAGAAAGAGGGACAGCAATAAAATGCAAATCAATAATAAAAATATCACGTATAAATTAAGAAACATCATAATCTAATTATTAAAAACCTGTTATTTTTTGATAAAATAAAAACATCCTCATGTCTTTTAGGATTCCCTGGTGACCAACTGGTTGCTTGGCCATAAGTATCTATTGCTACAGTGTAATAATAATTAGATATTCTTACCTGATGTAAGTTATTTCCTTCATATCTCATAACTTTTACAATACTTTGATTTTCTTTAGGTAAGCAATGGTCGTCCCAGCGTGTTTCAATCGCCACATGTTTCCTGTTTTGAATTTTAGGCATTTTTGCTCTGTATAAAAAAGTCTCCCAGACGCGTTCTTCACACTTCACGACGAATAACTACTAAACTAGTCACAACAACCGTACGGTCCAGAGTATAGACGGCTAATGCTGGGTCTAACTAACCCCAAACCCCCGTATACTGTCAACTACCTGAGGTATGAGGAAGGGGTCAAGGCGGTGTGGAAGTGGTCTCTGATTGGTCCAACCAGAATGCACTCACACACACAAACAGGACAAGACACGGACAGGTTTAAATAAAACACGCAGCTATAGAATAGAATAGAATACTCTTTATTATGTATACCATATTTTTTGACTTTAGTTCCGTGACAGAAAACAACCGTTTCAAAAATAATTGAGTAACTATTATGTACTTGTTAATGAAAAAGGTCTACTTATTTCATAAACAACTATGTTTATGAAATTACTTTAAAAAAGCCTAGACTGTGTTAAAAACGTTTATAAAACATAACACTACGATATCGATACAACTAAAACCAAAATACTAATTTTATTGCACGATGTACCATTTTCAATTTTCACAAGGTTTGAGAGAGAGATTCTGATGTAAGTAACTGCTAGAGACTAGATTTATATGCATTTGCATTTTGCATATTTAGCTTTTTCCACCGGCTTGGTGATGCAAATGTTCGTGCATTTTTAGTCGTAGAACGGTTATTTTGTGCCATAAATTTTGTTTTGTTTTGTGCCAGATGGAGATGGCGCTGCCGTCACGTAAACATTGTCTCCGTGTATAAAAATATTTAAAATAGTATTACCGAGTATTTAACGTTGAAAGTGGTGTTAAAGTGTTAATATCGCTTGGAATTAGCTGTCCTATCGTTATTGAACTCCGAATTTACCCAGAAAAGTGAAAAAGTGATCTAAAAGTGACGTGCAACTAGTACTTTAAAAGAAGACAAAGGTGCAACAAATCCCTATAAAATACAGTTTTAAAACATTCAAAACAATATCCCAACAAAAGCGGATCGTGAACTACTTAAAAATCAATAAATAATTGTGTCTAAAACTTGCAGCAAACCCAGTTGACAGTGTGAACATTTTTGCAGCATGAGTCACATAACGACCGTTTGATGTTTGAAAATTTATTGAAATAAGAATAGACACACTATTTCATTACCAGAAGTATTGTTCAGTTGGCGAAGTGCGAGAACTGCCGACATCAGAAATCGTTCGTACGAAGTGCCGCGGGTTCGATTCCACCATCGTACGCTCTTTTTGTACAACATTACTTTTTCAAAAATATTTGATTAGGCACAAGTTCGATCCTGACTTAAATACTTATATTTTGATTTTCATATTATTTTAATATTAGTATTATTTACTTATTTTACTATCAACAATGGCGAGTGGAGACACTAGTAATATAACAATGAGAAAAATAAGGAAAACGAACTCTCATAATAATGTGTCAATTATGAACACTTCAGACTCGTCACTCTTTGAGACCACGGTGCAAAGTCTGCCTGACCAATGCGAAACTTTAGAAGTACGTGATTTACAAGATAAATTATTATCTGTGGAGGAGGAATTACTGATTGCAAATAATGAAATAGAGAATCTAAACACAGAAAATACAAAATTAAAATGGGAATTGGAAAAGAGTTCTAAAATCATAGAATTATATAAAAAGGTCGGATATAGGGAGTCTTCTTCCACCCCACCAACTACAATGCGGAAGAATAATAAAAAGAAAGACCAGAATGAGACTAACACCCCGTCTAAGAAAAATAATGATCAACATATTATTATCCCTGACAAGCCTATAAATGTAGAACAACCGAAGCAAGATAAAGGTTTTAAAAGAAATTCTACAAGTATCCAGGATTTTTCTGAAAAAGATACCAATCCAAGTGTGTGCAAGGAAAGCCAGCTGCCAGTCGCCAGCTTTGCCCACAAGAATAAACTATGCATACTGAGCACGAATAATACTAATAAAATACTATCCATAGCGCAAAATACCTTTGCAAACAAATATGACTGTTGCCACTATATAACACGTCAAGGGAAAATTGAACAACTCTTGAACGGTTTAAAAGAAAAACTTATGAAATTCACAATGAATGATTTTTGTGTAATTCTTTTAGGTGATGAAGACTTCAAAAATACTAATAATTATTTTGAAATTATATTCCGCTTAAGAGAAGTTATTCAAAACATAAATAATACGAATGTGATCATATGTTTACCGACGTATAAATATGGATACTATGCTAATTTATTTAACAGTAGAACAGAAACTTTCAATAACCTCTTGTATCTAGATGTATTGACATATGAACATTTATATCTGTTGGACAGTAATAAAAATCTTTCCTATGACTACAAAATGTATAATAAACGAACTGGCTTAGTAA
Organism: Anorthoa munda; assembly: GCA_945859665.1. Taxonomy (NCBI): domain Eukaryota; kingdom Metazoa; phylum Arthropoda; class Insecta; order Lepidoptera; family Noctuidae; genus Anorthoa; species Anorthoa munda. The sequence goes on along the minus strand of OX243915.1, from coordinate 13,855,206 downwards.
GTAACCATGGAATGTATATAATATTTAAGGACATAGATAGTTTAATAATTGACATACAATATAATAATAGTCTAAGTGATACAATTGACATAACCATTGATAATAATCTGACAAATAAGGACACTTTTTTTCGTGACTAAATATTTATGTGTACTACATCAGAACATTGCCGGTCTCGTTAGTAAATCTGATGCTCTCTCAGTATGTTTATGTGAACTTTCAGAACGAGATGTCGATGTAGATGTAATATGCATTTCAGAGCATTTTATAATGGCTGGCTGTGAGAATCAGCTACACCTACCTAATTATAGTTTAGCTGCTTGTTATAGTAGACAGACAAGTAAGCGAGGCGGTGCATGTATACTTGTTAAGCATGGTATTCAATGGAAAGGATTGACCGATGTAGCAAACATGTCCTCGCAAAGTGTAATCGAGTGCTGTGCAGTTAAATTGACGGACTATAACATTATAATTGTGTGTATTTATAGAGTACCTAACTCAAATAATATCAATGAGTTTTTTGATAAACTGGAAACTGTTTTAAAATATTTATCCAAACAACGATGTAAGAATATAGTTTTGGCTGGTGATAACAACATTGACATTTTGAAGAGAAGTAAACTGTCAGCCGAATTCGAGTGTATTCTTTTAAATTTTAATTTACAACTTGCTTTGAGACAACCTACTCGGGCTGCGAGCCAAACATGCATAGATAATTTTGCTCATGATTTTAACAAGCGTCGTTGTACATCACAAGTATTGGAGTTCGCGCTATCCGATCACACAGCACAACTGTTAAAGTGCCCCGTTATAAAAAAGGATATTCTTAAGTATTATCGCAAAAGTACACGAGACTACAGTCAGGTAAATATAGAAAAATTCAAGACTTGTTTAAGTAGTCTATCCTTCTCAGATGTATACGAGATGGACGATCCTAATGCAGCCTACAACTGTTTTATTGAAACGTTCCAATTATTGTACGAATTATGTTTCCCCAGCAAAATGATTACCATTAAGACTACTAAAAATCCTACTTGGGTATCACGTGGGATAAAGTTGTGTAGTAAGAATAAACGGAAGCTTCTATGGCAATATAGGTTAAAACCAAATCAATCTAATAGAGATAAATTCAAAACATATTCAAAGCTACTCAAAAGAATTATGAATCTAACACAGAAAGCACAAAACAATTACAATATTAAAACCTCTAATAACAAGTCTAAGACTACGTGGCAAATAATTAATAAGAGTAAATACAATGCCCCGAAAAACTCAATTTCTTGCATCAAATTCGAAAATAAAAACATCACAAACCCAAAGGACATTGCCAATACATTTAATAATTATTTTATAGATAAAATACAACCAACAATTACCGCAGGTACAAACTCAACGTCATTAATTCTTAGCAGAGCACAATCTATGTTTATGGCTCCGTCTACGCCCTATGACATACTAAATATTATTATGAAACTCAAAAACACAAACAGCGTTGGCTACGATGGTATTGCCACAAAAATATTGAAAGCAGTTGCATTTGAAATAAGTACTCATTTGTGTTTCATTATTAATCTTTCCATAAGTGCTGGTGTATTTCCTGATGCATTAAAGAAATCTATAGTGAAACCGCTCTATAAGAAAGATAATCACGAATTAATGATAAATTACAGACCGATCGCGCTTATACCAGTTATGTCTAAGGTGTTCGAAAAATACATATATGGTGAAATGAATACCTATTTAGAAAAATATAATATATTAAGTGACGAACAAAAGGGATTTCGAAAAAATAAAAGTATAAATTTGGCTATTTATGAGTTTTTAAATAATGTCATGCTAAATGTAGATAAGAGAACACCAGTCTGTGCCATATTCTGCGACATGACACAGGCCTTTGACTGCGTCCATTATAATTCCCTGGCAGAGAAACTTGAAGCCTATGGTGTTAGAGGCAACGTTTTAAAATTAATTAAATCCTATCTTCATAACCGTAAACAAGTTACAGAGATCAGTAAAATAAATACAAAAATTAAACGTGAAGAAACTTCAAGATCAGAAGAACGCGAGGTTATATACGGAGTACCTCAAGGCAGTGTATTGGGCCCTCCGTTGTTCACTTTGTATATAAATGACTTGCCTAAAATAACTGAACATCCGATGACACAATTGCTGACGATTGCACTTTGACAATAGCTTGTAATGACATAAACACATATGAACTTGACATTAATAATGCACTAATATCTATTATAAATTGGTTAAATGATAATAATTTAATAATTAATCTAAAAAAGACTAACGTAATGCACTTTAGACAACGTACACCAACAATCAACAATTTGAATATTCAATTTAATAATATAAATATCAATGAAGCTGACACAACAAAATTTCTGGGACTATTAATAGATTCCAAATTGAATTGGAAACCTCAAATAGAGGCACTTAGTAAAAAAATGAGTAGTGCATCCTACGCTCTGAAACAGCTTGCTGTGGTTCTCAACACAGATGCACTAATTACTGCTTACTATGGATTAGCCGAATCAATTCTTAGATATGGAGTCATCTTTTGGGGGAATAGCACGGACAATGAAATAGCGTTTCGGGTACAGAAAAGGTGCATTAGATCGATGTTTAGACTGCAAACAACGGACAGCTGTAAATCTTATTTTATAGAACGTAAAATATTGACATTGCCCTCATTATATATCCTAGAAACAGTAATGTTCATTAAATTAAATTCCCATTTATTTCAGCGTTTGTCTGATGTTTTCCCTAGGAATAGACGTGATAATTTCAAACTTTGTGTTCACGGCGCTAAAACTACTCTTATGCGTAAGAGCATCTTTTGCATGGCTCCGACCATTTTTAATAAATTGCCCAAATCATGGAAAACATTAAATATATCTGCCCTTAAAAGTAAATTAAAGAGTTTTCTAACTGAAAGAGCATATTACAGTATAGCAGAGTTTATGAAAGAGGATAATTTTCTTCGTTTTTGAGATGACAATGTTGTATTATTTTTTTTGTTTTTTGACATGTTGTTGTATTTTTTATTTGAATTAATTGAATTTTTTTAATGACAGTATTATTCATATTTTTATTGACCAATTTATTTAATGATTACTTACTTTGACATTGAATTGTATCTAAAAAATATGCTTATTGAATTGTAATTATTATACTTACCTAATCTTTGATGTATAATGATATAAAATGTAATTTTGATGAATATTATCACGGTTTATGCACCATCTCTTCCTACCAATTTGTACGCCACGATATGTGGCTGAACATGTTAGAACTTTTCTGTATCCCATTACTATCCTGCATGCAATGTATCATGTACACCATGTTTAAACAAATAAAATTTACTTACTTACTTACTAAACTCTTTTGAGTGATCGAAGTACAATTTTCACAACAAAAAATATGGAACAGACCTTGGTTGTTTATGTTTATAATATCAGTGCCGCCAGTGATAAAGGAAAATTTCTTAATTTTATTTATGAATTTACCCTGTAGGTAAAAATTAGCCATTTCATTTAATGGGAATCGATTTTACATTTGGTTTATATATTATTTTAGTTTTTATGGAATGGTTCCCTTGTTAACGAAATTATCATGGAATGGCGTTATTTATACCAGTCATATTTGTCGTATTTAAATTAATTTTACGAGTTATACCCATATGGGATTAAAAATAATTTAAAACATAATGACTTAAATTTCTTTTTGCTATCGATATCGAGGATTTAAAAAAAACTAAAAAAAATATTTAGTCATAACATTAGTAGAATAGAATAGTATTTATCCTACAAAGACGCAACAGAACAGCAAAATCTGGGTGCTCGACTTTGTTATTTTATAATGTTAGCCCACACACTGTCCCACTGCTGAGCAAAGGCCTCTCCCAAATCCTTCCAGGTAATTTTTCCTAAGCCTTATGAAATTTTAACAAATTAACACTTTGAATAAAACCGTTCAATTATCCCTCCTCTCTGTCCTTTTCATTGCTTGGTACAATTTAATTACCTATTTACTTTTAGTTATTACAACAACTAAGATTTCTATTATACTTGTCAAACAAATCTTAACATAAACTCAAGAGCTTATGTGATTAAGTTCAAAAATCTCCTACACTAGTGCCGTCGATGCTAGCGCACCTTTATTTTTTGGATGACTTTGACTGCTGTAACGAAGAAAACTACAAATGTTACAATTTCCAGTCGGTATGAAATTATTTTTGTATAATAAAGTTCCATGCGACGATATGCGACTAACGTTTAGACCCCTGGGCTTCAATGCACCTGATTATTTTTATTTAGTTTAAAATAATCTGAAGCAGCTTCTTACGAAATTTGGTGCCGTATGAAATCACTCAAATCACTTTTGTTTTGGTAATTTTACATGGCATAACTTTGTGTTTGGACCTCTACTGGAGCGGCTGACGTTTAGAGTTCAAGTTTTTGGCAAAAAAACTAATGTTATAAATTTCGGTTGGTATGAAATTACTTTACAAATAAATTGTAAAGTGTACGCAGATGAAGTTGTGGGCAGAAGCTAGCATTTATAATAAACGCGAAAGTTTGTGAGAACAGATAGAAGTATGTTTGTTATTCTTTCACACAAAAACTACGGAAGGGATAGAAACCCCAAATAAAAATAACTACGGAACAGATTTTGATGAAACAGGATTGAGGAAAGTACTAATTTCACGCGGGCAGCTATAAACTAATATTAAAAGAAGTTTTCAGTTGAGCGCGCGGCCTGGTTTGCGTTCCGTTCGGTTGGTCGCCCCAGTACAGTGTACCGCTGTAGGCAAGTATATATCTCAGTGGTAAGTAAGTAGGCAGGGTAAGTAAGTTCGTTTTTAGACACTTCCATTAAAGAAACTATTGAATCATATGCGGCCCTGAAAAGGGCCTTTTTTATTGGATGTCCGCGTTAGATGTTGTGTAACGCGGCGGTGAGTTCGGCTGGAGGCATCGTTGGCGGATTGTCGCTACACGATAGGATTATTATTTACATCTCGATACTCCTGTAATATCCTGGATAGGACATGGAACTCTTGTATCATGCTCTCCGTGAGCGTTCCACCGGACGAAACATAGTGCATGTAATATACGCACTGGTCAATAATATAATCCACACGGTAGATTGGAAATCTGAAACAATTGAAAAAATAGCGTTAATTATGTACATTAAATATTCTCCAGGATAAAACATTAGTTCAAATTAAAATGTTTTGGACTAATAATATGAAGGTTGCCGAAATCTAAGAAATAAATAAATTTTAGTGACAAGTAACTAAAGAAGATCGATATGCAAAAATAATACGATAAAAGAAAAATTCATATGCTAATAATAATAATAATAATCACCCACGGTCATCGGTTATGAGACTGTATATCCCTCGGAAGTGCGGGGGTCGTGGCTTTTTAAATGCTAAGACCCTGCACAACCGCGAGGTATGCAGTCTTAGGGAATATTTCCAGGCAGCTGACGTGGGTATGCATCGAGATGTGGTAGCGGTGGATAAGGGCCTTACCCCGCTCTCCTTGGCTAACGAGAACTGGCGCAAACCTATAGTATTAGATACTAATGACCGCAGGGAGGTATGGCAGAGCAAGGAGCTTCACGGACGCTTCTACCGGGTCCTACATGGGCCTGATGTAGATCTTTTAGCGTCCGTGGCCTGGCTGCGATTTGGTGACCTTTTTGGGGAAACCGAAGGTTTTGTCTTTGCGATTATGGACGAAGTTATGATGACGAACAACTACCGGAAATATATTGTGAAAGACGGCACGGTTGACATCTGTCGGGCATGTCACCGGCCGGGGGAATCCATCCGTCACATTATCTCCGGTTGTTCTAGTCTAGCTAACGGAGACTATTTGCATAGACACAACCTTGTAGCCAGGATTATCCATCAGCAACTTGCTCTGAAATACAATCTTGTTGAATCGGAAGTGCCTTACTATAAGTATGAGCCCGACCCAGTTCTCGAAAATGGCAATGTCACGTTGTATTGGGATCGGTCTATCATCACTGACAGGACTATTGTTGCCAATAAGCCTGACATAGTGGTGATAGACCGACTATAAAATAAATAAATGCAATAATAATAATACCCTCCAATTTCGGCAAGCGCAGGCAAAACCATGTTGAACTTGTTAAACAAATCGGATCACACGAACACTTCATTCGACTGCACAGGAGCGAATGAAGAAACTTACTAAAAAACGAACTTCGCTATTTTTTGGGGATAACATACAGGTGTGGTGGTAATACCGCACTTGATATTTTGTATCATTCCACGGTATAGCGCTGTATTGCTCTTTCATAGAACAATGTTAACCTATCATTAGTAAATTATTCTCTAAAGGGCTAAGTATAGGTAGATTACAGAATTGTAGTTATGTCTCTTTCTAATATATATCTGATAGATTACCCTGTTTCACTCTCTCGAATTGATTTCGACACTTTGTCACAATCAAAACCCTTTAACAATTTCCAAACTCTTCTTTTAAACAATGACTTAAAAATTGACATTCACCAGCCTACACAAACTGTTTGTTCATGAAATTCAAATACTTAACTCAATTTAGTCTGCTATAAGATCGCTAAGATCTCAATCTCATCGCTTACCTTCGACTCACTGCGGTGACTCCTAAGTATTGTATATTACAGGAGACATCGTCTATGACTTACTTTACCTATTTATATCCACTATTTACCTACTTATATTTCTAGATAGTAAGACGCTTACTCTTAGATAAGTGTAAGTGATGAAAATTGTTTACATTGCAAAAGTAACTTTGTAATCGCATATAAAGCTTAGGGAGCTTACGAGTAATAGAGCAATGTTCGGTGTTTACAATGTATATGAACTTCAGTATTTTTATCAAATTATGTTGGTGAATGTAGCTGTTTGTTTTTTAAATATTTTTACCTGGTATGTACTTATTACTGCCATTACTTAAAATATTATACAATTTTTTAGATACCGCGCAATTTTTTTATTAAAAATATTATAAACTACCTTTCTTAAACCTAAAAGTGTAAGCTCAAATATTCTATCAAGTCACAATTTTTTTCTTCGTTTACCAAGTTACATGGTGGCCGTAATGAATAAGAAATAGCTTGTTTTTAAATGATCTAAAATGTTGATTAAAAAGGAATGTAAACGTAGCTCTGGCTTTTAATATAAACTGTCCACAAACTTAGCAAAGAATCGTCTCTGCTGAGTTTGTGGTGAGTTGACATTTTCATGTAAGGGAGAGTACAGTGCACGACTACCTAAAATCATATACAACATCATTCAACCACATGACGTCCACTGCTGGATACAGATCCCTTCCCCACGCATCGCCTTAGATACCCTAAACAAGCCATCCAATCTTAGCCTAGGCCTGCTGAATATATTTTGCTTTCTTTAAAATCTTAGAAATCCATAATAATAATAATACGATATATTATATATATTATATTATATATTATATATATTTAGCTGGCAACACTGAAATGTCAACATGTTTTCGTTTTTTCTTCAACGTATAATAAATTTTAAAATTTCTACAACCACAATATTTGGACAAAATACCCAACAGAAGTAACCAATAAATAATTAAATCTATTCACCTATTCTACTCAAGCAAATTCACAACAAAACCAATCCAATATATATAAATAATACAAGAAACCGGTTGACGTCTGTCAGTGACGACGTCAAGTGCAATGAACAAAATGTGTAAGGAAAAAACATAATGTTGACGAGAGCAGCAGCTAGTCGCGCACGACTTCCACCTCCGGACTCGTCGCTCAGCTCCGCCCCGCCGCCGCCGGACCTCGGATCTCCTGTGTCATCGGTGGCTGCAGCCGCGTCGAGCTCGAGCGACGAGTATTTTTCCCCGCCAACGTCGCCAACACCTGTACGTCGGCAGGGGAGAGGCCGGCCGCCGAGGAGCTTGGGACCTAGCGGCCAACCGGTTCCGCGCCGGGTCCCCGCTGCCGGTGGTTGTGTGCAGCGCATGAGATGGACTCAAAATATGAATGAGAACGTCATGCGCGCATATTACGGGTCTACAGAGGGGGGAACTAACCTCACTGCGTACCGTGCTAGGATGCTGTCTCTGTTCCAGGAACTTGAACCAACCGTGAACGTCTCGGCCCAACGATTGTCGGATCAGGTGCGGGTCATCCAACATAACCACAGGTTGGACGACACCGTACTTGATAGGCTGCGCTCAGAAGTGCTGAGCAACCAAATCGTCTCACCTCCGATACAGACCGCTGCACCGCCAGCCACTATTGTTATCCCGCCGCGGTCCAATCGTGTTGATGAAGAGGCAGATGATAGGGTTGTTACAGTAAGTAGCCAGTGCAATGATAGATTGAGGAGCGCACTGGAGGATGCGCTTCGCGAGTATAGGTCCACTCCATCTGCACTTAGGCCCCAATTACCACGGTTGCCTATGCACAAAAAGAATAGGGCGCTGGTGTGTGCTTTGGACTCGCTGCTTAAGAACATCTTCGAGAGCAGTGAGAACCTCGTTGATACGCACTCAATCTTGTATTGCGGAGCTGTTGCGGCATGTCGTTTAGCCAACGTTAAGTTTCCAAACGAGGCTATTCGACCAAAGCCTGCCGTGCCAGCCTGGCAATGCAGGATCGAACGACGTATCGATGGGGCCAGGGTACTCATCGGCAAACTATACTGTTTCAGGGAGGGCAATACACGACCACGTGTGATGCGCTTCGTGAGACGGGCGTTATCGGGGACTGGAGTTAGTCCCCGAGAATACATATCCCGTGTCACGGAGCGCATCGACTTCCTGAAACAAAAAGTTTGTGCATGGGCAAACCGTATTCGGCGGTATAAACGACGGGTTGACCGGTACTCGCAGAATCGCATGTTCCAGAGCGATGAGAGGTGGGTATATAGAGCTTGGGAGCGACCTGAACATAATGTGACAGACGCGTGCCGCCCGGATGATGTCGCCACGAGTACATTCTGGCGAAGCATCTGGTCGGTGCCCGTCTGTCATACTGAGGGTGGCTGGATGCGTGATGTCGAGCGCGTGTGTGAAGCTATACCAGAAATGGAAAAAGTAGTCATCAGTCCATCTGATGTTGCCAAAGCAGTTCGTCCGCTACCGAACTGGAAGTCTCCAGGTCCGGACGGACTGCATAACTTTTGGCTAAAATGGTATAGCAGCTCACACGCACTACTGGCATCTCAATTTCAGTCATGCTTAGAGTCTGGGTCGCTGCCGCAGCTTTTAACAACTGGTGTTACCCACCTGCTCCATAAGACAGGTAGTCCCGCGGAACCTAAGAATTATAGACCAATAACATGTTTGTCGACGGTTTATAAACTTCTTACATCCATCCTGAGAGGAAAAATTAATGTGCACATTGAAAGTAACATAATAATGTCTGCCTCTCAGAATGGATGTAGGAATGGGTCCCGTGGCACTAAGGAGCTACTCCTCATTGACATGGCCATAAGCCAGCAGGTTCGTCGTTCCCGTAAGGATCTGTCAACATGCTGGATAGACTACAAGAAGGCATACGACTCTGTGCCACATACATGGCTCATGAAGGTGCTGGAGTTGTACAAAATAGACGCAACTCTGCGCACCTTCCTTGAGTCATGTATGGGGCAATGGAAGACTGTCCTTCGATATCCGGGATGTCGACCGATTCAGGGGGATGATGAGCCTATAAGGATTAAGCGGGGGATATTTCAGGGCGACAGTTTGAGTCCACTTTGGTTCTGCTTAGCCCTGAATCCTCTAAGTACACTGTTGGAGGATTCAGGTCTAGGCTATCGGTTGAGAAGAGGTGGTCAGGTCATATCTCACCTTCTTTACATGGATGATCTGAAACTCTTTACCCCCAATAAATTCCAACTGACGGAGCTACTGAAGGTAACTGAAACCTTCAGTAACTCCATCAGGATGGAATTTGGTGTGGACAAATGTGCAGTCATGCATGTAAAGCAAGGGGAGATTATGGAATCCGAGGGAATTCAACTCTCTGATTCCATACACCTTAGACACCTCTCCTCGACCGAAACTTACAAGTATTTGGGTATGTCGGAAGCGTTGGGCATCAACAGTTCTGACATGAAGCAACTGCTGAAGGTGCGTTTCTTTGGCCGCCTGAAAAAGGTATTAAATAGCCTTTTGTCGGGCGGAAATAAGGTGCGCGCCTTCAACAGTTGGGTCATGCCGGTTTTGATGTACTCTTTCGGCATACTCAAATGGACTCAGACCGAGCTCGACGCCCTCGATAGGAGGGTCCGGACACTGCTGACCGCAAACCGGATGCATCACCCACGATCATCGGTGATGAGACTGTACATCCCGCGGAAGTGTGGGGGTCGAGGCTTTTTAAACGCCAAGACTCTTCACAACCGCGAGGTGTGCAGCCTCAGAGAATACTTTTTAAAAGCTGAAGTGGGTATGCACCGGGATGTGGTCGCAGTGGACAAGGGACTCACCCCGTTATCCATGGCTAAAGAGAACTGGCGCAAGCCTGTAATACTATCGACTGATGAACGCAAAGAGGTATGGCAAGGCAAGGAGCTACACGGGCGCTTCTATCGGGCTCTCCATGGGCCCGATGTAGATTATTCAGCGTCCGTATCCTGGCTACGTTTCGGCGACCTTTTCGGGGAAACTGAAGGTTTTGTCTGTGCAATTATGGACGAAGTCATCCTGACGAATAACTACCGGAGATATATAATGAAGGACGGGACGGTTGACGTGTGTCGGGCATGCCACTGTCCTGGTGAATCCATCAGACATATTATCTCTGGTTGTTCTCGTCTGGCTAACGGCGAGTACTTACACAGACATAACCAAGTGGCCAGGATTATTCACCAGCAGCTTGCTTTGAAATACAATCTGGTGGATTCTGAGGTACCGTATTACAAGTATGTGCCCGACCCAGTTCTCGAAAATGACCATGTCACGTTGTACTGGGATCGGTCTATCATCACTGATAGGACTATTGTTGCCAATAAGCCGGATATAGTGGTGATAGACCGATTAGCGCGCCGCAAAATGATAATCGATGTCACCATCCCGCATGACGAGAACCTCGTGAAAGCTGAGAAAGAGAAACAAATCAAGTATCTTGACTTAGCACACGAGGTTGTCGACATGTGGAATGTGGACTCGGCGATCATTGTGCCGATTGTCGTTACGGCCAACGGCCTGATGGCCAAGAGCCTCGACGACCATCTGTCGAGGCTGTCATTGGGCGGTTGGATCAAGGGTCTGATACAGAAGGCAGTACTCCTCGATACGGCTCGCATTGTGAGGAGGTTCCTGTCTCTGGAGCTCTAACCACCGGTAGCTTGGACCCTGCTCCCGATACCGGTTGGCCTCTATTTTTATATTTTTAAATGTTTTTAAGTTTCCTTTTTAATATTCAAAAATGTAGTAAATAAGAATGTAGAAGAATAAAGGAAATAATAATACGACAATAGTAGCACGTCTACCTACCGCGGTCAACCGCCTTTTTCAAATTATAATCAGGTAGGTAGCCCAGCGATGAGACCTCTATTGTACCTATTGTAATTGTTCCTAAAATACTTAGAAAGGGTAAATGGTCGTAAATGAGTCTAAACCTCTTTAACTAATATTCTAAGGCTTTCATTGTCTGTAACAGATAATGATTCCTGGAACTACTAATCCTATAAGAGAAATGCCTTAGTTTTGAACCCAGCTAAGTCTAAATTTATTTTGATGGGATCAAGGGATTTCTTGAATAAGATGAGTAATGGGAATCTGGACTTGAAGATTGACGGGTGTTCTATTGAAAGGGTCCGGGAAGCCCGCAATCTTGGGTTACTATTTGACGAGCACCTGCACTTTGAGACCCACATCATGGAGGCTGTGCGCAACTGCTTTTACAGGCTTAAGCTTCTGTACCGTGTGCGTCCCTACATAAGTGTGGATATGCGCATTCTGCTTTGTGAATCACTAGTTTTATCTAAGCTGAACTACGCTGACACTGTGTATGGGGCATGCATTCTAGGTAGAAGCGAAGGGTTGATTCAGCGAGTACAGAATGCTTGTGCGAGATTTTGTTTTACCATCCCTCCTCGATCTCACGTAACTCCTTTTTTAAATAAGGGTAATTTGATGAGAATGTCAGATCGTAGAAAGCTGCATCTGGCTACCCTGCTCTTTGGCACAATTCTCACGAAAAAACCAGACTATCTGTTCGGTAAGTTGACCTGGTCGCGTGATGTAAATAAAGTCAAAACGAGAGCTTCTGCCTACTTGTTGTTGGCGTCACACAGAACTGCTGCATTCCGTGGAAGTTTCAAATTCGCTGCCTCTCGTATCTGGAATGATCTTCCTCCGCCGTTTCGTGCTATAAAAACGATTGGCACATTTAGTACTAAATTCAAGCAGTTCTTATTACTTAAGCAAAAGGAATCCGAAAGATAAGCTTACCCGGGGTTTGCACGCAGTTGGTATAATGACCTTTACCCATTTTATTTATTTGAAGTTTCTTGCGAACACCACACCACACATAATAACATGCACACCACTCTGTTTTATCCAATACTTGTAAATACTATCCTATGTATTCTTTTCGCCAGGTTTATTTACACAATACACTTATTTATTTACACTATTTCATAACAAGTTTCTATTGACAGCCGACCATAGATTAATAGATTTCTTCCATATTTAATAAATTACTTACTCTTTGGTCCGCGCTTCGTTTGTCTATGATATCGACAAATAATCTATAATAGGTCTACCTACATTTAATATGTTTTATTTATATACTTACACATATTTTGACCCGTTTTCTGTGTTTATTATATTTCTTTTGTTATTTATATATACTATTTTATTTTTTTATTGTATTTTCCGTTTCCGTAAGTGTGTCCGTGGCATGAACAGTGGGCCCTATCAGAATATCAGCGCAGGGTTATTTCCTTTTTTGGATATCGCTGCACATGCTGAGATAGGAGCCTTTTTGGTCTCGCACGGGGTTTTTTATTTTGACTATTGTGTAATTTTTATGCTTATTTCTCGTGTCTCCTGTGCGGGTCACAAATAAATATTTTTCTTTCTTTCTTTCTTTCTTTCTTTATAACAATAGTTCTTACACTGATAGAAATTACACATTTCGACAGGTGTCTGAAATGTTTTATGGTTATAGGTCCAAAGTAAAATTTATAGCGCCTATCAAAAAGATTTATGAATACTTAATAGCAGATGATCTTAATGAGATAGATGTAAAATTAACTATTTTAAGAACTTGACTGGAAAATTGTAATTTAACTTCTCATTTATTTAAATTAGAATATGAAAGAAGTACTATAAGATTAGATTATACGAGTACAATTATATATGTAGGTGCTCGTATCAGCTAGAGATAAAACAAAGACAAGAACAAGACAAATTACATACTAAGATATTATTGGTGGTAATGGTATAAAGAAGCAGATGTAGAGAGGTAAAAGCATTTTGTTTTTAAGAATATTGCTTAATTTACATTGCATTGTAATGAAGAAATCAAGAGAAAAAGCGCATCAAAATTAAAGTATAATTTAGATCTAGTGTCCAGAATAATATGTACATCCCAAAATATGTACAGCCTTTAACTTATGCAAATAACATTATTTTTTGTTTTACCTGCGTATGTTGCCCTATAACTGGGCAAACGAAATTCTATAGACTAAACGAAATAAAATACTCATTTCCACACCACCATGAGGTAGAGTAAGGGGCGCGTTTTTTTTATCGTGGTATCCCCAGTAGGCCTAATCCACATGTAATGCACTACTTTAAGTCCTTCTGGTATTATTTCCAAAAGAACTTCTTCTTTGTGTCGATAGCACGAAGGAGAAGAAGTATATTTTCAGATATTGCAGGTTGACAATTCTTGTTATTGTTCAGTAACTTATCATCAGCGGCCACATTTATAATTTTTTTGACCTCAAATTCTTTGGGCCACACATTATTTTCCTTGTAAAAGTTTATAGAGTATTCGTCCATTACTTTTACAACTTCACCTCTCACTTTCCCCCCGTCTGGTATTGCTTCTGCTAGCACATATGTGCCTCTTTTTACCCAAGTATATTTTATGAATTTTGTTGGCATAGACACCAAGTACTTTTCACCTGTTGGAGTCATAACCTGAAACAAGAAATATAAAGAAAAATTTAACATTTCGAACTCATAAATTAAGTGTTTTTTATCCTAGTAGACACTAAGAAAGAGGGACAGCAATAAAATGCAAATCAATAATAAAAATATCACGTATAAATTAAGAAACATCATAATCTAATTATTAAAAACCTGTTATTTTTTGATAAAATAAAAACATCCTCATGTCTTTTAGGATTGCCTGGTGGCCGACTGGTTGCTTGGCCATAAGTATCTATTGCTACAGTGTAATAATAATTAGATATTCTTACCTGATGTAATTTATTTCCTTCATATCTCATAACTTTTACAATACTTTGATTTTCTTTAGGTAAGCAATGGTCGTCCCAGCGTGTTTCAATCGCCACATGTTTCCTGTTTTGAATTTTAGGCATTTTTGCTCTGTATAAAAAAGTCTCTCAGACGCGTTCTTCACACTTCACGACGAATAACTACTAAACTAGTCACAACAACCGTACGGTCCAGAGTATAGACGGCTAATGCTGGGTCTAACTAACCCCAAACCCCCGTATACTGTCAACTACCTGAGGTATGAGGAAGGGGTCAAGGCGGTGTGGAAGTGGTCTCTGATTGGTCCAACCAGAATGCACTCACACACACAAACAGGACAAGACACGGACAGGTTTAAATAAAACACGCAGCTATAGAATAGAATAGAATACTCTTTATTATGTATACCATATTTTTTGACTTTAGTTCCGTGACAGAAAACAACCGTTTCAAAAATAATTGAGTAACTATTATGTACTTGTTAATGAAAAAGGTCTACTTATTTCATAAACAACTATGTTTATGAAATTACTTAAAAAAAGCCTAGACTGTGTTAAAAACGTTAATAAAACATAACACCACGATATCGATACAACTAAAACCAAAATACTAATTTTATTGCACGATGTACCATTTTCAATTTTCACAAGGTTTGAGAGAGAGATTCTGATGTAAGTAACTGCTAGAGACTAGATTTATATGCATTTGCATTTTGCATATTTAGCTTTTTCCACCGGCTTGGTGATGCAAATGTTCGTGCATTTTTCGTCGTAGAACGGTTATTTTGTGCCATAAACTCTTTTGAGTGATCGAAGTACAATTTTCACAACAAAAAATATGGAACAGACCTTGGTTGTTTATGTTTATAATATCAGTGCCGCCAGTGATGAAGGAAAATTTCTTAATTTTATTTATGAATTTACCCTGTAGGTAAAAATTAGCCATTTCATTTAATGGGAATCGATTTTACATTTGGTTTATATATTATTTTAGTTTTTATGGAATGGTTCCCTTGTTAACGAAATTATCATGGAATGGCGTTATTTATACCAGTCATATTTGTCGTATTTAAATTAATTTTACGAGTTATACCCATATGGGATTAAAAATAATTTAAAACATAATGACTTAAATTTCTTTTTGCTATCGATATCGAGGATTTAAAAAAAAACTAAAAAATATATTTAGTCATAACATTAGTAGAATAGAATAGTATTTATCCTACAAAGACGCAACAGAACAGCAAAATCTGGGTGCTCGACTTTGTTATTTTATAATGTTAGCCCACACACTGTCCCACTGCTAAGCAAAGGCCTCTCCCAAATCCTTCCAGGTAATTTTTCCTAAGCCTTATGAAATTTTAACAAATTAACACTTTGAATAAAACCGTTCAATTATCCCTCCTCTCTGTCCTTTTCATTGCTTGGTACAATTTAATTACCTATTTACTTTTAGTTATTACAACAACTAAGATTTCTATTATACTTGTCAAACAAATCTTAACATAAACTCAAGAGCTTATGTGATTAAGTTCAAAAATCTCCTACACTAGTGCCGTCGATGCTAGCGCACCTTTATTTTTTGGATGACTTTGACTGCTGTAACGAAGAAAACTACAAATGTTACAATTTCCAGTCGGTATGAAATTATTTTTGTATAATAAAGTTCCATGCGACGATATGCGACTAACGTTTAGACCCCTGGGCTTCAATGCACCTGACTATTTTTATTTAGTTTAAAATAATCTGAAGCAGCTTCTTACGAAATTTGGTGCCGTATGAAATCACTCAAATCACTTTTGTTTTGGTAATTTTACATGGCATAACTTTGTGTTTGGACCTCTACTGGAGCGGCTGACGTTTAGAGTTCAAGTTTTTGGCAAAAAAACTAATGTTATAAATTTCGGTTGGTATGAAATTACTTTACAAATAAATTGTAAAGTGTACGCAGATGAAGTTGTGGGCAGAAGCTAGCATTTATAATAAACGCGAAAGTTTGTGAGAACAGATAGAAGTATGTTTGTTATTCTTTCACACAAAAACTACGGAAGGGATAGAAACCCCAAATAAAAATAACTACGGAACAGATTTTGATGAAACAGGATTGAGGAAAGTACTAATTTCACGCGGGCAGCTATAAACTAATATTAAAAGAAGTTTTCAGTTGAGCGCGCGGCCTGGTTTGCGTTCCGTTCGGTTGGTCGCCCCAGTACAGTGTACCGCTGTAGGCAAGTATATATCTCAGTGGTAAGTAAGTAGGCAGGGTAAGTAAGTTCGTTTTTAGACACTTCCATTAAAGAAACTATTGAATCATATGCGGCCCTGAAAAGGGCCTTTTTTATTGGATGTCCGCGTTAGATGTTGTGTAACGCGGCGGTGAGTTCGGCTGGAGGCTTCGTTGGCGGGTTGTCGCTACACGATAGGATTATTATTTACATCTCGATACTCCTGTAATATCCTGGATAGGACATGGAACTCTTGTATCATGCTCTCCGTGAGCGTTCCACCGGACGAAACATAGTGCATGTAATATACGCACTGGTCAATAATATAATCCACACGGTAGATTGGAAATCTGAAATAATTGAAAAAAAAACATTAATTATGTACATTAAATATTCTCCAGGATAAAACATTAGTTCAAATTAAAATGTTTTGGACTAATAATATGAAGGTTGCCGATATCTAAGAAATAAATAAATTTAAGTGACAAGTAACTAAAGAAGATCGATATGCAAAAATAATACGATAAAAGAAAAATTCATATGCTAATAGTTACCCTCCAATTTCGGCAAGCGCAGGCAAAACCATGTTAAACTTGTTAAACAAATCGGATCACACGAACACTTCATTCGACTGCACAGGAGCGAATGAAGAAACTTACTAAAAAACGAACTTTGCTATTTTTTGGGGATAACATACAGGTGTGGTGGTAATACCGCACTTGATATTTTGTATCATTCCACGGTATAGCGCTGTATTGCTCTTTCATAGAACAATGTTAACCTATCATTAGTAAATTGTTCTCTAAAGGGCTAAGTATAGGTAGATTACAGAATTGTAGTTATGTCTCTTTCTAATATATATCTGATAGATTAGCCTGTTTCACTCTCTCACAATAGACACTTTGTCACAATCAAAACCCTTTAACAATTTCCAAACTCTTCTTTTAAACAATGACTTAAAAATTTACATTCACCAGCCTACACAAACTGTTTGTTCATGAAATTCAAATACTTAACTCAATTTAGTCTGCTATAAGATCGCTAAGATCTCAATCTCATCGCTTACCTTCGACTCACTGCGGTGACTCCTAAGTATTGTATATTACAGGAGACATCGTCTATGACTTACTTTACCTATTTATATCCACTATTTACCTACTTATATTTCTAGATAGTAAGACGCTTACTCTTAGATAAGTGTAAGTGATGAAAATTGTTTACATTGCAAAAGTAACTTTGTAATCGCATTTAAAGCTTAGGGAGCTTACGAGTAATAGAGCAATGTTCGGTGTTTACAATGTATATGAACTTCAGTATTTTTATCAAATTATGTTGGTGAATGTAGCTGTTTGTTTTTTAAATATTTTTACCTGGTATGTACTTATTACTGCCATTACTTAAAATAGTATTATTAAGTTATTATGTGTACATATTATACAACTTTTTAGATGCCGCGCAATTTTTTTTAATAAAAATATCTTAAACTACCTTTCTTAAACCTAAAAGTGTAAACAGAATATTCTATCAAGTCACAATTTTTTTCTTCGTTTCCCAAGTTACATGGTGGCCGTAATGAATAAGAAATAGCTTGTTTTTAAATGATCTAAAATGTTGATTAAAAAGTAATGTAAACGTAGCTCTGGCTTTTAATATAAACTGTCCACAAACTTAGCAAAGAATCGTCTCTGCTGAGTTTGTGGTGAGTTGACATTTTCATGTAAGGGAGAGTACAGTGCACGACTACCTAAAATCATATACAACATCATTCAACCACATGACGTCCACTGCTGGATACAGATCCCTTCCCCACGCATCGCCTTAGATACCCTAAACAAGCCATCCAATCTTAGCCTAGGCCTGCTGAATATATTTTGCTTTCTTTAAAATCTTAGAAATCCATAATAATAATAATACGACAATAGTAGCACGTCTACCTACCGCGGTCAACCGCCTTTTTCAAATTATAATCAGGTAGGTAGCCCAGCGATGAGACCTCTATTGTACCTATTGTAATTGTTCCTTAAATACTTAGAAAGGTCGTAAATGAGTCTAAACCTCTTTAACTAATATTCTAAGGCATTCATTGTCTGTAACAGATAATGATTCCTGGAACTACTAATCCTATATCAATAGTTCTCACACTGATAGAAAATACACATTTCGACAGGTTTATGAAATGTTTTATGGTTATAGGTCCAAAGTAAAATTTATAGCGCTTATCAAAAAGATTTAAATAAATAAATAAATAAAAATAAAAATTGTTTATTCTCAGGCATGTCACCCATATAACAAATATACAATTAAAATGAATCAGACATCACAATAACACAAAATTAAAATTAATAATAGACATAATAGAATTTTGAATAGCCAGACAACACAACACACAATTAAAAAACATTCAAATACAATTAGATATTAAAATGTCATAAATAATTTAACAAAATAAATAATTTAACAACACAACACATTAAAACAGCTTAGACCGAGAGAACCAAAACAAAAGCAACGCATAATATTGGCAAGTACCTTTATTTTGTCTCCCTCAGTATATGCACATTATGAAACACGGCAGATACAATATTATTTTTACAATTAACTACCCTTGCGTAAAACGACGCCCTGAGTTTCCTCATGAGCGCAAAAAAGTCTGTAACTCTGTTCTCAGCAAACATGTCAGTCGCACTACACCGCCAGGGCAAGTTGAGCATGGCCCGAAACGCGTTATTATATTGTACACGAAGAGTGTTGTAAGCACTCTTCGTGTACTTGTACCAAAGTTGACTCGTGTAGAACGACTGACAGTAAGCCTGGAACAGAGTTATTTTTACTTGCTTCGAACAGTGGAAGAAACGTCTATTTAGCATGTTACTTTTACACGCAATGCTACGTCTTTGCCTTTCCAAATCATCGTCATCTTTTAAATTATCACTTATTATATGTCCGAGGTATTTAAATTTATTTACTATTTTTAAAACCGAGCCGCACAAAGTAATTGGTAATACATTAGTAGGGCCCTTATCATGTTTAAATATCATTACTTCTGTCTTGTTAACATTATAGGTTAGTTGATGTCGAGTAGCGTAGTTCTCACATACAGAAATTAGTTTTCTGAGGCCATTGACCGAGGGGCTAAGCAGCACCATGTCATCTGCATAGCTAAGGTTGTTTAAACACTGCCCGCCAATATGGCATCCGACTCTGGTGGTGCTGAGCTCCTCGATCAGGTCGTTTACATACAGGCTGAATAGCACCGGGGAAGTCAGACCACCCTGTCTCACGCCACTAGTCAGCCTATACGCTGCCGACAAGGCGTTGTCCCATCTCACTTGGTTTGTTTGATTGCTATACCAAAATTCAAAAAGATCTACAATTTTAGGTGGCACACGAGTTTGTCTTAATTTATTCCAGAGTAAAGAATAATTAATAGTATCAAAAGCTCGGCTCAGGTCTAGAAAACATGAGTACACGGACGTTTTTCTACTGGTATATTTATAAACTGTATTTTTTAGTGCGAAAATAGCCAAATCAGTGGATAAGCCCCGACGGAACCCAAACTGTGCGTCATTAAGTGGAATATTCTTTTCGTTAAAATGTTTCAACATCAGATTTTCGAATATTTTAGAAAATATAGTTGCTAAAGATATCGGACGGTAGTTGGATAGGCTAGACACATCACCGGTTCTGTTCTTTAGTATCGGTACAACGGTGGTTTTCATGAAGTCAGACGGCAAGTAACTGTGATCAATACAAACATTAAATAACAAAGCAATTTTTTCGAATAACAATGCAGGTGCAAACAACACATGTTCGACGCTGAGCCCATCGTGACCCGGAGACTTACCCCGTTTCATACCTTTAACACACCGAAACACCTCCTCAGCTGTGACGTGTAACTCACTAAGTTTGGCGGACGACACCGCCGCCGCCATCGTCGTCGACGACGGCGGCGGGGGCGATGGGGTCCCCGCGTCACCACGGGCCGAGCGCGTCCCACTCGAGCAGCCAACAGTGGTGGTCGAAAGTGCCGGTGGAGGCGGATTAAATTTACTAACAAACATATTTGCGATATTAATTGGATTCTGATCACCATTTATAGATAAAGGAAGGCTAGATTTATAATTTAATTTATTAGTTTCTTTCCAAAAACTACCAAAGTCTTTATTATATCTGTGTGTAGCTATAATATCCATTTTTATTTTATTTTCATTTAACTGGCACCACTTTAACTTGTTTTTAAAAAATTTCTTACTATGAATCATGTCATCATAAATCCTTCCCTGAGTAGGGCGTCCATAAAAATTCCAAAATTGATAGGACTGTCTAGCCCTCGTGTGACAATCCTTAACATGAAAATTCCACCCTGTAACTGTCTTTTTGGTGTTATGAGTTTTGCCCTTATATGAGTATTTAGCAGCTTTTGTCATGCTGTCAACCATCTGAGAATATAAAAGTTCAATTTGGCTAAAGTGATCGTTAGTTTGGCACGATACACCATGGCAAGGAAAAGTAGGCCAATCAAATAAATTTAGAAACTTATCACACAATTTTGCATAACTACACTTTTGTTCAAAAGTTCTTTCACCCCACATAATTTTATTATTTTTTTGAGTACTTATTTTATTTACTTTAGGCATAATAGCGTCAATATTGCAACTAATTACTAGTGGGAAATGATCCGAACAGTAAACATCATTTAAAATTTTAACATTATCAATTACACTCAGCCCGGTACATTATCAATTACACTCAGCCGATTTATGAATACTTAATAGCAGATGATCTTAATGAGATAGATGTAAAATTAACTATTTTAAGAACTTGACTGGAAAATTTTAATTTAACTTCTCATTTATTTAAATTAGAATATGAAAGAAGTACTATAAGATTAGATTATACGAGTACAATTATATATGTAAGTGCTCGTATCTGCTAGAGATAAAACAAAGACAAGAACAAGACAAATTACATACCAAGATATTATTGGTGGTAATGGTATAAAGAAGCAGATGTAGAGAGGTAAAAGCATTTTGTTTTTAAGAATATTGCTTAATTTACATTGCATTGTAATGAAGAAATCAAGAGAAAAAGCGAATCAAAATTAAAGTATAATTTAGATCTAGTGTCCAGAATAATATGTACATCCCTAAATATGTACAGCCTTTAACTAATGCAAATAACATTATTTTTTGTTTTACCTGCGTATGTTGCCCTATAACTGGGCTAACGAAATTCTATAGACTAAACGAAATAAAATACTCATTTCCACACCACCATGAGGTAGAGTAAGGGGCGCGTTTTTTTTATCGTGGTATCCCCAGTAGGCCTAATCCACATGTAATGCACTACTTTAAGTCCTTCTGGTATTATTTCCAAAAGAACTTCTTCTTTGTGTCGACAGCACGAAGGAGAAGAAGTATATTTTCAGATATTGCAGGTTGACAATTCTTGTTATTGTTCAGTAACTTATCATCAGCGGCCACATTTATAATTTTTTTGACCTCAAATTCTTTGGGCCACACATTATTATCCTTGTAAAAGTTTATAGAGTATTCGTCCATTACTTTTACAACTTCACCTCTCACTTTCCCCCCGTCTGGTATTGCTTCTGCTAGCACATAAGTGCCTCTTTTTACCCAAGTATATTTTATGAATTTTGTTGGCATAGACACCAAGTACTTTTCACCTGTTGGAGTCATAACCTGAAACAAGAAATATAAAGAAAAGTTTAACATTTCGAACTCATAAATTAAGTGTTTTTTATCCTAGTAGACACTAAGAAAGAGGGACAGCAATAAAATGCAAATCAATAATAAAAAAATCACGTATAAAATAAGAAACATCATGATCTAATTATTAAAAACCTGTTATTTTTTGATAAAATAAAAACATCCTCATGTCTTTTAGGATTGCCTGGTGGCCGACTGGTTGCTTGGCCATAAGTATCTATTGCTACAGTGTTATAATAATTAGATATTCTTACCTGATGTATGTTATTGCCTTCATATCTCATAACTTTTACAATACTATGATTTTCTTTTGGTAAGCAATGGTCGTCCCAGCGTGTTTCAATCGCCACATGTCTCCTGTTTTGAATTTTAGGCATTTTTGCTCTTTATAAACAAGTTTACCAGACGCGTTCTTCACACTTCACGACGAATAACTACTATACTAGTCACAACAACCGTACGGCCCAGAGTATAGACGGCTAATGCTGGGTCTAACTAACCCCAAACCCCCGTATACTGTCAACTACCTGAGGTATGAGGAAGGGGTCAAGGCGGTGTGGAAGTGGTCTCTGATTGGTCCAACCAGAATGCAGTCACACACACAAACAGGACAAGACACGGATAGGTTTAAATAAAACACGCAGCTATAGAATAGAATAGAATAGAATACTCTTTATTATGTACACCATATAAGTTACAGAACGTATAGACGAAGAATACATTACATTATTTATTATTTTATAAATAATAATTGTACTTATTCAAATATTTAATCGGTTTCTATTCTTTATATTATTTTAACATGTAAGTAGGTAGTTTATGTTATTGCTGTTTAATGCAGGATTAACAAGACAATTATTTATTTTCTGACTTTAGTGTCCGTGACAGAAAATAACCATTTCTAAAATAATTGGGTAACTATTATGTACTTGCTAACGAAAAAGGTCTATTTATTTCATGACACGGACAGGTTTAAATAAAACACGCAGCTATAGATATTTTTATAAATAATAATTGTACTTAATCAAATATTTAATCGGTTTCTATTCTTAATATTATTTTAACATGTAAGTAGGTACGGTATGTTATTGCTATTAAATGCAGGATTATCAAGACCATTATTTATTTTTTGACTTTAGTTCCGTGACAGAAAACAACCGTTTCAAAAACATTTGAGTAACTATTATGTACTTGTTAATGAAAAAGGTCTACTTATTTCATAAACAACTATGTTTATGAAATTACTTAAAAAAAACCTAGACTGTGTTAAAAAAGTTAATAAAACATAACACCACGATATCGATACAACAAAAACCAAAATACTTATTTTATTGCACGATGTACCATTTTAAATTTTTACAAGGTTTGAGAGAGAGATTCTGATGTAAGTAACTGCTAGAGACTGGATTTATATGCATTTGCATTTTGCATATTTAGCTTTTTCCACCGGCTTGGTGATGCAAATGTTCGTGCATTTTTCGACGTAGAACGGTTATTTTGTGACATAAATTCTTTTGAGCGATCGAAGTACAATTTTCACAACAAAAAATATGGAACAGTCCTTGGTTGTTTATGTTCATAATATCAGTGCCGCCAGTAATAAAGGGAAAGTCTTAATTTTTATTTTACCCTAGAGGTAAAAAATAGCCATTTCATTTAATGGGAATCACTTTCAGATTTAGTTTATATATTATTTTAGTTTTTATGGAATGGTTCTTGTCCTTGTTAACGAAATTATCATGGAATGACGTTATTTATACTAGTCATTAATGTCGTATTTAAAGTAATTTTACGAGTTATACCCATATGGAATTAAAAATAATTTAAAACATAATGACCTAAATTTCTTTTTGCTTTCGATATAGAGGATTTAAAAAAACTAAAAAAAATATTTAGTCATAACATTAGTAGAATAGAATAGTATTTATCCTACAAATACGCAACAGAACAGCAAAATCTGGGTGCTCGACTTTGTTATTTTTTAATGTTAGCCCACACACTGTCCCACTGCTGAGCAAAGGCCTCTCCTCAATCCTTCCAGGTAATTTTTCCTAAGCCTTATGAAATTTTAACAAATAAACACTTTGAATAAAACCGTTCAATTATCCCTTCTCTATTTCCTTTTCATTGCTTGGTACAATTTAATTACCTATTTACTTTTAGTTATTACAACAACTAAGATTTCTATTATACTTGTCAACAACAAATCTTAACTTAAACTCAAGAGCTTATGTGATAAAGTTGAAAAATCTCCTACACTAGTGCCGTCGATGCTAGCGCACCTTTATTTTTTGGATGACTTTGACTGCTGTAACGAAGAAAACTACAAATGATACAATTTTCAGTCGGTATGAAATTATTTTTATATAATAAAGTTCCATGCGACGATGTGCGACTGACGTTAAGACCCCTGGGCTTCAATGCACCTGACTATTTTTATTTAGTTTGAAATAATCTGAAGCAGCTTCTTACGAAATTTGGTGCCGTATGAAATCACTCAAATCACTTTTGTTTTGGTAATTTTACATGGCATAACTTTGTGTTTGGACCTCTACTGAAACGGCTGACGTTTAGAGTTCAAGTTTTTGGCAAATGTTTGTTATTTTTTCACACAAGAACTACGGAAGGGATAGAAACCCCAAATAAAAATAAATAAAAATAACTACGGAACAGATTTTGATGAAACAGGATTGAGGAAAGTATTAATTTCACGCGGGCAGCTATAACCTAATATTAAAAGAAGTTTTCGGTTGAGCGCGCGGACTGGTTTGCGTTCCGTTCGGTTGGTCGCCCCAGTACAGTGTACTGCTGTAGGCAAGTATATATCTCAGTGGTAAGTAAGTAGGCAGGGTAAGTAAGTTCGTTTTTAGACACTTCCATTAAAGAAACTATTGAATCATATGCGGCCCTGAAAAGGCCCTTTTTTATTGGATGTCCGCGTTACATGTTGTGTAACGCGGCGGTGAGTTCGGCTGGAGGCTTCGTTGGCGGGTTGTCGCTACACGATAGGATTATAATTTACATCTCGATACTCCTGTAATATCCTGGATAGGACATGGAACTCTTGTATCATGCTCTCCGTGAGCGTTCTACCGGACGAAACATAGTGCATGTAATATACGCACTGGTCAATGATATAATCCACACGGTAGATTTGAAATCTGAAACAAATGAAAAATAACGTTAATTATGTACATTAAATATTCTCCGGTATACATTACTAAAAAACCGGCCAAGTGCGAGTCGGACCCTCGCACTAAAGGTTCCGTACCATTATCGCAAAAAACGGCACAAAAATCACGTTTTTTGTATGGGAGCCCACTAAAATATTTATTTTATTATGTTTTTAGTATTTGTTGTTATAGCGGCAACATATATACATCATCTGTAAAAATTACAACTGTCTAGCTATCGCGGTTCATGAGATACAGCCTGGTGACAGACAGACAGACAGACGGACCGCGGAGTCTCAGTAATAGGGTCCCGTTTTTACCCTTTGGGTACGGAACCCTAAAAACGAACTTCGCTATTTTTTAGGGATAACATACAGATCTGGTGGTAATACCGCACTTGATATTTTGTATCATTCTACGGTATAACGCTGTATTGCTCTTTCATAGAACAATGTTAACCTATCATTAGTAAATTGTTCTCTAAAGAGCTAAATATAGGTAGATTACAGAATTGTAGTTATTTCTCTTTCTAATATATATCTGATAGATAACCCTGTTTCACTCTCTCACAATAGTGCGAGAGTGGGCCAGGGCTATGCAACAACAATGGTTTTTGAGTACTGTCGTTAAGTAAATACCAATAAATATTCTAAAAAAAAAAACACTAATTAGGTTTTAGTCAAAAGTAATGACTGTGACATAGTATTGAATAAAGAGAGACGTAAAATTCGTCGATAAAGAAGTGTTCCTAGGAATCACACTCGACTTAAATTTGCAAAAGAGTCCTTATTTAACTTATCTGGCCGGACGACTAAGCTCAGCAGCACACGCTGTTAGAAAAATCCGACACAAGACTGATGTGGATCGACCGCGAAACTAGTATATTTTAGTTATCTTTTATAATACCATGTCATACAGTAATCTACTATGGAAACGGGCTGCAGACATCGAATCTATTTTTAACATGGTTTTATTAGCTTGGTATGTAGTGATTAGTAGTATGTATCTATGTAACGGATTCTTAGAACATGATTTTCACGGGAACCGATCACTTTTCCGAATCTTTTTTGTTCGAATTTCATTTTACCGAAAACTATTGACCGACGTCTTTTTAACTATATGCATTATTTGACATAATTTCAGATCATCGAAGTATCAATTGCCATAGATATTATTTTAATGAACTACATTTCGCCGATTTACAAAATAACTTTTTTCATTTGCCATATTTTCACCAAACCGAAACAACATTTTAGGGAATATTATTTAGTCACAAATATATAGCCGGTAACTTGGTAGCATTTTCAATTTAAATTTGAAATAGTGTCATAAAAAGTCAATATGTTGTGTTACTAAATTTAGTGACAGAAACGATTCGCTGCAAAAGCGACTTCACGCAGTCTTGTCTGTGTTTACGTATTTATTTCGTATTTTCATGCAAATTATTTATTAATAGCTGTCATGCATTAGACATGTTTATTAATTAATTATTTCAAACAATTTGTCCAAGAGCGAGCGAAGCGAGCTCGGGGATTTAGGGCACCCCGATACTTTAGACCCTGCAGACAGAAAAAGGAGACCCGCGGAGCGGGGCTCCGTCGACAATTTTTTTTTTCAAGTCGCTGTTTTAAACATTTGTATTCGCCCACTGATTCTCTCTCACTTAGTATTTTGATATGCATTTAAAAATAAATATTTCGAACAAATGTTATTTCGGCTAAGTGTAACTTCGGTAAAAAGGTTTTTGACCAAGTGAAACGTCGGAGTAACGAAAAAAATCGAATTGATAATAGATCAACTGAGACAGTGACAGACGTGACTTCGATGAAGTAATAAAAAACGAAACGATAATAGTTGAAAAGTTTTAGGTGAAATGAAATTCGGTCAAATGTTTTTCGAACTTATGATAGGTAACCGATTTTCACCCCCTTAAAAACGTCAGATTAATTTGATAATTTTCGCACTTATCAAACGCCGATGACAAAGCAATAATTTTAATAGTTTGTCCCATTATCCTTACCTGGTTCTTCAGGATTAGTGCTTTTTTATATTCAATACCCGGTAGTGTCTTTGTGTCAAGTACCAAGGCGCGTGCTAAGACATGCGCATGGCTTAATTTTTAGTTATATCCGAAGACACGATAGTGTTCTTGCGCCAAGTACACGTATCAAATCAATGTTCCGGAGAGGGAGCCTGAGATACTATCACATCCAGGGAAATCAGTAGGCACGCTAATTACACACTCCCATCATACGGAGGAAGTTGCATTAATAAATTGTCGTTTAAAAAACTAAAAATTACTTATTGTGTAAAAAAACTTTTTTTCCAAGTGTTATCAGAATCGGTTCAGCAGATTTAAAGATAATGAAAAATATTATAACTAAACTCCTTAACGACAAACAGCACGAATGTGTAAATTGAGTTATTCTGGTTTTTTGTCAATCCTGTAAACCTTACTATAGAACTGATGGTGATACAATGATGGTGTACCAAAACTAAAAAGAGAAAAGTATTTAATTATTTAATTTATTTTAATGTTACTTTATTATATTTCTTTTTGTAGGCACTAGGTATTTTTGCCTATCTGTAATGTAAATTTAGGTAGAAACTTAACTCAATTTAGTCTGCTATGAGATCGCTCAGATCTCAATCTCATCGCTTGCCTTCGACTCACTGCGGTGACTCATAAGTATTGTATATTACAGCAGACATAGTCTATGACTTACTGTACCTATTTATATCCACTATTTACCTACTTATATTTCTAGATAGTAAGACGCTTACTCTTAGATAAGTGTAAGTGATGAAAATTGTTTACATTGCAAAAGTAACTTTGTAATCGCATATAAAGCTTAGGGAGCTTACGAGTAATAGAGCAATGTTCGGTGTTTACAATGTATATGAACTTCAGTATTTTTATCAAATTATGTTGGTGAATGTAGCTGTTTGTTTTTTAAATATTTTTACCTGGTATGTACTTATTACTGCCATTACTTAAAATAGTATTATTAAGTAATTATGTGTACATATTATACAACTTTTTAGATGCCGCGCAATTTTTTTTAATAAAAATATCTTAAACTACCTTTCTTAAACCTAAAAGTGTAAGCAGAATATTCTATCAAGTCACAATTTTTTTCTTCGTTTCCCAAGTTACATGGTGGCCGTAATGAATAAGAAATAGCTTGTTTTTAAATGATCTAAAATGTTGATTAAAAAGGAATGTAAACGTAGCTCTGGCTTTTAATATAAACTGTCCACAAACTTAGCAAAGAATCGTCTCTGCTGAGTTTGTGGTGAGTTGACATTTTCATGTAAGGGAGAGTACAGTGCACGACTACCTAAAATCATATACAACAATCATTCAACCACATGACGTCCACTGCTGGATACAGATCCCTTCCCCACGCATCGCCTTAGATACCCTAAACAAGCCATCCAATCTTAGCCTAGGCCTGCTGAATATATTTTGCTTTCTTTAAAATCTTAGAAATCCATAATAATAATAATACGACAATAGTAGCACGTCTGCCTACCGCGGTCAACCGCCTTTTTCAAATTATAATCAGGTAGGTAGCCCAGCGATGAGACCTCTATTGTACCTATTGTAATTGTTCCTAAAATACTTAGAAAGGGTAAATGGTCGTAAATGAGTCTAAACCTCTTTAACTAATATTCTAAGGCTTTCATTGTCTGTAACAGATAATGATTCCTGGAACTACTAATCCTATAACAATAGTTCTTACACTGTTAGAAATTACACATTTCGACAGGTGTCTGAAATGTTTTATGGTTATAGGTCCAAAGTAAAATTTATAGCGCCTATCAAAAAGATTTATGAATACTTAATAGCAGATGATCTTAATGAGATAGATGTAAAATTAACTATTTTAAGAACTTGACTGGAAAATTGTAATTTAACTTCTCATTTATTTAAATTAGAATATGAAAGAAATACTATAAGATTAGATTATACGAGTACAATTATATATGTAGGTGCTCGTATCAGCTAGAGATAAAACAAAGACAAGAACAAGACAAATTACATACTAAGATATTATTGGTGGTAATGGTATAAAGAAGCAGATGTAGAGAGGTAAAAGCATTTTGTTTTTAAGAATATTGCTTAATTTACATTGCATTGTAATGAAGAAATCAAGAGTAAAAGCGAATCAAAATTAAAGGATAATTTAGATCTAGTGTCCAGAATAATATGTACATCCCTAAATATGTACAGCCTTTAACTAATGCAAATAAAATTATTGTTTTGTTTTACGTGCGTATGTTGCCCTATAACTGGGCAAACGAAATTCTATAGACTAAACGAAATAAAATACTCATTTCCACACCACCATGAGGTAGAGTAAGGGGCGCGTTTTTTTTATCGTGGTATCCCCAGTAGGCCTAATCCACATGTAATGCACTACTTTAAGTCCTTCTGGTATTATTTCCAAAAGAACTTCTTCTTTGTGTCGACAGCACGAAGGAGAAGAAGTATATTTTCAGATATTGCAGGTTGACAATTCTTGTTATTGTTCAGTAACTTATCATCAGCGGCCACATTTATAATTTTTTTGACCTCAAATTCTTTGGGCCACACATTATTTTCCTTGTAAAAGTTTATAGAGTATTCGTCCATTACTTTTACAACTTCACCTCTCACTTTCCCCCCGTCTGGTATTGCTTCTGCTAGCACATATGTGCCTCTTTTTACCCAAGTATATTTTATGAATTTTGTTGGCATAGACACCAAGTACTTTTCACCTGTTGGAGTCATAACCTGAAACAAGAAATATAAAGAAAAGTTTAACATTTCGAACTCATAAATGAAGTGTTTTTTATCCTAGTAGACACTAAGAAAGAGGGACAGCAATAAAATGCAAATCAATAATATAAATATCACGTATAAATTAAGAAACATCATAATCTAATTATTAAAAACCTGTTATTTTTTGATAAAATAAAAACATCCTCATGTCTTTTAGGATTCCCTGGTGACCGACTGGTTGCTTGGCCATAAGTATCTATTGCTACAGTGTAATATTAATTAGATATTCTTACCTGATGTAAGTTATTTCCTTCATATCTCATAACTTTTACAATACTTTGATTTTCTTTAGGTAAGCAATGGTCGTCCCAGCGTGTTTCAATCGCCACATGTTTCCTGTTTTGAATTTTAGGCATTTTTGCTCTGTATAAAAAAGTCTCCCAGACGCGTTCTTCACACTTCACGACGAATAACTACTAAACTAGTCACAACAACCGTACGGTCCAGAGTATAGACGGCTAATGCTGGGTCTAACTAACCCCAAACCCCCGTATACTGTCAACTACCTGAGGTATGAGGAAGGGGTCAAGGCGGTGTGGAAGTGGTCTCTGATTGGTCCAACCAGAATGCACTCACACACACAAACAGGACAAGACACGGACAGGTTTAAATAAAACACGCAGCTATAGAATAGAATAGAATACTCTTTATTATGTATACCATATTTTTTGACTTTAGTTCCGTGACAGAAAACAACCGTTTCAAAAATAATTGAGTGACTATTATGTACTTGTTAATGAAAAAGGTCTACTTATTTCATAAACAACTATGTTTATGAAATTACTTAAAAAAGCCTAGACTGTGTTAAAAACGTTAATAAAACATAACACCACGATATCGATACAACTAAAACCAAAATACTAATTTTATTGCACGATGTACCATTTTCAATTTTCACAAGGTTTGAGAGAGAGATTCTGATGTAAGTAACTGCTAGAGACTAGATTTATATGCATTTGCATTTTGCATATTTAGCTTTTTCCACCGGCTTGGTGATGCAAATGTTCGTGCATTTTTCGTCGTAGAACGGTTATTTTGTGCCATAAACTCTTTTGAGTGATCGAAGTACAATTTTCACAACAAAAAATATGGAACAGACCTTGGTTGTTTATGTTTATAATATCAGTGCCGCCAGTGATAAAGGAAAATTTCTTAATTTTATTTATGAATTTACCCTGTAGGTAAAAATTAGCCATTTCATTTAATGGGAATCGATTTTACATTTGGTTTATATATTATTTTAGTTTTTATGGAATGGTTCCCTTGTTAACGAAATTATCATGGAATGGCGTTATTTATACCAGTCATATTTGTCGTATTTAAATTAATTTTACGAGTTATACCCATATGGGATTAAAAATAATTTAAAACATAATGACTTAAATTTCTTTTTGCTATCGATATCGAGGATTTAAAAAACACTAAAAAAAATATTTAGTCATAACATTAGTAGAATAGAATAGTATTTATCCTACAAAGACGCAACAGAACAGCAAAATCTGGGTGCTCGACTTTGTTATTTTATAATGTTAGCCCACACACTGTCCCACAGCTGAGCAAAGGCCTCTCACAAATCCTTCCAGGTAATTTTTCCTAAGCCTTATGAAATTTTAACAAATTAACACTTTGAATAAAACCGTTCAATTATCCCTCCTCTCTGTCCTTTTCATTGCTTGGTACAATTTAATTACCTATTTACTTTTAGTTATTACAACAACTAAGATTTCTATTATACTTGTCAAACAAATCTTAACATAAACTCAAGAGCTTATGTGATTAAGTTCAAAAATCTCCTACACTAGTGCCGTCGATGCTAGCGCACCTTCATTTTTTGGATGACTTTGACTGCTGTAACGAAGAAAACTACAAATGTTACAATTTCCAGTCGGTATGAAATTATTTTTGTATAATAAAGTTCCATGCGACGATATGCGACTAACGTTTAGACCCCTGGGCTTCAATGCACCTGACTATTTTTATTTAGTTTAAAATAATCTGAAGCAGCTTCTTACGAAATTTGGTGCCGTATGAAATCACTCAAATCACTTTTGTTTTGGTAATTTTACATGGCATAACTTTGTGTTTGGACCTCTACTGGAGCGGCTGACGTTTAGAGTTCAAGTTTTTGGCAAAAAAACTAATGTTATAAATTTCGGTTGGTATGAAATTACTTTACAAATAAATTGTAAAGTGTACGCAGATGAAGTTGTGAGCATTTATAATAAACGCGAAAGATTGTGAGAACAGATAGAAGTATGTTTGTTATTCTTTCACACAAAAACTACGGAAGGGATAGAAACCCCAAATAAAAATAACTACGGAACAGATTTTGATGAAACAGGATTGAGGAAAGTATTAATTTCACGCGGGCAGTTATAACCTAATATTAAAAGAAGTTTTCGGTTGAGCGCGCGGCCTGGTTTGCGTTCCGTTCGGTTAGTCGCCCCAGTACAGTGTACCGCTGTAGGCAAGTATATATCTCAGTGGTAAGTAAGTAGGCAGGGTAAGTAAGTTCGTTTTTAGACACTTCCATTAAAGAAACTATTGAATCATATGCGGCCCTGAAAAGGGCCTTTTTTATTGGATGTCCGCGTTACATGTTGTGTAACGCGGCGGTGAGTTCGGCTGGAGGCTTCGTTGGCGGGTTGTCGCTACACGATAGGATTATTATTTACATCTCGATACTCCTGTAATATCCTGGATAGGACATGGAACTCTTGTATCATGCTCTCCGTGAGCGTTCCACCGGACGAAACATAGTGCATGTAATATACGCACTGGTCAATAATATAATCCACACGGTAGATTGGAAATCTGAAATAATTGAAAAAATAACGTTAATTATGTACATTAAATATTCTCCAGGATAAAACATTAGTTCAAATTAAAATGTTTTGGACTAATAATATGAAGGTTGCCGAAATCTAAGAAATAAATAAATTTAACTGACAAGTAACTAAAGAAGATCGATATGCAAAAATAATACGATAAAAGAAAAATTCATATGCTAATAGTTACCCTCCAATCTCGGCAAGCGCAGGCAAAACCATGTTGAACTTGTTAAACAAATCGGATCACACGAACACTTCATTCGACTGCACAGGAGCGAATGAAGAAACTTACTAAAAAACGAACTTCGCTATTTTTTGGGGATAACATACAGGTGTGGTGGTAATACCGCACTTGATATTTTGTATCATTCCACGGTATAGCGCTGTATTGCTCTTTCATAGAACAATGTTAACCTATCATTAGTAAATTGTTCTCTAAAGGGCTAAGTATAGGTAGATTACAGAATTGTAGTTATGTCTCTTTCTAATATATATCTGATAGATTACCCTGTTTCACTCTCTCACAATAGACACTTTGTCACAATCAAAACCCTTTAACAATTTCCAAACTCTTCTTTTAAACAATGACTTAAAAATTGACATTCACCAGCCTACACGATGAAATTCAAATACTTAACTCAATTTAGTCTGCTATAAGATCGCTAAGATCTCAATCTCATCGCTTACCTTCGACTCACTGCGGTGATTGCTTTTTTTTTTATTTTTTTTTTGCGTGGAGAAATGCTCATGCATACTGCACTACCACGGGGAGATAGTGCAGTTATGTGGGACTCTAACCCACTAAAACTCCACGGTGTCCTCCTGTGCCGCTTATGGCGGGAGCACGGGTACGCGTTAGCACTCACCGCGAACCCGCCGCGGCTGTCCGTCACCGGACCCTCCTCGGGGGAGTCCCCCCATCACCGGCGCACCAGAACACACTGCACGCCGTGACCAACCTTGGGACCAATCAGCACATGGGCGCCAGACGGCCCCGTGTATGGCACCCTTGGTCCCCCTGTGACGGGTCAAGGTCCAAGGCCCCGCCACCTACCATTGTTCGGCCGCAGGGGATAGGGAGAGCGGCTAACGCAATACCGACACTCCTCCTCCCCTGCGGCCCCACCGCGTCCGCCATCAGACGGTGGTGACCCCGTCCGGGCCGCGGAAGGTAGGGAGAGCGGCGCACCGCAATACCGGCACTCCTCTCCCACCGCGGTCTCCAACCCTCAGCCGCGACATCGTATGGGACCTGGGAATCTCCATAAGACGTCGCGGCCCGCCTCAGTTGCGATGTCGCCCGTTACCAAGCGGCACCGCAACCTACTAGTTGGCCGCTACGTCGTCGGCTTAATCGGCAAAAGCCCTGACAAGCGGCCCCTCCTCGGGTTCCTCTTCGCTTCACCGTGGGTGACCAAGCCACGGTTACTGAGCCCACCCGCATCGACAAAGCGGGAACCCACCGGGGGGGACTGCGGTGACTCCTAAGTATTGTATATTTCAGGAGACATAAAAAATAATTTAAAACATAATGACCTAAATTTCTTTTTGCTTTCGATATAGAGGATTTAAAAAAACTAAAAAAAATATTTAGTCATAACATTAGTAGAATATAATAGTATTTATCCTACAAAGACGCAACAGAACAGCAAAATCTGGGTGCTCGACTTTGTTATTTTTTAATGTTAGCCCACACACTGTCCCACTGCTGAGCAAAAGCCTCTCCCAAATCCTTCCAGGTAATTTTTCCTAAGCCATATGAAATTTTAACAAATAAACACTTTGAATAAAACCGTTCAATTATCCCTTCTCTATTTCCTTTTCATTGCTTGGAACAATTTAATTACCTTTTCACTTTTATATATTACAACAACTAAGATTTATATTATACTTGTCAAACAAATCTTAACTTAAACTCAAGAGCTTATGTGATAAAGTTGAAAAATCTCCTACACTAGTGTCGTCGATGCTAGCGCACCTTTATTTTTTGGATGACTTTGACTGCTGTAACGAAGAAAACTACAAATGCTACAATTTTCAGTCGGTATGAAATTATTTTTATATAATAAAGTTCTATGCGACGATATGCGGCTGACGTTTAGACCCCTGGGCTTCAATGCACCTGACTATTTTTATTTAGTTTAAAATAATCTGAATCAGCTTCTTACGAAATTTGGTGCCGTATGAAATCACTCAAATCACTTTTTTTTTGGTAATTTTACATGGCATAACTTTGTGTTTGGACCGGCTGGACTGGAGCGGCTGACGTTTTGAGTTCAAGTTTTTGGCAAAAAAACTAATGTTATAAATTTCGGTTGGTATGAAATGACTTTACAATTAAATTGTAAAGTGTACGCAGATGAAGTTGTGGGCAGAAGCTAGCATTTATAATAAACGCGAAAGTTTGTGAGAACGGATAGAAGAATGTTTATTATTCTTTCACATAAAAACTACGAAATAAAAAAAAATACGGAACAGATTTTGATGATACAGGATTGTGGAAAGTACTAATTTCACGCGGGCAGCCATAAATTAATATTAAAAGAAGTTTTCGGTTGAGCGCACGGCCTGGTTTGCGTTCCGTTCGGTTGGTCGCCCCAGTACAGTGTACCGCTGTAGGCAAGTATATGTCTCAGTGGTAAGTAAGTAGGCAGGGTAAGTAAGTTCGTTTTTAGACACTACTATTAAAGAAACTATTGAATCATATGCGGCCCTGAAAAGGGCCTTTTTTATTGGATGTCCGCGTTACATGTTGTGTAACGTGGCGGTGAGTTCGGCTGGAGGCTTCGTTGGCGGGTTGTCGCTACACGATTATATTATTATTTACATCTCAATACTCCTGTAATAGCCTGGATAGGACACGGAACTCTTGTATCATGCTCTCTGTGAGCGTTCCACCGGACGAAACATAGTGCATGTAATATACGCACTGGTCAATAATATAATCCACACGGTAGATTTGAAATCTGAAACAAATGAAAAATAACGTTAATTATGTACATTAAATATTCTCCGGTATACATTACTAAAAAACCGGCCAAGTGCGAGTCTGACCCTCGCACTAAAGGTTCCGTACCATTATCGCAAAACACGGCACAAAAATCACGTTTTTTGTATGGGAGCCCACTAAAATATTTATTTTATTATGTTTTTAGTATTTGTTGTTATAGCGGCAACATAGATACATCATCTGTAAAAATTACAACTGTCTAGCTATCGCGGTTCATGAGATACAGCCTGGTGACAGACAGACAGACGGACCGCGGAGTCTCAGTAATAGGGTCCCGTTTTTACCCTTTTGGGTACGGAACCCTAAAAACGAACTTCGCTATTTTTAAGGGATAACATACAGATGTGGTGGTAATACCGCACTTGATATTTTGTATCATTCCACGGTATAGCGCTGTATTGCTCTTTCATAGAACAATGTTAACCTATCATTAGTAAATTGTTCTCTAAAGAGCTAAATATAGGTAGATTACAGAATTGTAGTTATGTCTCTTTCTAATATAATTATATCTGATAGATAACCCTGTTTCACTCTCTCACAATAGTGCGAGAGTGGGCCAGGGCTATGCAACAACAATGGTTTTTGAGTACTGTCGTTAAGTAAATACCAATAAATATTCTAAAAAAAAAACACTAATTAGGTTTTAGTCAAAAGTAATGACTGTGACATAGTATTGAATAAAGAGAGACGTAAAATTCGTCGATAAAGAAGTGTTCCTAGGAATCACACTCGACTCAAAGTTGCAAAAGAGTCCTTATTTAACTTATCTGGCCGGACGACTAAGCTCAGCAGCACACGCTGTTAGAAAAATCCGACACAAGACTGATGTGGATCGACCGCGAAACTAGTATATTTTAGTTATCCTTTATAATACCATGTCATACAGTAATCTACTATGGAAACGGGCTGCAGACATCGAATCTATTTTTAACATGGTTTTATTAGCTTGGTATGTAGTGATTAGTAGTATGTATCTATGTAACGGATTCTTAGAACATGATTTTCACGGGAATCGATCACTTTTCCGAATCTTTTTTGTTCGAATTTCATTTTACCGAATACTATTGACCGACGTCTTTTTTACTATATGCATTATTTGACATAATTTCAGATCATCGAAGTATCAATTGCCATAGATATTATTTTAATGAACTACATTTCGCCGATTTACAAAATAACTTTATTCATTTGCCATATTTTCACCAAACCGAAACAACATTTTCAGGAATATTATTTAGTCACAAATATATAGCCGGTAACTTGGTAGCATTTTCAATTTAAAATTGAAATAGTGTCATAAAAAGTCAATATATTGTGTTACAAAATTTAGTGACAGAAACGATTCGCTGTAAAAGCGACTTAACGCAGTCTTGTCTGTGTTTACGTATTTATTTCGTATTTTCATGCAAATGATTTATTAATAGCTGTCATGCATTAGACATTTTTATTAATTAATTATTTCAAAGATTTTGTCCAAGAGCGAGCGAAGCGAGCTCGGGGTTTTAGGGCACCCCGATACTTTAGACCCTGCAGACAGAAAAAGGAGACCCGCGGAGCGGGGCTCCGTCGACAATTTTTTTTTTCAAGTCGCTGTTTTAAACATTTGTATTCGCCCACTGATTCTCTCTCACTTAGTATTTTGATATGCGTTTAAAAATAAATATTTCGAACAAATGTTATTTCGGCTAAGTGTAACTTCGGTAAAAAGGTTTTTGACCAAGTGAAACGTCGGAGTAACGAAAAAAATCGAATTGATAATAAATCAACTGAGTCAATGACAGACGTGACTTCGATGAAGTAATAAAAAACGAAACAATAATAGTTGAAAAGTTTTAGGTGAAATGAAATTCGGTCAAATGTTTTTCGAACTTATGATATAAAAACGTCAGATTAATTTGATAATTTTCACACTTATCAAACGCCCATGACAAAGCAATAATGAAATTCAAATACTTAACTCAATTTAGTCTGCTATGAGATCGCTCAGATCTCAATCTCATCGCTTGCCTTCGACTCACTGCGGTGACTCAAAAGTATTGTATATTACAGGAGACTTAGTCTATGACTTACTGTACATATTTATATCCACTATTTACCTACTTATATTTCTAG
The DNA here is from genome assembly GCA_945859665.1 of Anorthoa munda. Classification (NCBI taxonomy): domain Eukaryota; kingdom Metazoa; phylum Arthropoda; class Insecta; order Lepidoptera; family Noctuidae; genus Anorthoa; species Anorthoa munda. The sequence goes on along the minus strand of OX243915.1, from coordinate 13,816,819 downwards.
ATAGTAAGACGCTTACTCTTAGATAAGTGTAAGTGACGAAAATTATTTACATTGCAAAAGTAACTTTGTAATCGCATATAAAGCTAAGGGAGCTTACGAGTAATAGAGCAATGTTCGGTGTTTACAATGTATATGAACTTCAGTATGTTTACCTAATTATGTTGGTGAATGTAGCTGTTTGTTTTTTAAATAATTTTGCCTGGTATGTACTTATTACTGCCATTACTTAAAATAGTATTATTAAGTAATTATGTGTACATATAATACAATTTTTTAGATGTCGCGCAATTTTTTTAATAAAAATATTATAAACTACCTTTCTTAAACCTAAAAGTGTAAGCTGAAATATTCTATCAAGTCACAATTATTTTCTTCGTTTCCCAAGTTACATGGTGGCCGTAATGAATAAGAAATAGCTTGTTTTTAAATGATCTAAAATGTTGATTAAATAGTAATGTAAACGTAGCTCTGGCTTTTAATATAAACTGTCCACAAACTTAGCAAAGAATCGTCTCTGCTGAGATTGTGGTAAGTCGACATTTTCATAAAAGGGAGAGTAAAGTGCACGACGACTGAAAATCATATACAACATCATTCAACCACATGACGTCCACTGCTATATATAGATACCTTCCCCACGCATCGCCTTAGATACCCTAAACAAGCCATCCAATTTTAGCCTAGGCCTGCTTAATATATTTTGCTTTCTTTAAAAATCTTAGAAATCCATAATAATAATAATACGACAATTGTAGCACGTCTACCTACCGCGGTCAACCGCCTTTTTCAAATTATAATCAGGTAGGTAGCCCAGCGATGAGACCTCTATTGTACCTATTGTAATTGTTCCTAAAATACTTAGAAAGGGTAAATGGTCGTAAATGAGTCTAAACCTCTTTAACTAATATTCTAAGGCATTCATTGTCTGTAACAGATAATGATTCCTGGAACTACTAATCCTATAACAATAGTTCTCACACTGATAGAAAATACACATTTCGACAGGTTTATGAAATGTTTTATGGTTATAGGTCCAAAGTAAAATTTATAGCGCTTATCAAAAAGATTTATGAATACTTAATAGCAGATGATCTTAATGAGATAGATGTAAAATTAACTATTTTAAGAACTTGACTGGAAAATTTTAATTTAACTTCTCATTTATTTAAATTAGAATATGAAAGAAGTACTATAAGATTAGATTATACGAGTACAATTATATATGTAGGTGCTCGTATCAGCTAGAGATAAAACAAAGACAAGAACAAGACAAATTACATACTAAGATAATTATTGTTGGTAATGGTATAAACAAGCAGATGTAGAGAGGTAAAAGCATTTTGTTTTTAAGAATATTGCTTAATTTACATTGCATTGTAATGAAAAAATCAAGAGAAAAAGCGAATCAAAATTAAAGTATAATTTAGATCTAGTGTCCAGAATAATATGTACATCCCTAAATATGTACAGCCTTTAACTAATGCAAATAACATTATTTTTTGTTTTACCTACATATGTTGCCCTATAACTGGGCTAACGAAATTCTATAGACTAAACGAAATAAAATACTCATTTCCACACCACCATGAGGTAGAGTAAGGGGCGCGTTTTTTTTATCGTGGTATCCCCAGTAGGCCTAATCCACATGTAATGCACTACTTTAAGTCCTTCTGGTATTATTTCCAAAAGAACTTCTTCTTCGTGTCGACAGCACGAAGGAGAAGAAGTATATTTTCAGATATTGCAGGTTGACAATTCTTGTTATTGTTCAGTAACTTATCATCAGCGGCCACATTTATAATTTTTTTGACCTCAAATTCTTTGGGCCACACATTATTTTCCTTGTAAAAGTTTATAGAGTATTCGTCCATTACTTTTACAACTTCACCTCTCACTTTCCCCCCGTCTGATATTGCTTCTGCTAGCACATAAGTGCCTCTTTTTACCCAAGTATATTTTATGAATTTTGTTGGCATAGACACCAAGTACTTTTCACCTGTTGGAGTCATAACCTGAAACAAGAAATATAAAGAAAAGTTTAACATTTCGAACTCATAAATTAAGTGTTTTTTATCCTAGTAGACACTAAGAAAGAGGGACAGCAATAAAATGCAAATCAATAATAAAAAAATCACGTATAAAATAAGAAACATCATGATCTAATTATTAAAAACCTGTTATTTTTTGATAAAATAAAAACATCCTCATGTCTTTTAGGATTGCCTGGTGGCCGACTGGTTGCTTGGCCATAAGTATCTATTGCTACAGTGTTATAATAATTAGATATTCTTACCTGATGTAAGTTATTGCCTTCATATCTCATAACTTTTACAATACTATGATTGTCTTTTGGTAAGCAATGGTCGTCCCAGCGTGTTTCAATCGCCACATGTTTCCTGTTTTGAATTTTAGGCATTTTTGCTCTTTATAAACAAGTTTTCCAGACGCGTTCTTCACACTTCACGACGAATAACTACTATACTAGTCACAACAACCGTACGGCCCAGAGTATAGACGGCTAATGCTGGGTCTAACTAACCCCAAACCCCCGTATACTGTCAACTACCTGAGGTATGAGGAAGGGGTCAAGGCGGTGTGGAAGTGGTCTCTGATTGGTCCAACCAGAATGCAGTCGCACACACAAACAGGACAAGACACGGACAGGTTTAAATAAAACACGCAGCTATAGAATAGAATAGAATACTCTTTATTATGTACACCATATAAGTTACAGAACGTATAGACGAATCAGAATCAGAATCAGAATCTTTATTTGTAAACATAGGTGGTACATGGTATGTGAGATGTTACAATATAACGTAGAGTCTCTATGTTTTGCCGTGAAGCGTACAAATATCATTAGCAAATTAGAATAACAATGAATCAGCAAATGTCATTAAATCATTAGCTACCAAATAATAAGAAGGGTCAATACTAGACTTCCATTACATAATACACAGTACAGATTACAAAAACATGCAAAAATTAATTGAAAATTAAATAAAAAACAATTAAAACATTATTAAAAATTAGATGTCAATTATTAAAATATTTAAAAAAAATTAGATGTCAAATAATAAATAAGCCTTAAAAATTAGATGTCAAAAATAATTTAACCTTAAAAATTAGATTTCAAATAATAAATTAAAAATTAGATGTCAATAAATATTTATAATGTCAATTTGTAAATTATCAATTAATTAAACAAAAACTTAATATAATTGAATATAGAATTAGTTAAAATTAGTCTGATAGAACTAATAATGATGTCATGTAAAAGAAACAATACAAAAAATAAAAAAATAAATGTCAAGGTTACAATCATATTTCGTCATAAGTATAAATAAAAAGTTACTATCAGTACACAATTGTATGTCAAAAACAATACATGACATGTCAATACTTAAAATTTATAGCGAAATTTTTTCCTCCAGAAATTCTGAAATATTATAGTAGCATCTACTTACTAGAAAGTTTTTCAAATGTCTTTTAAATAGGTTATTATTCAACATTTTAATGGATTCTGGTATATGGTCGTATATTACTGGCGCCATGCAAAGAACACTATTTCGCATCAGTGCTGTTTTACATTGCCTCGAGCATAACATATTAATATGTCGTCGACTTCGGTCATTTCTGTCGGATAACTTGGGAAAAAGTTTTGGATTCGTTTTTACAAATATTGCAATTTCAAATATGTACATACAGGGTAAAGTTAGTATATTGTATTTAGAAAAGAAAGGTTTACAGGTGTCTGTGCATTGCAACCCAAACATTGCCCGGATGCACTTTTTTTGGGCTTTAAATATGAGTTCCCTATTCGTTGAGTTTCCCCAAAAAATAACACCATATCTTATTATTGAACCAGCCATACCATGATATGCAGTAACGATGGCGTCCGTTCCTATGACTGGCGCAAGTCTATACAAAGCATATGCTGATTTGCTGAGTCTCTTTGCCAAATCTAACGTGTGCGCCTTCCAATCTAGCCGTTGGTCTATGGTTAAACCTAGGAATTTAGACGTGCTAACTTGATTTATTGTCTTGTTTTCGTAGTCAATATTCATAGTCATAGCTTTACGTTGGTTGAATGTCATTAATTTTGTTTTGTCAATATTTATCTTAAGGTTGTTGTTATTTAGCCATGTTATTATTGAATATAGAGTATTAGTAACGTCATTATTATAAATTATGTTAGTAATTATGTTAGTTTTTATGGAATGGTTCTTGTCCTTGTTAACGAAATTATCATGGAATGACGTTATTTATACTAGTCATTAATGTCGTATTTAAAGTAATTTTACGAGTTATACCCATATGGAATTAAAAATAATTTAAAACATAATGACCTAAATTTCTTTTTGCTTTCGATATAGAGGATTTAAAAAAACTAAAAAAAATATTTAGTCATAACATTAGTAGAATAGAATAGTATTTATCCTACAAATACGCAACAGAACAGCAAAATCTGGGTGCTCGACTTTGTTATTTTTTAATGTTAGCCCACACACTGTCCCACTGCTGAGCAAAGGCCTCTCCTCAATCCTTCCAGGTAATTTTTCCTAAGCCTTATGAAATTTTAACAAATAAACACTTTGAATAAAACCGTTCAATTATCCCTTCTCTATTTCCTTTTCATTGCTTGGTACAATTTAATTACCTATTTACTTTTAGTTATTACAACAACTAAGATTTCTATTATACTTGTCAACAACAAATCTTAACTTAAACTCAAGAGCTTATGTGATAAAGTTGAAAAATCTCCTACACTAGTGCCGTCGATGCTAGCGCACCTTTATTTTTTGGATGACTTTGACTGCTGTAACGAAGAAAACTACAAATGTTACAATTTTCAGTCGGTATGAAATTATTTTTATATAATAAAGTTCCATGCGACGATGTGCGACTGACGTTAAGACCCCTGGGCTTCAAAGCACCTGACTATTTTTATTTAGTTTAAAATAATCTGAAGCAGCTTCTTACGAAATTTGGTGCCGTATGAAATCACTCAAATCACTTTTGTTTTGGTAATTTTACATGGCATAACTTTGTGTTTGGACCTCTACTGGAGTGGCTGACGTTTAGAGTTCAAGTTTTTGGCAAAAAAACTTATGTTATAAATTTCGGTTGGTATGAAATTACTTTATAAATAAATTGTAAAGTGTACGCGGATGAAGTTGTGGCCAGAAGCTAGCATTTATAATAAACGCGAAAGTTTGTGAGAACAGATAGAAGTATGTTTGTTATTCTTTCACACAAAAACTACGGAAGGGATAGAAACCCCAAATAAAAATAAATAAAAATAACTACGGAACAGATTTTGATGAAACAGGATTGAGGAAAGTATTAATTTCACGCGGGCAGCTATAACCTAATATTAAAAGAAGTTTTCGGTTGAGCGCGCGGCCTGGTTTGCGTTCCGTTCGGTTGGCCGCCCCAGTACAGTGTACCGCTGTAGGCAAGTATATATCTCAGTGGTAAGTAAGTAGGCAGGGTAAGTAAGTTCGTTTTTAGAGACTTCCATTAAAGAAACTATTGAATCATATGCGGCCCTGAAAAGGGCCTTTTTTATTGGATGTCCGCGTTACATGTTGTGTAACGCGGCGGTGAGTTCGGCTGGAGGCTTCGTTGGCGGGTTGTCGCTACACGATAGGATTATTATTTACATCTCGATACTCCTGTAATATCCTGGATAGGACATGGAACTCTTGTATCATGCTCTCCGTGAGCGTTCCACCGGACGAAACATAGTGCATGTAATATACGCACTGGTCAATAATATAATCCACACGGTAGATTGGAAATCTGAAATAATTGAAAAAATAACGTTAATTATGTACATTAAATATTCTCCAGGATAAAACATTAGTTCAAATTAAAATGTTTTGGACTAATAATATGAAGGTTGCCGAAATCTAAGAAATAAATAAATTTAAGTGACAAGTAACTAAAGAAGATCGATATGCAAAAATAATACGATAAAAGAAAAATTCATATGCTAATAGTTACCCTCCAATTTCGGCAAGCGCAGGCAAAACCATGTTGAACTTGTTAAACAAATCGGATCACACGAACACTTCATTCGACTGCACAGGAGCGAATGAAGAAACTTACTAAAAAACGAACTTCGCTATTTTTTGGGGATAACATACAGGTGTAGTGGTAATACCGCACTTGATATTTTGTATCATTCCACGGTATAGCGCTGTATTGCTCTTTTATAGAACAATGTTAACCTATCATTAGTAAATTGTTCTCTAAAGGGCTAAGTATAGGTAGATTACAGAATTGTAGTTATGTCTCTTTCTAATATATATCTGATAGATTACCCTGTTTCACTCTCTCACAATAGACACTTTGTCACAATCAAAACCCTTTAACAATTTCCAAACTCTTCTTTTAAACAATGACTTAAAAATTGACATTCACCAGCCTACACAAACTGTTTGTTCATGAAATTCAAATACTTAACTCAATTTAGTCTGCTATAAGATCGCTAAGATCTCAATCTCATCGCTTACCTTCGACTCACTGCGGTGACTCCTAAGTATTGTATATTACAGGAGACATCGTCTATGACTTACTTTACCTATTTATGTCCACTATTTACCTACTTATATTTCTAGATAGTAAGACGCTTACTCTTAGATAAGTGTAAGTGATGAAAATTGTTTTCATTGCAAAAGTAACTTTGTAATCGCATTTAAACTTAGGGAGCTTACGAGTAATAGAGCAATGTTCGGTGTTTACAATGTATATGAACTTCAGTATTTTTATCATATTATGTTGGTGAATGTAGCTGTTTGTTTTTTAAATATTTTTACCTGGTATGTACTTATTACTGCCATTACTTAAAATAGTATTATTAAGTAATTATGTGTACATATTATACAACTTTTTAGATGCCGCGCAATTTTTTTTAATAAAAGTATCTTAAACTACCTTTCTTAAACCTAAAAGTGTAAGCAGAATATTCTATCAAGTCACAATTTTTTTCTTCGTTTTCCAAGTTACATGGTGGCCGTAATGAATAAGAAATAGCTTGTTTTTAAATGATCTAAAATGTTGATTAAAAAGTAATGTAAACGTAGCTCTGGCTTTTAATATAAACTGTCCACAAACTTAGCAAAGAATCGTCTCTGCTGAGTTTGTGGTAAGTTGACATTTTCATATAAGGGAGAGTACAGAGCACGACGTCCTAAAATCATATACAACATCATTCAACCACATGACGTCCACTGCTGGATATAGATACCTTCCCCACGCATCGCCTTAGATACCCTAAACAAGCCATCCAATTTTAGCCTAGGCCTGCTGAATATATTTTGCTTTCTTTAAAAATCTTAGAAATCCATAATAATAATACGAGAATAGTAGCACGTCTACCTACCGCGATCAACCGCCTTTTTCAAATTATAATCAGGTAGGTAGCCCAGCGATGAGACCTCTATTGTACCTATTGTAATTGTTCCTAAAATACTTAGAAAGGGTAAAATGGTCGTAAATGAGTCTAAACCTCTTTAACTTTCTAAGGCTTTCATTGTCTGTAACAGATAATGATTCCTGGAACTACTAATCCTATAACAATAGTTCATACACTGATAGAAATTACACATTTCGACAGGTGTATGAAATGTTTTATGGTTATAGGTCCAAAGTAAAATTTATAGCGCTTATCAAAAAGATTTATGAATACTTAATAGCAGATGATCTTAATGAGATAGATGTAAAATTAACTATTTTAAGAACTTGACTGGAAAATTGAAATTTAACTTCTCATTAATTTAAATTAGAATATGAAAGAAATACTATAAGATTAGATTATACGAGTACAATTATATATTTAGGTGCTCGTATCAGCTAGAGATAAAACAAAGACAAGAACAAGACAAATTACATACTAAGATAATTATTGTTGGTAATGGTATAAAGAAGCAGATGTAGACAGGTAATAGCATTTTGTTTTTAAGAATTTTGCTTAATTTACATTGCATTGTAATGAAAAAATCAAGAGAAAAAAAGCATCAAAATCAAAGTATAATTTAGATCTAGTGTCCAGAATAATATGTACATCCCTAAATATGTACAGCCTTTAACTAATGCAAATAAAATTATTGTTTTGTTTTACCTGCGTATGTTGCCCTATAACTGGGCAAACGAAATTCTATAGACTAAACGAAATAAAATACTCATTTCCACACCACCATGAGGTAGAGTAATGGGCGCGTTTTTTTTATCGTGGTATCCCCAGTAGGCCTAATCCACATGTAATGCACTACTTTAAGTCCTTCTGGTATTATTTCCAAAAGAACTTCTTCTTCGTGTCGACAGCACGAAGGAGAAGAAGTATATTTTCAGATATTACAGGTTGACAATTCTTGTTATTGTTCAGTAACTTATCATCAACGGCCACATTTATAATTTTTTTGACCTCAAATTCTTTGGGCCACACATTATTTTCCTTGTAAAAGTTTATAGAGTATTCGTCCATTACTTTTACAACTTCACCTCTCACTTTCCCCCCGTCTGATATTGCTTCTGCTAGCACATAAGTGCCTCTTTTTACCCAAGTATATTTTATGAATTTTGTTGGCATAGACACCAAGTACTTTTCACCTGTTGGAGTCATAACCTGAAACAAGAAATATAAAGAAAAGTTTAACATTTCGAACTCATAAATTAAGTGTTTTTTATCCTAGTAGACACTAAGAAAGAGGGACAGCAATAAAATGCAAATCAATAATAAAAAAATCACGTATAAAATAAGAAACACCATGATCTAATTATTAAAAACCTGTTATTTTTTGATAAAATAAAAACATCCTCATGTCTTTTAGGATTGCCTGGTGGCCGACTGGTTGCTTGGCCATAAGTATCTATTGCTACAGTGTTATAATAATTAGATATTCTTACCTGATGTACGTTATTGCCTTCATATCTCATAACTTTTACAATACTATGATTTTCTTTTGGTAAGCAATGGTCGTCCCAGCGTGTTTCAATCGCCACATGTTTCCTGTTTTGAATTTTAGGCATTTTTGCTCTTTATAAACAAGTTTACCAGACGCGTTCTTCACACTTCACGACGAATAACTACTATACTAGTCACAACAACCGTACGGCCCAGAGTATAGACGGCTAATACTGGGTCTAACTAACCCCAAACCCCCGTATACTGTCAACTACCTGAGGTATGAAGAAGGGGTCAAGGCGGTGTGGAAGTGGTCTCTGATTGGTCCAACCAGAATGCAGTCACACACACAAACAGGACAAGACACGGATAGGTTTAAATAAAACACGCAGCTATAGAATAGAATAGAATAGAATACTCTTTATTATGTACACCATATAAGTTACAGAACGTATAGTAGAAGAAAACATTACATTATTTATTATTTTATAAATAATAATTGTACTTATTCAAATATTTAATCGGTTTCTATTCTTTATATTATTTTAACATGTAAGTAGGGACGGTATGTTATTGCTATTAAATGCAGGATTATCAAGACCATTATTTATTTTTTGACTTTAGTTCCGTGACAGAAAATAAGCGTTTCAAAAATAATTGAGAAACTATTATGTACTTGTTAATGAAAAAGGTCTAAACAACTATGTTTATGAAATTACTTGAAAAAAGCCTAGACTGTGTTAAAAAAGTTAATAAAACATAACACCACGATATCGATACAACAAAAACCAAAATACTTATTTTATTGCACGATGTACCATTTTCAATTTTTACAAGGTTTGAGAGAGAGATTCTGATGTAAGTAACTGCTAGAGACTGGATTTATATGCATTTGCATTTTGCATATTTAGCTTTTTCCACCGGCTTGGTGATGCAAATGTTCGTGCATTTTTCGACGTAGAACGGTTATTTTGTGACATAAATTCTTTTGAGCGAACGAAGTACAATTTTCACAACAAAAAATATGGAACAGTCCTTGGTTGTTTATGTTCATAATATCAGTGCCGCCAGTAATAAAGGGAAAGTCTTAATTTTTTTTGAATTTACCCTGGAGGTAAAAAATAGCCATTTCATTTAATGGGAATCACTTTCACATTTAGTTAATATATTATTTTAGTTTTATTTCGGTATTTATTATAACCTTTCTATTATATATTTTGGTAACTAAGGGCAAAAATAGAACCCATAAAGAAAATTCGAATAAAAAGACATCAACGATCACATCAATGCATTGATGTCTTTTGTATGAGTTTTTTTTTCGCAGAAGGAGGAGTTAGCTTTCCATGCCCTCTCACTCCGTACCATGCCCTCTCACTCCGTAATAATAGGGTACCTAAAGGATTGACAAAATACCCATAATTAAGAATCAAACGAACTTAATACCTTGTTAAGGTTGATATCTTATTATACGAGTGTCTTGAGCGAAGATTTTTACAGTTTACATGCAGCAGTACGCGAGTAGATGCTATCCTAATCACACTTTTAAAGCTATCTTAGTTGCTTTTTCGAATTTATTTTTTATAAATTTTAGAAAAAAGGAGTCACAATTCAATACTTACCTCATTATTTTTAGAGCTTTATTTTTTAATTAGATCTTGGGACTGTCAGGGAGGGAGGGAGTGTAATAATCTTCGCCTAAGTTTACATGCAGATGTTTAGAGCATCTAAAAAATGACACACTGACACGATGGATTAATGTTATTTATTATAATATTTTAATCACTGAAACAAAATGTAAATTTATCACTTTGATCTCATATTAATATCTAGCTTGCAAGTTTTCATAATTAATATAATCACCTAAAGAGTGCTTCTAAAAATTCAGTTTCATTAAAGGTACATTCTTATTATAGTACTTTAGGAATATATGTGAGGATTCAGTCCACCCTGCGGCCTTACGAATTGTGTCCAGGTTGACACCTGCTCTGTGAGCAGCAGACGTGGATGCGTGCCTTGTACTGTGCGCACCATACTTATTTACATCTATACCGCTCTTTGCTAAAACCTGTTTTACCCAGTGAGACAAAGTTTGAAGAGATCCCACTTTTTTATGTGGTTTTTGATAGCTTATGAATAGTGAATCTTCTTGACGACGCTAACAAGCAGTTTTTTCTACATAATGCTTGAGAGTTAAGGCTGGGCATACTTTTGAGTTTTATTAAATATACTAGCTGACCCGGCAAACTTTGTTTTGCCATAAAAACACCAAACATTCATCTACCCTACCTACCCTACACTGCCTACCCTACCCTAATTATCCTACACTACCTACCCTACCCTACCCTACCTACCCTACCCTACCTACCCTACCCGACCTACCCTACCCTACCTACTCTACCCTACCTACCCTACCCTACCCTACCTACTCTACCCTACCTACCCTACCTACCCTACCCTACCCTACCCTACACTACCCTACCTACCCCACCCTACCCTACCCTACGCTACCCTACCTACCCTACCCTACCTACTCTACCTACACTACCTACCCTACCCTACTTACCCTAACCAACCTACCCTACCCTACCCTACCTACCCTACCCTACCTACCCTACCCTACCTACCCTACCCTACCTACCCTAAATTTTCTTTGCTATAAACCTCACGGAGCCCGAGACCTTTCCAACGAATGCAAAACCGTGGAAATCGGTTCGTGCGTTCTGGAGTTATAGCGTCAGGAAGGAAAACCCGACTTATTTTTATATAGTAGATTTGAATAATGAAGCACAAATAAGTAAAAAGCAGGATTAATTTCACTGTATTATCGTCACTATAATTTGAATTTGATTAACACTTCGGTCTAAGTAACACGTGGTTGGCTAAGCTAACACCAAAAATTTAAAAAGTAGAAATAATTGAATTTTTTCGGTATTTCGTTTACTACAAAATAAATTTAATTTATACTTTAGTCTCAACAACACGTGGTAATTATGCTGTTAAAATGTAGCTTATATGACACGTTCGTAGATTTACCATAGCAGCGCCATCTATTGATTACTTACTCAACCCAGTCGAAAGGTATCGACATCTGTTAGAATCATTTGGAGTTAACAGATAATTGTGACTGTCAAATAATAACAGACAAATAATTAACAATAAATTAAAATTGCGACTATAATTTGAGATTTAAACTATCCTATCTCTCAAGTTGGATCGAACTGCACATGGTGTGCGAATTTTATTATAATCGGTTAAGTGGTTTAGGAGTCCATTGAGGACAAACATTGTGACACGAGATTTATATATATTAAGATGATAACAAAATCGGGTCCGTGGCTTAGGCCCCCAGTGGTCGAGGCACCTGTGACCAACGCTTCCGATTCGATAAATTTAATATTTATATATTTTTTGTGATTTTTCACTTAGTACAATAAATGAGAAAAGTGTTTCACCATAATAAAGTGTTTTTCCTTTGCTATACAAAAGCTAGATAACTTTTGTTTAGCAAGGAAAGAGATAATAGATCGCACCTTAACTTTATCCTTACACAACTTTTTCCCCATTAAAAGCATATTTATTATGTACAAATGTTTTTAAACTTGATTATTTTTATGCTTAGAAAATTTTAAAACATTTCACATATAAGAAAATTGTTATTCTACGAGTACGTTTGTTTTTTAAGCCTGATTATTTTCTTTTGTTATTGCTATTGAAACTGACTGTTATAATTAGTTAAAATTATTTAAAGGCTCATTTGTTTAAGGTTTCATAGTTGATTATGTTTAATTATTATTGTTACAAAGATAAAAATAACATTTCACTATGTAAAAAGTTAGTTGCTCTGCAGTAATTTTTAAGACTGAATATTTAAAATCACTATCTTATTTTATTACACTTGAGACTAATTATTATAATTAAGTTAAATGATTCTCTTGGTTATAGGTGATGAAAATTGTTATTTATATACAATTTTTTTATTAGATTCTTATTGAGATTAATAAATAAATACTGAAAAATAACTAAGACTTTCAATTTTCAAAAGGTACAACCAATAAAAGGATTTCTTTGTTATAAATATAATTATGATTTAATATTATACATATACCTACTTACAATTAATATACATTTATTATTTTTGTACAATAATTTTGTGCTTGACAGTACATTTGATCAAAAACTGCTTTGAAATAAATTAATCGAATCGGGGGCGTCGGCCACAGGTGCGTCGACCACTGGGGGCCTAAGCCACGGACCCACAAAATCAATGGTTGGTAAGCACTGGGTCTTGAAGTTTTATTAATTCTTCGATTTTAATTAAATTAAAAAAAAAAATATATATGATTTTATCTGCGTCAACAGTAATGTTTTTAATTTTAATTAGACTTAAAGTCTGCATTTTCTGTGCAGATGCTAGTGCTAAAAGTGTTAACGTTATTATTGATAACTCTTTGAATGTAAGTAAATCATTAGGGTAATAATTTGTTAAGTACACTCGCGAGCAATGAAAAAGTTCTAGTGACATAGCACCAAATGACTCCTAAACGGGAAAGGCTAGCTTAATGACGCCGTCTGCAATATTAAAGTACATTTAACAGCGCTTCAGAATATTACCAACTAAAAACGTAAATATTGTGTTCAAATTTTTAAATAAATGAGAAAAAATTAAATTAAGGTGTTTGTCGGCATTTTGTGGGTGGAACTTTTTCATTGCTTGGCAGTTTAATTTAACACAAGATTGGGATTTCAAGTGGTGTCATATTATGGTGCAGGTGGTTTTATACGGTAAACTCCTTTAAAAATCTTTTTATGCAGTCATTACATGTCACTTACTGACCTAGCATATTATTATAGCTAATGCTGAACGGTTACTGTTAAGTGTGCTGTAACTAGCACCAGAATTAAATTTATCAGTCAGCAATTCTATTACTTGGTTAGTGTTAGAATCACAATAATCGAATCCTTTTTCATTACAATATAGCCACCATGATTTTAATGAAGAAAGATTTTATTATATTGGTTCAGCAGGTTAACGGAGAAAGAAGACATCATAATATGGAGTGATACGGCTGTATCGGGTACTCCGCGCTTTAGAAGCGTCTGCCGGATCATTTCCCTGCCATCAGAGCAAGATCTGCGCGGAGAGGGCGCTTCTCCCAGAAAGGGGAACCAATAGATTTTTGTCAGGCTTAAGTACAGTACTTTGGAATTTAGTCATTTTAGCCAGACCACGGCTGGGTTGGCTAATCTGCCAACGATCTCTGCAGAAGAGATCGTTTATCATTCTTTATCTTACGTAGAACTTTTGTCTAATAACTAAAGGGAGGAAAAGCATAAATTGTATATTTTTCCAGTTGAATGTGAACGCATATATAGTTTCTAAAATTGGGTCTAATTTTCCAGGAAACGAATCTGTATAATTTATAATTACTACTTCCATAAATCAAATGTTGTAATACCGCGTGAAAATGTTATTTTATTAAATGCGTAATCTGCTAATTCCCATTCCGCGTCCATGCCTGATGAGATCCAAAATAAGCTACTAATTATTTTTGGTTTGAATATAAGGTGCAAAAACATGTATAAGTACGTATTTCACACGATTGCCATATATCGCGTGCAATGTTGTTCAGATGTATTAATACCTTCCATTCTACAAATCGCTGCTTATAAACTAAAGTGCCATACATCCAAATTTTCTGAAAATCGCTTTTAATTCAAAAATGTGGCCAAAATCATCCTCTTAATCACGAATTTATGCATAAATTCTTGATTAAGAGGATGATTTTTACTGGTATATTCGTGAAATATGAAAATAAGGATGACTTTGGCCACATTTTTGAAATAAAAGCGATTTTAAAAAATTTGGATTTGTGGCACTTTAGTTTATAAGCAGCGAAATATAGGTAAGCAATTGCTGTAGTAGTAGTATCTATCATGAGTAAAATATTACAAAATTAGAGGCGTGATGTAAATATATTTAGGCCATAAAAGGCTGCAAGTAATTCAAGAGTATATGTGTAATGATAATGATAATTGTGGATGATTCCAATGATTGTAATAATTCCAAACAACTTCCCATGGAGCCAGTTGTTTGATTATTATTAACTACGTCTCAACCAGTAGTTGAAGCGTCGCTGAATATTTCAAGGGTTTAATCATTTATTTGAAATGAGTGAAAGGAGGAGTCAATGGGGTTTTTTCCACCAAGTTAAACAATGCTTGCCATATCGCCATTTAGATCAATTAATTTTATAGCCGTACTTTATGTCTTCCATTTTAAAATATTCAACATGTATGCATTTATTTAATTCTTTTAAATAAAGGATAAACAATGTTTCAGGTACCGTAAATATAGGTGAAACAAATTGTTTATGACATTGGGTACTTGAAGAAATAAAATCTGATTCTAATAGCTCAGAAATACAATTATCAACTAAGTTACATTCTGTGAGATTGTATGATCTTTTTGGATAATCGGTCTAGTATGATTTTACAAAAAAATGGTATTTGGTATCCTTTTATCCAAGACAGGACAGTTGTGTCATTTGTAATATGTTGCCATTCATAAAGGCAATGTTGCCACCTTCCGGCTATAGGTACATTATTTTTATCTACCTGTGGTGAAGTTATTAGCGGCGTCGGGCTGAGTAGTTGGCCACCCGTGCACGTGCGGCCGGCTGAGTGTGGCGCGGGTCCCACTGTGGAGGCGGCGAGCGCCGAGTCTGGCTGGCTGGGGTACGCTTGCGGCTCGGCGGCCTGCCACGGCGCCCCCCGTGCGTTTAAAGCACCAGCTTGAGGATACGTAGAGGTACTCGGCTGAAGCAGCTGTTGATTGAATCGCCCATTATTTGCATTGAACCTAAGTTCTGAGGCTGAGATTGTTATAGCCTTGGTTGATTTTAGATAATCAGACAAATCAGAACCAAATAATCATTTATTTGGTTCTGATTCGTCTATTTTTGTGTTTTTTTTATTTTTTGTTTACTTATGCCATTAATGATGGCGAATCTTCACGATAGAGATTCTCTGTAGTGCGTGTCGCACATTAGTCGCCCTGCATCACTGAGTGTTTTTATAACCTCTTGTGGAATGTTTTCAGTGTGTGATAAGGCTACATTCAATGCATTGCCAATTGCCGAGATACAGCTGGCCATTTGATATAGTTTTTGCTCACTGTACGAATCTTTTTTAATGTTCGGCTCAGACAATGCTGATTTTAATTCCGGATTTAGTATAGGCCTTCATGTATTTGCAATTTTTAGTAGGTAGGTACTGTTTACAGAGATCAACTTTTTCTTCTTTAAGGTGAACGCGTACCTATCCGCGGCGCAGAAGCCACACGCGCCGCAGTCATCGCATTTTGTAAATCTTTATATGAAATCGTATGCAGCCTTGCGCACCTATCCGCGCCGCACGAGCCGCATTTCAGTAAAATGCTGTAGGTATACGGATTCCACCAGCGCGTGCGAATGACGTCATCAGATTTAGCGCGTTCGATGCTTGCGGCCAGTGCGATGCGGGCGGCGCACAGTGTATTATTTTGAGAATCTAGACGGACAGAAGTCAATTTAGGATCATGTGTTAAAAGATCATTTTAACGGAATAAATTCAAAGCTAACATGTTATACTACAATCTAGTATACTTTTTGGCAATTCACGCGAAACAATAACAGGTAAAAAAAGGTTGGGACGGCCGGCTATCTGAGCCATACCGACCGAGACCGCTCGCTACTATCGTTTCATTCGTCTGAGTTTGCTCGATGAATACCCTGTGTCTGTGTGCTAGTGGTGATTTTGTGTTGTTATCGTTTTTGTGGGACTTTCAAGGTAAATTTTCATATATTTTTTTGTCATTATTTATACTAGTTTAATGATAAATATTTAATTAACAGAGTGAGGTTTTTATTTACTCATAAACAGTACTTCTTTAGTTTCATCTAGGGTTTTAGTTAATTTCCCTGCATTTCCCTATGCATTGGGTATATTTTTCTGAAAAGAATATTTATAAACTACAAGAAAAATGTTCATTTACTTGCGAAAGTTTGCGACACTCATACAACATTTTCTTATTTTCAGAATGACTTCACAAATTTCTCGTCGTTCGTTTTTTGATGTTTGATTTTCTAATGCCTGAGAAACAAGACAGGAAGCTTTATTACATTATATTTTACAAGAACTTGGTGTCCAGTCCGTTACGGATGATATTTTGAAGAGTTTAAAAGCAACAATAAGTAGAGTTAGTCAAAAATTTACCAAAAATGGTTGAAATTAGGAAGACATCTAGAACGCTTCCTGAAAACGAATTCTTTATGGTTAGAGGCAAACATATCATTTGAGGGTATTGTCAGTGAAACTATCGTTGATGTTTCACTACCTGGAACAAGTAACCGGGCCGGAAGCAACAAACCGGAAACACTAATGATGGAAATACAGCTCGAAGTTTTTCCGAAATGCTGAAAAGTCAGCAGAAATAACCTGGTGTCAATATTGAGCCCATCAAACGCTTCCATATTACATTAGAGTCCATAAATAGCGGGTATTTCATAAATGTTGATAAATTTCATGAATTCTCCAAGGCTACAAGAGAATTGAATTTTTCATGGTACCCAATGCCAGTAACCGTACATAAAATTTCATTTCACGGGAAGGATATAATTTCTGCATGTGTTTTACCAATTAGTCAAATGACTGAAGAAGCTCAAGAGGCACGAAACACAATAGAACATTCAGGAAACTTTTTACGAAAAATCTTCGAGAATTAATACAAATCGAGATTTACTGAATAGATTGTTAATTTCATCGGATCCGTATATTGCTAGTTTGCGTGCGGCTCCAAAAACAAAGCGTGGTAAAAAATAATCCAATCCATAAAGGAGTTAATAGAAACAAGAATTCCAACTATTGAACGTGAGATATCAATAGACGAAACAGATAAAGATTCTAATGAATCTGAATCAGAATCTGAAGGCTAAGATGAAAGTATGGAAGAATCTGACGAGGATTCTGAATAATCTCTATCTGTTTCGACTACTGGTCTTCTCTACTACTAATCTTAATTGTAATAAACTTTGTATAGCTTTTTTATTGTGATTACTTTTATATTAATTTTGATGTATGTTTGGTGTATGTGAAAATATGTTATATTGTTAAATTATAAGGTCTATAACTATCAATTATTATTTTTTTATTTATCTTTTATATTTTACCACCCAATAACGCATAAATATGGAAAAAAATAATTTTGTCCCGCTAGATTCCCAAAATAATACACTGTGCGGCGTGGTGATGTCATCCGTATCCGTATAGAAAATATTGTTCAAGATGTACAGAAGTACAAGATACAATGAGTGCGGCGCGTTCGGCGCGTTCGGCGAGTACGATGCTGATTGCACGGGGCCTTGAGAAAATGCGATGACTGCGGCGCGGATAGTTGCGCGTTCACCTTTAGGTAGGCCGTGTATTAAGATGTGATTCCAACGCGTTGCCAAATTTTTATGTAAGTTATCTCCAAACGGTTTGTTTAGTGTAGGGTCTGAACCTAATAATTGCAATATATCCGAGTCTAGTTCATCGGGATTTTTATAAGCCATTCATTCGCCTTCTAATGGTACCTCAGTAGTTAGAATCTCGTCTGCAAGTTAAACATCAATCATAAGTACCTATCATATATAGGTATAATTTATCCACACACGATTTACGTCGGGATATGTAATGATGTACTGCCGGTACAAGCATGGCGGTCATAGTATCTACACACGATATACGTCGGGATATCACAATGAATATAATAATTTTATGACACTTATAGTTTAGGCACACGATACGTAGAAAGCGAGATAAAATTTTCACAATATGGAAAATGTTAGTATCCTGTTCCTCTTTCCCATCGTGGCGAAAAATTGCCGGACGAAACAAATTTACGTGTGAGTCAGACAACACTAAATCACGTAATGAGGTAAGTATTGAATTGTGACGGCGACGGTGGGAGAAATAAGCAAATACCCACACTTCTTTTTTCTAACATTTATAAAAATAAATTCGAAAAAGCAAATAAAATAGCATTAAAAGTGTGATTAGGATAGCATCTACTCGCGTACTGCTGCATGTAAACTGTAATAATCTTTCGAAAGATACAAACTCAAGTTGCACATTCGTGCTGTTTGTCGTTAAGGAGTTCGGTTTTATGTTCCATATCTTGAAAACTGCTGAACCGATTTTAATGAAACTTAAAATGTTCCCTAAGTTGAGAGATATCTAATCCAATAAAAAAAGAATGATTACGATCCGATTACCATTTTCGGAGATATGCGTGGACAAACATACATACGAACATACATACAGTTATGAAATTTGGCGTACGTGTTCAGAAGCCTACATAGAGTTCTATATGTGAATATATTACAATATTACATACATACATGTCGAATTAATATTCTCCTGTTTTTAGAAGTCAGTAAAAATAATGGTAGGTACAATACAATTTATTTACATTTGCATGACCTAACTTTGATTCAGCGAATTAGGTGATCGGCGTATGATAGGTTTGCTACCTTTAATGTAGGGGGCTGTGTTCCCAGTCTTGCACAGCGGCCACCAAGGAATGAGGGGAGCGACGAATGGCGGAGCGTGCGGCGGCTAAGCGGCTCCTCACAGTGTCGCACGCCGCACAGTACATGGCACTCGCGCCGCACCAGCGGGCCAGGTGGGACATCACGTGCCACGCGTCGTAGCATTGCACTCGCATGTCACTCAGAGCAGTCTTGGTGTAGTTTGTCCAAAGCTCGACTGTAGACGCTAGTGCTGGAACTAATAAGAGCTGCGCTTTCACGACCGACGTCGCTATAGCGGCTGAAACGCCTGGCTAGTATGTTGCCGCGCACTGAGATGGCTCGTCACTGCCTACCATATCAGGACAGGTTCACTGTTATTATCTATTACCTAAGTATTTTACTTCACCAATTTAGACAAGCGGAGTTCCGTAAAGTTGAAGTGGATGCAAATCAGATTAGCTGTTTGGGCTTTCAAAGATCATGTACCAGACTTATCTGGGTTAAACATCTTGTTCTGGTCTTAAGCTTAGTTTTCGCATACTGTATATATGTAATAGTTTGAAATTAAATAAAATATACCATGTTCACTCCACAAACGGAAATTGAACACTCGCAGATCTTTCGTTTCTCTCCAAAATCTTGGTCTTAGTCTTCTTCCAACAGAACCATATCATCAGCATAAGAGATGTGATTTAATAGGGTCCCGTTAATCTTTTGTTAGGTAGCCTTGTGAGGGTATTAGCAAGTGCAATGAGGCGATAAGTATTAGCCCTAGAAATGTTCTTTCTTCGGTTTTTGCATAATTATTGGAATAATGACTGTCTGTCAGGGTTGTCTGTCAGGGTATGTGCCAAAAGCACATACCAGATTATAGTAGACCCATAGCGCATAATAATATGTAGAATGCTTAGACCATCTAAGCCTGATCCTCCCTTTTTGTCTCTCCACGTCCGCTATGTCCTCAAAAAACAGAAAAACAAACTTTATTTCGCAAAATAATAAATAGCCTCGCACAATTCTAGCAGTTTCATAGGAAGGCACTTAATAACGTTGCAACCATACAGTTCTAGCTCGTAGTAAGCACCTTAAAGGATGGAAAAAGAAAACGGAACTGATTAGTATAAATATTACTACGGTGGAACAGTTTGCCTATAGTTTGATAAAATCATTATTATTTTAGCAAATACAAAGTACAGCAGAAGTAAAATTTAGGGTAAACGTAGAAGGTGGCGGATAAATTTTAAAAATAGTTACCGTTGCCCTGACTCAAGCAACTGAAGAAACATGGATGGGTTTTAAACAGTAAGTCAGTAAGTAGTCTGACAAGCCCTCCCGCTTCATCCAATAAATATTACTGTTACTATTACTTTCCAGGGTGGGACAAGTAATTGGATGATTTCAAACCCAAAAAAAAGTATTAGCAAACCTTAGGAATTTTGGAATTGATTTTATTTCTGTCTTTGTAGGTAGTTCTTAAAATTTAGGTACACAGCCAAAATACGTAAAATATTTACATGGTTTGTTTGTTGGTTGGTTTGTCTACACAATTATTGATTGTACTGTAATTCAAATTAAAACTTATCATACTACATTTTTAATATTATATAAGTGGGATAAGTATATTATCCCACTTATATAATATTAAAAGTGCGAAAATTTGTGAGGATGTATGTTTGTTACTCTTTCACGCAAAAACTACTGAACGGTTCTGGATGAAATTTGGCACAGAGATAGATTATAGTCTGGAATAGCACATAGGATATTTTTACTCCGTGAATATGTTCTCTTGAGATAGTTTTCGACATTCACGCGGGCGAAGCTGCTGGCAGAAGCTAGTTTTAAATAAAGAAGAAAAAGGTGTTTAAAGTCGCAACTGTACCGCTTATCACAACTATTTTAAAAACTAGTAGACTGTTTAAACTACATGAATGAATGCTGAGCTGAATGGGAACAAACGTTTGTTTGGGATTTTAACTTTGATACCACTTTAATGGTTTCGAAAAATATCATTTTTATAAACATTTAATATAATGGAGTAGTCATAGTTTAGTATATTCTATTTGCTACACCTGTTAGGGTGCATCACTGGGGAAGATTGAAAAGCACACGGCAGCACGTGATCCCTACGCCCTCCCCCCACATTAGAAGGCAGTTGATATTGTGTCTGTGTTATTTGTTTGTGTACATGTTGTATTAAAGTGAGTCGATCGAAAATCATAGTTCAGTGATTTTTGAAGCTTATATATTTCAGTGTTACAATTTTGAATATTAAGTTGGCAAATGTCTTTGATATTTAATTATAGGTTATTGATAAATATAGGATATTGATAAATCTTCTCGCAAAGTCTTTTACAGCAAGAGGTATGAAGTAAACTATTGTTTACTCCGTGCTTCGCTGACCTGACTTCGCGGCAAGAAGAAAGCAAGATTATTATCTTGCCTTCTTTTTGTCGAGAAGTCAGGTATGTTTTTAAGCTGAATTAATAATGTGGTTTTAACAAATAGATTCCTTACTATAATTATTTATAGTTCTGTTGTACTCAGAACTATAAATAATTATAGTAAGTAGTATTAGGTGGGGTTCATAAATCTTTCGTAATTCATTACCTTAAGAACTGCACGTTGCGCTTGTTCCAAACCACTAAGAACAGTCTTGGAAGCATGCCCTATGCCGTGATAGCATAAGTTGTAAAGGACTGCCATAAGGAAATATAGACTAATCAGGATATGTTTGGTGGACAAAACCACGTACTAATATTGCTAATATATAATATCGTGTACTTATACTGTCGTACAGCTTTCATCCTGAGTCTCTTTTATTTTTATTTTAAAAACATGTTGCAGGTTGGCGCAAAAAAGATTATTAAGATGATTGGTTATTTTCTGCTCTGTGTTTATGACTGCCGAAGAAGGGTAATGCATTTATCTGTCTATATATGTATCTATGTATGTTTGTTCCTGTGTGGCGTTTTAGAGACCACACGCGTAGGCTGATTTCGATGATTCGTACACCAATCGATTTGTCTTAACCTTGCGAGTGGCACTGGTTATATTAAAAGTGGAAAGCAGAAAAATGGCGGATTTTGTGTGCCATTTAAAAAGAAGAAAAACAAAGAAGTTCAAATACTAAAACCCGACTTCTGAAAAATTACGCTCTAAAAAGTATGAAACAAGAAAATATTCCCGTAAACTAACCGCGGTCGTATGCTACCTACCGTAACATGTCAATACATTCTGCAAAGTAGCATACGACCGCGATCTTTTATTTAAAGTAATTTCGACTTTCTGCAGAGCCTGAGAAAACAAATGAATATAAATGCATACGTCATACGTACATAACGACCAACAAACACTTTGCGACACCGTAGTCAGATAAAAATTTGATTTCATGACTTTGACGGGATATGTCACGCAAACGGTACGCTTGACAAAACTATGATGTAGATGTTAAATTGAGTATGGCGCACTCTAGGGGCCCGAAGTCAAGAACAAAAATTAGTTTTTCGCGCCTTCTAATCATGTGTGACATTTTTGAACAGGGATTTTAAAATGAAGTTAGGGTTTGGTACATCATATTTTTGTCGAGCGTATCGTTTGCGATATATATTCGGTCAAATTCATGAAAACTAAGTTTTTACCTGACTACGGCGTCGCAGTATTTTTTGATCGGTATGTCAGTATGTATGCATTTTATGTTCATTTGTTCCCTCATTACTGAAACTCTTAGGCCCAGCGCACACCGCTGGAGGCGCGGCGGAGAGCAATTGAAGACAACAATTTAATATAAACCTTAACTACCTTGACATTCGGTCAATATAAGATCACTGTGTCGTGCGCCGCTCGACTCGTTCTTATTTATCTTAGCCATGACATTTTCAACTTTATATCATTGGAATTAGGGTCTAATTTAAATTGTTATCTCCTCAGTATCTTCGCCGCACCTCTCCAGGCGTGCGTGCCTTAAATTTCGAATCGTAAACGTATGTGTATGTTTCGTCAGCGAATATAACTAAACACTATTGTGGAAGTGTAAATTTCCTTAATCAACTACGTTATCTAGAGTCCAATCTTGTAACTTTTGCATTATCTAGATACATTTAAAACAACAAACCCTAAACAGTAACCCGTAAAAAATTCAGATGAGAATATTTACATATACTTATTTATATATATGTAGGGACGACTGTGTAATTGTCAGGAAAAGCCATTATTGCATGGGTTCTTTCGGGCTAGATGTTAAACAAACCAACTTCTTTGCTTGTATGTAGGCTCACAATGTAACTGATCACGTTATGTATTGGCGAATAACTTAAACGACGTTCCACTATTACACGTAGTTTTATCTACACGAACAATCGGTAACTCTCACTGTTGACTGTATGCTCTTTAGGTTTTTATCACGAATTCACAACTCAATCCAACCCTCCATATTCTCCCTCGATTCCTTCTGTCCTTTTTCGTTCGCGCCAAAAACTAGCGTAATGTGTTAACGTCAAGTTGACATCTGTCAAAGTCATTTGAAACCATAGCGCTCTTCAGAACGATATCTTAGAAATGCCGACACGGCCTCCTGACATTTTGCGAGGCCGCGAGCATTTAACAATCCTTATAATGGCTCGTCAAATCTCACACACCAAAGAATGTAACATTCCATTTGGATCCGCTCGTCCATTCCTGACATGCATACTCTGCGATATTATACGGTGAAGACCAGGCGCACAAGATCCTTTAGATCAACCAACAACTCATCATATCATGTGTGGAATGGGCGCACAAGGCCCTTTTCAATCAACCAACGACTCATCATACCACGCAAAGTATACCGGGCGCACTGGGCCCCTTCGACCACTCACCTAATCACAGCGCGGCATGGACCGGGCGTACTGGGCCCCTTCGACCATCCACCTGGACAACGCGTGGCGTGGACCGGGCGTGCTAGGCCCCTTCGACCACCCACCTACACAGCGTGGCATGGACCGGGCGTGCTGGGCCCCTTCGACCATCCACCTGTACAACGCGTGGCGTGGACCGGGCGTACTGGGCCCCTTCGACCACCCACCTACTAACAGCGTGGCATGGACCGGGCGTGCTGGGCCCCTTCGACCATCCACCTGTACAACGCGTGGCGTGGACCGGGCGTACTGGGCCCCTTCGACCACCCACTTACTCACAGCGCGGCATGGACCGGGCGTACTGGGCCCCTTCGACCATCCACCTGGACAACGCGTGGCGTGGACCGGGCGTGCTGGGCCCCTTCGACCACCCACCTACTAACAGCGTGGCATGGACCGGGCGTGCTGGGCCCCTTCGACCATCCACCTGTAAAACGCGTGGCGTGGACCGGGCGTGCTGGGCCCCTTCGACCACCCACCTACTAACAGCGTGGCATGGACCGGGCGTGCTGGGCCCCTTCGACCATCCACCTGTAAAACGCGTGGCGTGGACCGGGCGTGCTGGGCCCCTTCGACCACCCACCAACCTACCTAACGAACCTGGCTTGCAACAAACGTCAGGTCGGTCTCGAAGCACCAAGGGTGCCATACCTTCCAGATGCTTAACACATCATACTATGTCACATACTCCAAACAACAGGTCACCAAAGCACCGGAGGCACCAGGCTCCCACCTTCCATCAGACATCAAATCAACAGGTATTATGGGTGCGTTCACAAACACTCCAAACTCACAAACAGTCAGATCCAGAACAACCACCTGCAGGCCACGCAAACATCTACTCCACATGAGAATGGAACCCGCAACACACAGAGCAGCATCCAGTGGCCCAGCCACAGCGCCATCACAATGGTAGTAAAAATTAATGAACGGCATAAATAACCACATGAAGACACACTACCAATATGAAGAAATTACAAAATTTCTGTGATAAGTACTGTCACTAAAGCACTAACCACTATATTATGACATATTCGAATATCTTTACATAGAGACAATTTTATAACACAAAATAACATGTCTGCACTCACCAATCGATGTCTGCAAGCAAAGGTGTATAGCGCACCCTTAACTCACCAACCAAGTTCAAGCTTCAAGCAATAGGATACCACTACATGTTGTCCAGAGATTCAACCCTAGACCCCAAGTAATAATTGTGGACAAGGCAGTCAAACAATTAGGTAACAATCACACAGCAATTAAAAAAATCAATCATCACATAAATTGTAAAATGAATACACCGTCAATGAGTAACAGCAAAGATTATCATACTATGTTTCTAAGGCACAAAAGTTAGACTTTTGTGAAAACCATAATAATCTACAATTTGAAACAACCTTGAATCTGTAATGTGCAATCAATTGCTTTTTCTTTTTCTCCACTTATTTTCTTTTAACAGACAAAAACATTGTATATTGTAGTGTACAAGAAGTTTAACGGCTTTACAATGTAATTTTTGTTTAACCAACTGCATTGGAACCACAAAAGGGTGGTAAAGTTTCTTTTTCCATGAACATCAAATAAAAATAAAGTGACCTTACCAGCTACTGTAGATACTTTCTGTAACCAGATGTTTGTTAAATCTGAACTTTCTCATGCGCAGCAGATTCTTCAATTACCATTAACTTTAACACAACATACTACCAGGCAGGTAGCGTTGAGAATCCCATCACTTGAGGTAATTTTCAAACTTGTTAACCATGTTTCCAAAATAGTCATGATTTTCTCCGGGCCATGATTTGCAAAATCAAGTCTTGATTTTAGTTCCTGGTTTTTCTACCAATTAATTGGAATCTTTCCAGTATTCTTTCAATTAAACTGAACAGCTGAGCTCAAAAGCCTGAAGGATTAATTTAAAACAAACCATTTTCAGGCACTTTTCAACTAAACTAACATTTACCGGTCTTAGTGCAAATGATAATTATGTGACTTTAGTTATCTTCATTAGTTTAAACTAGTTACTATTATTGTAAACTCTCCAAATTTAATTGAGCAAGAAGTAGACCTTTCAATAAGCTTTCAAACCGTCATGATCAAACTTTATGGTTGAGGAATGTTTTTCAGTCACTCCTTGTGCTGCAAATAAGATTATGTTCTGACCGAATACCCGTCACACAAGTCTTCATTTATTTGAAGTTTCCCGCTAGGTACCAACTTTCTTTCAGTAGGTAATTTCACTGATCACAAGTTGTTCGATTGTTATTTCACTAGTCTCCTAAATATCAAGCCCTTATATCCCACGATCTGATGTAGGGACGACTGTGTAATTGTCAGGAAAAGCCATTATTGCATGGGTTCTTTCGGGCTAGATGTTAAACAAACCAACTTCTTTGCTTGTATGTAGGCTCACAATGTAACTGATCACGTTATGTATTGGCGAATAACTTAAACGACGTTCCACTATTACACGTAGTTTTATCTACACGAACAATCGGTAACTCTCACTGTTGACTGTATGCTCTTTAGGTTTTTATCACGAATTCACAACTCAATCCAACCCTCCATATTCTCCCTCGATTCCTTCTGTCCTTTTTCGTTCGCGCCAAAAACTAGCGTAATGTGTTAACGTCAAGTTGACATCTGTCAAAGTCATTTGAAACCATAGCGCTCTTCAGAACGATATCTTAGAAATGCCGACATATACTTTATTTTACTCCAAGATAAAAACAATAATACATACGGAAACCTTAAAATAAAAACAAAGTGTTGCACTTGATGCAATTTTAAATTAAATAATAAGTTACAAACATAGTAAGCACTAAATACACATCCACATTCTAAATAATAACAGCCGCACGGGTCGATCTTCAAGGTTAAGCAACGCTTGACGAGGTCGGTCCGTGGATGGGTGACCATTTCAACATACCGAGTTTCCTCCGTGCCTCGGAAAGTACGTTAAGCCGTTGGTCCCGGCTGTCATTTGAAGATCTTTGACAGTCGTTACGGGTAGTCAGAAGCCTGAGATCTGACACCAGTCTTGCCAAGGGGTATCGTGTTACCCAGTTACTGGGTTGTGGAGGTCTGATAGGCAGTCGCTCCATGTAAAACACTGGTACTCAGCTGAATCCGGTAAGACTGGAAGCCGACCCCAACAATAATTGGGAAAAAGGCTAGGCAGATGATGATTCTTCTTTCAGTCGCATTCTTGTTTCATACTTTTTAGACCTTGATTTTACTGTAGTCGGGTTTTAGCAACTAAAAAGTAAAAAACCTTTTTACAAAAAATTACCTACCGACTTCCAAATAAAAACACTACAAAATGAAAAATAACTTTATTTTTGTAAGTCAGAGACCTTAACGAAAAAATAGTACATACCAAAAACACCGACTTCCAAAAATAAAGTTATTTATCAGATTGCAGTGTTTTTATTTGGAAGTCGGTAGTATTTTTTTTTGAGAAAATGTTTTAAATTGAATTAACTTTTTTTATTTTAAGTACTAATACTATTGTTAAGGGTTAAGCTTAAGCATATATATTATTGTTGTTTTGTGAGAAATAAAAACTTTTTTTTCTTTCTTGTTTTCCGTTATACCGTCAATGTGTTATAGAAATTGCGTCTAACGGCTAGACAATTATGTTAATACTTTGCCAAAATATGCCAAAGTTTTGTATTTCATTATCTAACGCAATCTTATCCATAACTATCTGATAGTAATATCACTGACTATAATAAGGACGGACTAAAAATATTTTTTTGTCCGTCAGGTAGATTAATAAAAAAATATTTGGACACGTATTTTTTATTTTGTCATGTAGACAAAAATAATGACGATACAGCACATGATACAGTGAGTAGATTTCTCGTAGCGTCACGTTTAAGTACACATTTTACACAAATATTACGTAACAAGCCCTCGCACCTGAACTTTGATAAATTGTTATCTTTACCTTTATACATTTTTATTGATTTGCTAAAGCAAAAAATAAGTGTCCAATATTTTTTGAAAAGCTAACTTACGGACTAAATAGAAAACAGAGTATGACACTGTTTTTGTTCCTCGCCTACAGACCCGCTGGTTGCAACCGGTTTGGTTCTACAGAGCTAGTAATCGTCGCGAAGCGGCATATTTATTCGCAACGCAATAGTTTCATTCTGGCACTTTATTATTCTTTCTTCATTTTGGTTTTGCTTGTCGGTGATGTAAAGCAGTCGGTAGCACATCCCTGCATTATCTTGACTAACGATTTGTACAGATGTTCAAGCGATAGATTCCTTAATCTCAATATTTCCAGATAACAGATGATAAAGTATCAGATTTTTATTTACCATAATTCTTTTGACAAAACTCACCTACCACATTAAAACAATAGAACAGAGAACAAATTATGATACTACAAAAAATCATCTTTCAAAATAATCGGTATCAACGAAATTGAACATGGTTCGGCACAGTCCCAGATATCAGTCAGTCTTGCTATATATACAACAAGTTACCCGTAGAATACAAAATCATAAATAGTGCAAACCTATTTAAAAACAAATTCAAGACCTACTTATTAAGGAAGGGCTATTACAGTGTTGATGAGTTTCTTGAGGACAAATGACAATAATGTTATTGGATTAACTGGAATGCGGATTATTATTATCATAACGATTATTATTATTTGTTTTTTTTTTTTTTTATATATCTGTTTAACGTGACATTATTGATTTGCTTAAGAATTACAATTGACATTTATATTTGACATTGAATTTTTCTTATATATTTTTTATTTTATTGTATTTTGACTTGTATTATTTGGAATTTGGATTATTATAATTATTATTTTGTTATTGCTCATGTGACATTATTGATCTTGAATGATTTGGAATTTGGTTTATTATAGATATTATTTTTGTTATTACATATGTGAAATTATTGATCTTTTTTACATTTATTATTGAATGTTATTTTTGAAAAATTAATTTTTAGTTTGCTGGAATGATTTTAAATGATGTTGTTACGAGTATTTTTTGATCGAATTTTTTTTGGTGTTGTCTCTATTATACTTGTTACTTTTCTACACAATGTATATTGTTAAGAAATTAATGACTTATGACTTATCGGTACTCATCGGTGATGAGGCACTGGTCAAGTCAAGGCTCCAGAACCGGGCGGGAGGCCTTGAACACCGCCGCCGAATTGCCAGCTTGTCAGTTTTTATCGGTTACATTTCGGGGAGTGTGCGTTGGAATTGCACAATCTAATTTCACCTAGCCCGTTCCATCATCAGACTACCATACGTACGGTGATGAGCCATCGGTACATGGTGGACATCCCACCCATACGCACAAAACGTTTTGGAAACACTTTTATTATGCGCACAGCTAAAGAGTGCAATTCCCTGCCGGAGTGTGTGTTTCCCGACAGCTACAATCTGGGAGTCTTTTAGTCAAGAGTGAATAGGTTATTTCTAGGCAAGCGTGTTTCACTGACGACCACATCATCGCTTACCAACAGGTGAGATAGTGGTCAAGCGCAAGCCTTTTAAATATAAAAAAGTAAACAAATTAATTCTAACGAACCGATTACTTCTTAAAGTTTTAAGTACATTAAGTAATATCGTAACTTATTAACATTTTTGCAAATTATTTAGAAAAAATATAACTTTACTAAGTACTTGCATGTATGAAAATAGTACATTGTGATACAAGGATGGAAACGTCGTGTGATACACAGCCGTGTATCACACGACGTTTTTCAATACAGTTGTGGGAAATAGTAAAAACAAATCAAAGAATTACATTCGTTTTTTCCATAAAATAAAATTAACGTAAGTCGCCATATATCTTTCTCGAGATTTTGGGGGCAAAATTTCATCTTGCTTTGTTTTGCCTCAGGTAAAATATCGGGTGGAGTCAATTCCATTTCATCACATATACTTGAACTCATATTAACAAATATAAAACAATTAATCACACAAACATTAATATTTTCAGAAAATGGCGCGTTTTTGCAACTGGACATATTTTTTTTACAACGAAAACTGTCTATACAGCCTATTCGACTTCTGACATTTTTTTTAATGAAAATAATTAAATTAGAACTGGCAATTAAATATATTAAACAACCATTTAAAAGAATTTTGAGAATTCAATGCTAAGACGTACGCACGGACTGACTCATTTTTCCTCGTATAAAATCTATCCGATTTTATTCTATGTATGAAAACTCCTTGCTACTAAACTTTTTTAAATTGACTTATACATTTAAAACTAAACTGCAAAAATAATGATCGAGCTCGTAAAAAAAAAGTCACGACCGCGTAACAGAAAGATGCCTATGCAAAAGATTTAATTTTCGAATCATAATTATAGCGTCTGAAAGTACCATGTTTAAAAACTGTATTGAAAAATAAATTTAAGTAAAGTATCAGAAATAATTTCATCAGTGACTAACAAAGTATAGTTCTCTATAGGTATTAGACGAGTGTGCTTCCTAGGTCCGCAGTGGTCTTGCTTGTAATGTTATATTAGTGCAGATCGTCAAGTCTTTAGTTTGCAGTTTATCCGTCATTGGTCTGTGACCTGTCCAATCCGTTGTTACGTCTATGACAACGTCCTTACGACTCCAAACCGCGCCGTGCGCGTTCTCAGTGAACAGGCAGTGAGCGAGCCAGCTTGTTGTGTTATGTGCATCACTGTCGTATTGTATATTGATATCCGTAATCTAAGTTGTCCACATACTTATATTGGGTGCAAAATTGATCTAATTCAGTGTGTAAACGATTTGTAGGGTTTGCATCGTTGTCACCGATTACCAAACAGGCGGTAATCTCGGTTTCCTCCACTATCGAATGAATTTTGTCTAAAATCTCACGATATTCCGAACAGTTGTCGGTGCTAGAAGACATCATGTCCATGTCTATAAGTGAAATAGTGTTCACAGTATTTCTGCTTATTTATCTAGTATGTATATTGTCTTGCATTTTTAGTTGTATTTTTATCATGATGCGACAGCAGCGCCGTATGGTCTACCCACAGTTGTGATGTCGATAACTGACGTTCCAGTTATTTCAAACCTATTATGGATGGTGTTAAGAAAGTGTCTATCCCTAGTACCAGAGGCTCTAGACAATGTGTCGTTCTATCAGCCAGCTACCATCGCCATGTTCGAAATGCCAAAATGTAAGGGATTGATCACGTGACATTTCGATAGCATTTGACATTCCCTTACATTTTTGACCATTTTTCAATCGATATGGCGACGCTTTCGTTGATAGAATGTAACTTGTATAGGGTCTCGAGTTTCTTGGAGTAGGATTATATCGTTTGAAGAAACTGTGCCGATCTTCGCACAGATCTACTGATAACAGACGTAATTGTTGAGCTTTGAGAAACCTTTATAGCCATAAGAATACAATAATTTACTTACATAAAAATATAAAGAAAAATAGATTAGTTATTTTTGGGAGTATTACAGAAATAGGGCAATGTAATTTAATTTTGAGGGTAGACCAAAAATATAGACAATGATTTAATTCGATAGTTCAAACATCGAATTAAAAAGTTACCGTTAGAACATGAACAAGCGTAGCTGGATGCGGCCCGAAACTATTTTCGGCCCACATCGAGCTACGCTTGTTCTTCCAAGGAATGTGCGTTTTAATATAAGTTGTTTGGGTAGTTTTTTAAATTGGTCATTGATTTGTCTCTTGGTAATTTATTAAATAGTTCGGACTCTTCATACAAATAATTTATCTTCCATAGTTTTTACGGGTTGAGTATAGTTGTAGAAAGTCTTGTTCACTTCTCAATGTCATTTTGTGTTTTTTTTCTATACCTTCCAAAAGGAGGAGGTTATTTGTTCGGTCGATTTTTCCGTCAATTGTG
The DNA here is from genome assembly GCA_945859665.1 of Anorthoa munda. NCBI lineage: Eukaryota > Metazoa > Arthropoda > Insecta > Lepidoptera > Noctuidae > Anorthoa > Anorthoa munda. The sequence continues at coordinate 13,784,592 of OX243915.1, read as the reverse complement.
ACTACGACCTATTTTGAAGACCCTTTTTTGTTTGAAAGAATATGTTTCCGAATTGTTCCCATTTAAATTTGGTTGAGAATTTCAGAGATATACAACAGGACTCTTCAATAAACGACGGCATATCTTTTTAATTACTGCAATCGCATGAGTGTTTATTTTTACATAGCACACCAGTACGTTCAAAAGAGGTACGCAGACGTGCACAGTTCACCCGGGTACACTGTCATTTTAACAGTTATGTTCATGTTTCATGTTATTCGGGTAATCTATTTAGCAATATAGACTTTACTTGTGAAATTGCACACAAAAAAAAGTGAAAAATTAAAAAACGGTAAAAAAAATAATTACGACTGACTTCTAAATAAAAACACTACAAAATGAATAATAACTTCAATTTCGAAAGTCAGTGTCAAAAAACGAAGAAACGAAAACAGGAACACTGGCTTCCAAAATTTAAGTTATTTACTTTTTATGGAGGTAATGTTTGTGTGTAAATTTTTAACCGACTTCAAAAAGGAGGTGGTTATCAATTCGACTGTATTTTTTATGTTTGTCACCTCAAAACTTTTTCTAGGTGAACCGATTTTGATATTCTTTTTTATTCGAAAACTGGTGCTTATCATGTGTCCTATTAAAATTTGGTAAAGATCTGATGAAGAACTTCGGCGATATACAACAGAACTCTTCAATAAATGACGGCAAATCTCTCGGGATTGCAGCTATCGCATGTCTGTTTATTGTTTACACCTTTTCATAACATACCATCACGCCAGTACGCTCTAAACGGGAACGCAGATGAGTACAGTACGAGTACAACCTGGTACACTCTCATTCCAACGGTTATGTTCAAACTACAATATGTTGTTCGGGTAATCTATTCTGGCATGACCGTAGGCATAACAGGTACCTTACTATTGATCCTGTCCATTATGTACTAAAGAAAAAAATTAAATATAAAAAACCTTTTCACAAAAAAATACGACGGAATAAGAAAACTACAATGTGAAAAATAACCACAATTTCGGAAGTCGGTGTCAAAAAACGAAGAAATAAAAACTGGAACACTGACTTCCGAAATTGAATTTATTTACTTTTCGTGAAGATAATGTTTGCGTGTATATTTTTATTTGGTAGTTTTTCGAATCAGTATAAATTTATTGTGAATGAATGTTTGCGTAATGTTCATTAGTTTAGTTTCTTTGTTAAGAGTTTCCGTTGGAGTTAAGTGTTAATAGACTTAAATCTATGTTGTTACTTTTCATATTGTCCTAGCGAGTATTCTTTTCGTCGTAGTGACCATCAATAACCAATACAATACGTTTTTGGTAACTGAGGGTAGGCTGGACCAGGTAATAGTTATATTACATTCGTTATAGGTGACCTTCCTATTATCAGGTAGCAGGTTCACCTATACCCTGCATGTGGTCAGCTAGGTGCTGAGTTGTGTCGGAGCTGTCTAAATACACAACGCAAAGGTTACTCCTATACATTTTGGCATTTTACCAATCGCTATCGCGACGCTTTCGTTAATACAATGTCATTTGTCTTGAGCCTTAATTTTTATAAAATTAAAATAAATTAATATTTATTCCCCATAAAGATACTTAAAATTCACTTAAATGAGAATCATAATTAAATATTAGCGTAAACTTATCGTAAAATATCGTTATACTTGGACTATCGGACTTAAAATGATGCTAACGAAGATAGTAATATTATTAATATTCTATACAGTCTAATTGATTTGTTTAGTGGGTATTGAGCAGTGGTGGCCCAGTGGTATCGGCCGCGACTTACAAGTTGTAGGTCGTGGGTTCGAACCCAGGCGGGCGCTTTACTTTGTGTAAATTATTTCATCACCACTGCTCTCAAAACGGTGAAGGAAAACATCGTGAGGAAACCGGCATGTCCTAAAACCAAAATATTCGAAGACATGTGACATCCACCTATCCGCACTGGGCCCGCGTGGTGGATTACGGCCCATCCCCTCTCACAGAGAGGTGGCCTGTGTCCCAGCAGTGGGAACATTAATAGGCTGATGATGTGTGTATGTGTGATGTGAGTGGGTATAGGCTTGTTACGATGTTAAGCAAACTTACTTAGCTTGGAAATAAAGGTTGTGATCCTGTTGTCACTATGCAGAAGCACTAGTCATGTTTGTGTTTGTCAGTTTCAAGTTTGGCTATCCAGCCCGGCTGCAGAGCTTGGTCGCTTGCCGGCGAATTGGGCGACGCGTGCGGTGATTGAGACTTTGCTGAACCGCTGCTTAGCGGTGGCGATAGGTTTAGCGGTTTCCGTTTTTTTGACAACATATTTCTTCTTGTCAGTTTAAAACGGCCAGTCTTGGTTGACGGCATTCCAATTGGTCTTTCTAAGTGGTAGCATTTATCTTCGGGGGCGTGCTGATTTACATCAAAATATAATAGAATAGAATACTCTTTATTATGTACACCATATAAGTTACAGAAAGTATAGACGAAGAAAACATTACACTGGGTGACACAATCGGCGGCCCTTCTATTTAATATTATAATTATAATATTATATTAAAATTATAATATTTCTTCTATATAATCTTTTCAAGAGAACCTTTGGATGGATTTTAAAAATGAAAGGAAAGACAGTACTGTAGGTAGTCTTTTTGTCTTAGAGGTAGTGATTCTTTACCATAGTTTTAAAAATGGGCAGCGATTGAGCACGTCTTAATATTTGTCAGCAAACTCCGTTCTACATCATTAATGCCTTTTTTAGACAGCCTTGACTGAATTTCGAGCTTCTTGAAGGCTTTCAATGCCAATAACTGTAACTCTTTCGCTCGCCATGCAGTTCCAGGCACCGTACGAGTCGTCATTATTGTGGACACGCATTCTGCGTCGGCACGCATGACTCCAACTGTCGAGCGCCACCACTCGTGACACATTTGAACTAACCCTGTGCGTCCTCCTGTCCGTCCCTGTGCGTGCGTGTGATAGATAACGGAGTTATCTATCACCTTTGGATCAAATAAATGCAGATGCCAATGAAGAAGGTATAAAGATCTAGGGAATATTATATGTTCTGCAAATATAGGTATATCGAATTAATAAATATAATATAATAAAACATTTCATGAATAACTTGAAATAAATCATTGGTTAGGTACCTGTAACTTCTAGGCCATCTTCATGAACTCTACCATCATTGTCCACTATTTATGTGGGTGTGGTGGCCTTCGGTTCATGTAATTTATATGTATATTTATGCGTTGGTGGGACAGACACTTAAAAACAGACTTAAGCGCTACAAAGCATATTTCAACGACGTTTCTGGCTGAACAATGAGCATTTGTGTATTGATACTCCGGTGTCACTGAGCGTTGATTTTTTAAAGGAGTCATCAATCATGGTTCTAGAGGATATCCATCATCACCTAAAGATAATACATAGAATGTACTTTCAGCAGTCTAATGGGCAACCTGTTCCAGACAGATTATAATGAACATTTATTATTCATTACCAAGCAGCCATGTATGGTGGTCCCAATTGATAAAATGTATATATGTGTGCAGTCTATGGCTCCAATCTCAACTGGGAATGGCTGTGGAATAATTCTAAACATTGCTTTAACTGCACACCATTCTTCTTGGGTCATGCGAAATTAGATTTATCTTTATAAAGGTTTTCATTAATAGCCAAAGTTACAGCATGTATTACTCGGCTTACTGACTTTTGACTCATGCTGCAAGCCAACAGGTAGTTGGTAGCACCCACTTGCGTAAAATCGGAGTGCCGTCAGTATCTATTTAGAAGCAAAATTATAAGTACATCTTGGATATTAGAAAAACTAAATAGAAATATTATTTAGGCACGGTAGGTACCCAATACAAAAACACTTGAGACTTCACAGAAAGTTCATAAGGCCGTCGTCTTTGAATAGATGGGCGAAGTTCACCAACGAGCTCATGAAACATGTCCTTGTTTACTCGGTGAAGGTAGAGAAATTGACCATCCTCTAAATCCAAAGGATTTTCACCTTCACGCCGGTTTTGTGCAATTTGTCGCTGTATTGACATCACGTCTGTGTTCGAGCACGACCAAATCCCACGCTAAATACTCTACAGCCATATTTTTGTCTAATTATTATTTATTGATTGTTTTTATAACCTCTAAAACCAATGTTAACGATCGTAACGAATACTTAGCGGGCTGTCAAAAATGTTCGCTAGGAAATTCGATATCATACCAATAAAACGTTAGCGTAAATATACGTTAAATTTCGTTAAGACAAACGTCAAAAGTCGATAGCTTTGACATCGTACCCCATCTCGACTGGATTTTTCTGCAAAATTTAAATATAGCCATATTTCATCAAATACACCGTGAGTGTGTCACGACCTTATTAAAGGATTTAAAAGCATTCGGTATTTGAAAAATTCTATTCAGGGCAACGATAAATCGCTCCTATCATTTATTTTTTTATCAAATGCCACTTCGACTTTGGTTATTCTAATTATTACTACTTGTATGAATAACTCCACGATCTGTCAATTAAGATTCATTCCTTGCGAAGATTATTAAATGAAAATCGTTTGAACATTAATTAATTTAAAAAAATCTTTCAATCGCGTGCTAGTACTACTTAGAACACTACATAATATTGAAGTCCTCTTAATTTGTCCACATCCGTGGAAATGCTCTTTTAGTTCCTCAACGGTGGCGCAATAGTCCACGATACCGACGTACACAGATTTGTTGTCTACCTAGATCTTCTCCTTGATCGATATGTTTAACTGCGATGTAAGTCCTGGTAGGTTACCCATACTCATCACTTTGTCATAATCAGTTTGCATCTGTTTTAATTATAGTTTTTCAACCTTGTTTTCCAACTCAAGAAGTCTAGCCTCGCTTGCTACCTTGATGGCTGTCACGTCTGTCAGTTCATCACTACTGCCTTCATCACCACCTCCATTACTATTATTTGTCGTGTTTAGGGAACCGTTGGTCCCACCTAAATTACTTACTAGTACTACTTAGTTAACAGTATCAGAAGTAATCACCTGTTTGTTTTCACATGTCGGACAGAACCAGTCCCAATCGGGTCCCGAGGTGATCCCTACGCAAGTATAGTGGTGCCATTGGCGCTCATAGCTTGCCTCGTCGCAACCAATCATCGGAATGTCTTCTAAGTATTCTCTGCAGAAGCAGAACTCACTGTACCGCTCCTACTTTTTCCGTTCTTCTGCTAGTTGGATTTGGTTTTCTTTGATTTTATTGTTCATCTCGTGCAGTTCTCTTTTTTACTCCTATGAAATCTCACTGTTTTCGAAGATTTCTACATATAGTGGCAGAACAGTGCAGATATGAAATGTGTTTGGCCACCGGCAGGCTTATTACGTATCTTTTGCAAGAGCAAAACGATAGCGATCAAACGCTTTATGTCATAAAAGTCGGCATTACCTGCAGTGAAGGTATGGTAAGTTCTACACAATCGTTTGCTAATCGCTCGTTGTTTGTCAAATGCAAATATTAAAAAAAAAACCGCCAACAACTCTAAAACTTAGCATTGATTGCGCAAAAATCGCTATCGTTTTGCTCTTGCAAAAGATACGTAATTAGCCTGCCGTTCACCTCGTAATCACCACACGGAGTGCTCCCGGTTCCGTGGTGCCAATACATATGCTCCACTCAACGGCTGTAATGCTTATGGCACATGCCGCAAAAGAAATTATTAAGATAATCTCTGGAAGATCTCATTTTGCAACTAGTAAACAGTCTACACGCACAAACAACAGGAACACTCACAATATCCCAGAAGTCGCGTCTCCCCTGTATGAGGGCAAGGCGAGCGGACACGTAGCTATGCTCCCACTCCGCGGGTGCAACACTAGGGCTCACAACTGTGGGCCCGTCCCTGTGTTATCCTCTGGACGCAACTTCGTGCCGCCAGGGTGTCGCACGATACCCTGGCGCTCCACCCTCACCAGGTGGGACTTATTGCGTACCATAAGAGACCCAGCTAGGGTAACCAGTGGCAGGAGTGCCGACATGGACGAATCTACAGTTTTTTTTTTGTTATAAGTAGTGGCAATCTAGGAAAGCAATAAATATAGGAGATTCTAAAATTGTCGATAAAACAGTGTTCCTAGAAATCACAATTGACTCAAGGCTGCAGTGGAGTCCTTATTTAACTGATCTGGCAAGACGACTAAGCTAAGCAGCATACGCTGTTAGAAAAATCCCACACTAGACTGATGTGGATACCGCGAGACTAGTATGTTTCAGTTACTTTCACAATACCATGTCTTACAGTATTCTACTATGGGAACAGGCTGCAGACATTGAATCTTTTTTTTAACACGCTTTTATTAGCTTGATATGTATGTATCTGTGTGACGGAATATTTGAACGTGATTTTCATCGCATTCAAATCGTCGGATTAATTTGAGACTTTGCACACTAATGAAATACCGATGACAATACAATAATTTTAATAGTTTGTAGCGGCACCAACGCCACCACTTACGAACTAATGGCATGACGTCACACAAATCCTGCATCACAAAAGCAAAGTTTTCAGCGCCATTTGAACACACACAACAGTCCGACAACAGCCGTTGGGCAGTTGCCCGGACCAGACACCACACCCGTCTGGTCGGAGGATCCTCCCTTTTCGATTGAAGTCAAAATTATGGAACATAATATTATAATAGAACTTCTTAACGACAAACATCACGAATGTATACACTGAGTTATTATGGTATTTTATCAATCCTTTCGATACCTTAATATAGAACTTATTTACTCCTTGATGATGGTGTAGGTACCAAAACTACAAAGAGAAAAATAAAAACGAGCAAAAATAACTTTCATTTCGGCAGTAGGTGTCACAAAACGACAAAAAAATAAAAGGTACCAATGACACCGACTGCTGAAACTAAAGTTATTTTTGCTCTTTATAGTGTTTTGTTTTGGAAGTCGGTTTATTTTTTGTGAATATGTTTTATTACTAGGCATATTATACCGAATAATGTTCACACTAAGTAGTTATTTAAAATTTAATAAGTTACAACTTTACTGAAAGGTAAATATTATTTGTGTATTTGTTATTGTTTGTGTTATTTGTCTGTGTCTACTACTACATATGTATTAGACTATTAGACAGTAGGTAGGTAAGTTAGTACGTTTTTAGACACATCGGTTCAAGAAACATATTTAAAATTAAAGAATTATATATGGCCCTGAAAGGGGCCTTTTGTTTGGATGTGCGCATCAAAGTCAAGGTCAAATATATTTATTTCAACTAGGCCAATAAGCGGCACTTTTGAACGTCAAATATTATTAAATCTAAATAAAAAATGTACAAGTAATAAAAATAGACTCTACCGTGCATTCGGAAAGTAGCTTGTTATGGAGAAGAACGCACAAGAAACTCCATACATACTCTTTAAAAAAAAAAAATGTTTTACAATGTTTACTTATGTACATACATTAATAAATTCATATATGTGAAGACGATGCACCCAAAAATAGCACTACAAACTATACTACGTACAGGTATAAAATAATTAAAGCACTAACAGGTACATTCATTAATTTGATAAATAGGAACATGGTTCTCACATACTTACAAATATTGCAAACATAGGTAAAATACTTAATTCAACAACAACGGAACAGTGTGCGAGTCATATTCTGGAAAAATATAAAAAAATAACATAAGAATACAATAACTATGAATAGGAATATAAATTAGCAAATTTGATTTTGTCCACACCAAATATTGCCCTATGGAGCGGGACCAACATGTTGCCAAGCATTCTTATCTTGAATATTATCATCTAATTTGTAATATGCTTGTTTAAAAAGCGTGCTTTTAACTAAAGTTTTAAATTTACTTTCATTTAGTTTTAATATATCACAAGGTATTTTGTTATAGAATTTAACACAGTACCCCATGAAAGATGAGTATACTTTTGCTAGTCTATAAGATGGTTGTTCTAACTTATCTTTATTTCTCGTATTACAATTGTGTCTATCACTGACCTTACTAAAGAGATGTATATTTTTCCTTACATACATAATATTTTCATAAATGAATTGGCAAGAAACTGTCATAATATTAATATTTTTAAATAGCTCCCTAAGAGATTCTCGGTGACTTAAATTATATATGGCTCTGATAGCTCTCTTTTGCAATATAAATATGGATTCAATGTCAGCCGCTCGGCCCCAAAGTAAAATACCGTACGACATAATGATGTGAAAGTAACTAAAATAGACTAAACGCGCGGTCTCCACATCCGTCAACTGTCTTATCTTCCTAACAGCATAAGCGGCCGAGCTCAGCCGACCCGCAAGAGATGTTTTGTGAGAACTCCATAGCAATTTGTCGTCTAGAGTGATTCCTAGGAAAACTGTTTGATTTACAAAGTCCAGCTTTTCGCCATTCAATATGATGTCGCATTCGCTACTTCTAACATTCGGCAATGTGAATCTAATACATTTGTTTTTTTTTTTCATTTAGTACCAAATTGTTTGCCGTGAACCAATTTTGGACCTGATGAATCGAGTTATTCACATCATCAAGATTTTGTGACCGCCGAACTATTTTAAATATCAAAGATGTTGATTTTGTAGTAATTGGGGTAAATCGTAAATATAAACTAAAAAGAGGAATGGACCCAATATCGAGCCTTGAGGAACACCCATTGTCATTTCAGACCAAGCGCTGTATATCTAATTCCATAGTGCTCGAGCTTCAACAATAGTGTCTCATGGTTAACGCAATCGAACGCCTTCGAGAGGTCGCAAAAGATTCCAATGGCGTCTTGTGCTTCCTCCCAGGCGTTAAAAATGTTCTTTATTAGGGTGACACCGGCGTCAGTTGTGCAACGCCCTTTGGTAAAACCGTACTGTTGATCATAAAAGATAGAATGTTTGTTAAAATGACGCAACAATTGGTTGAGCATTAACTTTTCGAAGACCTTACTGAGAACCAGCAGTATTGACACCGGGCTATAATTATTGGCTTCTTTGCTATCCCCGAATTTAAACAATGGAACTACCTTGATCGACACTAGTATTAAATATGAAAGCTAAATAGGGTGCAACAGTTTCAATGATTGGTTTACACACTTTTACAGATAGTCCTCAAAGATCTTCTGTTGATTTAATTTTAAGATCTTTAAAAGCTTTTAAAATAGCCTGGGGATTTGTATGTTGAAACTTGAATTCTGATGGGCACGCATTTACGTTCTTTCTTAGTAAGGCAGCAGAGAGTGTGGGTGAGGAGTTTAAGGCTGCTGTAGTTTTAAGAGGAATATTCACAAACAAGTTTTCAAATTCCTGAGCTACCTCTATATCTGAGGATATGGGGCCATGTCATCATCATCATCATCATATCAGCCGAAAGACGTCCACTGCTGGACATAGGCCTCCCCTAAGCGTCGCCACATTGACCGGTCCCGTGCGTCTCGCAACCAGCGGATCCCCGCAACCTTCACCAGGTCATCGGTCCACCTAGTGGGAGGCCTTCCAACGCAACGTCTTCCGGTTCGCGGTCGCCACTCCAGAACCTTTCTGCCCCATCGGCCATCCGTTCTGCGAGCAATGTGCCCTGCCCACTGCCACTTGAGTTTGGCAATTCTTCGGGCTATGTCGGTAACCCTGGTTCTCTTGCGGATCTCTACATTTCTGATTCGATCACGCAAGGGATCTCCGAGCATAGCCCTCTCCATTGGGACCATGTGCAGTCACTAAATTAAATTCAGCATTACGCTGTTTTCTCCTACCTGTTTTATTATTTATTATTTTCCAGGTAGTTTTTATTTTATCGTCTGTTGATTTTATTTTATTGCTAATATACAGCGCTTTAGCTATTTCGCATGCAATTTTAAAGGTTTTTGAATATTTCGCAACATACTTATCAAAACTTGTATTATTCATATGTTGCTTTAGGCCATAAAGTTCATATAGCTTTCCCTGCTTTTACGAATGCCTGGAGGCGCCCAATCGCTAAATACAAACTTGGTGTAAATACTTTTCGCTTTCAGTGGAAAAGTGTCATTAAATTGCATGTTGAGTACTTTAAAAAACTCGGCATAGAACCCATTTGGGTCATCTATATTAAAAAAGTTTTGAACACATAATTTACTAGTCATGCTTTTATTAAATTTTTCTAAATTTTTACTTGTAATTGGTCTAAATTAATATAGAATTTGATAGATTTACTATCACTTCATTAATAGAATATGCTATCAACATAGCAATCTTATGTCTACATCTACGTGACAGAGAGAAAGCTCTCTGCGTTACTTGAAGTCCACTAATAAATCTATTAGTGTCAAAAAACAATAATTTGTCACTACGACAAGTCAACATTTGTAAAATGTTATTTAATTTAAAAATCCGCTTGTTCTCATCTTCTAAGAAGCTATCTGAATAAGGAAAAGCACAAACCATGAGCTTTCCTACATTTAACCCTAACAAGGTGTCAATACCAGCCATTATGTCCCTTTTGGTAATTCCAGTACTATTTCCCAATAGCAAAACCATTGTAGAACAATTATCTATATTTGAATTATCTATATAATTCTATTGATCATTTGTTTAAAACTTATATTATGGTAACAATGATTTGTAAAACTATGGTGAAGGTAATTTTGTAATAATTTTTTTCAAAGCCTGAACCTATTTCATCACTAAATATTATTGTTTTACATTCCTTTTCATTGTGTACACATGTCTTTTCAGGAAAAGCCAACATTGGTGGACACATATCACCTTGTAGCTGGGGAGGTGGTGGGCAGTTGATACAGCTGCAAGAGGAATTAGTCAGAGACTCATACCTCTCTGCATTGTGCTTCACCAAGTCCAATAATTCCCCAGCCTCAATCAAGCGCTCACTCAATTGCTGTTATGAAATTTCATATTTCTCAAAAATATTTTTCAGTAAACACTCCTTGTATAATAAATCTTTTAGGAGGCACTGTGTATCTTTATCATACTTTTCCCTACAATTATCTAGCTCACCCATGCAGGTATTTAGTTTACTAGTTAGGTTAACACGTTCCTTTCTAAGAGAAATATTTAATTTTAGGAGATTTTGTTTTTTGATGATTGCTCTCCGTGAACGTTGCATAATTTTTTTGATTTTAATATATATCTTTAATATATTATAACTCATGACAATAGGACATAATGGTCTAGTGTCATCACCAGTCAAATCTATTATAAAATCTGGCTCACACACTGGTTCCGACTGAATGCTGCCAACCAACTCCCTAAATAAAATATTCGTGTTATTAAACTGCTCACTGACTCTAATAGACTCTGCGTAAGATAGTGCCTTATGGGCATCACACAATGCTCGTTCAAGTTCAGAAACACGGTTTAAACTTAGTTCATACGTGTCATTGCACTTCTGGTATAATGCCGCTTGGTGCTTAAGTGCCCGGTGTTGTTCGGCTAAGTCTAGGTGCTGAATGTGTAGCTCAGCTAGCTCATTCTTGAGGAAGGTGTTTTTATGAACCACCTTTTCAACTTCCACCTCACTGTCTGCAATTTCTTGAAGCAGTTTCTTATTCAGTGATTTGGAATCTTGCAGCTCATTCAGTGAAGCTCTCAATTTTGCTTCCAGCTCCTTTATTGTAGCGCTGCGGGTCATCATTTTCCTTAATTATCTGGAATGTGTAAAATTTAAAATAAATAACAGTGCAGTAGTTTTCTAATATAAGATAGGAGGTAGTTGAGAAAAAAATAATATTAAAAAAAGGACTAAAGAAAATGTTTTAAAGTTTAATAATGTTAAGAAAGTATAGCAGTTACAGATAGATAAGTTTAAGACTTAAATGGAAAATTTAAATGAGTAAAAACAATAGTAAGAATTATGGAAAACACTGCTTTGAGTTTACTAAATTACAGGCTACAATTAAAACCTTTATTTATAAAATTTTTGACACTTTCCAGGTAAGATTTTAATAGAAACCTACAAGGATTATTTTGTGCAGTATATTATGTAGTGTTTATTTATTGTCTGGGCTAATGTTATTGTCGTCAATTCTGCTTCCACAAATTGTCAAGCAAAAGGAGACATAAACCGTACCAGTGTGTGATGAACGTAGCTCAGATAACTGAGCAGTATTCTCTGATGTTGTGCAGTCTGTAGAATAAGTTAAATTAACTAAGACAAAAATACTTCCAGGGAATGATGATTTTTTTTCAAATCCGTCACCGTTGATGCGATCAGTTGACAGCTGATCTTGTTTTCTTGTTTTAAATAGTTTTCCGACAGCGAAACACAGTACAACTACTGGAAATTACACTCACTATTGAGTTTAGACTATTGAACACTAATTAAGTCTAATTAAAACACTTTTATTAATTTATTTTAAATAAAACCTATAGAGCGGTTTTATTCATCACATCACATCTATTTCAAAAGTATTCTACCAATTTTTTTATATAGATGTAATATTGGTCACTCTCCTTCAATACATTTCGGTCTGAATCCAGAGCTACTGTGGAGCTTTCTTCCAACTTCTTTTCCCGATTGTTTAAGTACTCTTCTGTACTTTGATCTATTTTAACTGAAGGCTTTCTTCTTCTTTCTTCTTGCCTCTTGTTTTGTCCTCAACGTGAAAACGGCTTCGGCCTTCGTCTAGTCTTCAAGTTTTTTTTTACGATCCTGCAATGGTTGATCTATCAACCACAGCAGGGACACACGTTGTGAAGTCCTCAGGAGTGTCCAAGACAATCGGCTTCTCCCCTTTTCTTTCCACGGCACGGGAAGCAATTATACGAGAACGTAACTTTATTTAGAATTGAATTGATGTTTCACGGGCGCAAGCACGGGAGCGAATGACAAAGCTAACATGAAACACATTTCGTCTCAGCGGAAGTCGAGGCGAGCGGTGCCGGAACATGGTTCCTAGCCCGCGGGTGCAGCACCGGGGCTCGTAACAACGATCCCGTCACTGGGTGGTCCACTGGACCCAGCTTTGTGCGAGCGTGATTTCTAAAAATCCACGCTCGCTATGTTCGACTTGTTGTAGGTAACTGTAGGCGCACCGCGGCGCCCGTTAATGAACGGTACGCCCGCGCCACTTCTTCACGGCACACTGGCGGTCCACCTCCACCAGGTGAGACCCAGGGCGTACCCTGGGAAGCCTAGCGAAAGTAACTAGCGGCAGGCGTGCCGACTTTGACGTACCTACAGTTTAGTAATGTAAGCGACTATACTACTAGCGCCGTAGATGTATGTGGGAGCGGCAATGTATTGAGTTGCACCGCTCATGAACCAATAGCGTACGAGGTACTCGCGACGCTATTCGGTGCCTGTGTACTTGCGAATGTATAGTAATGATTGGCTGTTTACAACGTGAAGTGTGTCTATATTAACTTAGAACAAGCTTCACGCCGTGAATGCCGTGTGGGGTGGGCAGTCTTACTGTTTCAGTAAGCAGCGTGTAGACTGATGCTGCTTACTCATGCGTCAAGTCCGGGATGTGGATGGGGTCACAGTGTCAGGCAGCAGGTCTCTGGGGAGGCGCTTTCGGTCGGGCGGTCGCGCGTGCCATGGCGCCAGGTGTTTCACATTGGGCCAGGCAGAAGCGTCGGCCCGCGTAACATAGCTTTCGCTAAGCGCCCCACAAACTCGTCCAGGCGTATGACATCATTCCTCACGCAGCGAGGCGCGTTTACACGCGTTTGCGCAGTGTGAGATGCTGCTGCTTGCGTAGTCTATTCTTGTTGGCCTCGATGGTGAGGGCGAACCAAGCTGGGGCGGCATAGGTGATGATAGGTCGCACGTAGGTTTTGTAGATTCCCAACTTGATCCGGGCGGAGAGGCGGGATGAGAGCACTGGTTTTAGCAGGCTACGTGCTGCCCTGCTTTTGTTGACCGTCTCGGTGACATGCGGCCCCATCGTGAGCCGATGGTCGATGGTGATGCCCAGGTACTTGGCCTGGGGGGCCCTGGGCCCTGAGCACTTGCTTGTAAGGGCGCCACTTCTTACTTTTTCGCACTGTGTCTCACAGAAATAAAATCTTTATAATTATATGTTAAATGTTTTTATAATTTGTTAGTCCACACACACTGTAACACTTTTTTTTGTGGTAGATAAAAGTTTTGTCAAAAGAAAATTAGTTACCTCTTTCCGCCGTATTTGTATTGCTTATTCGCCTTAAAACTGCCGCTGGGTGGTGGAACCACTTTGGAACCGCACCCTGGGACGTCGAGTTCCCTATAAACACTCTCATTTCACCAAAATAACTTAGAATCACTTGATATCCGTGCACCGAAGCTGTATTCTTTGTTTGTTTTGACGGACTGCAGCTGTCATTTGGACGTACTGCGTTTTCGTTCGGAAACGCGCCCGTCTCCGCTAAGATTGGCTTAATTATTTCTTTGGACTAGCACACGGGTAGGATTCGAGTTTGGTTTTGGGATTGTGAGGACGTTGTCCCGCTTCCGTTGGCGTGCCTCAAGGAATTGCTTATGTGAATGATGGTAGCCTTTGAGTTCAGAAGATTCGAGAACGATCGGATTTCCTGAACGAAACGCGGGAGCGGGGTGCGTTCAAAATTCTCATCCGGGCTGTCAGGGATTGATAGTGTATTATTGTAGTCTGATTTTAAGTCGGGTTTTGGAAAGTTGTAGGGTGAGGCGTAGGTCTGGGATAGTGTATTTCTTTGAAGGAAAATTGTTCCGCGTAAATTCTTCGAAAACGGAAATTTTAGGAAACAGTTTATGGGATTCGGTGTTTTAGGTTTTCGGTTCGAGAATGATGGTATGAGAGCGCACCCGGTGAGAGAGTTTTTTCTTGGCGAAGGGCGAACTGCGTAGAGGGTTCTTTTCTTGGGCTGACCGGCTTGAGCAGAGCCTGGAGATTGCGAGTGGGCTGGAATTATCGCGTGGGCGTCGGCCTCTGTGCGGCAGAGCGTTTCCTGTATGTGCCTGTCGTGATTGATCGGAATACGTGAAGTCAAAAATCGCCGGTGACCGCGTGCGTGATTGTGGATACGCGGCCTGGAAGCTGCATGTAACCGTCGTGGTGTGATACCCGGCGTGATTGTGTTCCCAAGCTGGGCTCATAATCCCTCACGGTAAGTCGCCTTGCTCAGGGGATTGACCCCATCGTATTTCGTTGTGAGTTCTGTGTGCTGACTTGCTGGTTTCTTTCAGAACAACGTGGCGTGGGGTCGAAATTGGGCCGACCTATCTACCCTACGGGTTTACTTCCTCCGAAAGGTACGTGTTTGACTTCCTAAAGGCTCTGTCAGTTGGTATTCGGTTTCTTAGGGCGGCCGATACATTTATATTATTTGGGCTGGCCTATCCTTTGTGGGTGTTTGTTGACAAGCTCCATACAATTATACCTATTTACATACACCTTAGGCATGATTTCCATATACTCAGGAGAGCCATCCATTATGTTAGCCTATGTAAAGCCCGGTATTTAAGATAATATTCCCCGTATCCCAACGATTTGTCTGATCTGTATAACAATAAAATCTGTGTGTTTAATCATGAAGAGTGCGGGACAGCTCATCCATTGTGTTCACTTATGTAAAGCCTGTGTGTAAGATAATACCTTCCATGTGTAGCGAATTGTCTGCTCCGTCTAACCCTAAATTCTGTGTGTTTAATCCTGAAGAGTGCCGGACGGCTCACCCATTGTGTTCGCCTATGTAAAGCCCGGTGTATAGGATGTTGCTTTCAGTGTTTTAGCGACCTGTCTGTTCTATATACTCAAAACCCTTTGTGTTTAATTTGAGTTTTTGTGCTAAGAAGTTTTTATTCTGTAACTTCAGGAGGTGTCTGGTTGGGGCTGATTGCCTGGCTGAGGCTATCTGCTCGAGGCAGGCTGTCGCGGTGTGGAGTTGGCTGGCTACGCGACGGTTCAGGAGACGGGCTTTCTGGCCCTTCCGTTTTATTATTATTTTTATTTTTTGTTCTTCCACCCTCAACTATAAATTAGTTGGGAAATATTTTGGTACGAGGAAAAGTTGACCAGCCAACTGCAACCAGCGACCCTTTTTAAATTTATTTACTTTGGTAACGTGTTCAAGGGTTACATTTAATAAACATCGTTCTCAGTATATGGTGCTTTATTGTTCCCAAGAAAATATCCCGTTACAACACCATTTTACTTTCTACAGTCGTTTTTCACGCAACTGACGCACAAACACTAACACGAACAGCTCTGAAATTCACTTGTAACAGGCACTGGATTATTGCAGATACACGTTTGCAATTAATTTATTAGTTTCTAATATGCTTCACTATAAATATAATGTATGTTTTCAGTTTGCGGAATTACATGTGGTTGTGCGCGACAAACACGAAAAGGCAAAGGTTGTGCCGCTCCGGGTCTCGCCCGATACTGCTTGTCGGGTCCAGGTCGCCTGGTATACCCATTAAACGTAACCGTCTGACCATAATTATTGGTTGCGCCAGTTAAAACGTGAAGTGCGTAGGTAAATTAAATATCTTTTATCTTGTATGACGTAGCTCGTAGCCGAAACGAACGACCGGAGTGACACTTACTAAGTGTACTGACACCAGTCTTTACGTACACAGCTGGGCTACTGGCACGGGATGTTTGTTACGGGATTACTTTGCGTTCGCCTGAGGTTGAAGCTCTCTAGAATCCTTAATGACGTCATGCTGCATAGGTAGGTAATACAAAGTTCGGTGTTTTTGTTTCAGTTTAAAGCACAATGGTAGTAACTTGCAAGCTTTGATTAAATAAAAAACTGGCTTACTAAACATATAAGGCGGGATAAATATTGTTATAAATAGATTTAATGTATTGCGTACCTGCTTTATCTTAAAATCCGGCCAAAGATATGGGTTATCTGTTCGATAAATCGATTCTCTCAGGTTTCTTACCCCATCTTGACTGGATTTTTCTGCAAAATGTAAAAATAGCCATATTTCATCAAATACACCGTGAGTGTGTCACGACCTTATTAAAGGATTTAAAAGCATTCGGTATTCGAGAAATCCTATTCAGTGCAACGATAAATCACTCCTATCATTTATTTTTTATCAAATGCCACTTCGACTTTGGGTATTCTAATTATTACTACTTGTATGAATAACTCCACGATCTGTCAATTTAGATTAATTCCTTGCGAAGATTATTAAATGAAAATCGTTTAAACATTAATTAATTTTAAAAAATCTTTCAATTGCGTGCTAGTACTACTTAGAACACTACATAATATTGAAGTCCGCTTCATTTATTCACATCCGTGGAAATGCTCTTTTAGTTCCTCAACGGTGGCGCTATAGTCCACGTTACCGACGTACACAGATTCGTTGTCTACCTAGATCTTCTCCTTGATCGATATGTTTAGCGGCGTTGTAAGTCCATGTAGGTTACCCATACTCATCATTTTGTCATATTCAGTTTGCATCTGTTTTAATTATAGTTTTAGACTAGTACTACTTAGTTAACAGTCTCAGAAGTGATAATCACCTGATTGTTTTCACATGTCAGACAGAACCAGTCCCCATCGGGTCCCGAGGTGATCCCTACGCAAGTATAGTGGTGCCATTGGCGCTCACAGCTTGCTTCGTCGCAACCAATCATCGGCATGTCTTCTAAGTATTCTCTGCAGAAGCAGAACTCACTGTGCCGCTCCTGCTTTTTCCGTTCTTCTTCTAGTTGGATTTGGTTTTCTTTGATTTTATTGTTCATCTCGTGCAATTCTCTTTTTTACTCCTATGAAATCTCACTGTTTTCGAAGATTTCTACATGTAGTGGCAGAACAGTGCAGATATGAAATGTGTTTGGCCACCGGCATGCTTATTACGTATCTTTTGCAAGAGCAAAACGATAGCGATCAAACGCTTTATGTCATAAAAGTCGGCATTACCTGCAGTGTAGGTATGGTAAGTTCTACACCATCGTTTGCTAATCGCTCGTTGTTTATCAAATGCAAATATTTCAAAAAAAATCGCGAACAACTCTAAAACTTATGTATTGAAGAGCAATGATTGCCCAAAAATCGCTATCGTTTTGCTCTTGCAAAAAATACGTAATAAGCCTGCCTTTCATATCGCAATCACCACACAGAGTGCTCTCGGTTCCGTATTCGCCCAATACTGCCCTATCGGGTCCAGGTCACCTGGTATACCCACTTAACGTAACCGTCTGACCATAATTATTGGTTGCGCCAGTTAAAACTCGTAGTGCGTAGGTCATTAACTAACTTACTCACTTACATTTCATTATCCGTAACTTTGCTTCAAATCCGGCCAAAGATATGGGTTATCTCTCCGATAAATCGATTCACTCAGGTTTTGTACCCCATCTTGACTGGATTTTTCTGCAAAATGTAAATATAGCTATATGTCATTAAATACACCGTGAGTGTGTCACGACCTTATTAAAGGATTTAATAGCATTCGGTATTTGAAAAATCCTATTCAGGGCAACGATAAATTGCTCCTATCATTTATTTTTTTATCAAATGCCACTTCGACTTTGGTTATTCTAATTATTACTACTTGTATGAATAACTCCACGATCTGTCAATTAAGATTCATTCCTTGCGAAGATTATTAAATGAAAATCGTTTGAACATTAATTAATTTAAAAAAATCTTTCAATTGCGTGCTAGTACTACTTAGAACACTACATAATATTGAAGTCCGCTTCATTTATCCACATCCGTGGAAATGCTCTTTTAGTTCCTCAACGGTGGCGCTATATTCCACGTTACCGACGTACACAGATTTGTTTTCTACCTAGATCTTCTCCTTGATCGATATGTTTAGCTGCGTTGTAAGTCCTGGTAGGTTACCCGTACTCATCACTTTGTCATAATCAGTTTGCATCTGTTTTAATTATAGTTTTTCAACCTCATTTTCCAACTCAAGAAGTCTAGCCTCGCTTGCTACCTTGATGGCTGTCACGTCTGTCAGTTCATCGCTACTGCCTTCATCACCACCTCCATGACTATTATTTGTCGTTTTTAGGGAACCGTTGGTCCCATCTAAATTACGTACTAGTACTACACTACACTATATATTTTGTACTACTTAGTTAACAGTCTCAGAAGTGATAATCACCTGATTTTTTCCACATGTCGGACAGAACCAGTCCCCATCGGGTCCCGAGGTGATCCCTACGCAAGTATAGTGGTGCCATTGGCGCTCACAGCTTGCCCCGTCGCACAGTGTTTTATAGACCCAAAAAAAGTGACATCGGCTTTTTATTGGCTATTTCTACTTAATAGTTTATTACAAATGCACGAGTAGAACTCCCATGTATCAATTTTGTGTTGTTTATTTAAAAAAAAATCGTAAAGTTTTCGTAACCTTGAAGCCCAAAAGACCTAAAAAATTACGTAAAAAATAAACTGTACGTAATTGAGCTTTATTCGTATTCCAGGTTTATTAAGCAATCCATGGAGAAAATTATGGCGTATTTATGTAATCAAAAACGATAATAGAACTCACGAGAAAAAAAGGTTTTACCGAAATCACTATTTATTTTTTTTCTAGCTCGAAGTAGAACCTCTGTTTGGTACAAATAGATTGCTTTTACTAAGGTTTATGACCCATAAAATATTACTTTCAACTTAGGCCTAGGTTTCGAGAAATTGTTTTTTATGTACCGAGGTCAAAATTTCAAATTTAGGGGTCACAAAGGTCAATTAATATTGGCTTTTTATAATCAACTAACGTTAATTATAATTTAGTCAAAGACAAAGATATTTTATTTCAACTAGGCCACCAAGCCGCACTTTTGAACGTACATAAAAATGATTCTACCGTGCATTCGGAAAGTAGCTTGTTATGGAGAAGAATGCACAAGAAACTCCATACTTACTCTTTTAAAAAATTATTGTTTTTTTACAATATTTAGGGACATAGGTACATATATAGTTATTAGTTCACATATGTGAGGACAATGCACCCAGAATAGCACTACACACCACCATACCACCTACAGACATAAAGCATTAGAAGTACTCACACATGTACTGTGCAGTTATATAATAGATACTAGAAAAACATTAACATCCGAAGTAGTCAAGTTATGACCAATCCCAACTGACGGCGTCCGTTCACGAACATGACGCATGAATTGGCACCACCCAGCTCAACCATCATGAAGGGAACCGGATGATCCAACACACGCGCCACCATCAGAGAGACATTTGAGAGAGCATGACACACTCAACGGCCAGGGCACACACAAGTCAACGAACGCCGCATAGGTACAGTAAATGGTAGATTTACAGTTGGGTACATAGTACTCACACATGTGCTGTGCAGTTATACAATACTAAAGAAATTGAGTTTATACAATACAAATATATTCATACAGTCTTCAGCAGGTCCAACAATACCTCAAAACAATAATGTTCTGCATATCACTTTTTATTGCGCCCTAGTGGATGTGGATTGTGGAGCAGGACTAGCATTGAGCCAAGCATTTTTATCAGAGATGTAATCCCCCAACTTATAATATGCTAGCCTACATAGTGTGCGTTTTATACAGGTTTTAAACTTCGTCTCATTCAGTTCAAGAATTTGGGGAGGAATTTTATTGTAACATTTTGTACAGTACCCCATGAAAGATGAGGCTACTTTAGCCAGTCTGAAACCTGGTTGAACTAATTGGTCCCTATTTCTAGTAACGTAATTATGTCTGTCGCCGTTTTTACTAAAAAGATGTAAATTCTTTCTCACGTACATGATGTTTTCATAAATATATTGACAAGGAACCGTCATGATGTTAATGTCCTTAAACAGTTCCCTTAGAGAATCGCGCCGGCGAAGATTATATATTGCTCTGATGGCTCGTTTTTGCAGAATAAAAATTGACTCAATGTCTGCAGCCCTTCCCCATAGTAGGATACCGTAAGACATTATACTATGAAAATAACTAAAATAGACTAGTCTCGCGGTATCCACATCGGCTAACCTACGAATCTTTGCAACAGCATACGCTGCCGAACTCAGCCGCCCTGCAAGGGATACCAAATGAGGTCCCCATTGCAGCCCCGAGTCCAGCGTGATCCCCAGGAAAACCGTTTTATCGACGAATTCTAGCTTCTCCTTGTTTAATATAATGTCACAATCAGTACTTTTGACATTCGGCAAGGAAAATTTTATGCACTTGGTTTTTTTACCATTTAAAACTAAATTATTGGCAGTGAACCAATCCTGAACCTGCCGTAGCGCGTTATTTACGTCGTCAACCCGACAAGTACGTCTATTTATTTTAAAAATTAAAGATGTGTCATCAGCAAATAACACCATGTTTAGTTTGTTTTCCAATAAACGGGGTAAATCGTTTATGTATATTAAAAATAAGAAAGGACCTAAAATTGAGCCCTGGGGTACCCCCATTTTTACGTTTAACCCCAACGAATTCACGCCGTTTATTTGAACTATTTGCTGTCTATCATTCAAATAAGATTTAACCAAACTTAACGCTGATTGACCTAGCCCGTCATGCTCAAGTTTCAGAAGTAATGTTTCATGATTAACGCAATCAAACGCCTTCGACAGGTCGCAGAAGATACCTATGGCATCCTGCGAATCTTCCCACGCATTAAAGATGTGTTTCAATAGGGTGACACCAGCGTCAGTTGTAGTCAGTTGTAGTTTAAAAGTATTTATGACTTATCGATCAAAGTGCACGTTGCAGATATAGTCTATTGAATCGTAAACAACAACACCCATGATAACTGAGATAGGTTAAGTAGAAGGTAATCGCGGGGACTCCTTTGTATATAGACAGACAGGGATCGATTATACTAGAGTGAATTTTTTCAAAATGTGAAAATGTTAATGCTGTTTGTAGTGTTTCTCGTCGCAGAGAAGGTCATTATACGAGTCGGTAACATGTCTTCCACAAGCCTACAGTCTAGGTACATCAAAGTTGGTTCGATCCTACATCGCTGAAGCAACTTTTGTACGAGTCAAAATCAAAATCTCAAAATATTTTTATTTCAACTTGGATTAGTTGAAATAAAAATATTTATACATTTTTATTTTGACTCGTATAAAAGTTACTTTTGAATTGTCAGCAAAAATGAAACTAGAGTCACGGGACTAAAGGGACAGTTGTCAAAAGAGAAATCTCTGCCATCATTCGATAAAATAAAATAATTGTGTGTATTAAATGGAATTAAATAAAAATAAAATAAGTCTTTATTAATACTATATAACTATAATTAGTTTTAGTGAGATTTATATCGTGTTCCCATCGGAAAAAAATGGGAATTAGAATTACTTTATTATTATTCAATTAAATTTACTTCCTTGGTTATATATTTTGTGTACAATTTCACGTGAAAAGTGTTTTAAAATCAATTGTTAGAATTATACCACTATAGAAGATAAAAGACCTGCTGATTTTATGTGATAAAAACTAATCGTCACAAATGGTCAAAATAGTGACAACCCTAACACATATTTTTGAAAATCATTTTCTCAAAACCTAGGCCCAAGTTGTAAGTAATATTTTTATGGATGATAACCCTTAGTAAAAGGAATCTGTTTGTACCAGACAGAGGTTCTACTTCGAGCTAGAATATGAATAAAAAAATAAATACTGATTTCGATAAAACATTTTTTTTTGCGAGCTCTATTATCGTTTTTGATTACTTAAACACGGCATAATTTTTTTCTTGACTTGCTTAATAAAACTGCAATACGAACAAAATTCAATTGTGTACAGTTTTTTTTATATGATTTTTTTTTGTTCTTTTGACCTTAAAGGTCACGAAAACTTTGTGATTTAAAAAAAAATCTAGTATTCAAAATTGGCACATGGGAGTTCTACTCGTGTATTTGTAATGAACTATTAAGTAGAAATAGCCAATAAAAAGCCGATGTCACTTTTTTTGGGTCTATAAAACACTGTGCGTCGCAAACAATCATTGGCATGTCTTCTAAGTATTCTCTGCAGAAACAGAATTCGCTGTGCCACTCCTGCTTTTTCCGTTCCTCCTCCAGTTGGATTTGGTTTTCTTTGATTTTATTGTTCATCTCCTGCAGTTCTCTTTTTTACTCCTATGAAATCGCACTGTTTTCGAAGATTTCTACATATAGTGGCAGAACAGTGCAGATATGAAATGTGTTTGGCCACCGGCAGGCTTATTACGTATCTTTTGCAAGAGCAAAACGATAGCGATCAAACGCTTTATCTCATAAAAGTCGGCATTACCTGCAGTGTAGGTAAGTTCTACACAATCGTTTGCTAATCGCTCGTTGTTTGTCAAATTGAAATATTTCAAAAAAAAAACCGTCAACAACTCTAAAACTTATGTATTGAAGAGCAATGATTGCGCAAAAATCGCTATCGTTTTGCTCTTGCAAAAGATACGTAATAAGCCTGCCGTTTACCTCGCAATCACCACACGGAGTGCTCCCTGTTCCAAGGTGCCAATACATATGCTCCACTCAACGGCTGTAATGCTTATGGCACATGCTGCAAAAGAAATTATTAAGATAATCTCTCGAAGATCTCATTTTGCAACTAGTAAACAGTCTACACGCACAACAAACACACAAACAACACGAACACTCACAATATCCCAGAAGTCGCGTCTCCTCCGTATGAGGGCGAGGCGAGCGGACACGTAGCTATGCCGTCCCTGTCCGCGGGTGCAACACTGGGGCTCACAACTGTGGGCTCGTCCCTGTGTTGTCCTCTGGACGCAACTTCGTGCCGCCAGGGTGTCGCACGATACCCTGGCGGTCCACCCCCACCAGGTGGGACTCATTGCGTACCATAAGAGACCCAGCTAGGGTAACCAGTGGTAGGAGTGCCGACTTGGACGAATCTACAGTTTAAGAATGAGTGGCACCCGTCTGCCCAAATACCAGAGCTAGCCGGTCATTGCACAGACAGTGGCGCGCTATAACGAACACTCACAACACTGTTGAAGGAATGATCAAATTATTTGCATTTCTTTAAAGGAATCTGTCGAAGGTATAAAATATTTGAGAGAAGCGGTGCGATAAGCGTACCCTAATTACCAGTAGGTACCTGAATAAACAATGTTATCGATGAAATATAATAGGAGGAAATCCCTTTGTTTATTACTTTATTTCTCAAGAAACAACATACAAAGCGGAACGAATCAGTTAATTCGTCTCCTTAGTAATTCTTTACGCTAAATTAATTAACAGTTGAAATTACATATTATTTTCAACCTCAAATCTTGAACTTAGTGCTGTGCTGTTGTCCACAAATTGTTTAAAAATCTCTGCGAAACATAAATACAGTATTAACAAGTAACTAAATTTTATTTTAAAAGCCTCCCTATAATATTGACTGACTCGCGATGAGATATTGCTTCTCGCAGAAACTAGCCTATAGGTTTTGTAAGTATAAAATCATAAGATTCTTTGGATGCCGTACAATTAAATTAAAAAAATATATCCGTTCAAGTGGTTAGCACTGTACTTGATATCTATTCATTTCAACTGTATGCAGTTCTTTGTTCCTGAGAAACGAATATTAATATTAATGAAATATTGTTACCAGCCAAGTATTTTATTTCCTTCTAAAGAGGCTTGTAAAATTAATGATTATTCTTAACCGATGATTTGAGTCAAAGCAACCCAAATAAAACTGCTCATTGGGTGGCTTAGTTAGTGTTAAATTTGAGAAATAATAATGTATACATTCGCTTTAATAGTGGATACCAATATTGTGTTGAGATTGTACCTTCTTCAAGATCGGTATACTTGCGTTTTAGATATGTTTTGCTCGTGACTAGAGTTTGCGATGTTAAAAATGTTTTGTTCTGCGTTAGTTTCCGTGTTGTATTGACTCATTACAGTCCCGTTTTTACCCTTTAGGTACGGAACCCTAAAAACTGGCTTAATAAACATATAAGGCGGGATAAATATTGTTATAAATAGTCTTAATGTATTGTGTACCTGCTTTATCTCCAAATCCGTCTGCTTTATCCCAAAGATATGGGTTATCTCTTCGATAAATTGATTCGCTCAGGTTTCGTACTCCATCTTGACTGGATTTTTCTGCAAAATGTAAAAATAGCCATATTTCATCAAATACACCGTGAGTGTGTCACGACTTTATTATAGGATTTAAAAGCATTTGGTATTCATGAAATCCTATTCAGGGCAACGATAAATAGGTCCTATCATTTATTTTTTTATCAAATGCCACTTCGACTTTGGTTATTCTAATTATTACTACTTCTATGATTAACTCCACGATCTGTCAATTTAGATTCATTCCTTGCGACAATTATTAAATGAAAATCTTTTGACCATTAATTACTTTAAAAAAATCTTTCAATCGCGTGCTAGTACTACTTAGAACACTACATAATATTGAAGTCCTCTTCATTTATCTACATCCGTGAAAATGCTCTTTTAGTTCCTCAACGGTGTCGCTATAGTCCACGTTACCAAAGTACACAGATTTGTTGTCTACCTAGATCTCCTCCTTGATCGATATGTTTAGCGGCGTTGTAAGTCATGGTAGGTTACCCATACTCATCACTTTGTCGTATTCAGTTTGCATCTGTTTTAATTATAGTTTTTCAATCTCGTTTTCCAACTCAAGAAGTCTAGCCTCGCTTGCTACCTTGATGGCTGTCACGTCTGTCAGTTTATCGCTACTGCCTTCATCACCACCTCCATAACTATTATTTGTCGTGTTTAGGGAACCGTTAGTCCCATCTAAATTACGTGCTAGTACTACTTAGTTAACAGTCTCAGAAGCGATAATCACCTGATTGTTTCCACATGTCGGACAGAACCAGTCCCCATCGGGTCCCGAGGTGATCCCTATGCAAGTATAGTGGTGCCATTGGCGCTCACAGCTTGCCCCGTCGCAACCAATCATCGGCATGTCTTCTACGTATTCTCTGCAGAAGCAGAACTCGCTGTGCCACTCCTGCTTTTTCCGTTCCTCCTCCAGTTGGATTTGGTTTTCTTTGATTTTATTGTTCATCTCGTGCAGTTCTCTTTTTTACTCCTATGAAATCTCACTGTTTTCGAAGATTTCTACATATAGTGGCAGAACAGTGCAGATATGAAATGTGTTTAGCCACCGGCAGGCTTATTACGTGCCTTTTGCAAGAGCAAAACGATAGCGATGAAACGCTTTATCTCATAAAAGTCGGCATTACCTGCAGTGTAGGTATGGTAAGTTCTCCACAATCGTTTGCTAATCGCTGATTGTTTGTCACATGCAAATATTTAAAAAAAAACCGCCAAAAACTCTAAAACTTATGTATTGAAGAGCAATGATTGCGCAAAAATCGCTATCGTTTTGCTCTTGCAAAAGATACGTAATAAGCCTGCCGTTCACCTCGCAATCACCACACGGTTCCGTGGTGCCAATACATATGCTCCACTCAACGGCTGTAATGCTTATGGCACATGCTGAAAAATAAATTATTAAGATAATCTCTGGAAGATCTCATTTTGCAACTAGTAAACAGTCTACACGCACAACAAACACACAAACAACACGAACACTCACAATATCCCAGAAGTCGCGTCTCCTCCGTAGGAGGGCGAGGCGAGCGGACACGTAGCTATGCCGTCCCTGTCCGCGGGTGCGGCACTGGGGCTCACAACTGTGGGCCCGTCCCTGTGTTGTCCTCTGGACGCAACTTCGTGCCGCCAGGGTGTCGCACGATACCCTGGCGGTCCACCCCCACCAGGTGGGACTCATTGCGTACCATAAGAGACCCAGCTAGGGTAACCAGTGGTAGGAGTGCCGACTTGGACGAATCTACAGTTTAAGAATGAGTGGCACCCGTCTGCCCAAATACCAGAGCTAGCCGGTCATTGCACAGACAGTGGCGCGCTATAACGAACACTCACAACACTGTTGAAGGAATGATCAAATTATTTGCATTTCTTTAAAGGAATCTGTCGAAGGTATTAAATATTTGAGAGAAGCGGTGCGATAAGTGTACCCTAATTACCAGTAGGTACCTGAATAAACAATGTTATCGATGAAGTATAATAGGAGGAAATCCCTTTGTTTATTACTTTATTTCTCAAGAAACAACATACAAAGCGGAACGAATCAGTTAATTCGTCTCCTTAGTAATTCTTTACGCTAAATTAATTAACAGTTGAAATTACATATTATTTTCAACCTCAAATCTTGAACTTAGTGCTGTGCTGTTGTCCACAAATTGTTTAAAAATCTCTGCGAAACATAAATACAGTATTAACAAGTAACTAAATTTTATTTTAAAAGCCTCCCTATAATATTGACTGACTCGCGATGAGATATTGCTTCTCGCAGAAACTAGCCTATAGGTTTTGTAAGTATAAAATCATAAGATTCTTTGGATGCCGTACAATTAAATTAAAAAAATATATCCGTTGAAGTGGTTAGCACTGTACTTGATATCTATTCATTTCAACTGTATACAGTTCTTTGTTCCTGAGAAACGAATATTAACATTAATGAAATATTGTTACGAGCCAAGTATTTTATTTCCTTCTAACGAGGCTTGTAAAATTAATGATTATTCTTAACCGATGATTTGAGTCAAAGCGACCCATATAAAACTGCTCATTGGGTGGCTTAGTTAGTGTTAAATTTGAGAAATAATAATGTATACATTCGCTTTAATAGTGGATACCAATATTGTGTTGAGATTGTACCTTCTTCAAGATCGGTATACTTGCGTTTTAGAGATGTTTTGCTCTTGACTAGAGTTTGCGATGTTAAAAATGTTTTGTTCTGCGCTAGTTTCCGTGTTGTATTGACTCATTACAGGCGGGACACTGAAATGTGAGTACTCATTAGTTATCAAGATTGGATTATGATTTTTAGAAATCACAAGTATTTCAACTCAAAACTATTTAATGGAAAGAGTTAGAGGGTTAGTTCAAAAAATAAAAAAGATTGGAAAAAACATTGAGTTCATGGCAGTTTCTTACCTTCAGACTATGGTGGTGGGAGACGTGCTAGCACTACAGCATCTTTAAGATGTGCTTGTTCTAAATCAGGTGATATTTCAGCAGTGCTGCCTGCATATGCGTCATCTTTGATCTCTTGCTTTACTTTCAATATTAAGGGTGGCGTATTTGGTAATGGCGGATTAGGTGTTGGTGGCGGCAGAATAGGTGCTAGTGGCGGCTGCGCTGAACTCGTTCTCCAACAAAGATGTGTTGGCTTCAACCAACATTGCTTCTTCAAAATTCTTGCGCTTGAAGGCCTAAAATAGCCTGAAGTTGGCTACAACGGTTGTGCAGTAGTAAATCTCATATAAGAACATCACTGATCCGTGCCTAGCGCATTGGAAAGCCAACATCAGGGCGACCCAGAAGTTATATACTTTCAACTAGCACCCCGCCCGCAACTTCGTTCGCATTATTTCGTATTTTATTCAAATAGGTAGTTAGTGAAGGCGACCAAAAATAAGCTTTTGTTAAATCAATAATAAATGGGGTCATAGATATCTACGGTTTAAGAAAGAATTAACAATACTTTAATGACGTGTCCGATAAGTTTTAGCTAAATAAAGGGCTCGTGGGTAAATAACAGTCACACCGGTCATTCGATCAAAACTTCAATCATGAAGCATTGCAATAAGATCTATAGCGAGTACACCACTCACAATCTAATACTATGAAGAAGACAGTGCAGTGGAGCTTTCGCACGAGTCTTACGATAAATATGGATAAAACTAAGGTCATTTTAAATACCATGTAGCACCCATTCTCATGAAAATCGGTGACTTCACACGTGAAAGTATTCATCGATTCCGACTCGGAAACACACGGCAATTTATAATTTGTCCAAGGAATAAGATTTTTCATACAAATTAATGACTCCCTTTGAACCCTTGTATGATGGGAGATTGGCAAGATGGAGTAGACTAAGAGGAATTGTGGCATGACATGAGGTGGCATGGAGTGTGGACAAGATGATGAAGCCTGTGGGTGATAAATTTGGGGATCTGTCACCTGAGAGAGGCAACGTGTGTGTCCCACGCTCGCCTCTCAAGAGGAACTACGGCCAACAGAACACCATGTGGTTTTAGTCAGTAGGAGTCTGACAGACCCCTCAGCTTTGCCCAAGGGACGTCCATTGAGGATTTCCACATGATTCAATACACTGTTAAAACCTGGCAATGAGGAACAGACGAGGACGCCTGTCTTGCAGGATGGCCGTGTCGGGTTTAGTCATTAGTAAGGACGTCAAAACAAATCACAAGCACGCCCCTGGCGGCAATCAAGAGCAACTACGCATTGGCACACTTTTTATAAGCACTTGCGTGGTGGGGAATAAGGCAGTTGAGTACTGACAGCCCACAGAGAACAATAATATATAGCCTTAGAGCTAACACGTCGTAGAATCAGTGTTGATCCGTAATATTAGTAAGCACTTTTATTATGCGTACAGCTAAGGAGTGAAATTCCCTGTCGGAGTCTGTGTTTCCCGATAGCTACAATCTAGGGGTCTTTAAGTCAAGAGTGAATGGGATTTTTCAAGGCAAGCGTGCTTCACCGTTGACCACATCATCGCTTACCATCAGGTGAGATAGTGCTCAAGCGCAAGCCTATAGTCAATAAAAAAAAAGTAAGCAAGAATGTAACTTGTCTATTTGAATATACTCAGTGTATCAAATAATTTGTGTGATTTCATTTTCACGATTGAGCCACTTACCCGCCCACACACGATGTCTTAACCTAAGGGAATAATCATCCTGACTTCCCGATGGTTTGCATCTATCGGCCAGCCTTGATGCGAGATATTTAAAAGGTCCTAAAACTAAATTTAAAAAAAAAACAAAATATCGACACTTCCAAAACAAAAAAAAAACCGGCCAAGTGTGAGTTGGACTCGCGCACGAAGGTTTCCGTACCATTATCGCAAAAAACGGCAAAATAATCACGTTTGTTGTATGGGAGCCCCTTAAATATTTATTTTATTCTGTTTTTTTGGTATTTATTATTAAAGCGGCAATAGAAATACATCATCTGTGAAAATTTCAACTGTCTAGCTATCACGATTCATGAGATACAGCCTGGTGACAGACAGACAGACAGACAGACAGACGGACCGCGAGGTCTTAGTAATAGGGTCCCGTTTTTACCCTTTGGGTACGGAACCCTAATAATTAAACCGACTTCCTAACAAAAACACTACAAAGCGAAACATAACTTTCTTTTCGGAAGTCGGTGTCTTTGAACCTATATTTTTTCGTTATTGACACCGACTTTCGAAAAGAAAGTTTTTTTTTTTTTTTTTTAAGAAGTTTATTTAATGTTTCTAAACCCAACTTATCTGATACAAATTTTAATTGTAAAATTAAGCAATTTTTATCACTTTATTGTTGGTCAAAGATTTCCAGATACAGAAATATATGAAGAATAGCCAAGCCTGTAAGATAAATTTTTGATTTATTTATTTAATAGGTTGCATAGCTAAGCATTTCTAAAGTAAAAAAAAAACTATATTTTGGAAGGAGTGATTGAATGAGTGAAACAAAAAAATAAGATAGCGATAGATGGAAAATAATTATTTATTTAATTACAGCAAATTAACACAAACAATAAAAAAACAAATGACTACAAAATTACACATGGATTAATGAAATTAAAATTAAAAACTAATTATATAAAATTAGAGCTCCCCCCACGCCGTGTAGCTGCTCCATCCGTCACCGCCTGGTACTTACGCCTTGTACTATTATTTATTCTGTGCTTACGCGCCACAGATGTAGTATCTATGGCGCGAAAGTATACATACAGTGCAGCAACCACACATTTTTCTTTTCTGGTGTTGATTTTAGCCGATATCGACAATCCCAACACCAGATCTCCTATGACGGAGAGGAGTTCCTCATAATTTTGGTGAAGCTGGAAGAGAATTGGGTAAAATTAGCGATATTTATTTTTGATACATCGATCTAGAAAACTACAAGAAGTGATATCCTATTAAATGTGGAGTGCAACCTAACTAGTCCGCGTCGAACAGTCTTACTCTAGCCCAAGTTGTTGTCTACTATGTTGTTGCCTACTAACTGATAATGGTTGTTTAATTTTAAACCCCAAACCCTTATTAGTGAATTTAGTGACTGTTCAACTTCTGAAATAGAGTTGCAATTTGCGTGAAAATTTACAATCAGAAATTTATTTCCCTGTAGTAAGCCTACGCATGCTAACAACAACATTTTGCGATCATTAATCCATCCAACAAACTTTAGGTTAGGTGAGTTTCTAAATGTTTAGTGTTTATAAGATTGTCTGTCATGTTGACTGTGATACTCATTTCTTTTCTTAATGCCACACTTCCTAATTGATTACAAAAAAAAAACTGGCACTATAGTTAGCTGCTCAAAAAGTTCTAAACAACGATTCTCCCCCCCCCCCCTCTCCTCCTTAGCTGTATGGGAGATTGAAAATTTGAAGACTGTACCTCCAACCGTTTGGCTGTAAAACCTGTTTGAAGATGACAGACAGACAGACGGACAGACACGTGAGTGACAGCAATAGTGCTCCATTTGGACCATTCGAATTCATTTATACATTGCAGACGGAATTTGTTACGTACCTGTGCGGACAGACATCTGTGTGCCCTGGAGTCATGACTGCGCAGCATAGCACGCATATACTGTAGAAGAAGCCCGGTTTATTCCGACTTCGGAAATGAAAGTTGAAACAAATGAAACAAAAAAAAAACAAATGCTGTCTCTGTCACTCACATGTACACGAGCATGCGCACTCGGATACATTCAACGGTCAGGTAGCGTTGTGTCTAGGGCTTGCAATCCGGATATCCGGATAACCGTATTATCCGGTTATCCGCAGATTTTCAAATCCGGATTTTACGTGAATCACCATCCGGATTTTCCGGATTTTACGGATAGTTGTATTTCTCTTTTAAATCACACTAATATTATAAAGGCGAAATTATGTGAGTGAGTGTGTGTGTGTTTGTATGTTTGTTACTTCTTCACGCTTAAACATCTGGACGGATCTGGATGAAATTTGGCACAGACATAGATATGAAATAATAGCACAATAAATACACATATGATACGCATTTTAATCCTGGGAATATGTTCCCTTGGGAACATTTTCGATATAAACGCGGGCGAAGAGGATGGCAGAAGCTAATCCTTTAATATAATTAAAGCTATGGTAGAAGCAATCTGTGAAGAAGATGCAAACTTACTGACTGCTGACACAGCGTTAAGATTTCAGAAATTATCGCAAAAAGATAGCATAATCAGTAATGAACTTCTAGTAACACTCAAAAGAAGAATATCACAACGATTAGTTCCAGAAATAATCGGTATATACAATGACATATTTACACAACCCTCACAATTTTATGAAGAGCGAAGTATATACGACTGTCCTTTTGAAAAACCTTCAAATGAATCTGAGACAGACGATTGTTAAAATTATTTCTACATTTTGTGACACACAACAACCAGATCAAACAGTCATAACTACAGCGGACAATACACAAGATACAGAAGGTTGATTTTCTTCAACTGTAAGCGTATCAATTAATACACAAATATGAGAAGAAATCATCCGGTTTATGAGTCAGCCATCTTCTGCGCAGCGACCGACTTCTTCAACAAATGATTTAGACACCACCACTCAAGTAGAGATGGCACTATTTGATGAGAATGGTCAGAAAAGCAGGAATTACAATTTACTTTTATCAATACCACCGACCAGCGTTGAAGCTGAACCATTTACTTCCATGAACGAAGATTCATTAGATAGTTCCAAGTTTTTTAAAATCATATTACAAAATTTTTGATTAAAAATAATTTAAGAATTACGTAACATTGTATTATAAAATGTTATTCGATTATTTTAAGATATTTAGTTCATTATTGTTTTATTATATTTGATTTATACTATTGATGTTTAACTATTGATATGATTTCCCAGGGAAACTGATATTTTTAAGTAATTATTATCTTTTAAATAGGTTGATTTGATTGGGATATAGTGATTTGTGATAAATGTAAGATCTCATTTTAAATTAGAATTGTTTTTAGTATGAGAAGAATAAATTCAAATTATTTGTGCGGTATCGGTGTTTTTTTGTATAATTTTAGAAAGCGAACTATTTTTTATGTGTTGTTACTTGAAATATTGGTATAGTTTATTATTTCTTGGTCATTTTGCTAGAGAGACTGTTTAAAACGTATTACAAAAGCTTATTAGTTTTATTTATAACAAAATCTAAAAAATATCCGTAGAATCCGCATTATCCGGATACTCCGGATAGTAAAATAATAATATCCGTATTATCCGGATAGTAAAATCGAACGCATATTGCAAGCCCTAGTTGTGTCCTGTCCTGATCTATCACACGGACCTCGGACGCTCTACTTTCTCTCTCGCACCTATCAAATAGCTTCAATTCTAAAACTTTATAGCTTGGCAATAATATTTCATGTTCGATTTTTTGCAGGCAAGCCTATACGATTGCTTTTGTAATTAAAATATCTTACTTATGATATCAATTTCGATTGGTTATCAGATCGGTGTAGTTACCTATATTGACATACCAGTTCACATCTGCTTGCCAGGTAGCCATGAACAGAAATAAGTAGGCAAGCCTACCTAGGCATATTCTGTGTGTTAAAAACTATCAGTTGAGATGAAATTCATTCGGTTATCAAAAGAGTGAAGGTGATGAAAAAAAATTGATTTCTATTAATTCTATTAAAAATAGCTATGAATACTTTTCGAAAGGCAAGTTATCATAAGCATGGTCGTTAATAAATTACATTTGATAAAAAATATGTCACATCCAGTTATCTGATGGGTGAAGGTCGATCTTCCACGTCTCTTAGGCTATAAGATTGTCTGTCATGTTGACTGTGATACTCATTTCTTTTCTTAATGCCACACTTCCTAATTGATTACAAAAAAAAAAAACTGGCACTATAGTTAGCTACTCAAAGAGTTCTAAACAACCCCTCCTTAACTGTATGGGAGATAGAAAATTTGAAGACTGTACCTCCAACCGTTTGGCTGTAAAACCTGTTTGACGACGACAGACACGTGAGTGACAGCAAAAGTGCTCCGTTTGGACCATTCGAATTTATTTATACATTGCTGACGGAATTTGTTACGTACCTGTGCGGACAGACATCTGTGTGCCCTGGAGTCATGACTGCGCAGCATAGCGCACATATACTGTATAAGAAGCCCGGTTTATGTGTGGCGATCAGTCCACTTGTACACCGGGCTCTTTCGCACCTCTGAAATGAAACAGATAAGATTTATAAGAATGTTTTTTTATTGAACAGGCATATAATAAAACAGTAATTACTTATTTACAAAGATTAAATTGTACAATGCTATGCCGCAAAGCTGACATCGATATAAATCAAAACAATCTTTAACTCTTTTTATAATGAAATGATATAACCACTTTCAGGTGGTGGACTTTTGATCTATCACTTTAAATCAAAATTAATGTATAATTTCAATTTTGTATTTAAGATGGATTAAGCTCTTGACTCTAGTCTAGGTCAGAGGTGAAACAAACAAAGTCGAAGATGGAGTAAACTTAACCAGAAGAAGCCTGTTAACTCTAA
The DNA here is from genome assembly GCA_945859665.1 of Anorthoa munda. NCBI lineage: Eukaryota > Metazoa > Arthropoda > Insecta > Lepidoptera > Noctuidae > Anorthoa > Anorthoa munda. The sequence goes on along the minus strand of OX243915.1, from coordinate 13,750,039 downwards.
TATTGAAGAGATATTATAAAACATAATTTAATTTAGTCTTTAATATAATGTTGATTTTAATAATATTATCATCATGATTAGTCATTTTATGTATTATAATTTGTTTTAAATGTTGGCATGCTTAATTCAGCTAATTTGAAATTTGACAAATTTTAAGAGTTAACATGTTGAATGTACCTACTACTACTAAATAATAAATTGTATTGCTTTTTTTGTTATGTTGTCAAATATATTTAATTATTTATCCGTCTATTTGAACATTTGTATTGCTCCTTTTACCAATTTTATTTAATTATTCGATATTTATATTTTTTAGTTTAATTTTAATTTACTGTCAATTTTCCGCTGTTTATTTTTAATTATTTGTTTATTTGTATTGTCAAGTGTTACTAACATTATAAGATTTTTCCAATAGCAAATAATGGACCATATTGTTTGAATGATTAAATATTCATCAATTTATAAGCAGAGGTTACTAATTGTTATAATTGAGTGTGCATTACACGAAAATGATATGCTGTTACAATTTTTATATCTTTTTTAAACTTTTGTAGTTTTGTAACCCTAATAAATAAAGACAGGTATTTTAAATAAATTACCTGCAAAATTAAATTACCTTCTTATAGGTTAGCCGCGTTAATTAAACACTCCAGGTCTGCAGTCCACTCCAAGACGTCAAGTTCTGAAAGCAACAATAATCAAAATGTAATCTAAATAATTATTATTTTGTTGAGTTGAGTTGCAAGAGAATGATGATTTTATTGAAATGTGTATTCAGAATAGATAGGCAGTCGCTCTATTTCATTCTGCTGCATCCGGAGAACAAACGTTATGAGGATGATCAGATGATGATCGTCGCCCAGAAGGTAGCTACTCCAATTGCAGCAACCATGGTGTTCTCAGTCTTTATAGGTGAAGGTGTATGGATACTTCGGACACTAACAAATGGAACACTATATAAAACACATAAAATCATAAACTCACTTGAAAAAGTCTCGAGCATGACCTCGATTAGGGCTCCAGTCACCTTATTTCGATGCTGTCGAGGGCAGGCCGCTTCTACGGCAGCATGCTTGTGAGCTGTGGCTGCGCTTAGGAGGGTGGCGGCTCGGAATGTGGCGAAGGCTTGGCTGGAAATAGTGGGAGAATTTTAGTCATAAATCACCAAGGCCTGTTACTGGAACAAAATCATTGTGACAATTTGTCAAACGCGCGTAAATTACAGTGATTGAAATACAGAAACATGTGATGAATACAGAAACTAAAGTATACTAATTTAGGGGACATATAGTAACTATGCTGTGACAGGAATAAGGTGGCGCGTCGGAAAAAAACTTCTATAACTATGAATAAATAACACGGAAACACGACGGACGGATTGTAAACACGGTAACCTAAAATTATAGCAGTTTCCTGTTAAACTCTAAGATGTTTTCCTCCTGGGAAAACTGTTCTAGCTGTAAACAAAGATAGTACTTTATGTGGGTGTTGGATGCGAGAAGCACAGGACCGGTAGTTATTAGGGACGTCATTTGGCTGAAATTATGTTGATGATGAAATGACGAAGCTTGAGAGTTCACCTATTTTGATGCAAGATGTGAATGGGCAATATTCGTCAGACAATACCAGTACAGTCAAATTAAGTTAAAACTTTGCTAATGTGGGTTATTATGGAAAACTGTTTCTATTACATCGTCTTAATATATAAAATTGCTTACCAGTGTCGATAGCGGTACGTATCGCTCGTCGACTCGCAACAACTCTGTGAGAGTGGTGTCCTTCTTGACAGATGACGCTCTGTCTGCCAACTGTGCCTCTTTCTCAGGCTCCGTTGTCTGTATCTCGCTCTCGCTTTCCACGTCTATTCCGGTTGGATTTGAAAAGGAAGGCAACTTTAGTTATTATCAAGTTGATGTTGAGGGGACTAGATATATGAACGTAACTGAAGCAAAAGGAGTAAGGATTGCAGCTGTTCTGTAGTTTCTATCTACTTCCATAAAGGTGTACAGTTATATAGGTATTTCAAACAGTTATATTTAAGTCATAAACGTAGACTCTGCACCGCTGCTTAAAAAAAATTTATGGAATTTTAACATTACTTTGCCAAAATGAAAATAAATCTCTTCTTCGATTACAATTAAGTAAATAATATTATAATATTATTACATCCAGAAAAATGTTTTCTTAAAATTTAAAATATCTCAAGAATATGAAAATACAATGTATTTAATAACATTAAAATGTCACTCATCGGCTTCTTCTACCAACCCCTCTCTAAGAGGATCCACTATTTGCCACTCCTTCTCGCATGTAACTTTGACTATGTTTGGGCCTAAAAATTAAGTTTTTTATTATTTTAAAGTTGGAATAATAAAAATAAACTTATTGCGTAACACACAATAATATAGAGATTCAGCTTTGCAGCCAAAATTTATTGCCGAGAAAATAGGAAAATCCATGATGCCCCTTAAGTTAAAGGTTAAAATGATGGATGAATGGAGATTGCATGTAGCAGAGATGAGAATGTTGATTTTGGATAAAGTGAGAAATGAGTATATTAGAGGCAGTTTGAAAGTGGCGCCAGTGGCAGAAAAGTTGAAAGGAAACCGTTTGTCCTGGTATGGCCATGTGATGAGGAGGGATAAAACGCATGTGACTAAAAGAGTTAAGAATATAAATGTGGATGGACGGAGAGGGAGAGGAAGGCTAGAGAAAAGATGGATGAACTGTGTGAGGAGTGATATGAAAGAAAAGGGAGTCAGTAATAACGTGACGGGGGACAGGATGGTATGGAAGAAGTAAACGTGTTGCGCCGACCCAAATAACATGGGATAAGGGCAGGAAGATGATGAAAATAGAAAAAAGCTCAGAAAAATATAACATGTAAATAATATTTCACTCACCTGCTTCTTCTTCGGTTTCCGTCTCAATTTTTATTATATGCTCCTCGCTCTCGCGAGTTACTTCCAGTATGGCTTGTTCTATAAAAATAAAATAATTTTTGATTATTTTTAAATTGGTGTTTAGGCGAGCTTGTATGACCTTCAGTGGGGTAATTGCGTCAAACAATAAATCGGAGTGCGTGTGATTTTGGCAATTCAACAGTATCAATTGCGTTCATAAGTTGACGAGCAGAAGAATTTTCAAACATATACCTTCAGATGTAAAGGAATAAAGTTTGTTATGCAATTAGGGTGCAGATGTATTAACGTATTGACACAAACACGATGGTACAACATGGGAAAAAGATTTGAATTTATGATAGTTTAGCTTTAACAACATAACTAGCAAGTCTGACAGAAGTCAGCGTCTTCGCTCGCGTGAAATGTGTTTTCTTATCCCCAGCGAATATTATAACGGGATAAAAAATCTAAGTCTCTGTGCCAAATTTCATACAGATCCGTTCAGGCGTGATTGGGTAACAGACATACATCCAAACTTTCGCGTTTATAATACTAGCTGCCGCCCGCGGCTCTAACCATGTGATATTGGTACTTCACCCAATATCTTTATAAATTATAGCGTACGTGTTGTATTGATGTATAAGCTATATTTCTGTAAAGTTTTGTCAAAATCCGTTCTGTAGTTTTTGCGTGAAAGAGTAACAAACATCCAACCATACTCACAAAATTTTACGTTGATAACAGTAAGTAGGATATCACATAAAAAACAGTTAAACACCCCATGAATAGTTTATCAAGTTAGAATTGATTGATCCCAAATTACCTTACATATTCATGTCAAGGCGTAAAATATTCAATTTCAAAAATGATTATTAAAATGTCAAACACTACTTTTATATGTAGAAAAAAAAACTTTTTACAAAAAATACAACCAACTTCCAACTAAAAACACTACAAAGTGAAAAATAACTTAAACTTAGGAACTAACTATAACTTCAATTTAGGAAGTCAGTGTTCTTGTTTTCGTTTCTTCGTTTTTTGACACCGACTTCCGAAATTGAAGTTATTTTTCACTTTGTAGTGGTGGTCGGTTGTATTTTTTGTAAAATGATTTTTTTTTTCACTTTTTAGTTGTAGTACATAATGGACCAGTTATAAAGGTTACCAAGGGTACCAATAATGCCCAAAGTGAAGTCAGAATAGATTAACCCAATAACATGAAACTTAAACAAAACCGGTGGAATAAGAGTAAACCAAGGTGAACTATTTACACCTGCGTACCACTTTAGAGCGTACTAGTGTGATGTTATGTTATGAAATGGTGTAAACAATAATCTAAAATGCGATTGCAGCTATCCCGAGTGATTTGCCGTAATTTTGAATTCCGATGTATATCGCCGAAGTTCTTTATCAGATCTTGATGAAAATTAAATGGGACTACATGACATGCACCAGCTTTCAAATAAAAAAGAATCATCAAAATCGGTTCACCCAGTAACAAGTTCTGAAATAACAAACATTAAAAAAAAGAGTCGAATTGATAACCTCCTCCTTTTTGCGAAGTCGGTTAAAAATGTCACGGGAGTGAAGCCGCGAGCAAAGTTCTAGTTACTTTTTTTCTTAATATATTTTTGTTCTTCAATGTTATATGGACTGCCTTATGCCTTATGGGGAGGCCTTGGCTCAGCAATTGCTACATAAAATAAAATATTAAATGATATCCTAGCGCAAAATTGAAATGTTGGGTGGGTAAGGTTACAGACACAAACCACAATCACTTCGCTGCTAGATAATTTATTCAGGACAAAGAAGTGATTTAACTTACCTTTGCCCACAGCGGGCCCTATCAGAATATCAGCGCAGCGATAATGCTGCATATGCTGAGATAGGAGCCTTTTTGGTCTCGCAAGGGGTTTTTATTTTAATTATTGTTTAACTTTATGCTTTTTCTCGTGTCAAAAATAAATATTTTTTCTTTCTTTCTTTCTTTGCCGGTGATATTTTTTTTGCGAGTATTTCACAACGCTGCATCACAAGCATTTGGATGATACAGCACAAGATCGACATTTTATAAAAATTAAATTAACACAAATATATTCCGAAACTGCTCCATCACTTCTGTCCAAAGCACAGATGCGTCACAGAGCTATGCTCCCAGCCCGCGGAAGCAACACCTGGGATCACAACAATGTACCAGTCCCTGTGTTGTCCTCTGGACAAAGCTTCGTGCGAGCTCAAGATCTAAACTCGCGCTCGCTATGTTTGGCTTGCTGTATGAGACTGTAGGTGCGCCGTGGCGAGCGTTTCTGAACGTCTCGCTGCTTTTTCACGGCATTCCGGTGGTCCACCCCCACCAGATGAAACTCACGGCGTACCATGAGAAGCCCAGCGAGGGTAACGGAGGGTGAAGGAGTGCGACGAACATTGTCAGTGAAGAAGGGTGAGTCAGCGCCAAATCGTACACGTGCCTGTGGGCGCAGTGAGTCAGCACAGTAGCGCTTAGCCTCCTCCTCCGCCATCTCGTCTGAGCACCTGCGTCTCCTTTGTGCTCTAGCTGCCGCTTGGAACTCGAATTCTAGCTCCATCGACGGCGTAGGTGATGCTGGCGTATCCATGTCCTCGATCTCTGTCCTGCGCCCGTCCGATGCTAGCGACATGGTTGACCCACTTAGTGATGATTGGCCAGATCTCATCGCGAGTGAGTCGTACGTGGAGGTGCAGGTGATCCGCTATTGGTTGGCAGTGCCAACGGTGGCGCCAACTGGCGGCGTGGGTCGCGATTGGTGGTTCTATTTCTCGTAGTAACCGAGCTCATCTGCATCGGGGAGGTGCGGATGATGATGCTGTGGTTTTGATGGTCGGCATGCGGGCCAAGGTATCTTGCGAACTTGTCGCTATTTTAATATCTAATGATGCGCTCGGCGGGGATCGCGGCGGCGCGTTTGTTCGGTGAGAATGGTTGTACAGGCGCGCGGATTGTTGCGCGGTTTTTGTGGGAGCTATGTCCACAGATGTATGCCGCATTTGTGGTGACGTGGGGCGCGTATTTTGTGCGGTCGAACGGGGCCCCGATTCCAAAATATTTTTGCGGGTAGTTGTATTTTTGTGGTAGTACGCGGGGGCACAATACCTTTGGCTAGAGGTTGGCGAGGCTGGGGAGACATTGGCACAATGCCTACCCTGGCTCCTTCTGGTGACCGCGGGCGCCTGCGTTGGACATCTTCTTCTGTAGGATTCCTTCTTCTTCTTGTTTTTTCTACGCTAAAAAGCATGGAAAGACTAGTTGGTGCTAGTAATTCCGCGACCGCGACAACGACTTCGCGCAAGCAAAAGCCGTTGGGTTCGCTTTTGCTTGGGCATAACATACAGGCGTGGGGGAGTGGTGGTTGTCTCTTTCTATCATATAGCGCTTTCTCACTCTTACACAAAACCGGTAGCCTGTTTCAAATGAGATAAGTATAGGTTAATTGAAAAAAAAAAAGTAGTTTGTCTCTCTTTCTACCTGTTACATAGCTCTGTCTTGTTCTCTCACCATTGTTTTTGATACTATTTGCCCCGTAATAAATAACGATTACACATATTACATGAGAATGCAGTAAGAAATCGTTTTTTTTTTTATTTAACTTTTTTGTTAAACTGCTTCTGGGGACTTTCAGATACACGTGGAATTTTTGAACATTTTATTTTGCTTGAATCTCAAATATGCAGCATTCTAAGTGAAATTAACATATTGTTGGTATGAAAATAGCAATGATCAAAAATTATCACACATACACAAGATTAAAATGCAGTGATAACGACGTATAGAACAGTGGTGGCCCAGTGGTATAGGCCGCAATTTACAAGTTGTAGGTCGCGAGTTCGAACCCAGGCATGTGGTTTACTTTGTGTAAATTATTTTATCACCAGTGCTCCCAAAACGGTGAAGGAGAGCATCATGAGGAAACCCGCATGTCCTAGAAACAAAAAAAATTGAAGACATGGTGTCATCCACCAAATCGCACTAAGCCCGCGTGGTGGATTACTACTCAATCCCACTCACAAAGAGGGGGCCTGTGTCCCAGCAGTGGGAACATGATAGGCCAATTATGGTATACTATATCATGTATGAGTTGGCGAAAACTTAGAATGTAGTATTCATTAAGATGTCAGTTCTCACGTTTTGGCTGTGTTTTTACCCGGCTGCGCGATGCAAAGGAGGTAATGTGTTTATCAGTCAAAATCTAAACACCAAACGCGTGGGCCGATTTAGATAAATTAAAATTCAAAAAAAGATAATGGTGGCTTTTGGACGGCATATTTTGGTTCCCCATAGTTTTTATTCCAAATCCATCAAAATAAAGAATTTTGAGAGATGATTTCAAAAATATATAATACATAATAATGATTAAAAGTAATCCTAAAAAAAAACCAGCAAAGTGCGAGTCGGACTCTCGCACGAAGGGTTCCGTACCATTATCGCAAAAAACGGCAAATAAATCACGTTTGTTGTATGGGGGGCCCACTTAAATATTTTTTTTATTGTTTTTAGTACTTGTTGTTATAGCGGCAATAAAAATACATCATCTGTGAAAATTTCAAATGTCTAGCTATAACGGTTCGTGAGATACAGCCTGGTGACAGACAGACAGACGGACCGCGGAGTTTTAGTTATAGGGTCCCGTTTTTACCCATTGGGTAAGGAACCCTAAAAAATGTAATCTAAAAAGTTAAAAATGTTAATTCAGAATATCCAAAAGCCCGACTGATTAAGAAGCGAATATGTGCTCTCCGACTGCACAGCATGATTTTCTTCTTGTTTACGTCTTTTTAGTTCGCTTCTTAAGCAGACGGAATTTTAGGTTTTTTGTATTAACATTTTTTATAATTTTGTACTTTCGAATATTTGCTTATTACTTAAATTCTGCTGTTAGGTGAATTGCAGTTGAGGTTTATACTGCGATTGACGCTAGTATTATAAAATTAATAATGTAAATAAAAATGACAATCTGTCTAGCTTTTGCCCACCTGTGTTGTGCTCGGCTTTCAGTCTAATGGGATTTCGCTGAGTACTGTTATTTCACACGGAGCGAGTGCCTATCAGACTTCCCTAACCGCCTCAAATAAAACCACTACCTATTCCACAAAATATCACGCACTGACGCACAAAAGTTCGCAAGTTCTTATTTTTTTTTTAAGTGCTATAATACACAATTTGTGTCTTAAAAACGGTTCGTTAATTTATGATTTAAAGGAAGCACCTTTCACTTTCACAAAACGTCTTCTTCTTATCGAGTCTATAAACAATTATATAGTTCGGGCGCAGCAGGCGGCCACGTTATCTTGAAGTATACACTAGCACTTTTAGAGGGCTTAATATGCTAATGATTCGGCAATTTCACTAATAAAACGCGAAACACAATGGCAACGTACTGCTAACACGCGTACTCGGATTCGACAATTTCGTAAAGCAATCGCCAATTGGTACAGGGGCGGGCGCGGTGACGAACGAAGGGAGCCTTGTGGCAGACCGGACGAGCGCAATGTGAACCAAGAGCGACGTCTAGTCAAGACAGAGCCTAGATCGCGAATTTGCAAGAGCAGATTTGCAAATGCTGACGAGAATAAAGAATACGACTGGAGAAAGAGAGATGTTAAGTCGGAGGATGGCAAGGATCCTGCTGGAAAAGAAAAGCCAAATTTCGGTCTCTCTGGTAAACTGACAGCTGACGCCAATACGGTCAACGGCGTTGTGATTAAGAATACTGAACCTGATGACGCTAAGCTGCCTAAAAGAAGATGGAGATTGTATCCCTTCAAAGGCGACAAAGCGCTTCCTATTTTATACATTCACCGTCAGTCGACTTTTCTAATCGGTCGTGACAAGAAAGTTGTGGACATTGCGCTGGAACACCCGTCTATTAGCAAGCAACATGCGGCACTGCAGTACCGAGCGATGCCCTTCACCAAACCTGACGGAACGCAGGGACGCAGAGTGCGGCCTTACGTTATTGATCTAGAATCGGCAAACGGTACTTTCGTAAACAGTAAAAAGCTTGAGCCCTGTCGGTATGTCGAGCTACTTGTGAAGGACGTGATCAAGTTCAGTTTCTCTCAGCGGGAGTACGTACTGTTGCACGAGACGACAGCAAGGACGATGCACAAGATGACGAGCTCCCGCTTTCGGAGGCAACGTCACCACCACCAGTTGAGACATGAGAACCGCGTCAAGCAAGAGATTGCCGAAGACGGCGATTCGATTATATGCTATAGACTTATAACTAATCACATGAACTGTTATAAGTTAAGCGCGTTAAAACCTGTAGCACGCACTTCCAAAAAAGGCCCTTTACAGGGCCGCATATAATTCTATACTTCTTTAACTGTAGTGTCACAAACGAACTTACTTACCTACCTATTTACTTACCACTGAGATATATACTTGTTCTTGCCTACAGCGGTACTGGCGTAAAAGATCGAAAGCAAACCCATCCGCTTGAAGATAAATAAATTTTATTTTGCAAATATGGGTACAATACAATGGTGATGACATAATGTTATATGGACCTGGGGGAGGCCTTGGCCCAGCAATTGCTACATAAAATAAAATGTTAAATGATATCCTAGCGTAAAATTGAAATGTTGGGTGGGTAAGTTTACGGACACACACCACAGTGATTGTGGTGTGTGATCATTTATTATCATTTATCACTGCTAGATAATTTATTCAGGACAAAGAAGTGATTTAACTTACCTTTGCCCACAGCAGGCCCTATCAGAATATCAGCGCAGCGATATTTCTTTTTCGGATATCGCTGCATATGCTGAGATAGGAGCCTTTTTGGTCTCGCAAGGGGTTTTCATTTTAATTATTGTTTAATTTTATGCTTTTTCTCGTGTCTCCTCGGGTCACAAAAAAATATTTTTCTTTCTTTCTTTGCCGGTGAAATTTTTTTTGCGAGTATTTCACAACGCTGCATCACAAGCATTTGGATGATACAGCACAAGATCGACATTTTATAAAAATTAAATTAACACAAATATATTCCGAAACTGCTCCACCACTTCTGTCCAAAGCACAGATGCGTCACGGAGCTATGCTCTCTGCCCGCGGAAGCAACACCTGGGATCACAACAATGAACCTGTCCCTGTGTTG